>JAPDNY010000011.1:21689353-22289353 GCA_029375565.1 Gekko gecko
TTAATGCTGGCACACCTCTGGCAGCCCACTAGGTAGAATGCCAGCACAGAAGGTTGTGTGCCCATAAGGCTCAGATCAGTTTACTAAATAAATCCCAGATGAAGCCATTTTCCTGTGTGTGGATCACCAGCTCCCAGGTGAATCTGCCAGATGTCATGATCTTTAGTGGAGACACTGCTATGACTGTCCCCACCTTTTCAGATGGGGTGCATCACTCAGTTTTGCATGTGGTCTGCTGAAACTCCCTCTCTGCATCAGTTCACATGGTCTCACTCTTGGGATACCAGTGATAAGAAGTTTATTTTTTCCAAACTTTTGGTAATGCCCTAACATTTTGGCTAGTGCTGGTCTTTGGTTTCTTTTTGTCCTGGCATTAACTTTTGCTTACTGCCACTTCATATTATTGAACTTGGCTTTTAATCTGGGTTGTAACTTGTGTCTGCCTGATAAAGATGAATGATTGCTTGTGGGCCTTATGTTACATCATCGTGGTTTTTCTGGTTTGTTAGCTGCTTCATGAACTTATGGTTTGGGGCAGTATGGAGATAATTTAAATAAATCATCCTCGCAATTTATAGAACACTTTATAGGAGCTTTAAAGGAATTCACATACAACATCTCAGTAATCCTTACCACAACATTCTAGGATAGGCCATTAGTATCCCAAAATTGCAGTTGTGGACTGATTAGCAGACCAGCTTACCTGGGAACAGCTCTAGGTGTGTCCTATGTTCATTTCAAAAACCACCTCCCGTAACATTTAAGTGGACTTAGCCATGACATTTCCCTTCTACCACCACGTAGAGCAGTGTTAGAGAAAGGCAAAATGTAATGATTGCATGAAGGTCTACTTGAAGGTCTATCTGAAACATATGGGGAGATGAGGGAGAACTTGACATGGGGTTGCCATTTTTGGCGGCTGCTCTGTGCACCACACCTAATGCCACCATAAGACCATCTAATGCAGTGTTTCCCCCACTTGTGGGTCAGGACCCAGAAGCGGGTTGGCGAAGCCTCTGAAAGTGGGTGGTGGGCAACCCCTCCCTAATGGCCTCTTCTGTTGTTTCCATTGCTTTCTTTTTTGTATTTTGGAAACTAAGATCTGACTTTGAAAATAGTATCTTCCATACATTAGTTGGCATTTTTTTCCTTCAGTGTGTATACATGTAGATTGATTAAAACATGTCCTGATAGCTACTGGAGTGAGTTTCTTAGTCTCTTTGGAGGGATTATAGGGAGCCATGGGGAAAGAAAGTATGGTTGATGGCTGGAATGTAACTTCCATATGCAAAGGCTGTGTATATCAGAATGTCATTTGCTTGGGGTTCATAGTGGGGGCAGCTGCACCCTTTGTATGACGTTTGTTGGTTTCTCAAAAGCACCTGGTTAGCTACTGTAGACAATGGAGTGCTGAACTAGATGGCTGCCAAGGTCATAGTGTGCCCGGGGTGCAAAAAAAACTGGGGCCATACTAAATCAATTTGGACTTGTGAGTCACCATACCAAAAAGGTTGGGAGTCATTGATCTAATAAATACATGACAGAGGAAGAATTAGAAGCAGGAATTGACTCTCTGGCTCATAGTTAATTTCTTTGGCTACTATGCTACAGAAGACCAATTCATCGTTGAAATATTAAGAGGGAAAGCCACTTCTTGGAAAGCCAGAGAGTGTGGATTCCAAGCAAATATGACCAGTTTTCCCAATGAAGAATCACTGGTTGAGTTCATACTGGCCCTGCTATAGCCACGTTTCAGCCACGTTTCCCAAGCGGATTAAAGGGGGCGTTCACACGGGTTTCGGCGTTGCGAATGGCGGCCGTGTCTCGGGACGCTCCCGGAGGCGGCTAGCCCACACGCAGTTAGGGGGGGTCTCCGCATGTGCGGAAGACCCTAGTGAGCCTTAGGCAAAGGCTCTGAACCGGGGGCGCTTGGGGAGTAGCCTCTTTGCCGGCAGACAGCCGGGAAATTGAGGCTTTCTCCCCGCCCCAATCGGCCCCGCTGCGTCGTGCCCGTCATGGGACTTAGCAGCGCCACCGACTTCCAGGAGTGAAGACAGCAAGATGATTTAATTTTAAAAGAAGAAGTGGCATCGAATCGTGAGTGGAAGGTCTATTTTGAAGCGTGAATTTGAACCCCCCGCAAGCGTTTAAGCGTATGGGAGGAGGGAGGAGTCCCCACCCCTTTTGAGAAGCAAGATCTACAAAGGGAGCGCGAAGGGGGAAGAGAGAAAGAACTGTTGGTGAAAGTACCGTTGGGGTTGTTTAAAAGAATACGACCGTATTAACTTCCTGGGGGGATGCGGCACGAACTTTTTAAAAGTAAATAATAAAACAAAATGTCGACTACGGGGAGAGTCCTGCAGAAACCGGAAAAGATGAGAGGTGGGACTTCCGGTCCGAGTAGCCCCCCCCAGAGCTTGCTGTCAATCAACAGGAAAATGAGATTCTGCGCCCTCTGCTGGAGCAAATGCAGAAAATCAATGAAACTTTGCTCAAAGTGGAATGTGTCTTCATCAGTCAACAGGAATTGATATTGGAAACATCAAGGAAGATGGTGGAATTTGAACAGAAGGCATGGATTTTAAGTTCTCAGGGCGTAAAAGAAGAAGAGAAAGAGGATCTCGGATTTAGTTTGACGAATGTATTGGCACCCCTGACTGGCAGTGAAGCGAAAGATTTAAAAGAAGAGGTGGATATGGCTGTCAAAGCCAATTCTGCTTTTATAAAAGAAATTACTCTGCCAGTAGAAGGGGAGGTCGAGCACAGCAAACAAGACATCGGAGATCTAATTTTTTGCCAAGTGGTTATGGCGCCCGGGAAATCTGAAGCTCAGAAAAGAAAGAAGAAAGACTACATCCTTGAAATGCAAAGGTATCTGAAGAGACACACCGGCATGAGGGAAGACGCAGCACTCAAAATCATGAGAAGCAGCGAGGAAAACAGCAGCCCAGGGGAAGGAGGTGAAGGAGAGGAAGCCATCAAGGTTAAAAAGGACTTAGTCCATAACTGGAAGAGATTTAAAAAGAAGACACCTTGAAGACTGTTTGTGTTGCATCTGTAAGGAGCTGTTTAACTACTAACCCCAATGGACTTTACTAACTGTATTAACAGAGTATTTCTGGACTTTGCAAAGTTAAAAAGAAGACCTTCCAACCATGATGGATGCCGAAAGATGGTATTAATTACTAACTAAAACTAACCCATTTTAACAGAGAAAACTTCACTCCATCTTTTTTTTCTTTCTCCATCTGTCTACCCCTTCCTTTTCTGATAAAAAGAATAAAATTCTCTCCTTTTTAGGAGAGTTTTACCAAAAAAAAAAGGGGGGGGCGTTCACACAGGCACATTTGCCTGGCGTTCCCCACCCGTAGGCAACCTGTGCTGTTCCACTTTGCTCCCGGGATTAAAAGATACCTGTTGAAAGTGGTAGCAAATCCTGGAGAGTGCCTTTAGCCCTCTGCATTCTGCTTCCCAGAAGTGTGAATGCTCAGCCGAAAAGCCGGGAGCAATATGATTGGCTGTGCTCCGCCCTACCGCCCAATGCAATGCCGGTGCAATGGGATCCTCCCCAAATCGGCCAGATGCCTATGTGTGTATGAGTGCATGAGCACATATGCGCTCATGTGCTCATACACACACAGGCATCCGGCTGATTTACCAGGAAAAAAGCCGTCTACAGCTGTGCCTCCGGACCAGCAGTCTGAACGCTCCCGCGCACCTCCTCCCAGTATGTTCCCACATCAGTCGGCACAATGTGACCTGACCACGGAAACCCAGAACAGTTTGTTCCAGGGCTTTTTTGCCATGACTGGCTCCCGCTTCAAACTGCCAGTCTGAACTCAGCCACCATATTCAATAATGATTTACGGGGATGGATCTTTTCAGGTTTTTTACTCAATCTCACCCAATTCCCTTTCATAACGCAGTTCCCATCCTGGATGCCTTTTGCTCATGCTACTAACCCAGCGTACTAACCCAGCGTAGCCTTTTTTGGTGGTTAAAAAAAACCCCATAATACAATGTTCCTTCTCTCCATCAGAAAAGCTGGTTGCATTAGGACTGTCAGTCTCCATGTGGCGGCTGGAGGTCTCCTGTGACTACAACTGATCTCCAGGCAACAGTCATCAGTCAACCTGGGGGAAAATGGATGCTTTGGACGGAGGACTCTATGACATTAACCCCATTGAAGTCTTCCCTCTTCTCAAACCCTGCCCTCTTCAGACTATACCTCTAAAATTGTCAAGTATTTACCAATCCAGAACAGAAGGAGGAGGAGGAGGAGGAGACTGGATTTATACCCAGGCCCGTAGCCAGGATTTTTTAAGTCAGGGGGCACTTAAATTTCTTAGGGGGCACTGGCTAATCAATTTAATCCATGGGGGAAGGCCATGACACCCTGGGCTGGATGGGATGTCAGGGGGCCTTGCCAGCAAGTGGGGGGGGGCTAGCCCTGAGATGCCCCACTGTGGCTACGGGCCTGTTTATACCCCACCCTTCGCTTGGAGTTTCAGAGCAGCTTTCAGTCTCCTTTCCCTTCCCCTCCTTACAACAGACACCCTGCTAGGTAGGTGGGGCTGAGAGAGCTCTTTTGACAGAACTATGGCTTGCCCAAGATCATCCAGCAGCTGCAAGTGGAGGAGTGGGGAAATCAAACCCATTTCTCCTAGGTTAGAGTCCATGCACTTAACCTCTACACAAAACTGACAACCCTGGGTTGAATCCAACTCCCATGCTCTAGTCTTACAGGCTTGGAAAGATAAGATTCTAATGTATTCCAAATTTAGAGCAATAGATTTTATGTATTTCTTGATTATGGCTGGTATTTTTTCACACCTGTACAGAACATCCATTACCATCTTTCACATCGTCTTTGAACACTGTGACACTAAACAGAATATCATCTTCTTCTTCTGTAGAAATACCTGCATTGCTCTGCCAATCTTGTGATGAAAATATGGACGGTGTTTCAAAAATCTGCAAAGAATCCCTGAATCAAAGATGCGGTTGGCACCATATGGCAAGTGACGTTTTAGTTTTTGCTACGTACAGCTTTCCAAGGCAATAACCAGGATATTCTTCTGTTGTTGTTGTTTTTATAGTCAATATCATTAAGACAATGGCGTCTTATGACACTCGTCACATCAGCATGTTTTCATCATTCCAGAAAAGTCGATAGCAACCTGGGCTGTGTGTATTCTGCATACAAACCATCAATCACTCAAAATCCTGAAGCCAGTTAACTCAAATTCCGTTATAAAAAAAGAATACTTATTCCACTGGCATCGAAACAGCCCCTTTCCTAAACAACACAATGACTTTCTTCACATTTTCTTATCATATTTGGCAGAAGAGATTGTTGTAAACTGATAAACTCTCTGTTGTTTCTTGCTTAGAGAAAGGATGAACGTTCTTATATACGCACAACAGCACTGACTTGGAAGCAGAATTCACAAACAATTCCGGGAGAAGATTCAGATTATGATGAGAAATTGTTACTATTGTTCTGTGTTGAAAAGCAGTATTTCAAGTTATCTTAAGACATGCTGGAGTCAGCAACCTCTATCATTTAGAGCAAATGAAAGAAATTTGCATATTTTCTATTTTGCATAATTTATTCTGCTTTTTTTCCCATTCTCTGATATAGTTTATTCTGATGCCGCTAGCCATGGAGAGGGGCAAGAAGTATTCCTAGCTCTGAAATCTCCAGTGCAAGCATACTCTGACTACTAAAAAAAGTCTCAGAGGGGGACGTTTATAATGATGCCTCTTGGAAAGGAGGCTAGATGTCACCTCCAAAATAGTTAAGGTCCTTTAAAGCTGTCTGGGAGGGCGAGGGAACAATTTCTAGAAAACACTGAACATGGTGGGATGCGTATTTTTTGTTTGTTTCTTTGCATCAACCAGATAAATCTTGAGACGTAAACTCCACCACATAACAGAATTCAGCAGGCCAAGCCAGGCCGCAACAGGACATTGGACTGCCTCCAGCTGCCTTTTCCTACATCACCGCCAGTCTTGTAGTTTGGAACAAGAGGATCTCCCTTCCCACAGCCGGTCAGAAGGTGCATCTACATTTGCAGAAGGCAGCCTTCATTCATTGTCACTGTTGCATTTAAATAGCTGGTTTCCACATCTACAAGACGGCAATTTGCGAGGATATATCTCAGTTAGAGTCTTCCGACTAAACTAGGAAAATGCAGCTTGGCATGGCGAAGTGGGGCAACCCAACCCTTCAGAATTTCTCATTCTGAGGGAGGCAATTCCCCTATTTGAGAAGAGGATGGGCAGAATACCTACTGTGTGTATGTCCAATTGCCATAAAATCAAATACAGGAGAATTTCCAATGTTTGAGAATACTTCTTCCTCAACAATCCTAGTTATTTTTTTAAAAGCTTGGTATATTTCATTAATGGTGGAAGATGCTGTCAAGTAAGGTTTCCAGGTCCCTCCTGGCCACCAGCAGGGGGATGCAGTGGTAGGACTGCCAAATCCAGGCTGGGAAACTCCTGGAGATTTGAGGATGGAACCTGGGGAAGGAGCCGTAGTTTGGAGACCAGCTGGAATTCCAGGGGATCTCCAGGTCCCACCTGGAGGCTAGCATGAAGGGTGCAGTTTTGGGGAGGACAGGGACCTTAGTGGGGTACAATGCCACAGACTCTACCCTCCAAAGCATCCATTTTCTCCAGACTCCTGGAGATGAGACTACTGATCTCTGTAGTCTGGAGATGAGCTGGAATTCTGGGGGATCCCCAGGCCCCACCTGGAGGCTGACATCCCTACTGTCAAGTTGCAGCCAATTTATGGCGACTCCGTTAAGTTTTTTCAAGGGAAGAGATGAGCAAAGGTGGTTTGCCATTGCCTGTCTCTGTGTAGTGACCCTGGACTTCCTGTGTGCTGACCCCACCCCCCAGTGCTAACCAGGGATGACCCCACTTAGCTTCCAAGATTTGACTAAATCAGCCTAGCCTGGGCCATCCAAGTCCGTAGTAATGCTAAAAATAAACCTTTTCCATCTCCATGAAGTCCACAAAATTACTAGATTAAAATATACCCACCTTATCGATAGCGATATCCTAAATCTGTATCCCATAACTGCATCTTTATTGCCATTTGGCTCAATCGCAGATGACAGTTTCTGTCAAACTAGGGAGCTGGAGGAGTTGGGAGAACAAAGAGTGGGTAAGAAATACTGCCAAACTCTCTCTCCAGCCCCCTTACTGCAAGCAGCGAGGCACTAATTGCAAATATATTTGCAATGCATGTCCATAATTATGCATCCCGAGTAAAAACATAAGAATCATAAAAAAACCCTCATGTATAACTGAATTCCTTATTATTAGTCAGTTGCCAAGAGTGCATTGTGGAGCCCTCCTTTGAAACCATTCGCTCGCTAATATTTTCTATCCGGCTTTGGCTAAAATATGAAAAAAAAGCAAAGTGCCGGCGATATAAAACTACACAGTATCAAGGCTTGAGTTGACTAACTCTGTACTTGTTAGTAAATTGCTCTGCTCTTCATCTGTGGCAAAACTGCCGTCTTTAAGGCAGCTGTTTGGTTTTATGAGGAGAAATCCGAACTTGCTGTGGCTGCAGGGAGTGGGTTTTCAATGGAGAGGGGAGGACTGAGAGAGAGAAGGAGAGGGAGAGGACTATCCGGATGCCCAGACAGATCCAGTGTGAGGCCAGCTGATGCTGTATCCCGTCTGGAACAGCGGTCTGCCTCCTCTAAGCATTTCGAAAGGCTTCAATGTCAAGACATGATGTTATTTGATGTCACTGACATCATTTGCACTCAGCCATTCTCTCCGTTTTATCCTCACAAAAACCCTGTGAGGTAGTTTGAGCAGAGAGGGTGATGGGCCCAAGGTCACCCAGCAGAGTGGGGATTCAAACCTGGGTCTGCCAGATCCTAGTTCGACTCTGTGACTGCAATGCCACAGTGGCTGTCTTGAGGGCTGTCATTTAGAACAGGACAAGCAGAGGACATACAAGGAATTGCAAGGGGGCGTTTCATCCCCCCCCCCCGTATCCTCCTCACACTATTTTCTCTCTAGCAACCTCCAAAATGACACCAAGATCTCAGAACATAGCCTCCTTAGAACTCAGTGGTCATTCATCTCTTAAAGATACAGATGTTGATTTAACCCCCAATGTATTTTTAATTTAAGATTTTTTGTGCAAATTTGGGGCTTCCTTGTCTGACCCTAACCCCACTGTATGGATTTTTGGATCCACACTCTTAGGCCTGGGTCAGAAGAAGATATAAGGATCATTTCTGATTTTCAAAAAAAAAAAAAAAAAGTACAAGCTTCTACTCCCTGAGGTAGCAATGTTTCAGACTCCATCCCCAGACCTTCCAGACTCAATCCTTCTGAGATTTCCCCTACCTCAGATAGTTTTCTTTTTAAAGATAAACCAGTATTTGAACAGAAGGAGCAGGAGGAGGAGAGGGAGATTGGATTTATACCCCACCCTTCACTACCCCAAGGACTCTCAGAGCAGTTTACAATCTCCTTTCCCCTCCCCTCCCCGCAACAGACACCCTGTGAGGTAGGTGGGGCTGAGAGAGCTCTCTCAAGAACTGCCCTTGAGAGAACAGCTCTGAAAGAATTTATGACTGACCCAAGGTCACACCAGCAGCTTCATGAGGAAGAGTGGGGAATCAAACCTGGTTCTCCCAGATTAGAGTCTGTGCTTCTAACCATTACACCAAACTGGAGGAAGTTTGGAGGGAGGGGGCCCTTTAGCTACTGTGATGGGATGTGTGTCAGGCTGTAATACTAAGACAGTCAGCAGCCTTAGAAGGATGTAACTCTGCTAAGAATTGTACTGTAAAGGGGCAAAAGGAAGTTTCTGTTAAAGAAAGATGAGCAGGCAAATGCTTCTGAATATTTATGATGAGCAGGCAAATGCATCTGAATTTAAAGTGATTGTTCTTATTCAGCATTTCTGATGTCAACGATTCCTAGACACTAAAATATATGTGGGCTTAATGAGAGAGCAAGAGAAGTTCTGTATGGTGTGTGGAAAACACAGGTTTTCCATCTAGTTCTTTGAATTCCCACCCAACCCCAAAATAAGGCTGCCCTATGGCTGTCAAGCACCTAATGGGGGTGGGGGATCTGGCAGCATGGCTGCCGTAATGACATCACTTCTGGGGGGAAACTCAGAGATTCCTAGATATCCCTCCCCATTTTTTTCCTGGAAGTGACATCATCAGGCTGGTGATGATGCCTATCACCATGTCCCCACCCCCAACACATAAACACACGAATGTGCCTTGCACTGAATCAAACCATCCATCCATCCAAGTCAGCACTGTCCACTCAAACCAGCAGCAGCCCTTCGGGGTCCCAGGGAGAGGTCCTCTACATCAGCTTCTGCCAAACCATTTAACTGGAGATGCCAGAGACCAAACCCAGGAACAGGGATGGGCATGAACCAGCTAATGAACTAAAGTTTGTCATGAATTTGGGGCAGTTTGTGGTTCGTGAAGCAATGTTTGCGAACTGAAGAACCACCATGAACTTTCGTTAATTTTGATGGCAGTTCATGAAGAGCAGAAAACATGGTCTTAAAACCCTGCTTTCTGCTCTTCATGAAAATCAGCTCATCAGCATGAAGCCAGTGTTCCCTCTAAGCTGAGTTAGTGTGAGCTAGCTCATAGTTTTTTAGCCTCCAGCACATACATTTTTGTCTCAGCTCAGGAAGGATGGCTCCAGAGCAAACTAATTTACGCAGTAGCCAAATCACTCACTCACAGCTTTAATGCCAGTAACTCACCAAGTAGAATTTTTGCTCACAAGACTCTACAGCTTAAAGGGAGCATTGCATGGAGCTCCCTATTGCTCAGCCATTTGATTTAAATGGCTGGGAGCCACTTAAACCATTGCTTTCTGCTCCCCATGAAAAGCCGCAGGGAGAAGAAAGCAGGGGTTTAAATGGCTCTGAGCCTGAGGCTGGTTGGTCAAGAAAGCCCTCAGCTGTTTCCAGCATGAACCTCACAAACCCAGTTGGGTTCATATGGGAGCCAACTGTGTTCTTGGGGGTTGTGGTTTGGTTTGTGGTTCACCCACAAACCCCGAACAGAACTGCATTTTTGTGGTTCCTGCCCATCACTACCCAGACCCTCCACACGCCAAGCAGATGCTCTACCACTGAGCGTTACTCTGGTGTAAGCCCCTGAAATCAATGGGCTTAGACTGGAATAACTGTGCATCACATGGCCCTGTGAGAACAATAATCACCTTCCACACATGACGCACGAAGAGTGCACACTGCACTAGCCCTCCTGCCGATTGCCAGGCTCAGCTGGGCCACCCTTGGCTGTCCCCATCTTGACAGGAAGTCTGACGACAA
The DNA here is from genome assembly GCA_029375565.1 of Gekko gecko. Classification (NCBI taxonomy): domain Eukaryota; kingdom Metazoa; phylum Chordata; class Lepidosauria; order Squamata; family Gekkonidae; genus Gekko; species Gekko gecko. The sequence continues at coordinate 21,699,714 of JAPDNY010000011.1, forward strand.
CCTTGTCAGGAGAGCAGCATAAGATGAGGGAGGCTGACTCTCAGGTTCCTCCAGGAGCTGCCCTGACAGGGTGTGAAAGAGAGGGTTTGCGGGAACACACAATGCTCACTGCCTCCTGCGAATACAGCTCTCAGCTATTGTGATAGAGTTAGGGAGCTGGGGGAGATCTCCGTTTGGAAGGGGAAGGGCCTAATGAAAAAAAAATGAAGGACGGTGGGCTGCTGTGTCTGACGATAAACCCTCACAAACTGACCTCGAACGGCAGAAAACCGGCCGCTGATGGGAAATGGAAACGGCTTTTCCCGGCCTTAGAACGTAAGGCCCCTTTCTGTGATGGCTGTTGAGAGTTTCGGCCTTGGGACCATTTAGATGCTGACTGAGTAGATTAGGTTCTGTAATACACTTGACAAGAGGAGCGATGCTGTGTTCTTTTCAAGTAAAATCAATGTTTCTCTTTAGCGGGGGGGGGGGAGAAATTCCGCACAGACACAAGGTGAGACAAGCTTATGAATCCATTCCCACAGGCCTGGCTGCATGAGACAACCCTTCCTCTGCTTTGATCACACACACACACACTGGACTCTGCAGAGATTGCACAACGGTTTTCACTGCCTTTGATTAGAGTATCCTTGAGAACCTCTCTTCCCTTTCCAGCTGCGGATCAGAATCAAGTCGGAGAGCCAACATGGTATAGTGAGAGCTGATGTAGTATAGTGGATGGAGTGATGAGCAGGATCCTGGTAGGTCTGGGTTTGGATTCCCACTTTTTACCATAGGTGACTTTGGACCCTTCGCAAACCTTCAGCCTGGCCTACCTCACAGGGTTGTTGTTGTGAGAAAATGGAGGGCAGCAGTGTTCTAAGCCACTCAGAGTCCCAGCTGGGGAGAAAAGCAGGTTATAAAGAAATCAGTGCATGCATCTTTGGACTGCACTTTTCTGGCACTGTTTATTTTATGTCAGTAAATGGTAGTCAGAAGGCCAATCATACAGGTCAGGGAGAAGCAGGCCCATAGCCACGGGGGCATTTGGGGCTACGCCCCCCATAGATGAGTGCTGCCCTCTCAGACAAACTTTTTTAAAAGTCATGTGGGATTTAAAAAATCATTTTTTAAAAAAAGTAAGATGCATGTGGGTGTTCCAAAACGACCCCAGGCACAGTCATGGGAGCTTCAATCTCTTTTTTCTTTTCTTGTTTCCAGGCCAAAAAAAATAAATAGGTTTTTAAAAATGCAATACAATAAAATAAAATCGCACAATGAAACACAGAGAGAGTTGGAGATCCCCCCCCTCCCCGGCTTACCCAGAAAAGCAGCCCGGAATCTAGTATCTCCAACCAAGAGGACTAGAGGAGAACTAGAGGTCACAGTGGAGGCAGACCTGCTTCTTCTGCTGCTGCAAGAGGAGCAGCAGGTGCAGCCAGGGTGCCCCCCCCCCAGATTACCCCATGCCCCACCAACCCCAAAATTTTCTGGCTACGCCTCTGGGGAGGAGAAAAGGCGATGAGCCTAAGATTCCATTTAGTCATCCTGGTTAGTAGCCGTGGATGGATACTGTGTTCCACCCAGTGTCTCTCTTCCACTGAATGCAATGTGAGCCAGCGTGAATAAGAGAACTAGGTCGCAATCACACGCACAATTAGCCATGCCATAGGCATGAATGCCAGGAGGATTTAAAGGGCGTGATCAGACATGAACATCTGGGAAGTGCCTCGCACCCGTCGGCAACCTGTTTTGCTCCACCACAGAAGTGGAGTGAAAAGACACCAGGGAAAGTCCGGTAGCCAATGGGTTGCTGTGGGCCACAGATGGACATTCCCCTGTCTGATCACTCCAGTGCACTCTCATGGTGTCGGGATGGTCTGATCCGGCCATCCCAACTCTGTGCCATTGTTCCCACCCCCCCTCAGTATGCACATCATCGCACCCTCCATAGGGAGCCCTCAGTGCTGAGATGTGATTCGATTCCCCACTGAAGCACATCGGGAACAAATGGCAAAAAAAAAAAAAAAACCCTCAACTCACCTGCGGTTGCGTCTGATTACACGGTGGCGGGCTGCCCCTGCAGCTCCCAGGGACTGTGTGATCGCACAACTGCAGGTCAAATTCCTCCGGGGGAAATAGCCTCGCTTCCCCCCCGCCCCACGTTATCTCACATGTGTGACACCACCCTAGAATTGCCAGCTCTAGATTAGGAAATACCTGGAGATTTGGGGGGTGGAGTCTGGGGTGGGGTGGGCTTTGGGGAGGGGCAGGACCTCAGCAGGCTACAAGGCCATAAAGTCCACCCCTCCAAAGCCGTCATTCTCTCCAGAGGAATTGATCTTGGTCTTGCAGGTTCGGGGGGTAGAGGGTGAGTCATTGGAAGGAATAACACACACACACACACAGCATCTTTTGGTGAAACACGGCCATAGCTTCTTTATTTGACTGCAGACAAAGGAGCAATGGGGCACCATGGGGACAGATTCATGCATCAGGCAACCCGTCTGCCGACCCGATCAACCCCTTCCCCAGCCCACCTGCTGGGGTAAAGCTGCGGCGTGGCAAGATAACAGGACACGTGTGGGTGCTGGCCTCTACCTGGTCCCCTTGCCACCCGGTGATGTAAGCCAGCCAAAAGCCCCCATCTGGGCATGCGGCTGAGTGGCTCCATATCCCAAGGTCCCATATGGGAGCCCCCAAAATGGGGGAGGCAGGCACGCGGGCACAGCCTCCTCCCCAAACAGATCTGTCCCCATGCCTAACCTGCTAAGCTGCAACAGTAAAAACAAAACAAGTCACACATGAACCATAACAACCAACATACGAGGGTGGGCAGGTGGGTGGTCAGGCCAGGAAAATAGAGGCTGAGGGATGCATGCGGGCTTGCTTTAAGTAGCCCCTGGGCTCTGGCGGCCTGTGCCCACCTTCTGACATGCTGCATAGGAACCGGCAGGTTCTGAGGGGAGAACCAGCTCGCCATCTCTGCATAGCTTGAGGGGGCCGTGCCGCCAGACCAGCCCCCTTCCAGCCTCCCCTGCCTCCTGGACCTCAAACAATGGCAGGGGCAAGTCTTTTGCCAGGCATCTGGAGATCAGCTGTGATAGCAGGAGATCTCCAGATAGGGTTGCCAAGTCCGGGTTGGAAGATACCTGGAGACTTTGGGGGTGGATCCAGGAGAGGGCAGGGTTTGGGGAGGGGAGGGGAGGGGCCTCAGCAGGATACAATGCCACAGAGTCCTCCCTTCAAAGCAGCTGTTTTCTCCAGGGGAGCTGATCTCTGTCAACTGGGGATCAGTGGAAAGAGCTGGAGATCTCCAGGCCCCAACTGGAAGCTGGCAACCCTATCTCCAGATGCCGCCTGGAAGCTGGCAGCTCTAATGAGACTGGCTGCAGAATTCCACCCTGCCTTAACCCACTGCCCCTTTTGATACCGCACCGTGGCTTCCTGCTCTTTTCTCAGTGACTCCCTCTGTCAGCAGAGTAGACGTCTTCTCTGCAGGGCTCGGATCCATAGCCGAGGGGACCAAGCTGAGCACTGCAGGGGAAGCAACAAAATCATCTCCCAGAGGCCCTGAGTGTGCTTGAGAAACTGATGGACTCTTAAGCAAGCAGCCAGCAGGGAAGAATCCGACACGGGAAGAGCAGAAGCCCTCACAAAATCTGCAGGGAAGATTGGCACTCCACAAGCGGAAAGGAAACCCATGGCGGTGGGAGTGGGGGTGGGGAAACCAGAAAACTGAATCTAAATATATCAAAACACAGCCCAGTAGGTAACATCCTCCCCAGAGATGGGGGCATCGACCCGTTTCTGGATATCCCACAGTCTCCAGCGGTGAACGGACACCCTATGGAGAGCAGAGCATAAGCGATGCCCAAGTTCTTCTGATTATCTTTTTGATAGCTGAAGCACTCGGAGACTAAAGTTTTCAGGGAGCTTATAAAGTACTGAGGCTGATGCACTGGAGAAGTGATTTCAGCTCATACTTTATTTAGTCACAGGTTGATCTTGAGATGATGTCCCTGGCCCAGAGGCCCGGTTTATATCCCTGTAGCCAAACCACACCCAACAGACACCCATTCCCGTGATACGCTATTTACAGTGCATTCGAGTCCCGTAGGTCCCTTCTCGGATCCGTTCCGGCTATTGTCTTTCGGAGCAAAGCTTGGGCCCTTTGCATGGCCACGTGCAGACCCGACCACGTGTGCGGTCTCGCTGGGTACACAACAGAGCTACTTAAAAAAAAAAAATGGCTTGCTGCCTGACAGCAGGTAGGTTGGGCGAGCAGGCAGAAGGGAAAGGCTTGGGGCTCAAGTCACTCTTGTGAGTAATTCCTCATCCAAAAGATGGTGCGTTGAAAGGGCCAAGTCTGTGTTACAGGGACAAGAAGCCAGGCAGCCAGTGGACCAGCAAGTTGGATGGTAAATTTCATATCTAGTATTTTTTTAATTAATTTATTTATTTATTAAACTTTCATCACACCCTCCCGGCTGGGGCTGGCTCCGTGCAGCTTACAGCAAATAAAATTCCAAAATACATATAAATAATAAATACTATGTTAAAACCAAATATAATAATACAGTGCTAGTCTTATGCATCGGTACCTTTGGTCTGCATTAGGTGTCCTGAGAAGATACTTCAGATGTCATAAAGGGGGGAATTGGGGGGTCCAGTGGATCAAGGCTCTTCGCCATACAATGTCAGTTGGCGTTCCCGATGGTAATAGCAGTGGGGGGGTGATGGTGGGGGGGCTTCAAAAGCCTGGCAGAAGAGCTCCGTTTTACAGGCCCTGCCGAACTGTGAGAGGTCGCGCAGGGCCCTGGTCTCCACTGGGAGCTCATTCCACCAGAGTGGAGCCACCACCAAAAATGCCCTGGCCCTGGTCATTGCCAGCCTAGCCTCCTTAATGCTCGGGAGGACTAGCCGATTCTGGATCCCTGGTCGCAGTACTCTCTGGGGTACATATGGGGAAAGGCGGTCCCTCAGGTATGTAGGTCCCTGGCCATAAAGGGCTTTAAAGGTAAGAACCAGCACTATCTGGACTTTGGAGAAGGAAGGTAAACTCCACTTATTTTTGCGTTCTGACTCCAGTGTAAAAATGACCAAGGACTCCAACTGCAGAAGCTAAAGTCGTACACATCAGGAAATGTAGTGGACGGAGGAGGAGGTCCACTCTGAGTCATTTCGTTTCTCCTCCATATTCTCTTTCACTTGCAGGATACTGGCCTGTGTTTGTGCCTTCTCCAAGAGACATTTTATCAATAACTGTTCAAATGGGGGGGCACCATTTAAGTAAGACTGGGGGGCATCACGAAATTCCTCTTTTTACTAGTTTTTTTTTTTAATGTTTGCCATCAAGTCACAGCTGACTTATGGCAACCCCACAGGGTTTTCAAGGCACGAGATGTCCAGAGGTGGTTTTGCCATTGCCTCCCTCTGTGCATCAACCCTGGACTTCCTTAGTGGTCTCCCATCCAAGTACTAACCAGGGCCGACCCTGCTTAGCTTCTGAGATTCGATGACATCGGGCTAGCCCGGGCTCTCCAGGTCAGGGCAGGTCATATATGATTATAAGAACATAAGAACATAAGAGAAGCCAGTGTTGAATCAGGCCAATGACCCATCTAGTCCAACACTCTGTCACACAGTGGACAAAAATACCAGGTGCCATCAGGAGGTCCAGCAGTGGGGTCAGGAAACCTAGAAGCCCTCCCACTGTTGCCTCCCCCAAGCACCAAGAATACAGAGCATCACCTGCCCCAGACTGAGAGGTCCTATCTAAACCTTGTGGCTAATAGCCACTGATGGACCTCTGCTCCATATGTTTATCTATGTTATTCCTTACCAAGGAGTAAGACATCTTGTGGAAGTCACCGTTGCAAGACGTGGTGCTGACCGCTGGCCTAGATTGGTTTACAAAAGGGACTGGAGAACTTTATGGAGGCTAGAGCGATCATTGCCTACCAGCCATGATAAATGAATGGGACCAATGCTTCCCCTAAGCTGTGGAGTCTTGTGAGCAAGAATTCTACTTTGTGAGCTGCCGGCATTAAAGTTGTGAGTGAGCGATTTGGCTGTTGCATAAATCAGTTTGCTCTGGAGCCGTCCTTCCTGAGCGAAGACAAGAATGCGTGAGCCGGAGGCTAACAAACTGTGAGCTGGCTCACACTAACTCAGCTTAGAGGGAACACTGAATGGGTTCAGACAGAGGCAGAATGCCCGTGACCCTGAGATGCTGGGGACAGTCAGCAGGTTGCTGACAGCGGACTATGCTCCTCGGCTTTCCTAAAGCATCTGACTGGCCACTCATCCGATCCCACATGGCTACTCTCATGTTCTTACATTCTCAAGTACACCTTATTTCTGTCCAGCTCCGTAGCCCTGTGCATATATAGTTATTTACACATTTAAATATACACTTCAAGCATTTACAGCATTTAAATATGGCACTGGAATCTATGATATAGTTATTGCATTTAAATATATATCGTTTCAGAGGGTAGCTGTGTTGGTCTGCCGTAGAACAGCTAGATTCGAATTCACTAGCACCTGAGAGATTAACAAGGTTTGGGGGGGTATATACAGGCCCATAGCTACGGTGGGGCTTTTGGGGGCTCCAACCCCTTTCTTAAAGGCACAGCCCCACAAGAATTTATCCCGTGAATGCTTTTTTCTATCATTTTAAAACCGTTTTTAAAGGCATGTGCTCCTTTAAGCAGATTGGGGTGCTGTAGTTGATTAAGTCCCACACTGAGCAAGGGGGTTGGAGTAGGTGACCTCTAGGATACCTCTGTGTCAGGAAACTGGTCTCCAGTTTGGTGTAGTGGTTAAGTGCACGGACTCTAATCTGGGAGAACCAGGTTTGATTCCCCACCCCTCCACTTGTACCTACTGGATGACCTTGGGCAAGCCATAGTTCTGGCACAGCTGTTCTTGAAAAAGAGCAGTTTCTGTTAGAGCTCTCTCAGCCCCACCTACCTCACAGGGTGTCTGTTGTGGGGAGGGGAAGGGAAAGGAGTTTGTAAGCTGCTCTGAGGCTCCCTTTGGGTAGTGAAGGGCAGGGTATAAATCCAATCTCCTCCTCCTCCTCCTCCTCCTCCTCCTCCTCCTCCTCCTCCTCCTCCTCCTCCTCCTCTTCTTCTTCTTCTTCTTCTTCTTCTTCTTCTCCTCCTCCTCCTCCTCCTCCTCCTCCTCCTTTAATAGAGTTTTTCTGCCTAAGTGTTAGCTTTCTTGCCACCTTGTTATCAGAATTGTTGCTTAGGCTGGCAGAAGTGATTAACTTGCAGCAACTGAGAACTGTCATCTAAAATAGTTGACAGCTTGCAATGTTGAGATCTATCCTGGTAACAGCTTTCTATTGGCTAAATGTTTTTTCTTTCTGCACTGAGAACTTCCACCCCACCAGGATGTATAAGCTTTCTAGCTTCTGAGAGTATTTGAAGGTATAGTTATTTATGCATTTAAAGGAATTTGGGTTGCAAGGAATGCAGACCAAAAGCACACATCCCTTTGGCTCGTCAAAATGGTATGACTTCATCCAGTATAATGGTGCCCTTGAAGGTAGGCTAACTTTTCAGAGTCTTCTGCCATTCCCAGTATGCCTCATAAGCCTGGCTTCGCTGCAATCGTGCACTTAAGTTATGCTCACCTATGCTTCCTCCATCTTTACTGTCACGAGTTCATGTCATGTTGGTTGTACTGATCAGCGCTGTGTTTGGGGAATCTCATCGCAGTCCCCACTCCACGAGAGATAAATACATGTCTAAAGGCTAGCATGTCTCACAACAGTCAGCAGGACGTAGCAGAGAGTTTAGTGTTTCGCATGTCATTCCACGAGGTCCTAGATTCACCTGACATCACCATCCATCATTAGGCAACTATTTCCCCGCTGCTCAGTGCTTTAGTGCATCACGAAATTGGCTCTGGAGTCCACATATCAAATCAATGGAGGACAAGGTAATGGCAGCAGAACGAGGCAAAGCACACATTCCCTGCTCAGCAAACCAAGCCATCCTTTTCTAACGAGCGTAACTCTTAACGAATTTGCCAGCAAGGCCCTTTCAAATGTAGTAGCATGTTTAACAGTTGGCTACACCAAATGAGCAGAGCAGACGTCGTTGCGTTTCCCCGATACGTGGAGAGCCAGATTTATTGCCACAAGCGTGGCCGGATGACTTTTCAATCTGCTAGCGCACTTCATGCATAGCCACAGCTGTTCGCGTCCCCATTTCGTTGGGCAGCAGAAGGAAAAGAGAGACTCGTTGCATCCGTATTCTGTTAATGACGGCGCCTTTCCTGAAGTGTCCAGGTTGCCCACAGTGGAAAACACATCAAACAACAAGAAAAGGAATGTAAGACGGAAGCAGACAAGCACCTGGACTTCATCTTCACACAGTGGGGGTCATGTACCTGAATGTCTGTCATGGGAAAACATTTGCTAGATTTTTTTCCTCCCCACTCTGCACATACACAGAATGAGGAAAGACTTTTAAGATGGTAAAAGGAGTGGAAACTCCCTTTCCCTACATATTATAAGCACTGCTCCACCCCCAGCCCAGTGACCTATTCACTGGCCTTTCAGTGCTCAAAAGGTACCAGAGACCTAAAAGTTCAATGGGAAGAAGCAACCTGCAAGGAGCATCTCTTGGTGTCATGTAGAACCACCTGTTCAAAATGAAGGCAAGTGAAATATTATTTGAGAGAACTGGCTTATATCTAGGGTTGCCAACCTCCAGATGGCACCTGGAGAGCTCCTTCTATTACAGTTGATCTCCAGATGACCAAGTTGAGTTCCCCGCAGGCCCATAGCCACACTGGGGGCTATTTGGGGCTCCACCCCCTTTCTTAAAGGCACAACCCCACAGGAATTTGTCCTGAAAATTCTTTTAAAAACATTTTGAAGGTGCGTGCTCCTGCTTCTTGCGCTCGCTGAGTCATCACGGGCCATCCGCCACTCCCCGTGCTTGCCCGCCAGCAGCAAGAAGAGTGGTGGCAGCGGCTAAATCATGCTCAGTGCACTGCTGGTATCAGGGTGGTCCTCCATGCTGACACTCCCAGCAGTACTGCGCCACCTCTGCCTGCTCTTTTCTCCTCCCCAGGCACTGCCCTGCTCCTGAAGGGAGTCAGCTTTGGGAGCAAGCCTGAAAACAACAAGTAAGCTGAGTGGGGGGTCTGTGTGTGCACGTGTGTTCGAGGGGAAGATGGGGAAAGTAAACCGGAGGAGGGCTGGGGCTTTGGTCTGGTTGAGAAATCCCAGGGAACAAAGCAGGACCACCTATCCAGCCCGGCTCCTTCCCTCCCTCCTCACCTGCAGTTTTTCAGTTGGGGAGGGGCTCTCCTCCAGACTGCTGCAGCAAAAGCGACTCACCTGGGGCTTCTGCTACGCTCCCTGCCTCCTGGACCCAGTTTGGTGTAGTGGTTAAGTGTGCAGACTCTAATCTGGGAGAACCGGGTTTGATTCCCCTGGCTGGATGACCTTGGGCAAGCCATAGTCCTGGCACAGCTGTTCTTGGGAAAAGAGCAGTTTCTGTCAAGAGCTCCCTCAGCCCCACCCACCTCACAGGGTGTCTGTTGTGGGGAGGGGAAGGGAACGGAGTTTGTAAGCCACTCTGAGACTCCTTCGGGTAGTGAAGGGCGGGGTATCAATCCAGTCTCCTCCTCCTCCTCCTCTTCTTCTTCTTCTTTCCATTGCCAGCCCCCTTAAAACCCTAGCTACGGGCCTAGTTCCCCTGGAAAAAATGGCTGCTTTGGAGTAGACTCTATGACAGGTGTGTTGGACTTGTTTGTTATGAGGGCCAGATCTGACATAAATAAGACCTTGTTGGGCCATGTGTGTCCTAAAATGTAATGCCAGGCAGTGGAGATATAAACTTAATAAAGGACACAAACAGAAAGGGTGTTGTTTTTTTACTTAAAAACATGCTTAAAACATGAGCACTCTTGCAATATTTTGTTTTTTTAACAGTGTCTGATAACTGACACCCCTTGCTCTGAATTATTGCATCAAAAAGTCTGTGCTGTTGCAGTCTTGAGTCTGCTGTTCAGGTGTGTATCTGTAAGCTGCAAACCTATGATGACACAGAAGCAGCAGAACTAGAAGAAGAAGCAGAAGACAGCCAGTTCCACTGTGGGCTTGATAGAAGCCCTAGAAGCATGTTTGACACCCCCTGCTCTATGACATTTGTACTCCACTGAGGTCTCTCCCCTCCCCAAACCCCACTCTCTGTAGGATCTACCTCCAAAATCTCCAGCTATCTCCCATCCCAGAGCTGCCAATCCTACCTACATCTGTCCACACACTTCCCTTCTGTTCAGCTGACAAGGTCATCCGGGGCCCTACTGCCCAGTTCAAATGCTTCTAGAAATGCGGCAGCCCTGACTTTCTCTATTGGAAGTCAGATCAGGACAGCCCTGAAACAAGTAAATAGCAAAGCAGAGGGCCAATAAATCCCTAAGAAGCCACTTTGTAAATCTTTCCAGCGCGGAAGATGGATTGGCTTTGAATACACAAATGTAACACAGGCCACTTTAATAAATGTGAACTTTGCTTCAAATATTCATTTCAGCTCTAATAACAACCTGACGCATTGTATTGTTTCTTTATAGCTTTGCTGCAGATATGAATTTTATGGGACTGATCCAACGGAACATTGGGACGGTGGGGGGTGAGGGTTGCAAATCACAAAATAAAATACCTTTCAGAGATAGCAATTGCCTCATTGGGGAATTTTTTAATTGATCCATTGAAAAAAAAGAAAGAAAAGAAGTATGAAGTTATTCAGTCCAAATGGATAACAGGAAAAGTATGGAAAAGATTACTACAGAACAGCTTTCAATGGTTTCTCCTGACTATTCCAAAAACTCATTTCAGATTGCAACAGAAATCTACTTCCAAAGACAGATACAGATTTTTTTTAATGGAATTCAGGTCAGAACCTATGGCAATTATTTTATTTCATTTGGGTAAAGCTGCTTTTAATTCCCTTTGCTTCACACAGGAAGATGCTGGTATGTCTTAACTACACCCTGAAGTTTCTCAATTGCATCTGAACCTCGTAAAAGTGACCACCATAATATTAATATTTCTGCTGATATACATTTCCAGAAATCAAACAGTTGCCCTTGTGGAAACATAACGGAATTATTTTTCAGAATTATTCAGTGTTCCACACATGCCTGCGCACAATAGCCCTGGCGTTGATTATATAAATAAAATAAACTTAATGGTGCAGAAATGGTATTAAAATCGGATGAAAAGAATTTTCCTGATGATGTCTGACTCGCCCTCTGGTTAACCTGATGGAAACTGGAAGAACCATCAGAATCAATGGTGTTCCATTCGTGTCAAATCAATTCACAACAAAGGCATACACTTTTTTTTTTGTAATGCACTCCTACAGAATTCAGCAGCAGTAATGTTATGTCCGCTGACTGCCACTAGGCGCCAGAAAGGAAACACCGAGCTTCACTCCCTAGGAACAATAGGGACTAGGCTCCTGGACTTTACTTTGGGGGACCAATAAAGAATTTGGCAGGAGGTTCAAACCTACCAATAGGATCTAGGGGTGTCCCCAGGTGCTGTATATAGTTGGCCACCCGGCCGATATTCACCATCTAAGTTGTGTTCCAGTAAACCATGCTGATCACTACAACCGTATCTGTGGTTTCTACATGTGTCTAACCCACTACACAACAAGTAACTTGTGGGACCTGGAGGTCTCCCAGAATTACAACTGATTTCCAGACTTCGGAGGTCAGTTCCCCAGCTGAGGTCCCACCCCTCCCTACCAAATGCCCAGTATCCTCACTGAGAACTCATGTAAACACAGCTGGTGTCAATGGACCCAACCCAGCTCATCTACCAGGACTCAGGCTGTGGTCACATGGTCATTTTGATTGGGTTTCACCACTGTTCCCTCTCGCATTTAAAATTGCTGATCAGACACCCACATCCATCTCCTGCACCTAAGTGGGCTCACTCGCACGATCGTCCCAGTTACCTAGCGAGTTTTCCAACACTGGGAAAATCAAGTACTTTCTAGGTATTTGTGCTTTGAATCTATGATTTTACCTATCTGGACAGCCATCTCTCACAATGATTGCAATTAGGTCATCTGAATGTCCTTCTTGGGTGGCATGGCTGTCTGGACTGTGCTTGGAGCATTATCATGCAAAGCAAATGGTTGGGTAAGGGATGTGTGATCATCTGAACCCACTTAAAAATATCCCCGATCAAATCTACAGTGGGAACAAATCACAGTATGCTTGCTGTGTGATCACAGCCTCAGGAACACACACCAGCTCAGCCTGATCATCCAGGATCAACTCCTGAGCGGTTCCCATATAATGATTTCACATTAGCGCACGGCAGTATCGGCTCAGATGGGTTGCTGGCAAGGCAACTGGAGATTCTGTGGCTTGGAGAGGACTGGAAGGGAGAATAACACAGTAATACATAATTTCCTCTCCCCATTCCAGCATGTCCACCTCCTCCCACCATAATTCCCCTCACCTAGGCTTGTCTACCTGTGGCAGGTAAACTCATGTCCTTGGTCCCAATTCTTCTCCCTTGAGAAACTGAGGAGCCAAGAAAAAAAATGTCTGGAAAATGGCCATCATAGTAATGTTCTAGAAGAAACTCCTAGACTGTTGCCCGGAAGTGACATCACACCCTCCCTGAAGTCCATCCTCTCCAAGCACAGCCCTCAGAAGCTCTCAGCATTTGCAGAGGTAGTCCTGGCCTCCCAGCCCATACTCTTCTAATTAGATTGTAGGTCGATCAGTACAGGCCCAGCTTCTTGTGTGTTCTCGACAGCCCCTAGTGTTTTCAGTGCTTCACAAATGATAAATCTTAGTGTGACCAGTAGCATATTGAAGAAATAACTTTGCAATGGTATACTCTAGATCTGTGCAACTTTTCTGAGCATAATAGGCCACCATGGACTTAATAAAACATCATTTTTTTGTTGTTGTTGCTGCCTGCCTGGGACTGGGGGGAAAATGTAGATTGTCAAGTCCTTGGCATTTCATCAGCCATGGCTAGTAAAGGGCTACATTCTGCTTGGTGTGGGCCTGGAACACGTGTGAACCCAGAGTATCTGCTGGAGGGGAAACTCTTTTATGCATTCGAGAGTGGTAGCTGCATTACTCTGTTGTAGCGCAATTGAACACAAGTCCAGTAGCACCTCAAAGGCTAAGAAAAAAAATATTCCAGCATCACTTTTTGCAAGACAGCTCTGGACACCTATTTAATCCTTTTGGTGCAGAGATCCTTTGAACACCTACTAGAAGAAACCAAGACCAGATTGCCACTTAGGATGCTGTCCTGACTTGTGTTTTGATGTGTGGGGTTGTTGTTGTTTTTTTCATTTTTGGAGACTGTGAGATTGTTTGCAAAGCAGAAACTTCTTGGAAGAGTTCTCAGGGATATCAGATGCGGGGTTCTGAGTTGCACAGATGAATACTATTTTCTCCCCCACATAAAGGGGGGGGATCCCTTCAAAAGGATTTGAATTTTACAGGGCACCGCTGGCCTGTGAGAGTTTTGTGCTTTCTGTTTGTCATTACTCATCCGTGGGTGAATGCTGGTCTCGGGGATGATATTCAAAGCTGTGACAGTTGTTCAGAGCAGTTGGGCAAGATTAGGCTTCCCCAGCGGTCCCCGGACAGGACTTAAAAAGACATTCTTGTACAATAAAGCCCACTATGTCATGTTGGCCGAAGCCCTGGCTACTAAGAGACACACATTTCCAGATGCTGAGCTCTAAACAAGAGCCCTGGACCTGTTTTATAAAAGCTCAGGAATCCTGTGTGTAGAAGAATTCCTAACGCAAGCCGTGTTGTGTACACACCACAGACCCGGCCCCCCTCTCCAAGCACTACCATGGTTCCACCTGTCTTTCTTCCTTGAAATCTGCCTTCTTTTCCATAGGAACTTCTGATAACTATTTCACCTCAGTCGGGTCTTCCAGATGTATGTGGGCCAAGTAATGCTGTGAGGAAGAAGTAGATTTCACAGGGGAGACTCAAGGAGTGGGAGAGGGGGAGAATAACTCTTTCCATACATTTCCCTCTCACAGGCAACGGAACTTACTGCTCATCTTGCAGGCTTCAGGTGAACCTACAACTGACTCACATGAGTCTCTCTCTCTCTGTCTCTCTCTCTGTCTCTCTCTCTGTCTCTCTCTCTCTCTGACTTTGCTTTATCACTCACAATTAAAGATATGCCTTTCCTCCATTGAAAAGTACTACTCACATAGCCAGAAATTAAGGACTGGTTCCTAAGGCTCCCTGCCACTAACTGGGATCGTATGACTCTCTTCTGTTAAGTCTTCCTTCAGGGTCGGAGGACCAGCCCTGACCTGGATAGCCCAGGCAAGCCTGATCTCATCAGATCTCGGAAGCTAAGCAGGGCCGAACCTGGGGAGTATTTGGATGGGAGATCTCCGGAGAATTCCAGGGCTGGGAGGCCAGAGGCAGGCTATCAAGCCATTTCTCTGAATGTCCTCTGTGCCCCAGTAGGAGAAGAAGAAGAAGAGAAGAAGAGTTTGGATTTATACCCGGCCCTTCACTGCCCAAAGGTGTCTCAGAGTGGCTTACAAACTCCTTTCCCTTCTCCTCCTCACAACAGCTACCCTGTGAGGTAAGTGGGGCTGAGAGAACTCTAACACAAATTGTCCTTGAGAGAACAGCTGCGCCAGAGCTTGTGACTGACCCAAGGTCACATCAGCAGGTGCAAGTGGAGGAGTGGGGAATCAAACCCGGTTCTCCCAGATTAAAGTCCGCACACTTAACCACTACACCAAACTGGCTCTGGAGTTGCCAGAGGTTGCCATGACTTCCAGGCATGGGCACACACACATACACAAAATGCAAAAATGGGGGGGGGGGAGGAAGGTCAGAGGACCTCTTCTGATGGAGAGAAGGTCCTTCCGTACAGGTGGAAGACTTGGTACAAAGGAGTCATAGATCCAACCCCAAGCTTATCTTAGTTGTATTTATCTTAATTGTATTAGTACATGGAGTTAGGTTGAGCGATTGCTAGGGTCTTAAGTAGGAAAATAAAAAACTTACTGGCATTGCAAGCATGACGATGTCACACTCTATGTTACCATAGAGTTTCTGTCAGTTCCTAGAGCAACTGCCGTTGTTTCCGGGTCATTCTTGGTCATTCGTGATGCTGCCTTCCCACCATTTTCCTATTCCCAGCCCTCCTGCCAGTTGTGTGGCAACTCTAGTCTTAAATTACCTATTGAATTTAATATCTGAATGGAAATTTAAGACCAGATCTTCCCGTTTCAACAGTATAACCATGCTACCATACTAGCTTCCTTGGTTGTTTTGTCTGCTCCTGGGGCTCAGAGTTACACTGGCAAAGGATCAAACTAGACCCTATATGGGACTTATAAGTGAAACCAGCAGCCTCACCTTTCCTAAAAAACATACGACAGAATGCCATGGTAGAAATTGCCAAAAAAAAAAAAAAACAGGTGGCAGCCATTGCAGTGGAAGGCAGAAGGGAAAGTATTAGTAGAAAAATATCACCTTACATTTATTCTTTTCTAGGCAATGCTACTAAAGGAGCTGTGGTAGCTCAAGTGGTTAAGACGCTGAACTGCAGGCTGTGGAAGGTCAGTAGTTCAGCAGTTCGAGACCCGAGAGTGCCACATGACGGGGTGAGCTCCTGTCTCTAGTTCCAGCTCCTGCCAACCTAGCAGTTTGAAAGCAAGAAATTGCAAGTAGATAAATAGGTACCACTTCAGTGGGATGGTGACAGCGTTCCGTGCACCTTGGTGTTTAGTCATGCCAGCCACATGACCACGGAAACGTCTTCGGACAGCGCTGGCTCTTCGGTTTTGAAACGGAGATGAGCACCACAACCCTAGAGTCGGATTCGACTGGCTTTCGAGCAAGGGAACCTTTACCTTTAGGTAAAGGTAGGCAATGCTACTCGGGTTGTTACCAACTTGTATGAAAAAAAGTCCTGTCCCTTTAAGAGAGAGTTAATGGGATATTATCTACCAGGTGATGTTATTTAACACTGCCATGAAAAGCCTCAACTGACTACACATTAAACTTCTGTTAAAAAGTGAAGGCCCTGCCTGGATAGCTCAGGTCAGCTAGATCTTGTCAGAACCTGCAAGCTACATGGGGCCAGCCATGGTTAGTACTTGGATGGGAGACCACAGAGGAAGTCCAAGGTTGCTACGCTGAAGCAGGCAATGGCAAACCCCTTCTGAACACCCCTTGCCTTGAAAACCCTATGAGGTCATCGTAAGTCATCTGTGGCTTGATGGCAAAAGAGAGACAAGACTTCTTTTCCTCCAGTGAGATGTGGTGAAGCCTACTACTCTTACAGTGGAATCCTAGGCATGTCCCCTTGCGTTTAATGGAGCTTAATCCCCAGGAGGGCTCTTTTTGTAGCAGGAACTCCTTTGCATATTAGGACACACCCCTAATGTAGCCAATCCTCCAAGAGCTTGCAGAGCTCTTCTTACAGGGGCTACTGTAAGCTCTTGGAGGATTGGCTACATTAGGGGGGGTGTCACCTGATATGCAAAGGAGTTCCTGCTACAAAAAGAGCCCTGCTCCCCAGTAAATGCCTACAGTATTTCAGCCTTAGTTACTGGCTGCCAGATATCCCTTATAAATTCCATTCTAAGCAGAACAAATATCAATTGTGCTTATGATGTAATTAAATTTGATTTTCTTCTGTGGGATTTCCCCCCCCTTTTTGTTCCTCACTCTGAGCCTTCAATATGTGATGTTATCCAATAAAAGTGAGGAGACTGGTAATTAACCCATATGAACACACTGAAATGCTAAGAGTTACATTTATTAAGAAGAGTTCTCAAGCTGTCACCAATAAAAAAGAGCAAGAGAGTCTTCCAAGCATTCCCCATCAATGAAGGGGTGAGAGAGGAATGAACCAGCCCAGAATTATTCATGACTCCGAAAGTCATCATGTGGACACGGGCAGACAAGAGGAATGAACTTGATGGATGACCAGAAGAGTTTACTGCTCTGATCCTTATAACCTTTGTAAGAGGGGGGTCACTTATTCTTTGGCCCTGTTCCCAACTTCAGTAATTAACCAATCAAGAGGAAAGGTTTCACTGCCTATTTGGCTAAAGGATTTGGGGGATGCAGACAAGCTGTTCAGCATTGCTTGGATGCACAACATCAGTTCCAGTGCAGAACTAGAAGTGACGCCCTCAAGTTAGGACAACAGTGTAGGATTCGTCCAAGATTCTATGGTTAAATGATGCCAAATAGTTCCCCCATTCCCCCCCCACTCACTTCCTTGTCATGCATAGGTCCGGAATGGGGGGTCTAGGCCAGGAGGTTTTCCACTATAGCGTGAGATCTAGCCTCCCGAGCAGGTTGTAATGTGAATCAGTGCTTTTCTTCCCAAGGGGGGGGACCCAAAGGAGTTCACATGATTGTTCTCTGTTCTTCTGTACTAATCCTCCCAGCAACAACACTCTAAGGTATATGGCTGTGGTCACACACACTAAATAATCCACTTTCAATCCACTTTCAGTGCACTTTCCAACTGCATTTTTACTGTGTGAACTGGCAAAATCCCGTTGGAAAGTGCATTGAAAGTGGATTGAAAGTGGTTTTTTAAGTGTGTGTGACTGCAGCCAGTGTGTGACTGGCTGAAGATCACCCAACAAGCATTCAAATCTTGGTAGAGATTCATATCTTGGTATCCCAGATCCTAACCTGGCACAATAACTGCTACACCACACTGCCTTTCAGCACTATGGAACTTTGCAGGCCTGATGTCACTTCTTTCTGCCTTTTATCATTTTCTGTCTGTTACTGGAGCCATTTTCTCACATCAGGGAAAGCTGGTCACTGGCTCCTGACGGGTAGACCTTTGCATCTCTCTGAAAAGAATATGGATTTTGGCTTGTGGGATGGCTCCTTTTGTGCTGTAATGACCGGGGTTTGGTACAATGACCCAAATAAGACTAACAACAGATAATAAGGTGAGCTATAGATCAGAAAAAAACCCATGTCTTATTGAAATATTTTTATCCCATTTTTCCCTTGTGAAGTAGGACTTAAATCTATTTACAGAAAACTTTTTTTAAAAAATCAGATCACAATACAACACTAATATAAAGACAGTTCCTTCATTGTTGCACAGGATATCTTCCAGCTAGATATTTCAAATCAGGAAAATTCTACTACAAATAGACTGTCAAAACACTCCTATACCCTTTTATTTTACACAAATCCCTAAACCTGTGGAAGACAGGCTCCTAAAGCTTGGGGTAAGAAACATGGTGTGATGTAGTAGAGGTGCCAACTCTTAGGAAATGCCTGAAGGTTTGGCGGTGGTGCCTGGGAAGGGTGGAACAGGGGAGGGGGTGAAGTTCAGTGAAGCTGTGATGTCACTCTAGGATTTCAGTTTGCCCTAGGTAGGGCCTGCAAGACAGAGCTCTTCCACCAGGCCTTCAGTTGAGGCAGCGGGTATCCAATTCAATCTGGCCTCCCCCTTCCTTCCCCCATGAGTTGCTCTTATGTGTCTGTTGAGTTATAATTTATTTTGAAGTATTAGTGTTTTACTCATTTTATTGTGTTTATTGTGTGTATTTTATTATTCTGTTTTTATGATGTGAATCTGCACTCAGCAGATGGTTATAGGTTGGAACCCGCCCTGAGCCTGCTTTACGGGGAAGGCGGGATGTCAATTGAAGGGAATAAATAAATTTAAAAAATATGGTGTAGTACAGTAGTTGTATTTCATTGACTTTATTATATTTATTGTAATTATTTAATTGTTAGTATATTGATTGTGATGATTATAATGCTTTAGACTGTATGATTCATAAACATTGTTACCCGTTCTGAATCGGTTTTCGGTGAGCGCGAGTTATACATTTAATAAAATAAAATAAATAACGTATACCATGGAATCCACACACCAAAGCGGACAAGTTCTCCAGAGGAACTGATCTCTGTAGTCTGGAAAGCAGTTGTAATTGTAGGACGTTAGTCCCTCTTCCTGGAGGCTGGGAACTCTATGAGACCACAGCTCCTTTTGAAGCCTGAGCAGCCAGGGGGAGGAGTGCACGTGTCATGTGCTGTCAAGTCGGCTCTGACTTATGGCAACCCTACGAATTAATGTCCTCCAAAAATGACGTATCATTCACAGCACTGCTCAGATCTTGCGAAATGAAGGCCGTGGTCTTCCATTGTTGATGGGAATGCCCAGTAATTCAACAATTTTGGCATGAAATTATGCACCAGGTTGGCAAGATTACATCACAATTGCTTCCAGTCAAGCCGGATGCACTACTTTTAAACCCATGGGACTCTCCAGTTTGGGACAATACATTCAAAGAACTTACCTCAATTCTCCTTGCTGCGGCCAGATTGATGATCGCAGCAGTCTGGAAATCTCCTGCACCCCCAACATTAGCTGCCTGGTATGACAAGATTTGGGATCCGTTTGTCACGTGAACAAGATCTCCAGCTCCTTAGACCAAGCTCAGATGGGCTCAGCTAAGAACTACTCTAAATTTGTTCTCACTTGGGCAGCAGTGTGACAATTCATGGCGAAACGTGATCTCCTCCCCTCAAACCCAAGTTTATCATACATGGCTTCACTTTTAAAACACCCTTTGATCTGGCACTCTGTCGGGACTCCTCTTGTCCGACAGGGCTTCAATTCTTATATAACTCATCTATCTGACAACAGCTTATCAGAATTTACTTTTATAACCTACAGTGATTAAGGCTCTTTTCATCACTCTGCAGTGGTTCCTGCCTCCTTTTTCAAGGATATGTTTTTCTGCTATTTATTTATATTTATTTATTTATAATTCGATTTATATCCTGCCCTCCCTTAAGGCTCAGGGCAGCTAACAGTTGGGGCCAAAGCCATACTTAAAACAATTAAAACAGGTTGAAAACATAACAATAGTACAACAAAGTGCTGGTGCTCTGATATTCCCAGTTCCAAGATGGGTTCCAGTAGGGTGGATCCAGACCAATAATGTAAGTTCCAAAGCGGTAGATAGCCAGTCTTCATTCCCAGGGCCTGCTTGCACCCAGATGGTATCTCTGCCAATTTTCGGCAATGGTGCATTGATGGAACAATAGCGGCGGCAGCTCCTACTCAAAAGCCTGGCAGAAGAGCTCCATCTTGCAGGCCCTGCAGAACTGCATCAGATCCCACAGGGCCCGGATCTTCTCCGGGAGCTCATTCCACCAGGTAGAAGCCGCCACCGAAAAGGCCCTGGCCCTAGTCTTGGCAAGTTTGACGTCCCTGAGGCCTGGGGTAGTCAAAAGATGTTGGCCCCCCCGACCGTAGTGCCCTTGGGAGAACATATGGGAAAAGGCGATCCCTTAGGTATGCCGGACCCTGACCATAAAGGGCTTTAAAGATAAGAACCAGCACTTTGAAGCGGATCCGGTATGCTATTGGCAGCCAGTGCAGTGCCTTCAGCACAGGCCAGACGTGGTCCCGCCTAGGGAGAGCCATCAACAGCCTGGCTGCTGCATTCTGCACTAGCTGCAGCTTCTGGATTTGCGACAAAGGCAGCCCCAAGTAGAGAGTGTTACAGTAGTCCAACCTCTAGGTGACCATTGCATGGATCACTGTAGCCAGGTCATCACAGTCAAGGAAGGGAATCAACTGCCGTGCCAGCCGAAGATGATAAAAGGCCAACTTGGCAGTGGCTGCTACCTGGGCTTCCATTGTTAAAGAGGAGTCCAGGAGCACTCCCAAACTCCTAACCCCTGACACTGGCACCAAAGGAACCCCATTGAAGGTTGGGAGAGGGAGTCCCCACCCAAAACCGACCCAAACTAGGCCCAGGACCTCTGTCTTCACCAGGTTTAGTTTCAACTGACTCAGTCTGAGCCAATCAGCCACGGCTTGCAACGCCCATTGGAGGTCATCTGGGTCGGAGTTCGACTGGCTGTCCAGCATCAGATAGAGATGGGTGTCATCCATATATTGATGACACCCAAGCCCATACCTCTGGACAATCTGGGCAAGGGG
This sequence comes from Gekko gecko, assembly GCA_029375565.1. NCBI lineage: Eukaryota > Metazoa > Chordata > Lepidosauria > Squamata > Gekkonidae > Gekko > Gekko gecko. The sequence goes on from JAPDNY010000011.1 coordinate 21,720,715, forward strand.
GTGCATGTAGATGTTAAACAACATCGAGGACAGCACTGCCGCCTGAGGCACCCCATACTCAAGAGGGTGCCTCCAGGACCACTGCTCCCCTATCACCACCCTTTGTCCCCGACCTTGGAGAAAAGAGGCAAACCACTGAAGGACCAGCCCCTGAATCCCCGCGTCAGCGAGGTGGTGGGCCAGCAACTGGTGGTCGACCGTATCAAATGCGACTGACAGATCGAGCAACAACAGTGCCGCCACACCACCTCTATTCAGATGCTTTCGGAGGACATCAGTCAGGGCAACCAATGCCATCTCCGTCCCATGACCTGGGCGAAAGCCAGACTGGAAGGGATCTAAGACTGAAGCATCACCACTGCCCTCTCGATAAGTTTGCCCAAATAGGGCAAATTGGACACCGGCCGATAGTTTGCCAATTCGGTCGAGTCCAGGGATTGTTTTTTCAAGAAAGGGTGGACCATCACTTCCTTGAGTGCCTCAGGGAACAGCCCCTCTGAGAGCTATAAACTATAGCTTATTCATGAATGTATTGTGGTTATAACTTTAATAAAAGTGTTTTTTTAAAAAAAAATGAAGGCCATGGCTTCATTTATTGAGTCAATCCATCTCATGTTTGGTCTCCCTCTTTTCCTTCAACTTTCCCTAGCATTATTGTCTTTCCCAGTAGGGCTGCCAGCCCCACACCAGGGGTGAGGGATTTTGTGCCCTGGGCTGTCTGGCAGGGGAACTTAGTGGCAGTAGAAGGAAAGCCTGGGTGGGGATGTGACATCATAACTTCTATCATGCACTGGAAGAGATGTCAGCATGTCACTGGTGATTCCAGAAGCTCTGGTATTTGGGCAAAAATTTTGTGAAACCATAGAGGTTTTGCCCAAATACCAGAGTGTCCTGCATTTCTGGAAAGGTATAGACATTACTTCCAGTGCATGCTGGAAGTGACATTGCATGTCAGCAGAGACACCACTGCATCTCCAACCTAGGCCTCCCCCTGCTGCTGTCAAGTTCCCACACACTCCAGTTGCCAGGAGGGACCCAGCAGAACCCTGTTTTCCAGTGAGTCTTGTCCAGGAGGGAGGGTTTTTTTTACTGGCAATTCACAGCTGCCTTACAGTGACCCCATGGGGTTTTCAAGGCAAGAGACATTCAGAGGTGGTTTGCCATGGCCTGCCTCTAAGTCACGATCCTGGTATTCCTTGGACGTCTTCCATCCAAATACTGGCCAGGGCCAACCTTGCTTAGCTTGAGATCCAATGAGATTGTGCTAACCTGGGCTATCTGGGTCAGGTATGGGGAGAGATGGGGCTGAACCAGGGGTCATTTCCTACCGGAATGCGCCGGAACAGCACTCTGGCAGTAAGGAGCCCAGCGGCAGGCCCTGATGGGGAAGGGAAAGAAAGGCATTCTAAACATGCCTGCCCTTTGTCAGGGGGTGTGGCATATGCAAATGAATTATGCAAATGAGCTCCTGCACCTCTTTTTCTATGAAATGACCCCTGGGGTGAGCAAATAGCATGGTTCCCCCTTGACTGCAGCAACACCAACATTGTTAGAAATTAAACTCACAGAAATTAGTCTCTGCAAATGAAAACCTCTGAAGCATACAAAGTGGCACCAAACCACATTCCTTTCTCTTTTCATAACATCTTTTTTTTTTATTCGGTGTTCTGCTGCCTTTCAGCCCAGCTCACCTACTCCCTTTAGAAGCCACAAACTGGCATTAGCATAGCTGCGGTATCTCTCTCTCTCATGTATCTATGGAATGAATATACAATACACTTATAAACTAATATGAAAAGTCTTGCATTGAAGCAAAAGATAGGAATGTAATATATTCTGGGTGATATGTAGGGGAGGGGGGAAACAAAGCCACTTTAACCAAGATTAGAATGGTTCCAGCATTTATTTATAAGGCAATCCACATGCTAAAAATGGGCTCACAATAGGTACTAAAATAGCTACCCTAAAAGCATTAATCTTTCTATTTCAGGGTGCGTGGAAATGTATGCATAACTGCAGGATCCTGCTGGCCGGTACGAAGGAGAGGAACACGCTGCCAAAAGAGCCAGTTTACAATAACAAGCCATGTAATTTTTTTTAACAACAAGGCAAGGATTCTAGCCAGATTTGAGAAACAATAGCGTTGGAACATCTGCTTTACTCTGTGCTGAATAAATTTGCATTAAGCAATGAGCAAAAATGGTAAGGTTTTCTTCCTCCTTTCAAATTACCTTTGGGACCCTCCTTTTGGCAGGTCGACCAGAACTGAGAACCACCAGACTGACTGCAGCCCGCCAGCAGTATGTGGCGGTACTTGATAGATTTCTTGTATTAAGTGTCTGTGGAGGACTGCAAGAACGAGGGCAGCAATAGCCACCAGTGCTGCCTCCCATTGCAGACCCCCCACTTTGCCCCCTATGCTATTCCTGAGAATCCACTGGCCCTCTGGGGGAGGGCTCAGTGGACTGCAGCCAGAGAGGCAAAGGGGGTCAATTCTGCTCCATGAAGTCCACAATATTTTAATTATTTTGGTCCTCTCTTACTTGTGTGAATGCCACGTCCTGCCCAGCAAATCAGATACTACTGGCCTACATAGCCTGTCCAAGAGAAGAAGAAGAAGAAGAAGAAGAAGAAGAAGAAGAAGAAGAAGAAGAAGAAGAAGAAGAAGAAGAAGAAGAAGAAGAAGAAGAAGAAGAAGAAGAAGAAGAAGAAGAAGAAGAAGAAGAAGAAGAAGAGGAGGAGGAGGAGGAGGAGGAGGAGGAGGAGGAGGAGGAGGAGGAGGAGGAGGAGGAGGAGGAGGAGGAGGAGGAGGAGATTGGATTTATACCCCATCTTCACTACTTGAAGGAGTCTCAGGGCAGCTTACAGTCTCCTTTGCCTTCCCTTCCCCACAACAGACACCCTGTGAGGTAGGTGGGGCTGAGAGAGCTCTTTTGAGAACTGCTCCTGAGAGAACAGTTCTGAGAGAATTTGCAACTGACCCAAGGTCACACCAGCAGCTGCATGTGGGGGAATCAAAGCCGGTTCTCCCAGATTAGAGTCTGCACTCTTAACCACTACACCAAACTGGCTCTCTAGGGTTTGCTAGAGATTACGGGTGTATGAGAGCACTGGGGTGTGGAGCCAGGGGAGGGAACAATACAATTACTTCCTTCTGGATTGGAACCTCGAAGTGACATAATGGCAGCTGCCATGCTCTAGGAATCCCCCAGTCTCTCTTGTCATTTGGGGGGACTGCTAGAGTGTCATGGCCACCCCATCTTCACTTCCAGGTGCTCATCGTAGTGACATCGTAGCACCTGCACCATCATTTCCCCCACTCCTTTTTTTCCTCCCTCTGCTCCACTGAGCAAGCACCGGAGATAGAAGCACAGTAGTGGGAGGATGCAGCTGGCAACACCAAATCCCATCCAAGCAAAAAACATGTTGGAGATAGAAACCACACCTGAGCCCCGGTGCTGCTAGTCCCAACCCCCCAGCCCCGTAGCTAGGGACTATTTTGGGAGGGGGCCATGGGGGGGCCGGCAGCTAATCTAATCAAAAGTTCCAGGTAACTCTCTGGCAGCTGCAGCAGGCCACGCGCTCTCTCAGCCACTTCACCGGGCAGGAGGATGAGGCAGGTGGGGAGGTGGTTGAGGGAGGTGACAGGTGACAGTGGTGGCAGCGGTGGCAGCGGTGGCTGGTGTCCTCCTCCACTCCCCCCCCCCCAGCACATCGCCTCCAGTCATGAATGTCACAGAAGCCGGGAGGGACCGCGTGCCATGGGGGCGGCTCAGAGGGGCTGCCCCTCAGCTCTTCTGGCACATGCTCTCTGCAGCTCCCTTAGAAAAACTCCCACAGAGTTTGTTGGGGGGACTTGGGGGGGGGAGGCAGGCGGTTTTTAAAGCAGACGCACATGGGTTGGATTACAGAGCTCGGTCCTGTGGTTAAGAGAGGGTGAGGAAGAGAAGCCGGCAGGAGCTGGTGGCAATTTGGCTGAGTTTAAAGGGGAGGGGAGTGTCGGAAGGTAGCTCTGTGGATGAAGGATTCCACTTCTCTGGAGTGCCCAAGGAGTTCAGTTGTCACGCAGCCAGGTTGGAGGCAGCGCGGCACGCAGGTGTCAAGTTGAGGCACTTTGGGGACAGCCTGGGAGGGAGGTGGCACAGAAGAAATGAGAGGGGGGGTGGTCCCCGCGGGCCCCGTGTTAGCAACGGGCCTGCTCCCCCAGACATAATCAGAGCCCACTGAAGATCTGCCTTCCCAACAGGCTCCAAAGTCACTATCACCCAGGGCCCTCTTCAAGAGACACCAGACAACCTTCCCAGCTGTTGCCGAGTGCTGTAGTGCTCCTAAGACAACTTGCCCCAGGAGGATGGGGAGCCTGGTGGGATCTAACTGAGCCTGCACCAGTCCTTAAGAGCTCCTCTTGCTCTTAATAGCCATTGCAACTACCTATCAGTTCCTCAAGGAATTTGCCTCTGCCCTGTGGGTACCCAGACAACACTAGGCAGGGAACAGATTTTTGTTTCTTGTTCTAAAGATAGTATCCTGCACCAACATGATTATAAGAATTAGGGAATGTTAAGGTTAATCCATTCAGTCCTCCCCACTCACAAGGGTACTATTTCCTATCCTCTATCATATTTTCTAACTGGCCTATCTGCAGTGAAGTAAGGCGAGGTCTCCAGGGAGATTTTTTTAGGCTTAACTGCTGCCTTTGCTTGTCTGGTTACCTTCTTTCTTGTGGCTTGAGACAGTTTTCACCTAACATGCGCTTTAGATGCATAGGATTGTTACAGGGTGTGGAACTTCTATCTTCCAAAAATGACTTTTTATGTATACCTATTGAGTCCACTTGGTCTCTTTTAAACGTGGGATTTCTCTTTCTTTCAGGGGGGATGGCCTAGCCGGGGACAGGAAGTTTTGGGAAGGCTCTGCCCGCCTCTGGGCCTCTGCAGAGTGGAATTCTGGAATATGGCAGAACCTCCTTTCCTTCCCCTCCTCTCTTTGCATTTCTCTTGGATCAAAATGGAATTAATCAGAAACTGACTCTAAATTTCTAAAAAAAGAAGAAAAGGAAAAAAAGGATGGTTGGATTTCCAGGAGAAACTGAATAAATCCTACTTAGCTTAGAGCCAGTGTGGTGTGGTAGTTAGGGTAGCTGAGAGACTCTGGTTCGAGTCCTACCCAGCCATGAAAACTCACTAGGTAATTCAGTCTCTCTCTCTCTCTCTCTCTCTCTCTCTCTCTCTCTCTCTCTCTCTCTCTCTCTCTGCCTAACCTCCCTCACAGGGTTGTTTTTCTGAGGGAGCAATGGAGGATGGCAGCAAGATGTTGAAAGCAGCTTTCAGAGTGGGATACCCACGCAAGCTAAATTAACTACGGCGTGGAGCCTTAGATTATGAGAGACCTCCAAATACACTAGAATCACTAAACTGCCATTTTGGAGGGCACACTGTGGGGCCTCTTCAACCTGAGATAGCCAAGGTCCCCCAGCAGGTCTTAATCTGGTCCTGGCCACCTTGGATCCCCAGTGGGAAGCAAAATGGGGGTATGACTATGTAGGCTTGGATCCAGTCAGTTTTTTTCTCAGTCTCACCCAATTTCCCTTCTGGCTACAGCCTCCATCCCACACGGCTTTTGTGCATGCAGGTCTTGTGATTCTCAGCATAGCTTTTCCAGGGTGGTCCGTGCAGGCCCCGCCTTCCTTTTTCATCAGCAGGGTTTTGGAGGCAAGAGATGTTCAGAGGTGGCTTGCCATTGCCTGCCTCTGTGGAGGTGGTTCCCATCCAAATACTCCTTTCCAGATACTAACCAGGGCCAAGCGGCTTGGCCCAACCCTGCTTAGCTTCCAAGCTCTGGCACGATTGAGCTAAGCATAGGGTTGCCCAGTCTCAGTTGGAAAATACCTGGAGACTTTGGGGGTGGATCCAGGAGAAGGCGGAGTTTGGGGAGGGGAGGGGCCTCCGCAGGGTACCATGCCAGAGAGTCCACCCTCCAAAGCAGCCATTTTCTCCAGGGGAGCTGACCTCTGTCAGCTGGAGATCAGTTGCAAAAGCAGGAGATCTCCAGGCCCCACCTGGAGGCTGGCAACCCTAACTAGCCGGTCAGGGCTAGCTAGATTAGGATATTATAAATGGAAAGCAGCATAACGTACATTTATTTATTGATGGGTGGTATGCAACCAATTTTTTTACCATTGAAAAAAGGAAGGTGGGGTTGTCAATGACCACCCAAAAACAGGCATGCGAAGAATCATGGGAGCTGCATGTAGAAAAAGCATGTGGGACAGGAGCTATAGCCAGAAGGGGGATTGGGTAAGACTGAGTAAGAGAACTGACTGGATCCAACCCTGTGGAATCATTCTCCAGTTCCCTGGGCCATCCAGGTCAGGACCAATGCTCCCTCTAAGCAGTGGAGTCCTGTGAGCAAAACTTTTACTTTGTGAGCTACTGGCATTAAAGTTGTGAGCAAGTGATTTGGCTGCTGCATAAATTAGTTTGCTCTGGAGCCCTCCTTCCTGAGCTAAGACAAAAATGTGAGGCAGAGGCTTAAAAACTGTGAGCTGGCTCACACTAACTCAGCTTAGAGGGAACACTGGTCAGGACTGTGTGTCTTTTACCCATACAGAATGGCAAGGTAAGGGGGGGGGGTGTTGGCACTCACCAGTACAAAGTGCCTGCACATTTCTTGAGCACTCACCCGAGTCCTGAAGGAGGAATTGGCGCATCCTGATATACGAGCACCATCAGCTTTTTTAAAAAGGCACCGGGCAGGATACAGTTCAGAATCTTCAGGTTGCGAATTTGACAATCCGACTTGGGAATCATCCCCGTCTCCCAACAAAGAAAGAATCTCCACTAATGCAAATGATTCAGATAAGAAAGCTGAAGAGGGAGGGGGGGGGGGTCAGTTATTTGTCCTCAGGCCAGACAGGAGGCTTGCTGCTATTTTTACTCTCTCAGCAGCGTCTTCTAACCGCAGAATGAATTTGCCACAGTGCTGGCTCCGAGTCCATTAATTAGCCAACATTTTCTTAGGTACCTGTGACACCTCGGTGCCGTATTGTCATCACTTAGATGTTTTCACTGAGGGTGGTAGTGCAATAAATTAAGGCAGAAGGCTGTCTAGTTTCTATGAAGCTGGGGCTCCATGAAAATTCATGGGGAATGTGTGGCAAAATTTGACAAGTTCTTTGAAATATGGTAAGAGGATCCAGAAACATCCACTTTTTTTCCCTCCAGCCGGATACTACAAACAACTTTGGGACGAAGCACTATAAATCTTCTGAAACAAAACAAAACCCCCAAATCCTGGAACTCGGTTTCAGCGATGAGATTAAAAAGCAGAAACACAATAGCCTTGTCAATCCAACTAAAATCATGTCCAAAGCACTGGGAAATGTAGGGTTGCCAGACCCCTTGATAGAGGTGGGGGTCTCCCATCATCAGGCCCTGCTCCCCAACCACTGATCAGCTGGCTGGTGGGGGGACTCACTAATAGAAAGAAGAAGGCCTAGGCCACATTGCTGGTGTCACACAGGAAGTGACATCATCATGCCAACAACTTCCGGGCAGCACTCTGGTATTTCGGCAAAAACTCTATGGTAGAAGCCGATTTTACCACAGAGTTTTTGCCCAAATACCAGTGCATCACCAGGAATTCATTGCCATGATGACATCACTTCCTATGTGATGCCAGCAACATGGCCTAGGCCTTCTTCTTTCTACTGGTAAGTCCCCCTCATCCCCCTCCGGTTCCCAGGAGGGACCTGTCAAGCCTAGGTAAATGCGAGTAAGCTAGAGGGTGCCCAAGGTTGTTTTGCGCTGGGAAATGGGCCCATGTTGCTCAGAGATCTCTTGAAATAGCCAGGCATCATCTCACCAAGTAAAAGCACAGCCTAGAACAGGGTTCCCTAACTTTATTGAGCCTGTGGGCACTACTGGCATTATGTGAAGCCGGTAGAGGGTGTCACCGCAAAATGGCAGCGAAAGAGGGCATGGCTAATCCCAACACAGCTGCAATGAGGGCAAGAAGGATTTGCTTCCTGCACAGCCATAGGAGGTTACCAAGCCCAGAGACAGAAGAAAGTCTGAGTCTCGGGACGAGTTGATGATGTATATCTGCCATGCACCTGCATGCAATTAGGCCAGGGCTTTGGTAGTCCATTAGCTGGTGGGGTGCGACCCAGCAGCACCCTGTTTTTTTTTCTGTTACATTCAAGGTCTTTTAGATTTTATCCCCAAGATTCAAGTGGATACCAGAAAACACATAGGCAGGGGCCATGGTAAGCATGGGTACCATACTGGGGATAGCTGGCCTAGAATATATACAATATCCCATATCAATATGATGAATGATGAACAAACCAGTCAGCCATTCCCAATTTTCTCACCATGGAACCACAATAAGCCTCCAAGAAAATGCAAAAATCCAGTTTAGAGTTCCCTGGAACATAATCTGAAAACTCCTGGTGTGAAGTAGATTCTTCTCGACAGCACGTAGCTTTAGAAAATTAACTAAACGTCATTCTTGCTAGTGAAGGGAAAAAAACAATATGGATGTTGCAAATGCTGAAGAGATCTCTCTCTCTCTCTCTCTCTCTCTCTCTCTCTCTCTCTCTCTCTCTCTCTCTCTCTCTCTCTCTCTCTCTCTCTCTCTCTCTCTCTCTCTCTCATTTATGTCCAAGGTAGCTTAAGGAACAAGGGTTAGAATGCAGGATCGAAGTTCTCTACCTTTGTGAAAAGTATCTTAATAGCAAAATGTCCATTTACAGGGAATGACACAGGGTCTCTCCTGTACAAGACCATTCACATACATACTAGTGGGACCTCACAGAGTCTGCAGACACAGTAGTTTATGTATGAAAAGATAATACATGCACAACCCCACCAAAAAAACCAATGAAGCCAGACGCATGTTCATTAACCCCTAGGAACCAGGTAATATTGTAATGTTTAACAGCAATTGAAACCCAAGGAAGAAAAGACAAGAGGAAATTGCCCAGTTTAAGTAATCTATCAATCATCTATCTGTCTGACTATCTACCTATCTATCTATCATCATCATTATCTACCTACCTACCTACATGCCTACCTACCTACCTATCTATCGATCATCATCATCAATAACATTATCGTCTATCTATCTATCTATCTATCTATCTATCTATCTATCTATCTATCTATCTATCTATCTATCTATCATCTATCTATCATCTATCATCTATCTATCATCTATCTATCATCTATCTATCTATCTATCTATCTATCTATCTATCTATCATCTATCTATCATCTATCTATCTATCTATGTCACTTTTTATCATACCTATCTTTGAAAGAGGGCAGAGCAGTGTACGTAGTTCTCTTGCCCATTTTATCCCTACAGCAGCCAGAAGAGCTAGGTGAGAATGAGTGGCTAAAAGTTCACTCAGTGACCTTTAGGGGCAGAATGCTGTTTTCAGCCTGGGTTTTCCCCATCCTAGACCAAGACTCTAACCACTGCACTACATTGTCTCTCTTTGGTCACCTACAGACACTGTTTAGTTGTTTGAAAAAGAATTGAGAAAAAACCCTGCTTTTATTCATACTTAACAATACTTTTTTTGGGGGGAAGGGAACACCTTGCCTGTATATTGAGCTTGAACATTTTGCTAGCAGCAAGTGAAAGGAGGGCAATTTCCTATCAATTCTTGACAAATCAGCTTGGTCTGCTCTTTCGACCAAATGGTGGGTTACAATCCCCCCAGTGCCAGACCGCAAAAAGAGACATTTCATTCTGAGCACGCGCCCGTCTGTCAAACACCAGTATTTAATCTACTCCAGGAATCGCTGTACAGCCTGGTTCATATGTGCAGAAGTAGCTGCGTCCGACCTCTGCTTTGGGGCCTTGACAGTCATGCAAATAATTATTCCACTTCAAAAGAAAATAATGCCACAGAAGCAAATATGATCGAGGAAATTATCGTCCAGGCAGGGCGTCCTTCCCATCACCACTCTGGTTATTCAAGAAGCATTGTGGGAATGTAATGCCAGGAACTTCTGTAAAACTCTGATCTCCGTGGAACAAACAGAATCTTCCATGGTCTAGGAACCAACACACTATGAATGGGAGAGGCCTCAAAAAGGTGAATCCTGCCCTGCCTCTGCGCTGCACAGATCTCAGGACTGATCCACTGCACTGAAGCACTTGACAGCTGGTAGGCTACTGGTTGAAAGACATTTCCTGGAGCAATGGTTCCGACTTGAATTTTGATCTCCAAAACAGAAGGGAAATGTAGCTTTGAAAACAAGGACGGGAACATGTTTATACGCCTGGGATACATGTCGCTGCATAACTTCCAGTTGTTGATCAGTTATATAAATTTGTCACATCAACAACTTTGGAACTGGTAGTGTTACACTATAACCTTGATTTACAGCTCATGATTGCTGCATTTTGAGAGTTTGGGAACTTTATGTGTTACGTAGTCACTCTGGCTTAGCCACCACCACCATTTCCTCTGTGTGACAATGTTCAGTCTCAATTAGCCCCTTCTGGTACAGATCTTCCACTTCTTGTTGTTCAGTCACACAATTGAGTCCAACTCTTTGCAACCCCATCACGCTAGGCCCTCCTGTCTTCCGCCGTCCTCCATTGTTGGCTGAATTTCATGTTTGTTGCATCGATAACACTGTCTAACCATCTCATCCTTTGCCGCCCCCTTCTTCTTTTACCCTCCATCTTTCCCAGTATCAGGGTCTTCTCCAGTGAGTGCTCCCTTCTCATTTGGTGGCCAAAGTCTTTGAGCTTCAGTATCTGGCCTTCCAGGGAACAGTTAAGGTTGATTTCCTTTAGGACTGACTGATTCGATCTCCTTCCTTTGTATTAAAATACTTCCGGGGGTTGTTTACAAGAAAACCTGGATAACTGAATATTTATCAAGAATATACACTTGTTTGGTATTTCAAAATATTCACCTAAAGGCATTAATGCTAGACTTGTTAATTGCATTCACAGTGTTCATTTGTTTTCAATAACTGGCACATTGTGTTCCCCCCTTGTTTTGTCTATAGATCTCTGAGATGGGCAGTTTTACTGGTACGTGTGTACGTGAAATAACTGACAGCACTGAAAAGCAAACCGACCAATTACATCCTAAGCCAGAGTCTCCACCAGGGTGTCCATGGGCACCATCATGCCTCTAGGCACCTTTCCTGGTGCTGGTCAAGTTTTTTAGAAAGTGGGTAGGGCCAGATGGGGCTCTTGGTAAGCAAGTCTTCTGATTGGCTGTTGAAGACCTGATTGGCTATGCAGATTAAAATGACATTGTTTCAGTGACAGCTCCCAAGAGTGTTGATTCTGTTCTCTCTCACAGTGTATTTTTAAAAATTACTACACTCAGGGCTCTTTTTGTAGCAGGAACTCCTTTGCATATTAGGTGACACACCCCTAATGTAGCCAATCCTCCAAGAGCTTACAGAGCTCTTCTTACAGGGGCCACTGTAAGCTCTTGGAGGATTGGCTACATCAGGGGTGTGTCACCTAATACACAAAGGAGTTCCTGCTACAAAAAGAGCCCTGACTACAGTTATCCCTTGCATTTGGGCTTCCTCTGTGGGGGGCTCCACCTCCCACAGGGGCTGATTTGTGGCCGGTGCCGCCTCCTGCGTCAGCCATTTTGTGGTTGTGCCCGCCTTCCTGTGTCGAAAATCCAAAGGCTGCCCACAGGCTCAAAAGGTTAGGGACCCCTGCCCTATGCAATTAGTACGACTTTAAATGGAAAATAAGACATACATTCAAAGAAGGCAAAATGACATTTCAGCCACCGTAGGAGAACTGGCCCAGGCTGCAAGATGATGGCAAGTGCTTTCGTTATTGTGCTGACTGTAGTTCTCTGCAGTGTTGGTAAGCTTCCTAATGCATCTCTGTGGGGGGATGGCATACTGGGATTCCTTCTGTTGAGTACTGGATTTGTCTTAGAATGGGTATTTGACATGTTGAGGTCTTATGTAGAATTAGGGTTGCCAGCTCTGAGTTGGGACATACCTGGAGATTTGGGGGTGGAGCTTAGGAATGGCATTGTTTGGGGAGGAGAAGGACCTCAGCGGCATAGAGTTCCATAGAACCCCCCTTCAAAGCAGCCATTTTCTCCAGGGGAACTGAACGTGGTCACCTGGAGATGAAGTGTAAGAGCAAGAGATTTCCCAGCCCCACCTGGGGGCTGGCAACCCTATGTAGAATTTATTTTTCGCAACGTGTGGCGGCATGGCCCTCTTAATGTGTTATGGCAATTCTCTTAGCCTTTTCCTAAATTATATTATGACGTTTATCCTAAAGAAGCACAATATTAGATTTAATATTGTCAACCGATGCCTGATGCAGGATGTCCCAGGAAACTTTCAGTCTGCGTATTTGGTGTATATAATTGTCTGTTGCTGATATCAGTAGGATATTTCTAGTGGCGTCTTAAATACTGGCTGTTGTTTAAATGGTGTGATTACTTCCGTGAGCTGTCAGTTGTACCTTGTAAGACTCCTTCTCTTTCTGAGTTTAGCTTTCCTCCTCTTGTTTTTTTGGTCTGGATATTCTGATAAGTTTGCAGCATTCATTCTGCTGCACAGCTGGCTTCAAAAGCTTACATGGGGTACTAAAAATAGAGATCTCTGCTTTCCTCCTCTCTGTTTAAGGGAAGAAGAAGGGATTGGATTTATACCCCGCCTTTCACCACCCGGAGTCTCAAAGTGCATTACAATCTCCTTTCCCTTCCTCTCCCCACAACAGACACCCTGTGAGGTAGGTGGGGCTGAGAGAGCTCTCTCGAGAACTACCCATGAGAGAACAGCTCTGAGAGAACTTGCAACTGACCCAAGGTCACACCAGCTGCTGCATGTGGAGGCATGAGGAATCAGACCTGGTTCTCCCAGATTAGAATCCACACTCCTAACCACTATACCAAAAAGGCGTAGTTTGGTGGTTTGCTGAAAGCACCATGGACTTCACCTGTTCTCTTCCTTAAACACAGGGGTAGCCCACAACAGCAGTTACCCCTTTAGGCTCCTTGGATTCTTCCACGTGTTAGAACTTCACTGCTCGGTGTATGTAAGCGCTGTCCAGATGCAACTGACTCATAGTGACCCCAGCAAAGTGCTTTCAAGGCCAGTGAGAGGCAGAAGTTGATGTGCCATTGCCTTCTTCTCCAGAGCCTTCCTTGGTGGTCACCCATCCAAGGTCCTGCCCTACTCAGCTTCTGAAACCTGACGAGATCGAGCTGTGCCACGCCACTCCCCCCCCCTAAATACTCCCATTTTCTAAACTATGGAATTCACAGTGTTTAATGGTCTTCACACACACACACAAGGCTTAACATAATGGAGCGCTGAGCCTTATTTGTAACAAATCATCATCATAAAGATTTGAAGCTCTGAAGTAACTAGAGCAGAACGATGGAATTACTTCTATTTTCCCTACCAATTTGTTTCCCCGGCTGCAGAAAGAGCGGCTCTTTTTGACACATTAATACGTGAACACGTGAAACTGCTCTATACTGAATCAGACCGTTGGTCCATCAAAGTCAGTAATGTCTACTCAGACTGGCAGCGACTCTTCAGGGTTTCAGGCAGACAGGTCTTTTGCATCACCAGAACCTTTAAATGAAGATGCTGGGGATTGAACTAGGGACCTTCTGCATGACAAGAAGATGTTCTACCACTGAGCCATGGTCCTTCCCACAATCCCTTCAAAATGTCCAACCCGCTTCACTGCAGAAATCAGGTGAGATTGGGATGTAATTTTACAATGTATTGACCCGGTGGGGTTCACGATTCAATATTGTTGTTTTCACCAAAGTAATTTTATTTACTACATGTCATTGATGTGATTACAATATGTGCTGCCATCAAGCTGTTATTGGTCATGAAAGTAAAGAATGCGCATCCAGAAATTAATGAATCAACAAACAGAAAACACCATGTCCTTTAATGTAGTTTTAAACTAACCCATTCAAAAATTATGGTATGTTATTTGGAAAGGTCAATTAATTCTTAATCATTTCTAGCAAACTCGCCCTCTGACCATCTAATAATGACACAAGGGAGAGGAGAGAACGAGTCAGCAGATAATGTGAGTGACAAGGGCTTTTTCCAACCAGCAAAGTTACAGTTCTTGCCACCAAAGGACTGTGCTACTAGCTTGATTTTCATGGCATTTCTACCAATCTGTGTTTCTCAGTACCTTGGGAAGGTCTTTCTGGATTCTATACAACCAGCAATAGTACAACCATATATTTTTGCCTAGGTTGAATACTTTTTCATTGAAAGGTTATATAGGTATAGGAGACCCAGTTTGGTGGAGTGGTTAAGACTGTAGATTCTAATCTGGGTTTGATCCCCTACTCCTCCTCATGCAGCTGCTGGTATGACCTTGGGTCAGTCACAAGTTCTTTCAGAGCTGTTCTTTCAAGGGCAGTTCTCTCAGAGCTCTCTCAGCCCCACCTACCTCACAGGGTGTCTGTTGTGGGGAGGGGAAGGGAAAGGAGATTGTAAGCCACTCTGAGACTCCTTCGGGGAGTGAAGGGTGGGGTATAAAGACAATTTCCTCCTCCTCCTCCTCCTCCTTCTATTTATTATTATTATTATTCTGTAGGTTACTATCAGCTGTTGCAATTTGTGTGACAGAACTGCGTGAAAGTGCAGCTTGCAACAGTTGTCAGAGAACGCTGCAGTTTAGTTTGCGTTAGAGGGTTTTGCCCATTCCCTTTTCTGACTAGTGTCACCATGTTTGTATATTGTGGTGAATTGCAAGAAGTTCCCCTACTGGGCTTTTCCACATAGGTTTCTGATGAGGCTTGGCTTCTTAACTGTGTCATTACATACAGACAGACAGACACACGCTACTGATCTTTACTGACACTATCCTGTGCAGGTTATTGCTCTCCCAAGGTTTATACACACCGAGTTTTTTCTCATTTTTTTCAGATCAAATCAAAGGGATTTGAAAAAAAATGTTGGGAAAACTGGGGGAAAAAATCACTCCAGTGTTGTTTTTCACCATGTTTGAACAACGCTGCCTTCTCTCCCCAAGCTGTTACTTGTATTTCTTGAGGTCCGCAGTGCCTCCTGGTGCCTGCTTTCCCCTCCTTCCTGTCTTCTGTGGTTGCCGAGCACCTCCTGTTCCCACGGTGCGAGTGAACTTAATCCCAACAAGAGAAGTCTTTTCTCTGTCTGTCTTCTTGATTGAGAGCATCATTTGGATGAAGGCTACAGGCCATGAGAGCTCCCTCCTAATTGGATGTGGAAATTTAAAAAGTTAGAATCTGCAAAGTGTTGCATCGTTTGTAAAAATAGGAAGACTTCCTCCTGTTTCCATGAACGTTGGCAGACCAGATCCCACAGGTGAGTGGTTCGGTTCTGGAAAGTATGATTCAGATTGGGTGGTGGCGGGAGAGGCTGTGGTCACTCTGGTGGCTTGGCGTGATATGGTTCCACCTCTAATTGAACTGATCTAAAGTGTTGCGGGGCATATCAACCACATAGCACATGAGACATCCTGTGGTAAAGCATCCACATGATTGCAGTGCTTCAACCATAGAGCACGCAGCTAAAAAATACAAAAATTGTATGCACATAAGTGTGCATGTGCGCATATGCACTCACGGGCATGCACACACATGCACATATAGACATTTTAAAAAAAAAAAAAACCTGGCAACAGAACAGATCTACAGGTTCAGACGGCCAAATCCATTCTGCATGCTTTCCCCCACATTCAGACATCCAGCCATGTGCAATGATTGCATGGGGAACTGAAAACACCACTTGTGATGTGGTGGCTTTTTAACCCAGCTCCAAGTCATCCTATGACGGGATAAGTATGGCTGGGAAATGCCTGACAGGTGTAGCTGTCTGACTGCACCCATTTGATCCGGAGGGGAGGAGTGGCTGTGTCGGGCCAAACCACTTGTGTGATCAGAGCCAATGTTACAACCAAAATATGTTTCCCATTGAAACCAATCAATAGAAATGAATAGAAACTAAAACGAACACGTGAGAAACATGTGTAAAGAAAATGAATACCTTTTTGGGGAAAGGAAGGTATACTTTTTAATGCACACCTCTAGCAATACCCAGAACACTGGCTGAGTTCAGACTGGCAATTTGCCCCTGTATAGATCCATTTCAGAGATGCTCCAAACCCGCAGTAAACAGGGTGTTCACACAGGCACATCTGCTTGGCATCCCCCACCCATAGCCAACCTGTGCTGTTCCGCTTCACTGCCATATTAAAAAGATACCTGAAGAAACTGGTAGCAAATCCTTAAACCGCCTGTGTGTGTTGCGCATTTCTCCGCTTCCGGGAAGTCTGAACGCGCAGCCGAAAAGCCGGAAGCAACCTGCGTTGAGCAGAAGGCAGCAGCGGTATGATTGGCCGTGCTCCGCTCTACTGCCCAATGTGGTGCCAGCACTGCGGGGTCCTCCCCCAATCAGCAAAATGCACTTATGCGCATGAGCACTCATGTGCACATACACTCATACACCCACAGCCGAATTAATGGGGAATCGCCACATATAGTGCACCTCCGGGGCAGCGGTCTGAATGCTCCCATGCAGCTCCGCCTGGTATGCTCCAGCAGCAGCCCGGGCTGTGTGAATGTTGTTCCGGGGCTTTTTTGCCGCGACTGGCTACCAGAGCAAACTGCCAGTCTGTCCTCAGCCACTATGGGAATGACGGGCTTTAAAAAATCAGAAATGATTTTTCAAACCAAGGTTGCCAGGACCTCCCTGGCCACCAGTGTGTATGGTTTTTTTTTTTGTTGCCACCTCCATGTTGTGAAACTCCTGGCGATTTGGAGGTGGAGCCTGGGGAGGACATGGACCTCAGTGGCACACAATGCCACAGAGCCCACCCTCCGAAGCAGCCGTTTTCTCTGTAGTCTCGAGATGAGCTATAATTCCTACCTGGAGGCTGGCATCCCTATTTCAAATGGCGACAATTCCAAAAAGATCGGCAAGTCATTCAACATTTCTTTTGTCCCCTTCAAATGGGGGATTTTCAGATTAGGAGTCAAAACATCATGAAGATTTTCAGTGAGACTCTAGATGGTGGCTTTCGTCCCAGCGGAAACGCATACCCATTCTGCAAGATGTTTGCTTCTCAGTGCAAAGTGCCTTATATAAAACCACAACTAGAAGAGGGGGGGAAAAGATTAGAAATATTCAACCAATTGGCTGAACCGGCAGAGTCTCCCTAAGCGTTTTATAATTCAGGTCATCATAAGGTTTAATTAGCATATTACTGTTGGGCCAAACGAATACGACAGAGATGCCAAAAGAATCCACAAATCCTAAAAATAGAGGTCCATAAATCTTCTGGCTGGAGATGGAGCACGCACACTGTTGCCTGGTGGCCAGAAAATGTAGCCTGACAACATTAAGATTCCGAACAGCAGAGGAACTCAACAGAATGGCTTTTATGGACAGCAGAATGTATCTGTCACTGGAGCTCCTGACACTCAAAAAAGCCCAAGAAGGGCAGCAAAAAAGGGGACAGGACATCAAAAAGAAACCAGAGCGCAAAATTGGACACTGCACTCCTTGTTGAGAATGCAAAGATGGAATATAAAAGGACCACCATTGCCGGGTGGTCTTTTCTTAAAAAACAAATTATTACCTCTACTGTTTTATGAAAGAACTTGTGAATCCCCGGATCTCAATGCAGCAGGCATTGTGGCTATACTGGGATGTCACTGATGAGAAACAGCTTATCCAAGCCATGCAGAGCTTTCCCAGCAAATACTGTTTCTATGACGATGCCACCCCTGTCCAAAAAAAACCCCCATTTCCATGAAGGAAAGTACAGAGTGCAAAGGAAGCCTTCTCAATCTTGTCCTTATCAGGCCTTGAAACCACTGGAGTTGTGCCAGATGGGGTGGATTCACCATTCTTGGGCTCTTGGGCTTCCAGGACATTCCAGCTTCTTAATAAACACCAATAGAAGGCACTTGTTATGTTATGCATATAAACTCCTTCGCAGTGTGATGAAGGAAAACAGAACAATCCCTATCCCATTCGAATAATCCGTAGAACGTTTCCGAGATGCTTTGCTGAAATTCAGTTTCATCCAATTGGGCTTTGCGATTTCTGTTAGATGAAATTTGGCGACTGTTTGGTAGATCCTCCTGGAAAAATGTCACTGAGCTAAATAAAATTCTCTTACTCTCCCTCGGACTTGCTACCAGTGGTTCTCCGAAGTGGAAATCCTGCAGATTCATGTTGAATTTCTCCATAATGGCATTATGTAGCAATTCCACATGAAAATAGAGTACTCAGGATTCTGGTGGTCCTCTGACTTAGCATCAGGCTGTCTGTTGGTTTGAAATATTCATTAATATAGCCTAAAATGGTGTAGCAGAATGGGCCTGCTCTGGCCTGCAAGCCCTGTTCCACCCTGCCCTCCAAGGTTTTCCCAAAACCTGGAAATGCTCTGTCTCTCTGTCTCTGTCTCTCTGTCTCTCTCTCACACACACATAACCATGGCCACCACCTGACCTTTGTAAGGAATTGCCCGCTGAGAGGGTCAGAAGGACTCCCAGCTTCCCTTCCAAGTTCCAAAGCCTTGCCTCCATGTCTCCTGCTGCTCAGCCCCTGGTCATCACAGGGACTGTTTACTGCCTTGTGTACCCTTGGAGGAATAGCCACTTGCCAACTAACTGCCTTCCCCTGGCGCTTCTCTTAAAATAGCATGTCCAAGATGGTGGAGGTTTATGTGGTACAGAGAACCACTGCCAGCATCAAAAGTTATAAAGTATTTATTAAAAATTCATTGCCACAGGAGCTGGTGGTGGATACAAGCATGAGCAGCTTCAAGAGGGAATTAGATAAGCATATGGAGCAGAAGTCCATCAGTGGCTATTAGCAGCAAGGTATAGATAGGAACTCTCAGGCTGGGGCAAATGAGGCTCTGTATTCTTGGTGCTTGGGGGGTAACAGTGGGATGGCTTCTAGTGTCCTGGCCCCACTGCTGGACCTCCTGATGGCACCTGGTATTTTTGGCCACTGTGTGACAAAGTGTTGGACTAGATGGGCCATTGGCTTGATCCAACATTGGCTTCTCTTATGTTCTCTTAAAATAAAATGGTTACAACCATACTTTTAGCACAGCACCAGATTGATCAAGGAATTCAAATGAAATGGGTAAAATGCAATTTCTCTGTCCCTCTCTCTATTCATGCCCTATCAGGTGTTAAAATATAGGACAGACTCCTTAGCTTAAAATGTTGTACATCTCTACAGAATTGCCTTTACCTTGCAGCACATGATAATGGCTGCCTCCTCCAGACCTCAGTTAAGCGTTTTGCCTGCTCTGATGGACTCAGCACAGAAGAGAGCCCTTCCTCCTTGCTTCCCTGAGTTGTATCACCTCTCTTTTCCATGACCAGGTCAGGCTGGATCAAAGACCCTTTTCCTGGAATCTCCAGTTCTTTCCTTCCTGAAGTCTCTCTAGTCTTAATTCCTCCCAATCTCTGTTTCCTGCTTGGGGAGGAGAGGGGGGGAGCTTGAACATCCCATTGTCAAGACCTATTAGCATTTTTATGAAGGTGGGCTGAGGTAAGTCTAGAAAGCAATTGAACTGACTTCCTTCCCCCCTGCCCCCAGCCTGTTCTCTGCCCAGAGAGGCGAAAAAAAGCTTTTAAAACTCAGAGTGAAGGTTTTGCTAATTTCAAACCTTAAAAAATGCATTTCTTCACAAATGGCTTTCACTGACTCAAGTTAAAAAGGTGTCTATGTTAAGTGCCATCAAGTCGCTTCCAGTTTATGACAACCCCATGAGTTAATGACCTCCAAAACATCCTGTCATGAACTGCCTCACTCAGGTCTTGAAAACTGATGGCCCTCATGGCTTCCTTGATGGAACACATGAAGCTGCCTTATACTGTATCAGAGCCTTGGTCTACCAAGCTCAGTACTGTCTACTCAGACTGGCAGCAGCTCTCCAAGGTCTCAAACAGAGGTCTTTCACATCACCTACTGCCTGGTCCTTTTTAATTGAAGATGCTGGGGATTGAACCTGGAACCTTCTGCATGCCAAGCAGATCCTTTACACTGAGCCACTGAGTTTATCCATCTCATGGTGGGTCTTCCTCTTTTCCTGCTGCCTTCAACTTTTCCTAGCATTATTGTCATTTCCAGTGAAACTTATCTTCTTCTCATAAGATGACCAAAGTATGATAGCCTTTGGCCATTTTAGCTTCTAGAGAGAGTTCAGGCTTGATTTGATCTAGAACCCACGTATTTGTCTTTTTTGGCAATTCACTGTATTCGTAAAAGTATCCTCCAATACCACATTTCAGATTAATCAACTTTCTTCCTGTTGGCTTTCTTCATTGTCGAACTTTCACACCCATCTATAGTATTGAGGAGGAGTTAATTAACTTAATCTTGCTCAGCAGTGACACATCCTTACACTTAAGAATTTTTTTTTAGCTCTTTCATGGCTGCCCTACCCAGTCTCAATCTCCTTCTCATTCCTCGGATGCCATCTCCCTTTTGGTTGATCATGGAGCCAAGGAGTAGAGAATCTTGAACAATTTCAATTTCTTCCTTGCCATCCTTAAGGTTGCGCAATTCCCCAGTGGTCACTGCTATTGTCTTCTTGATGTGCCTCTGTAATCCTGCTTTGGCACTTTCTTCTTCTACCTTCATCGGGAGTCATTTCTTCACTATTTTCTGCCAGTAATGCGCTGTCATTTGCACATCTCAAATGGTTAATGTTCTTTCAATCAATTTTCACTCCACTTTAATCAAAAGCTAAGCCAGCTTTCCCTATGAGATAAAGTTAAAAATACAATAGACCAAAAATATAATAGACAAGTAGGTGTGGCTTGTAACACATCACACATAGTTACTGGGCTGAACCCCAAGTTCCCATTATACTAGTGGTTGAGACTTTCTCTGGTGCAAGGAGCCCTCTGTTGATGGAATACATCTCTTTCTCTGGTATAAGGCTCCATGCACTTGCGGATATCTCCTGAGAGCCAGTTTGGTGTAGTGGTTAAGTGCGCGGACTCTAATCTGGGAGAACCAAGTTTGATTCCCCACTCCTCCACTTGCACCTGGCTGGATGACCTTGGGCAAGCCATAGTTCTGATAAGAGCTATTCTTGAAAAAGAGCAGTTCCTGTCAGAGCTCTCTCAGCCCTGCCTACCTCACAGGGTGTCTGTTGTGGGGAGGGGAAGGGAAAGGAGTTTGTAAGCTGCTCTGAGACACCTTTGGGTAGTGAAGGGCGGGGTATAAATCCAGTCTCTTCTTCTCTTCTTCTTCTTCCCCAGAGTTAGTGGAATGAAAACTATGGATCCCACTCACCAATTAGTGTTTCACTTCCAGGTTTGGTTGCTGTGTAGTGAGTGCCTTGCTAAAAGGATCTCATCTCCACATGAAAGTCAGTTCCACACCTGAACAGGCATTGTGAAGAACATTCGGTCTGCTCATGCGCAAGCACCACAGCCTGATACATGATGCGACAGCCTGGAGGTCTTCTTCATGAGTAGCCCTTTTCCAGCCAACAAATTCCCCTCCGAGTGAGACCCTGAAGCAGCTCTGCTGGCAGAAAATAGCCCAATTTCAAGGAGTAGATCGGGGTTCTCTGTGTGGTGGCCAGGCTGCTATGTGTTCAGGGCCGGTGCCAGATTTTTTTTTGCACACTAGGCGAGGCTACCTTCTGGCGCCCCCCACCCCACCCCGTGGGTCCACCGTGCTGTGCAGATTTTTGAAAAACGTTGCTTCGGCATCAGCTGCCACCACAGCACAAGGACTGTGTGACTGAAAGGCTGGCTCCGCCTCCTGTGACAGCTATTTTGTTGCTCAACCCCCACGAAGTGGCAGAATTCCAGAAGTGCTAGCAGGCTCAAAAAGGTGGGGGGGGCGGCCTGCTCTAACCATTAGCCCACACTGACCCATCATGGGAAATGTTGTCCAATTTGAGAGCAGGAGAATTTCTTTGTAGGTCATTCTCAGATTTTTTTTTTTTAAAGAAGAAGCAGATTTCCAGAATATTTCCTTTAAAATTTTCCTCTAGCAATTACAAGTCGCTTATAAAACAGGAGCTAAACTGTTCTCAGCAGTGCAGAAGTAGAAGCGATTGGACTTACACCCCGCCCTTCACTACCCGAAGGAGTCTCAGAGCAGCTTACAATCTCCTTTTCCCTTCCCTTCCCCACAACAGGCACCCTGTGAGGGAGGTGGGGCTGAGAGAGCTCTTGACAGAAACTGCCCTTGAGAGAACAGCTCTGAGAGAACTTGTGACTGACCCAAGGTCACACCAGCAGCTGCATGTAGAGAAGTGGAGAATTAAACCCGTTTCTCCCAGATTAGAGTCCACCCTCCTAACCACTACACCAAAATTGGCTCTCAAAAAATCAAAATGGGTGGTTTATAGTGAGCATGGGCAGGAAAGAGGGGAAATGTAAATCCACTCTGACTACAGGTGGGGAGGCAGGGTTGCCAACTCTGTGTTGGGAAATTCCTTGAGATTTGGTGTATCTTGGGGCAGGTGGAGTTTAGGGACCAGAGGGACCTCAGTGGGGTACAAAACCACAGACTCCACCTTCCAAAGCAGCCATTTTCTCCAGGGGAGCTGATCTCTGTCAGCTGGAGGCCAGTGGTAATTCAGGGAGATCTTTAGCCACCACCTGGAGGTTGGCAACCCTAAGCCCCCTCTCCTCTGACTGCTGGGGGGCTTCCTCCCTTGTAATACCATAAAGGCAGATGAAGGGGGATGGACACAAGAGTCTGCTGCAGCCAGCCAGTCTTCAGCCTTTTAACAAGCCCCTTTTGCTATGAGCTTTCAAACCACGCTGCCTTTGTACGTGGATATGCGCAGGCGCAAACTGTGCTGAAGAGAAAAGAGCAGACGGGAATTCAGGAGTTTAAAAGCCTCCTTTTTTTCCTTTTTAGAAAATACCCTTTGAAAGAAAAGCCACAAAATGAAAGAAATATTGAGCCCAGCAGCTGACTGGGGACTGGCACTCTCTCTCTAATAGAAAGATCTGGGGGAAGGAGGAAGAGACGGAGGGGCTCCCGGCCGGCGGCCGCCCACCCAACCTCGCTTGCTGCATGCTGGAGGCCAGCTAGGGAGGGAGGCAGACACTGAGCAGCAGCGTCTAATCCACCCAGGAGGAGGAGGCGGTGCCACTGCCACTGCCAGCGGGGCATGGCCATCGGGGCGCGGGGAGGCAAGGCACATCCAGCTGGTTGCAGGCAGTCCCAGCTCGGGCTCCTCATCATAGCCCTGCCTGGACTCATAGGCAATGGCGGTGACCGGCTGGCGAGCTTCCCCCTGCACACACCAGCGCCGCAGCTGCCAGCCAGCAGCCCAAGCCAGCCAACAGCCCAAGCCAGCCAGTGCATTTTGCGGAGAGAGCTGTGACCGGATGGTTGGGGCGCCACGGAGGGTGGGTGGGCGCCAAGCAGGAGGAGGGCCCTACAAGGACTCGTTGCAGCCAAAGGGGGTGGAGCAGGGTGCCGCTGCGACTGGCGTGACTGACTCTTAGTGGGGGTGGAGGGGCAGGGAGGGAGGGGAGGGATGACAAGCCAGCGGCGCACCCTTCTCAGCTCACGCCCATAGGCAAGTGCCTAAAGTCGCCTCTATGGAAGCTCCGGCCCTGTATGTGTTCCAGGTTCGAAGAAATCACAAGGAAACGATACAGGAGATCCTGGTTTGCTTACAAGGGGATCTTTAATAAAGCATCAGACTTACAGAAAATGCAGGCTAAGCTTCCATCAGCTGGGCCTCGAGCACGCACAAACACAGCAAAGTTTGCCAGAGTTCAAGACTACATGCATAACTAAAACCTTACACGCTGGCTACCAGTCAAAACTCATCAATTAAGCTATCCCAAACACTTGGGTGGGCCAGGCCATCTTGCACCTGTGGTGGGAAGAAACAACCCAGGCTTTGAAGATAAGCTCTGTTAACAAGCATGCGAGAGAGAGGAAAGCTCCCTTGGGAGTGGCCAAACACCATTCTCTCACAACGAAGCACCAGCGTGTAACAAAGATGGAGTCATGCAGGCCATATACCCTGGCACCCACCAAGTGTTTTGAGAAAACGGGTGAGGCCAAATGGGGGCTTTTACCCAGCAATCAGAAGATTGTCCATTGGAGATCTGCTTGGCTGTGCAGAGCAAAATAACATTTCAGTGACAGCCACTGCTATGTTGTTGGCTTTATTTTCTCTCTGACTTCTCTTTCCGAGCGTATTTTTAAATTCCACTCCTCTTGTCCCCTGCACTTGGGCACCGTTGATGTGTTTGGTTGGCTCCACCTCCCACAGTGGCCATTTTGTGGTCTTTCTTCCACACTGACCATTGTGTGGTTGTGCCCACCACCGTGTGTCAGAATCCCAAAGATGCCCACAGGCTGAAAAATACCGGGGACCCCTGGAATAGATCTTATCCTTCCTATACCATTGCACTTACAAGGATACTAGCTTCCCATCAATATGATAGACTAGGATGCTTGTTCACTAGAAATATTCATGCTTTTTTGCAAAGGTGGACGTTAGAAGCAGAACCTTTCAGGAGGAGGCTCAAGGAGACACAAATGGTTTCTCCTCCTCATAGGGGAAAAAAAGCTGGGAGGTGCAAATGTGCTTACAGACACCAGGGATATACAATGATAAACAAAACGTGATAGAACAAATTTACAGAAAAGTGTGTCTGAGTGGATTAGGCTTGAAGAGCAATTTGCAGGTGAGTTTCCAGGAAAAGCAGGTTATTACAGAAAGATGGTTATTTATGCAGCATTTTAAAATGTATTGATTGCTGTTGGTGAGGTGGAAAAAAAGAGAGAGAAATGCATTAGAAACCAATCTTGTCAATAGGAAGTCCTAAAAACATGGTTTTCCTGGAATGCATATCAGGAGAGGAATGAAAGGTGACAGATGGCATGGCTGTTTGGTAAGGCTTTTCAGCTTTCAAAATTACTCAAGGACAGTTAAGCCTCATTGAATTGGCCACCTTGTGCACGGCCTAAATGACATGAGCTGTTAATAGTTTTTTTTCCCCGTCCTTATTTTTTTTTAAATTAAGAATATATGAATAACAATTATCATTGGGCTTACAAACAAAACCACATTAAAAATCCAAAAGCAACATTCACATATTCTGAAGTACCAACAACACAACAGTAAAAAAAAAAAAGTTAACAACAACACAATACAAGAAATCAAACATTTAAACTATCATATTCTTAAAGCGGGAAGTTGACATAACTCAGCATTACCAGATACGAATTCTAAAACCGGGATCCAGACCAATTCAAAATCGGATCAATAAGGACCAGAATCATCCTGCGCCATGAGACCATTTTCTTCCTGCTGCAGCATGGAAAACATCATCTGTGTGGTCAACCATGTTGTCTCTTGGCCTGCAGAGCAAATCAAGTCACTTAACCCAGTGGCAGCCATATTGTATGGCAGGCCACAGAAATTTACAAACTGTAATGGCCAGTTATCCGTGATGGCCAGTGGTCAGTCCCTGTGGAGCCTGGAAGCTAAGGGGTGGTGCCTTGCAGATTAGAGGGGGAATCAGATAGAAAGGCAGCATAGTTTAATAGTATCTGTCAGGAGTAGGATTCTCAACAGCACCTTGGCAAATGCCAGGAGATTTTATAGATGGTGCATGGGAGGATGGAGTTCCGGAAGGATGTGAAGTTGTTTCCAGTTGGCTGCCTCCCCAGTATACAGGGCCTTTACCATAGAAATTGAAGTAATTTCCTAGAGTGTCATTATGTGGAGGCCATTTTTTTCTCCCACTACTCAGTACCTTGGGGGTGGGAAACATGGCTGAGGATTGGTAATTCTTTGCCCTGGGCAGGTGAAGGAGCATGTAATAGTATCTAGCCAATCAGGGAAGGAGCCCAACTAATGAACATCCAGGGCTGCAACAAAAAGGAGATGTTCCTTAGAAAAGCAGAAAGCACCCTTCCTCTTGATTCAACAGATATTTTAATCTTCTGTTGGAAAATGTGAGACGAAATCTAAACCCCCAAAGCTTTGGCCCAGAACTTGACACCTGACAACCCTAGGATAAAACAAGTTGAGATGCTGGGGGAGTATTGCTTCTGATTAGAATTATGTCTAGTTCCACATTGCGTTGGAGTCATGCAGGCAAGTAAAACAGCCTTGCAGACCTTTGGACCACTGTCAGTGTTGGCAACCCTCCTAACCTCTGAGGAGGTATGATAATTCCCTTAGGATCCCTTTATCTTCTTTTTGGCTGGGCAGCCCTTTTTCTTTCTTCTTTGTATTTCTGTCTGTCCCACACTCTAGGGATCTGAGAGACCAACAGAAATCCTTCTTTTTCTTTGTGTGATAATAGTACACAAGAGGCTGATGGTAGTTCAAAACTAACAAGCAGTTTTATTTTACTTATGAAGGGAAATGATCAGATAGGTGTCAGGTTTAGGGCTTAGAAGGTGAACAGGCAACAGGAATGAAGTAACTTTGTATAAATATAAACAAAAGATATTTTGTCACAAATATGTAGCTGTTTAGTTGTACCCACTGGTCTTTAAACACTGAGGAGAGAGATTTCTTGGCAGTTTCTACTTAAATAAACAAGCATAAGCTTCTTTGTCACATAGAGGTGGAGGCAGAAAGATTCACACAATTCCAATACCCCTTCTTAACCTCTTAACCATGTGATAGGGATCCTTTTTCTAGGAGCTATTTTCCTAAAATTGGATGATTAGCCTCCTTCGCTATGGGCTAATTCCCTCAGGCTTAAATGGGGATCCTTCTTCATCCTCTCACTCTCTTAGCCTTTCTTCCCAGACAGCTGTTAGTTCTTAAATATCGTTCATAACTGCCACTCCTAACTGACACTTTCAACACTGTAGAATTCTGTCTGAATCCCCTGTCACTCAAGATTCTCAGACCATGTTAAAGAATTAACCATCACTCTCCATCACAGGAGGCCATTCCAGAGGACTGGTATCATGCCTGAAAAAGACCAAGTTCATGCCAAAAGTTGGCATAATTCAAGCATGTATCTAGTATGTTAACTGGAACATTAAACACATTTTTCCCTAATTTTATTAAACCATTCTGATTTGGTTGGTGCTTTTCATTTTTTTCAGTAACGTTTTTCCCAGTACAAATATACACCAAACTCAGTAGATTTATAACTGCATTAAGTACTTCATTTTTCAGGCAATATAGTGATATTAGCACAGAATTTATTGGCAATTTATAGCTTGCAGTGCTATGACTGATGGTCTATCTTTGTTAACGTATTGAAACTCTATATTCCAAGGTGGGATCTGCCCATGTGTATTCATTAGTATACTCTGTTATTATATTAAATTTATTTGTAGAACGGATAAAATTATTTAATCAATGTTTTATTTTTAAAAGGCCAAGTTTTCGGGAAACTAAGGGAAGGAATAAATAGGAAGAAGCCCCAAAAAGATCTTAGCCCCACCACATTAATGTATACCAGGAGATACAATGCTTCATATATGTTGGTCTCAAGTCATGTAAAGCATTAATGGTAATGGCTAGCACTTTGAATTGAACCTGGAAGCATGTGGTTTGTTTTAAAATGGGGGTCACATCTACAGTCCTCCAGGTCCTAGTCTATAGATGTTAAACTGCCAAGCTCAAGGGGTACTGTGTAACATCCCAAATCCTTTAAATCTAAAGGATTGTACATGGAGCCATTTTGGATGCATTTCTCTTACTTTGGCCCTTTCTGCACCTATATTTTGCCTCGATCTCTTAGCGCATCCTATTCTTCCATTCTGTATTCCCTCCCGCTGTCACTTTCACTTTGTTTCAGGGCTTTCCTTCATTTTTGCATTTTTTTTTTTTTTACAGAATCTGCATTCAGACCGCTTCCAGCACACTGTTGCCCTGCAGCTACCAAAACTCCTTTTGCTGCAATTCTTTGTTCTCATCCACTTTCAAATTACTAATCCTTTCTAAAGGAGAATTGTTCCTGCGGGTATTTAAGCACTGCCTACTGCCCCTTCCCCATTTCCACCTCTCTCTCTCTTTAGATTGATGCTCCCTCCCTGTTCTGTTTTCTTTCCCTCCTTCTCCAAAGGCAAAAGAGGATGTGTCCTCTCATTCAGGCAAACTTTTAAAAAACCAGAGAGAATATAAGAAGAAATCAGTAAATATAAAGGACTAGGGGATTCCCTGCTCCCAAATGTGTCAGTCTTGCATGTGTGGACCTGGATTTTCCCCTCCCTTCCATTTCTTTTTGCAGAATCACAGATGGAGGGAGGGAGGGAGGGGTTGGCAGCCAGTCAGCTCAAAAAAGGTGGGGTTTGCTTGTAGCTGCAGAATGCATACAGAGTACACAAATAAACCAAAGGGGAAGAAACCAGTGCAGAGGAATGCATGTGACTACAAAGACAACCCTTAAGGCTTGACCCCCTCAGATTCTCCGGAGCAAGTTGTCAGTGCAGAAAGAGCCTTTGGTGAGGCTGGTGGCCACAAGAAGGTCCTTTTGTGGTGATGTCACCTGTCTATTGGCACTCCCTCCATAGGAGTGATCAGCAAGTACCATCCTGTCCACAGTTCAGGCTAAACCTCATGTGTTTTTCAAATTTTGGTCATGGGTGGCCCAGGCTAGTCTGATCTCATCTGGTCTTGGAAGCTAAGCAGGGTCAGCCCTAGTTAGCGCTTGGATGGGAGACCACCAAGGAAGCCCACGGTTGCAACACAGAGGCAGGCAATAGCAAAACCACCCCTGTTTTGTCTTTGGCTCTGAAAACCCTACAAAGTTGCCATAAGTCAGCTGTCACTTGACAGCCCTTCTCCTATCTCCTCCAAAGTGATTGGCCG
Organism: Gekko gecko; assembly: GCA_029375565.1. Classification (NCBI taxonomy): domain Eukaryota; kingdom Metazoa; phylum Chordata; class Lepidosauria; order Squamata; family Gekkonidae; genus Gekko; species Gekko gecko. The sequence goes on from JAPDNY010000011.1 coordinate 21,749,524, forward strand.
CCATTTCTGTTTTGATCTTGCTGCTGTTTTAATATTGTTTGTCCATTTTACAGCCTCTCCGTTGTTTCATAGCCTCTTTTCTTGTGGTTTTGTTTCTAAGCTGCCTTGAGACTCCAGGGTCAGGCTAAAGAGCAGGGCATAGATTTGCTAAATGATAAAAATAATCAAAAGACCATCTCCGATCTATTATGCGAGCAACACAACATACTGTCCAATCTGTTGAAGCCGTCTCAGGAATGCCAGCTGGGTATCAACTTTAAAAATAAACAAGGGCCTTTCTTTGCTAACATTCGCAAATTGTAATGCATGGTGGGAAATGAAAGGAAGCACAACGTGTTTGATTGTTGTTGTTGTTTAATTGCATCCCAAAAAGAAATGAAAGAAGATCTGCTTTTCCTGCTGCAGCTGGCTGTTCAATAGCCCACTCATCCCTGTTGTTTTACTTTCAATTGTCGAGCAGTTGCTTATTTTTTTTTCCCCAAGTTGGAAAACAGCAAGGACTGCATGCCGCACACCACAGCACAACGTTGCGCTCCAGAGCAGATTCATGAGGACCGGACGTGCAAAAATAATCTTTTCCAAGACCAACGATGAAACGAGAAGTGTTCTAATTTAGAAAGCATTAAACAACAGAAGGAGCTGCGGTGGCTCAAGTGGTTAAGACGCTGAACTGCAGGCTGTGGTCAGTAGTTCAGCAGTTCAAGACCCGGGTGCTGCAAGACGGAGTGAGCTCCCGTCTCTAGTTCCAGCTCCTGCCAACCTAGCAGTTCGAAAGCAAGAAATTGCAAGTAGATAAATAGGTACCACTTTGGTGGGAAGGTAACAGTGTTCCGTGCACCTTGGTGTTCAGTCATGCCGGCCACATGACCACGGAAACGTCTTCGGACAGCGCTGGCTCTTCGGCTTGGAAACGGAGATGAGCACCGCAACCCTAGAGTCGGATTCGACTGGCTTTCGAGCAAGGGAACCTTTACCTTTACCTAAACAACAGAAATACAGTGCAGGGCTCTAATTGAAGCCACCCCCTAGACTTTTAAAAGAGGCACGAGACACAGATGTTTGGCAGGGCTGGTGCCCAGCCAGTGGGAAGGCTGGATTGAGTAGGCGATGCCTTCCTCACGTAGCCATTTGCCGTGTGCTTCTGAATGAGGGTTGACAAATATTGGAAAATTCCTGGAGATTTGGGAGCAGAATCTGGGAAGGGTAGAGTTTCAGGAGGGAGCTCAACTGGGGAGTGACACCATCGAGTCATTCTCCAAAGCTGCAGTTTCCTGCAAGTAAAAGAATCAGTGCAGCCTGGATATCCATTGTAATTCTGGGAGGACTCCGGGCCCCCAGCTGGAGGTTGGTAACCCTCCTGCTAATCCACCTACTGGACCACCAGGGTTGCTTAGAGGCTGAGCAGAAGTTGTTGAGGTTTCTTCGAACGGGCACTAAACTTTTTTCCAGCCCTGTGCTATTACCTGGGTTACAGAGTTATAAACATGCCTCATCTTTAACTGACTATGCCATCGACTAGGGTTGCCACTAGCCTGGTAATGGCAAGGGACTTCCCAGTGATGCTCCATCTCTTCCATCCTCACTCTATAGAATGGTGGAGGGAGGGGGAAACACTACATGGAATATGATTCCTGTGTCAGAAAAGGAAGTATCCAGATCCAGAATGTTATTGTGTATATAGCCAAAGGCTGTCACAATACAGAATTAGGATGTATATAATTCTAATCATACATAGATAAAACAGCGATTAAAAGAATTTTCAGAGAAAAGGAAGTAATGAAGTTCCTAGAGCCTTACAAGATCCCATCCTCTTCTGAAACAGGAAGTGGTCTCATGATACTCCAGGAATTTCAAAAATCTCTATGGTTTTTCTGTAGAGATTTTTGAAATTCCTAGAGTGTCAAGATGTCACTTCCTGATTCAAAACAGGAAATGACTTCCAAGAAGTCTGTGTCTTTCCAGTGCTCTTGGAGACTGCATCTCTAACCTAGGCCCAGCAGGGATAGGACACATTGGTACATCATAGGTAGGACTGGTGAGCACCCTGCAGCAGCTAAGAATGAAGAGCCATTCCTAAAACAGTACCATTGAGCGGTGGGGTGGGTTGTGGAGGGGACAACCATAACGCTGACCATCATTAACTAAACCCTTAGTTGTCTATGCAGCACATTGGAGGTGGGGGGGGGTGAGGCTTGGCACCTTTTGGCAGAATTGATGTGCAGATAAGGACAAACAAAAACCACAGATATTGCTGGCCACATTTGGAATTAGGAGGATAGAATTTCCCCATATTAGCTTAGCCTGTTTCCCATCTAGTTGCAACCTGCCCTTAATGGATGATGTATATTTATGATTCAGATTAACCATTTAATTAATAAAGCCTTAGCTTTAATTCAGCTGAATCATTGTCTCATATTTTCCTTTGGAGGGGGAAGTAGTAGTCACATTTGTAAAAATGAAAGGCACACGCGGGGAACTCGAGGGAGGGGGTCTCTGCAGATGCGGATGCAAACAAGAGGTCTCTGAACACAAGATCACTTCCAGCCTCCCAACAGGACTGTGCATTTGTATTATGTCATTGGCTTTGAGCTTTGTAATTGGTTTTACACCTGTTTTGCTAAGGCCAATGACCAACACAGCTTACTGGGAATAGTTTGAGGAGCTGGTTGGCAGAAAAATTGAGACTTTCTGACGTGGATCCATTTTGTCCTTCGGCATACAGAAAGTTCTGTTGCTGTGAGGAAAGCCAGCTCCCCAGAATCCTTAATTTAAAGGAGGGAGACCATTGTCAACACCCCACCTCTCTAGCAACTCTGGAAGAATAATTCCCACCTGCCATCAGACAATAAGCATCTGGACCCGTCCTGAAATTTGTGAGTAGGGCCTGGAGACATGGGAACAGTGCCCCCTCTAAGCTGAGTTAATGTGAGCTAGCTCACAGATTTTTAGCCTCCAGCTCACATAGTTTTGCCTTAGCTCAGGAAGGATGGCTCCAGAGGAAACTAATTTATGTAGTAGCCAAATTGCTCGCTCGCTGCTGTAACGCCAGTAGCTCACAAAGTAGAATTTTTGCTCACAAGACTCCACAGCTTAGCGGGAGCACCACTTGGGAGGTTCCCTTAACACTGGTCTTGGGACTACCAAATATATGGCTGTGTTACTGTTAATTCTCAATTTGTATACGTTTTTCCCTACCTCTAAAACAAAATTAGTTTTTGAAGCATCAGCTGGGGTTTGAACAGAGTAACAACAGTTCTGTGGCCAACAACAGTGCTACAATCTACCCCCTTTTGTTGTCAGGGCTTCAGCTGGAAGGGTTCACATTGGTCAACTTGACCCTTGAGGTACCCTCCACAAACACAGGGCACAACAGGCTCTTTTCAATCCTGTCGCGTTTGTTTCCGAAGGAGACCCACTAGACACTCATAATCATTACAGCCCCCTCAATGAAGCGTTTCTATAACAGAGAATCTTGAGTTTTCAGATTTGACGAGGGAATCATAAGGCATCCTCCACTGCCGTAAGCTGCACAGCTTTCGTTAGGCCCTCTAAGAAGAGACGTCAACTTGCTCATTCTTGACAGCGCGGGGTGAACAGCTCACTTCAGGAGAAGGTTTTAAAACTCTCCTCCAGGCATCTCGAAACACCTAAAAGCCATTTGCAGTCTGTTTGGGCTTCTTTTTTGGGAAACGCAATTGAACAACCTCTCCAGCTTCCAGACCAGCGATAATTTCCTCGGCGGCTTAAGAACAGCTGTGCTAGCATCCCTGTCTTCGTCGTCTTCTTCTCCCCTGCTGTGTGGGCTCCTCATTGTCAGCAGTCTGACAGACAGGTAGAGACTCGGAATTCCAGTTTAGCGTTGCAGAGTTCATTTCCAGGTACATTTAAACTCTGCGCACAGCAAGCAGTTAACGGAGTTTTAATGATGCTAAGGCTCTGCAGGTGCATATGCCTGATTCTCAGCATGCTGATTTCCCACAGTAGCAATTCGGCACCCGGGAGATGAGGTAGAACATTCATGCAACATTTTCTCTGGGAAGAAGCTGGTTTTCTGGACCCATTTCAATCTGGCTTCAGTCCAGGATTTGGAACAGAGACTGCTTCGGTCACCTCGGTCCATGAGCTCTACTAGACGGGGGGTGTATGACCCAGCCTGTTCTGCTGGATCTTTCAGAAACCTTCAGTACCATCAACCATGGTATCCTACTGGGCCACCTCTCAGCACTGGGACTAAGGGGTACCATGTTATGGTGGTTTGAGACCTACATGGTAAGTTGCTCTCACAAGGTGGTGCTGGGGGATTCCTGCTCTGCCCCATGGTCATTGGCATGTGGGGTTACACGGGGCTCGATCTTATCCCCCACTGGGAGAGGTCTTCAGGAAGTCTGGGCTGCAGGGTCACTCATATGTGCATGATACCCAGCTCTGCCTTTCTTTCCCACTTAATCCCAAGGCTTCTGTTGATGTTCTGAACCAGCGCTTGGAGTCAGTAATGAACCAGAAGAGAGTGAACAAGCTGAAACTTAATTCTGAAAAGAAAATAAGTTATCTGGGTTAATAGAGAGGCAGATGAGGGACTTGAGATCTCTCCTATCTTGGATGGGGTTATATTCTCCCTGAAAACCCCGGGCATGATCATACACACAATTAGACCTGTCATAAGCGTGAATGCCAGGCAGATTGAAAGGGCATGATCAGAGAACAACATCTGGGAAGCGCCCCGCAGCCATTGGCCACCCGTTCTGCTCCACCACAGAAGTGGAGTAAAAAGACACCGGGGGAAATCCGGTAGTAAACGGGTTCTGATGGGCCACAGATGGACTTTCCCCTACCTGATTGCTCCAGCATGCTCTCATAGCATCAGGATGGTCTGATCAGGCCATCCGAACTCCGTGCCGTTGTCCCCCCCCTTCGCAGTACACACATCATCGCACACTCCATAGGGAGCCCTCAGTGCGGAGATGCGATTCATCGATTCCTCATTTAAGTGCATCGGAAACAAATGGCAAAAAAACCCACAACCCTGACTCACCGTGATTGCGTCTCATCACGTAGTGGCGGGCTGTGCCTGCAGCTTCCAAGGACTGTCTGATCGCACAACTGCAGATTCAATTCCTCTAGAGGAAATAGCCTCGCTTCACACACACACACATACACATTTTTTATGGCACGTGTGACCATGACCCTAGTTTCACAGCTTGGGAATGCTGCTCGACACGGTGGTCACTTTAGAAAACCAGGCAGCTGCAGTGGTTTGGAGTGTTTTCGCCACGCTCTGGCTGGTGCATCAACTGCATCCATTTCTGGCTCAGTCCGATCTAGCCACAGTGATCCATGCCTTGGTTACATCCAGAACAGGACTATTGTGGTACAGTCTACTTGAGGCTACCCTTGAAAAGTGTTCAGAAACTGCAGCCAATGCAGAATGCCGTGGCTAGACTGCTGATCAGAGCCAGCTATTGGGAGCATGTGAGCCCAATATTACAGCAATTACACTGGCTAACAAATCCACTCCTGGACCCAGTTCAAGTTGTTGGTTTTGAACTTTGAAGCCCTACATAGCTTGGAACTGGGGTATCTGAAGGACCTTCTTCTTCTCCCATATGCTCCTGCCCCGGGAATTAAGATCACAGGGAGGGGCCCTCCTGACAGGCCCATCAATCAAATAAATGCGTTTGGTGGGTCCCCAAGAGAGGGCCTTTTCAGTGGCAGCCTCACGACTATGGAACAAACCAGGGCTATTTTGGGGCAGGAACACACAGGAACGGAGTTACGGCTGGCTCCCGAGTTGGCCACGCCCAGCAGGAACTCATTAGCATAGTAGGCCACACCCAACAGCAGAAACTCATTAGGATTGGCCACATTAGGGGTGTGTGGCCTAACATGCAAAGGAGTTCCTGCTCCAAAAAAAAAAGCCCTGGGTTTTGACAACAAACAAGCTAAACAGAATAAGAAGCACAGTGGGTGTGGCTGGATGACCACATTTCTGGTAAAATGGGGGTCTGGCCTAATATGCTAATGAGCTGTGATATCAGGGGTGTGGCCTAATATGCTAATGAGTTCCTGCTGGGCTTTTTCTACAAAAAAATCCCCTCGAACAAACTCTCCAGGGAGACGCACCAGGCCCCCTCATTTTTGTTATTTAGGAGGCAGTTGAGGACAGTTCTATCTAGGACCATATTTGAGTAATTTATCGGCAGTCCTAAACTGTGGTTTTAAATTTTGGATTTTTATGTATTTTATGTATTCTATCTATATTGGAAGCTGCCTCGAGTTCCATAAGCTAAAAAGGTGGTTTGATTCCCCCCTCCTCCTCATGCAGCTGCTGGAGTGACTTTGGGTCAGTCACAAGTTCTTTCAAAACTGTTCTCTCATGAGCAGTTCTCTCAGAGCTCTCTCAGCCCCACCTACCTCACAGGGTGTCTCTTGTGGGGAGGGGAAGGGAAAGGAGATTGTAAGCTGCTCAGAGACTCCTTCAGGGAGTGAATGGCGGGGTATAAATCTAATCTCCTCCTCCTCCTCCTCTTCTTCTAAATAAATACATAAATGAGAGTTGTTTCATTTAAAAAAAAATCAGTAATCCAGATCTGCAATGTAAAGCTAAGAACTCATTTTTCCTTCCCTAACCAATAAAGAAGGCCAGAATTATAAGCTATCACCAGAGTTCTATATTTATTCTTTATTCTGAAGAAGAACAGGTTTGGGGTTTCATTTGTTAGAAGGCTGGTGGTGGAAAGTGCCATCAAGTAGAAGCCAACTTATGGAGACCCTGCAGAGGTTTCACGGCAAGAGTTGAACATGGGTAGTTTTCCATTGCCTGCCTCCACAGAGCAGCCCTGGGCTTCCTGGGTGGCCTGTCATCCAAGTAGTAACCGGGACCAACCCTGCTTAGCTTCTGAGACCTGATGAGGTCACATTGGCCTGGGCCATCTGGGTCAGGGCATTAGAAGGTTACAGAGTGGCCAGAGTGTCAGACTAGGCTCTGGGGGGCCCAGGTTCAAATCTCCAGTCTGCCATGAAATTTGCCAGATGACCTCAGGCCCTGCCTTCTCTCTCAGCCTCACCTACTTCACAGAACTCTTACGTGTACAAAATGGGGAAGGAGGACCCAATGCCTTCCACCCTGAGCTCCTTGGAGACACATTGGTGTAGAAATTGCTACTGTGATCCTCCTTTTTTCACATCTTGTAAAAGCATCAGCCTTATCTAGAAGGTCTGAAATAGTAACTGAGTAACTAATAGAGCTGTCAGCTAACCAGGGGGGAAAGGAGCATGGCATTTTCTCTGTGTGTGTGTCTGATTGGGCTATTTTCCATCCCCCGCCCCATAAGCCAGGACTTCTTGAGCCAAACATATTCAGCAAACAGAACACTTTTATGTCAGGACCAGTGTTCCCTCTAAGCTGAGTTAGTGTGAGCTAGCTCACAGTTTTTTAGCCTCCAGATCACACGTTTTTGTGTTCGGTCAGGAAGGATGGCTCCAGAGCAAACTAATTTTTGCAGCAGCCAAATCGCTCGCTCGCAACTTTAATGCCAGCAGCACTCAAAGTAGAATTTTTGCTCACAAGACTCCAAGGCTTAGAGGGAGCATTGGTCAGGAGTAATCCAAAAATTTCTGGATTCATGGTCAACAGCTCCACCCTCAGACCAGCTTTTAGGCCCTTTTGTCTCCTAATTCAGGGAGCTTTGCCCCTAGGCCCTGTCCGAGTACTAAGAAATTGCATTTCAGAAGATTTGGCAACTGTAGTAACTAAGCAACACAACTTGTACCTTATTGCAATGGGGATTTAGGATGTTCCTCCAGATAACAACAAAGAACTGATCCCAGCTAGGTGTGAGGGAACAAAGGTTTTATTTACAGATAATGCAACTCGGGCCTAAAGGCAAAACCCCACAGGAGGACCCCCATTCCCCACCAGCATTCAATGGACGAGCAGGAGAAAATGGGAGGGGAACCGCATTTAGTGATGGCATTTCCTGCTGCATAACCAAAAGTGATATGCTCAAGCATTTTCCTGAAACTCTATGGTAAAAACCATAGAGTTTGGGGGTAATGGTAGAGTGTCTGGCAATGCAGTTACTGGTTTTGCAGCCAGAAATGATGTCACTACATTGTGGGATGCCACCCCAGTGAGTTTCTGCTCCCCTCCCCAAGGGATTTCCAGCTCAGGGCTGGCAGTGGCAATCCTACCAAAGGAACTCACTGCAACAATTCCAGCAGCCATCTTCATAAGAGCTCAGCTTCTTCTTTCCAGCCACCCCCGGGAGGGAGATGGTCACCTCTCTTCTGCCATTTAATTCTTTCTTAGCTGTATCATCCTGTGTAACTCTTGTCCACATACCCAGTTTGGTGTAGTGGTTAGGAATACAGACTGTAATCCGGGAGAACCGGGTTTGATTCCCCACTCCCTCACATGCAGCTGCTGGTGTGACCTTGAGTCAGCTGTGAGTTCTCTCAGAGCTGTTCTCTCAAGGGCAGTTCTCTCAGAGCTCTCTCCGCCCCACCTATCTCACAGGGTGTCTGTTGTGGGGAGGGGAAGCAAAAGAGATTGTAAGTCACTCTGAGACTCCTCCGGGTAGTGGAGGGTAGGGTATAAATCCAATCTCCTCCTCCTCCTCTACTATTTCACCACATCATAAATTCACCACCTCCTTCTTTCCACTTCCAGTATGGCATGACCTACAGATACTTCCTCTATTTGTTCTCCCATCTTCCTTCAGTGAAACTTCTGAAATGTTTAGGAACTGGAATGGCTTTGACTTCACACTGAAGAGGAGAGGGTAGCTTGGGAGTTAAATCAATAACTCTTCCTCTTTAAAAAAAGAGAGAGCAAGAGAAAAGAGCATTATCTATATACTTTGTCTGTGAGAATGAACCACATTTGAATTTAATATTCATACATGCTCCACATGGCCTCCACTAAATTAGTCAAAGGATTTTAAAGATGAACTTCTCAGGGAATGTTTCAATCTAGGGTAACAGCATCCATGCTAATTAGAGTATCCTTACTTGGATGGCCTGGGCTAGCCCCATCTCGTCAGATCTCGGAAGCTAAGCAGGGATGGCCCTGGCCAGTATTTGGATGGGAGACCTCCAAGGAACCCCAGGGGCATGGCATGGAAAGAGACGGTGGCAAACCACCTATGAACATCTCTTCCCTTGAAAACCCTACAGGGTGGCCACAAGTCAGATGTGACTTGGCAGCACTTCCCATCACCATAATTTAAGTAATGAATATAGCATTTGTCATGCTAATGGAATACCAAATCAGGATCCTAAAACTATAGAGTGGAACAGGAACAAAGATCTAAAATATATGTGTTTGGAATGGCTTGGGTTTTGTGGCTGTTTTGGAACTGGGTAGCTCAAGTCATGGTTTTTCCTTTCCCTGAAACGTGCCTCCAGATTTCCAGTGTTTTCAGAGCGAAAGAAAAACGTTTTCTCTGTCCACTGATGCCGATACTATGCAGAACCTTATACACGGTGGAGGTTTGTCAAATTATGCATGATATGGCAGATATGGATAGAGGGAACTTTTTTCTCCCTCTCTCAAAATACTGAAATCTGAGAAATTTGGAAATTGCATCTCAGGAGAGACAAAAGAAGGCACTTCTCCACTCAACACACAGTGAACCTGTGCTGCCATGGGATGCTTTGAAGGCCGATAGCTTAGATGACTTTGAAAGGGGATTAGACCACATCATGGAGGATGAGTCCATCGATAGGTATTAGCGATGATGGCTAAAAGAGACATCAGTGCTCATAGGAAGTAGTACTCTGAATTCCAGTTGCCGGGAGGGGGACCTGTGTGCATCCACTGTGACCTTCCGGGCTATGTTATTTTCCACTGCGGAAAACAAGATGCTGAACTAGATCAGCCATTGGCTTGATCCAGCAAGACTTTTTCATCACATGAAGTGGGTTCCTGTCCACAGATGCTCATATCATCATGAATTAGGGATGCCACGAATTTCTCGGTGGAAACTATTCAGCAAATGAACTTACCTTGGTTGACATATATAGGCTGCGGACACACGTGCCAGTTGAAGCGGAGGGGAAGCAAGGCTATTTCCTCCAGAGGAATTTGTCACACAGTTGCGAGATCGCACATCCCTTTGAAGCTGCGGGCTCAGCCCATCACTGTGTGATCAGACACAACCATGAGTGAGTCTCTCTCTTTTTTGGGCTGTTTGTTTCCCATGCACTTAAACGAGGAATTGCACCTCCGCACTGAGGGCTCCCTATGGAGTTTGCGATGATGCACATATTTGTTGTGTACTGAGTTTGACTCCGTGTGGGCCAGGTCCACACGCGGTCAGGTGAAGAGCCCTAGCTTCGCTTCAAGAGACAATAGCCAAAGCGGATCCTAGCCCGCTCCTATCAGAGGGCTAGGATCCAAGAAAGGACCTGTGGAACTCTTGCCACTGTAAATAACCCCATCATGGGTGTGGGGTGTGTGTTTGGGTGTGGTTTGCCTTAGGGATATAAGCTGGCCTGCGAACCGGAATCCTCTCTCTTGTTCTTCACTTCCAATGAAGTATGAGCTGATATCACTACTGATGCATCCTGCTCAATACTTTACAATACTGCAAAGGGGGAGGAAAAAAATGGCACGGAGTTGGGATGGAATGATCAGACCATCCCAACGCCATGAGAGTGTGCTTGTGAGATCAGACAGGGGAAAGTCCATCCGTGGCCCAGTGTATCTGGTTAACACCAGACTTTCCCCAGTGTCTTTTAATTCCACTTCCATGGTGGAGCAGCATGGGCTGCCAATGACTGCAGGATGCTTCCCAGATGTTGCTGTCTGATCATGCCCTTTAGATCCATCAGGCATTCACACCTATGTCAAATCTAAAGGTGCACATGATTGCAGCCTTAGAATGAGAGCTGATCTTCGTATGGCATCAAGCAACTCCAACAGCTGTCAAAGGAGTTTGCAGCTGCCTGTTAAGTCAGAAGGTGACTCACATCTGATTGGGTGAGCATCTGGAAGTGGGTTCTGATCTACACACTCCCTGCAGCCTCAGCAAAACAGAGGAAGAGGAAGAGGAATTGGATTTATACCCTGCCCTTCACTCAGAGTCTCACAGCAGCTCACAATCTCCTTTCCCTTCCTCTCCCCAAAACAGGCACCCTGTGAGGTAGGCGGGGCTGAGAGAGCTCTGAGAGAACTGCTGTTGAGAGAACAGCTCTGAGAGAACTGTGACTGACCCAAGGTCACCCAGCTGGCCACATGTGGAGGAGTGGGGAATCAAACCCAGTTCTCCAGATTAGCGTGCATCTCTTAACCACTACACCAAACTGTAGTGTAAAGTTGCAAAAGGGAGCTGTTTCCCTCCCTTCAAGCTGGGTGGGTGGAGAAGCAGTGCTTTTGATCTCTGCATTGCGAAAGGGAGAGGAGAAGGAGCTCTTTCCCCCTTCTTCTTCTGGATCCCAAGCCAACAGCTTGTGGTAGGGAGAAGAAAAGGGAAACCAGCTGGGCTTCTAACCACCCTCCTGCACTGCTAAAGTTGCTGGATCTCAGTAAGTCTGGGAAGCAACGAAGTTGCTTTGTTGCTTCCCAGGCAAGCAATCAGAGGAATCAGCTGATCAGTTGGGAGTTGACTCCTGATTCCCTTCCCCCCAAAAAATAAAACACACCCCTCTGCTGGGTACAAATTCCTCTAGCAGAAGATCAGGAGCCGACACCCAGACAATCTCTCGTCAGCTGAGAATTGAAGAAGAAGAGATTGGATTTATACCCCGCCCTTCACTACCCAAAGGTGTCTCAGAGCAGCTTACAAACTCCTTTCCCTTCCCCTCCCCACAATGGACACCCTGTGAGGTAGGTTGGGCTGAGAGAGCTCTGACAGAAACTGCTCTTTTTTCAAGAACAGCTCTTATCAGAACTATGGCTTGCCCAAGGTCATCCAGCAGGTGCAAGTGGAGGAGTGGGGAATCAAACCCGGTTCTCCCAGATTAGAGTCCGCAGACTTAACCACTACACCAAACTGAAAACTGGTAACTGCAAATTCCTGTGAGTGAACATGGACAGGATGCAAAGAGCTGAATGGCTCATCAGTTATTTGGCTGCCTGATTACCACTGACAGGAAGTGAGCCCAGATGTCAGACTGGGAAACCTGGGTTCAAATCCCTATTCTGCCCTGGAAGCTTATTGGGGGACCTTGGGCAACTCAGAGACTCACGGGATAAAAGGACCCTGCAGGGTTGTTGTGAGAATTAAATGGAGGAGAGGGGAATGGTGTACGCCACTTTGGGTCCCTGCTGGGGGAGAAAAGGGGAACCTAAATGATGTAAACAAGCAGATGAATAAGGTACAGTTTTTTAAATGTCATTTTATTTCTTGCCGAGAAAGACCCAACTCGGCTACCCTTCTGGAATCCGTCGCCTTTTGCAAACAAACTACTTGGTGATTTTAAACTAGGTTACAGCCCTACAAATGAGCAGGTGCACGAAGCAGGTATTTTGCACCGAAGCTTGCTTGTTCGTCAAAGAACGGGCAGGAGCGGATGAGGCTTGTTATTTGCTTTTCAAAAAGCATTTATTTCCTCAAACAAGGGCTGAAAACCTCACGCACTAACTTCACTCTATGTGGCAGCCGCTGAAAGAGTCGGGGGGATTGTTCCTTTGAACACCTCTCGCAAAAAGCACTTTTTGTTTTGTTTTGGAAATCAAAATGTACCGGGCAGGTTCTCAAGTAGTCGTTAAATTCCTTTATTCTTCTCCAATAAGAAAACGAGATTGTCCTTGCAGTTTGCTTTTGTCCGGATGAAGGAAAAAATACAGTTGGCCTGAGCTGGGAATTGGCCCCTCCAATTGATGCAGCCGCCTCTGGACGAGAGGTTCCCGCGCTCCCAGTCGGATGGTATACCATTACACAGAAAAAATGGAAAACAGAAATCACAGGTTGTCAACGCCTTCCTTTTCTTTGGTTAGAAAACAAGAAGAATGGGATAGCTTTATCCGGGAGAACTTCATACGTGACAGAAAAGGTGACAAAAGCGAATGTGAGCGCAGCTTAACAGATGTGCCACTAACAGACACACCTGCTTTTCATTCTTAATGTCTACAGAAGGTATTACAATTCACACAACCCCCCCCCTCTCTCTCTCTCTGCAGTCTGAAAATCCCCCAGCTTGATTTTGCTTCTTTCTTGTGCAAATTAAACCTGGGATTCCTTTGTTCTGTACCATTTCTCTGATTCCTTCCCCAAATGCTTCCAGTAAAACGTACAAGTCTTTCAGTGTTCATTGCCCGTCAGTACATCCGTTGGTACATCAGGAAACCTGTCGGAGAAGAAACCCCCTCCTCCTCTGGGCTCTTGCTTCCTCCCTGTTCCTCACCCCCTCTTCCGCCCACCCAGTCCTCCCCCAGCCACCACTGCATCCTCCTGTGCCACTCTGTCTCCCACAACCACCGCCTCTTCCTCCTCCTTCTCCCTCTCTCACCATCAACTTCTTCCTTCCCCCCCCCAGCTTCCCTCACCCCTGCTGGCTGTCTTCTTCTCCCTCTCCTTCAGCTGCCAACATTGCCCCACCCCCTGGTGTCACCCACTGTCACCTGCCGTCTTCTCCGCACCCAGTTTTGGCAATGTTCATTGGAGCTGCTAGACAATCTCCTGAGGGCTGTTTGGTATCTCACAACCTAGCCTCTCAATTAGGGGACTATTCTGTCAGTTATGATCTTCATGCAGGTCCCTGAAGCTTCACATGAAAGGATAGTGGCTGCAAGACAAGAGGGTAGAAGAGTATCTTACACTGCATAGGCTTGCCTGTAGATATGAAGTCCGGTCAGCTGATACAGAAGAAAGCCAGTTTCCCACAGATCTACTGCGTGTTTTAGGGAGATCTATCACATGGGGCTCAGTGTCAGAATGGCTGAGTTATATATGAAGAAATGTATTGATGACGACGTTGGCGTTATAGGAGACAAATAAATCATACAATACAGACAGATTTGTGGAAAGGTGGGTATTGCTCATGGCATTTTGGAGTAGCAATGGGTTGGCTCCAGCCAGTTTTTTCTCTCCACCCCATTCAGTTCCCCTCCCTGCTGTAGGCCCCACCCCACACGGGCTTTGTACATATAACATTCACGGCGCAGACTTTTCTTGGTGGCCAAAGAGGAGACTTCCTTTTTCACCAGCAGAAGATCAGATGGATCCAGGCCATATATGCAGGGTTGGGAGGGGGTGTATGTGATAGAAAGCGCCCTCAAATTGCGGCTGATTTATGGCAAGCCCCTAGAGGTTTCAAGGCAAGAAACATTCAGAGGCGGTCTGCCATTGCCTGCATTGAAAGTGGACTGAAAGTGTGTGATCGAGTGTGTGTGATCGCAGCCTAAGTGAAGCAACCCTGGACTTTCTTGGTGGTCTCCCATCCAAGTACTAACCAAGGTAGACCTGGGATAGCCTCTGAGCAATGATGAGATCGGGCTAGTCTTCTATATATACAACTCATTAAATAAAAGCTGCTGCTGCTTCCGAGCCTCCTTCTGTCTCCTTTCTGCTCCCTTCATATCTCTCTCCCTCTTTGTTTTTCCATACTTCGGCTGTGATCACACGGGCAGTTTGGCCCGACACAGCCACTCCTCTCCTCCGGATCAAATGGGCACAGTCAGACAGCCACATCTGTCAGGCGTTCCCCAGCCATACTTATCCCGTCACAGGATGACTTGGAGCCAGGTTAAAAAGGCACCACGTCACAAGTGGTGGTTTTGGTTCCCTGCACAGTCATTGAGTATGGCCAGATGTCTGAACATGGGAGAGCGCGCACAGAATGGATTTGGCAGTCTGAACCTGCAGATCTGTTCTGCTGCTAGGGAGGATTTTTTTAAAAAAAAAATGCCTATATGCGCATGTGTGCATGTGTGCATGCATATGCACTTATGCGGGTGCATGAATTTAGGAATTTTTATGGCAGTGCACTCCATGACTGAGGCACTACAATAATATGGATGCTTTATCATGGGATGTCTCCATGGGTAACCTGCAGCAGGGTGTGCTGTGCGGCTGATATGCCCCGCGACACTTTAAACTGGTTTTGTTCGAGGCAGCACCATATCGCACCAAGCCACCAGTGTGACCACAGCCTTGCTTTCTTTCTCTGACCCTAGTGGGTGCTCCTCCTCTGCTACTTTAAGAAGTAGATCCCACACCTTTGTGACCAATTACCTCAGCCCCCAAAATTCCTTCTACATTCAACAAAGACAACAACAGCTTCTTTACTACATGGGGTCAATCTCTGCCCCTTGAATCCAACAGCTCCTCCTACACAGGACCAGAGCCCCTGAAGCCCTAAGCCAGTCCTGGGGCCAGCAATATTATCAGCCTTGGCTTTAGGGTTGCCAGCTAGCAGCTTGTGACTTGAGGTAGTCTGGAGGAGCAGCAAAATGGGGTGGTTCCTAGGGCAGTGGTGTGACATCACTTTGAAGGAAACAGTGACATCACACTGCTCTGGAAATTCAATAACCGCAGAGTTTCCCATGATTCCTAGAGCAGACTGATATCACTTCCAGGTTTTCCCAGAAGTGATGTCATGCCATTTTGTGATGGTAATTTTTTCATTACTCTTCTACTACCAGCCTCAGAAGTAGCAGCAGGAAACAGGAGCTGGAGGCGGGAATCCCTCCCCCTTGGCTGGAAAAGGCAAGCTTGGTTCCCTGGCCTGTATCAGAATTACGAACCCCAGAGTTAGGCTTCACCCCAGAGTTAGGCCTAGGGTTTCCAGCTTCAGATTGGGAAATACCTTGAGATTTAGATGGTGGAGCCTTAAGAGTGCAGGATTTGGGAAGGAGAGGGACCCCAGTTGGATATAATGCCTTAAAGTCCAGCTTCTAAAGTGGCCATTTTCTCCAGGTGAACAATCTCTGTTACTTGGAGATGAGTTGTAATCCCAGGAGATTCCAGCTCCTGCTTGAAGGCTGGCATCCCTCGTTTGGCCTCTCAGGGGCATTTGTCATGTGAATGAGGATTCTAGCCAGTATCGATTCTGCATAGCCAGTTGAGGGAAGAGCCACTTAAAGGTTCATGTGGAACAACTCTCTCATCTGTGGAGGAGCTGAGGGGGGAAAAAAACCTTCTACAGTCATTCTTCACAAAACCGTACATTGAAGATGACTTTGTCTGATGAAACCCAACGCCAAGTGATTGAAATCTTCAGAAACGGGGACATATTATTTATACAAAGTGGGTTTAATTCATCAGATGTGTAGATAGGGAATCATCTTCACTTTGAAAGGGCTGTCAAAGGGAAATATTTGCTTTCGTTGTAAGCCTTCCTTTCATGGCTCTGTGCTTTTACAAAGGAGTACTTTGCTGTGATTCTGGCTGAGATTTGCAATGCCTGAAGACTTTCTCTTCCCTCTGAAGAGCAATGAATGAGTTCCCACTAGGGGTGTGCATTTGGCTCTATCCGAGCTGAAAAAATATCCTTATCAGGGCTTTCTGACTATTCTTTCAGCCAGATATAGATATGGGTATTATCTCAGCTATTCAAAATGGCCACGCTCCAAAAATCCCAAATATTTTTGGGACCACTGGATAGTTGAAGTTAAATGGACTTCAGTCCCTTTAAATGCCTTCCAGGTGAACTCACTACTTGGAGATTGTTTTTAAAGGGAATGCAAGCCCTTTAAATGCCTTTGTAGTTCACTTGTGGCTTGGAGAAGGCATTTAAAGGGACCATGATCCTTTTAAACACCCTTTCCCCCTCCATTGAAACTAACAGAGGATGGGGGCACCTTCTGCTGACAGATCTAATAACATCAATAGCACCGAACCGCCTCGATCTAATTGTTGGTGGAGGTTGTCCAACAGAGCTACAAGTGCAGTCTTGGTCCCAAAACCATGGAAGAGGTCAAATGTATAGGTTTTATCCAGAAAAGGCTGAAGCTTTTCAGCAACTGCTCTCTCAATTACCTTTTCCTGGAATGATATTTCTAGCGATGGCCATGAACCACATTTTTATAGTTCGTTTCAGTATGTGATTTGTGGCTGAACCATGAGCAGAACCATGAATTGATACAAACCTGGAGGTTGGTTCATGAATCAAAACAGTTTGTATTGGTTTGTGACCCCTGCTTTCTGCTCCCTGCCCCTTTTAACAAGGAGCAGAAAACAGGGGTTTAAATGGCTCCAAGTTACTTAGCCCTCTGCTTTCGTTCCCCATGAAAAGCAGCAGGGAGCAGAAAGCAGGGGTTTAAATAGCTCAAAGTCATTTAACCTCCTGCTTTCTGCTCCTTGCAAAAAGTGGTGGGGAACAGAAAGCAGTGGATTAAATGGCTCG
This sequence comes from Gekko gecko, assembly GCA_029375565.1. Taxonomy (NCBI): domain Eukaryota; kingdom Metazoa; phylum Chordata; class Lepidosauria; order Squamata; family Gekkonidae; genus Gekko; species Gekko gecko. The sequence continues at coordinate 21,766,813 of JAPDNY010000011.1, forward strand.
GGGCCATTTAAACCTCTGATGTACACTCTCCACAGAAAACAGCTGAGGGGTGGAAAGCAGAAAGCAGGGTTTTAAATAGCTCGGAGCTTTCTTCTCCCCACCACTCAGTTGTTTTCCATGAAGAATAGAAACCCCTGCTTTCTGCTCTTCATGAATCACCACAAACTACCATAAACTGCCTTAAAATTCATGGAAGTTCATGGCAACCCTTCAGTTCATGAACCACGAACCAGTCAAAATTCATCACAGACTTTTGTTCATGAGCCAGTTTGTTTCCCTCCATAAGTATTTCCTGTGTTACAGCATCTATGTTGAAGCATCACCATGCTTTGCTAGTGGAAACCATACTGAAAAATTCAGCAAGCGTATGAAGAGAGGGTTCTAACATTCAATGGAGACTCTCCAGATTCCATCCCTGAGAACCTTTTTAAAGCATTCATATGAGTTGTATCTGTGATACCAGTCTTCCATATTGTTTGCTGAACAACCCTATGTTAAAAGATAGGTTGAGGGAGAACTGGATGGATCCAACCATCCTCCAAGGAGCCTTCCTGCAGCATAAGGAGACGTCCTTTGACTTAAGTGGCTCTTGCTCCAACAGAAGAGCACAGGGGTCCCCAACATGGTGCCCTCGCAAACCTTTATTGATGCCCACCAAGTGGTTTTAGAAAGTGAGTGGAGGCCTTGTGGGTCTCTTGCCCAGCGAGGTTTCTGATTGGCCACTGAAGATCAGCTATGGAGATTAAAATATCATTGGCTCAATGGCCACTGCCACCACGGTGTGTGTTGATTCTCCCTCATCCCTATCTCCCAGGGCATTTCTAAATTCTCCTTTGCACTTACGCTTCCTCTGTGTATGCGGCTCTGCCTCCAGGGGCACCATGCTGTACTTGCACCCCCCCCACCCTGTGTCCGAATTCAAAGGGTGCCCACAGGTTCAAAAAGGTTGGGGACTCCTGGAAGAGCGATTTAAATGGGAGGAAAGCTTCAAATTTGAGTCAAAAGGAAAGGCGGGATATCCATATTTTATTTGCTCAGTGGAGCGGTAGGCTAGGGGTAGGATGCACCCCCAATGACTGGTCCAAGGTCACCTAGTGGGTTTCATGGCTGAATCTGAATTTGAACCTGGTGGTTCAATCCTAAGTAAAGTCACACTCTTCTTCCATTGATTTAGGTGTATCTCTGTTTAGGATTATACCATGGGCTCCCCAGACCTAATTCCCACATCCTAAGCATTACATCACACTGTTTGTTTTTGTGATATGTATCATGCCTCCAAGATGGGATAGGCAAATGAATGAATGAATGAATGAATGAATGAATGAATGAATGAATGAATGAATGAGACTCTACGGCACGTCTTTCCCGTATGTTTCTGAGATCAGTTGCGCTCAGGCTCAAATTGCTCAAATTGCTCAAATGCCTGAATGTGTTATGAAAATCAGGCCAAGATTCTCCAAACTGTGGTTATTGCCTAAATTAAAGAGGACAGCGAGCATCTGGGTTTAGGAAATAGTTTCTAAACAAAAGGCAATTTTCCAGGGCCCTGCTTTCCAAGGCCAAGCCATAATCAGTAGTTCCAAAGTTCAATATCTCATTCTAGTATCTGTAGGAAGGACCCAAGAGAATTGGCAGAATCATCACAGAGGCTCATGTAGTGCTGATGGGTCACCTGAAAAACGGCTTTTCTGTTCACACACATACACAAAAGATGTTTCTTTCATTCTCGTGAAAGGATGTCGAGTGCAGTGCATTATCGAGCATTTTAGTGTGGTTGGGGCAGGTTGTATAATCTGCAGTCAAGAACGTCAACTGTCTTGACCTCCTGTCACTGGGTCATGAGACGACTTTCTGTCCTCTGTGATCCACAGTTTCTTCCCAGATATTCTCTCTATCCCCCCCCTTTAATGCTGTTTAACATTCTGTTATATTCCCAGGCCTATTTGTTGGATTAAATATATTGCCTTAAGCAATGGTGGGGAGGGAGAGCCGGCATATTTCTCAGTGTAACCTTACGATGTAATGTACATTTATCCCAAATCGGTACCATTTTTCTTCTTTACCTGAGACATTTGTCATCATCTTTTGCAGCGAGTGAAGTGGAAATCTAAGGTGTCATTCATGCATAGTATTATACCCACAGCTTACTAGCAGCAAATGTTTCAAGTCAGCTAGCTGAAGCCTTGGGCGTCTTGATGTTATGAATGAAACTTACCTTTTTTGTGAGTCATACTTGTCATATTGGTGAGGAATAGACATATATATATATATATATTCATAGAAGTCAATGGAGCAGCACTACAGCATGTACAGTTTTTGTTTTAAGTGCTTTTGTAGGGCCTGTTTGTTTTAAATAAGGTACTCATCTTCTTTCCTAACATCTCTTCTTCAAATGATTGGGGGGGGTCTTTAAGAGAGCAGCAAGAATAGCATTTTGGCACCATATTTATTTTTTGCATAGAGTCGTATCAAGAAGGGCTGAATTCTCAAATAAGCCAAGAGACCAGAACCCAACAGCACAAGCCTTTTAAACCCTTTAAAAACCAGTTCAACACAAAACCAAGTAAAACTATTTTTAAAAGAATCAGAAAGGGGGAATGGCTCCCTCCTCCCAACTACAGCCCCCCAAGCAGAAACAAAAAAAACACATGAAAAACTTGAAATAATATTATAAAACAAACTTCACTGTGGGGAAACCAGTCCTCAAGATGTCCAGGCACAGAACAAGGTGGCCTTCCAAGCCAGGCAGCAGCCGGGAGCAAAAATCCAAAGCAGAGGCCACAGACTCCAAAAAATCTAGCCCTTAAATGAAGTCAAATTGCAATCATCATGATTGGGCAGACAGTGATCCTCCTAATACCTGATCCCATTTCCTAGGACAACTCCCTGCCTCCCATTGCCCAAGAATCCTGTAAAATTGAAGGAAAATACATCTGAAAGCCTTAAAATAGCAGCCCCAAATATTCCTGAATATTTCTGGATTTTTTTCGGGCCTGATTATCTGTACTCAGGAAGGCACTCCAGATACTGAATATATCTGAAAAATATTGATAAGGTATTTTTCTGATATATATTCAGACCTAAAATATCTGAATACATATCCCTACATAATATTTCTTTCTCTCAGACAACCCAAAATATCTGTGGCTGCCAACTCTTCCAAATTGATAAGACACGTAATTAAAAAAAAAAAAAATGAGATTTTTGAGTTGAGACTTACTACTTAAGTGTTCCTAAGCTATATGCCCTGGGACCCAGCTAATCTTGGAATCAGTTCTAACGATCACTTCTCAAACTGCAGAGTTTGAAAGCACAAAAAGCAGACCATTTAATCTATGCAACATTACTCATTTAAAAGATTTTTTTATTTATTTATTTTTTTTATTGGATTTGTATTCCACCCTCCCCGCGAACGGGGACTGCACAGGAACAAAGAAGGGATGAACTGCAAGCAACTGTATGCTTTACAAGTTAGTCACTTTAATGACCTGACCACAACTACATGCTTCTTCTCCATCAACTGAGAAGAGTTAGTGCACAGACTGGGCAAATGCAACCATAAACTGCAACAACCTGGCCACACAGCATAGCATTCAGACAAATATAAGAGAATATGAAAGACACTGCAGACTTGGCCAAGTGGCTGAACATAGAACTCAAACAGGACACAGTATTTTGTTCCAAGACACTGAAAGGCTGGACAATACATCTAATTACCATGTCAGATTACACAGGGAAGCCATTGAAATTCATAAACATAAACACAATCGCAACAGGAAAGAAGAGAGTTTAAAAATAAATAGGGCATTGTTTCCTGTCCTGAAAAACATAAAAGGCTCCACATCTGATAATAGCATGACAGATAAGATTAGAATCCACATGCAAAAGAACCCCCTCAGGAAACAGGAAACCTCCTCAGGAAACAATCCATATACAAAAGAACCTCCTCAGGAAAGCTCCTCTATTAGCATGTTCACAGCCTGGGGAACTCCTACAAGATAATGACTCAGCCCTACCCCACCTTCCTGAGTAGATATAAATTACCTGCCTACCATTTTTCTTCTCACCTTGACACAAAGAGTACTCCATCTTTCTGTGTTACACCTCTGAGGATGCCAGTCACAGCTACTGGTGAAACGTCAGGTCTTACAATGCCGAGACCACAGCCATACAACCCGGAAAATCTACAACAGCTAAGGTCACTGAGCTTTAGGACACAGGGACAAAATATTTTTTTCTTCGGGCTTTTCATAGAGTTGAGGGGGCTTAGGTTGGACAGGACTGACATGCTTTTTTGTTGTTGTTGCTCATGTTTCAGTCTATTGCATTATGCTTTCCCCTGCATTGTGTTTTCTTAATTAATGTCTACTGTTTTTATGCTGGTGGTTGTTATTGATGGGAGGTTTTGTTGCTTCTGGATGGATTGGTGTTTTTTGTTTGCTTGTTTTTGCCATCAAGTCCCAGCTGACTTACAGTAACCCTATGGGATTTTCAAGGCAAGTGAAAATTGCCTGCCTCTGTGCCACAACCTTGGTCTTCCTTGGTAGTCTCCCATCCCTGCTTAACTTCTGAGATCTGATGAGATTGGGCTAGCCTTGGCTATCCAGGTAAGGGTTTTTTAATGATGCTTTATTGCTGGATCTTTTATTGACTTTGCTGGTCACCGTCACCAGCTGCTTTTGATTATTTGACAATTGCTTGTTTGCCAGCTGCCTGTGGAGCATAGCTGCTAGGAAGCAAAGTGTAAATATTTTAAACTAGTATTCCCAGTAGTAATGTATGGCTGTGAGATTTGGACCATACGGAAGGCTGAACCCTGAAGAATAGATGCTTTCAAATTATGGTGCTTGAGAAGACTCTTGAGAGTCCCTTGGACTGCAAGGAGATCAAATCAGTCAATTCTAAATGAAATGAACCATGACTGTTCCCTGGAAGGCCAGATCCTGAAGCTGAAGCTCAAATACTTTGGCCACCAAATGAGGAGGGAGCACTCACTGGAGAAGACCCTGACGCTGGGAAAGAATGAAGGTCAAAGAAGAAGGGGACAGCAAAGTGTGAGATGGTTAGACAGTGTTATCGATGCAATGGGTATGAAGTTGAGCACATTTCGGAGGATGGCAGAAGAGAGGAGGGCTTGGCGTGATGTGGTCCATGGGGTCACGAAGAGTTGGACTCAGCTGTGCGACTGAACAACTATCAAATCGAGAATTTGATTGCTAAACAATGCCTATGCTACTCCCTACATGCTTTCAAAAGGAATGCAGTCTTCTCCCTTTACAGTGCAATCCTTCTAAGCTCATTGTCTTCCCGAGACTTAGAGCAGTATTAACTCTGCTTAGAGTAGCACTGCTTACCCAACAGTAGACCATGGGGTTTCTCTTTCTTTCCTGGCAATCTGCTCACCACCGTCCAAGCAGCACCCTTCTTGCGGCTCTTCTATTTTATTTTATTTTTTGCTGTGTTTTGCTTCCGTCCTTGTAGGGCCTCTCCGATCTAAACCTTCCGTCCTTTCCGAAACACCCACATGCCTTGCATATTATTTGCTTACACGCTCCTCTGAGCTTTCTGAGACCAAGCAAGTGGCATGCCACCGTCTCTGAAAGAAACAGATTGTCTTTCCGCCTGGCAGATGTGACTTCCAGGACAGCGTGCATTTTGCCATCAGTGCCGATAATTTTGATAGATGCTCCTGTAGGTAGAGACGCTCTCTGTAATACAGCTCATATCAGACTTGAGTGACACTAACCCCGCTGTGAAGCAACAGGTACAAGCAAGCGTACTGCATGAGGTTTAGCGTTTGGCACTTGCCAACACAAAAGGGCTTTTATCTTCCTGAGTAAACAGTACTATTCACTCCACAATAAAATGTGTTCCTTTAAAAAAAAAAAAAGCATGAAGAGGCATAAAGTCTCTGGCTTTGATTAAGAACTATTTTATGAACATTCTTCTCCTCTCTTGCAGCAATTTTTTTTTTTAAACAAAACAGAAGTTGTGGCTGCTGGGAAAAGGATGCCGTCACAAAGGAATCCGTGGAGAATCAGACCATGGGATAAAAATACATTTGTTCTGAGAAGTGTGAATTATCCTAACCGAGCAAATGGTACACACGAACCATAATAAACATCATATCACTAGAGTGAAAAAAAAATCCAGCTGGTTCAGGATGCATTTATACCGTCAACGGCACAGCTGGAGTTAACCTGTCTGTGCCGTTAGATATATTAGACATTCAGAAACTATTACTAAGTCTGTAAGTATTCTTCCCAGTGGGCAACATGCCCTTTCCTTACACAAGATGATTACACATTTATGGACGATTAAGCAGTTCTCTTACAAAAGACCTACACACACGTTCGGGGCAGCACAAGGATGCGGCTGAAAATGGCATCCCTGCGTCAAGCCCTCCCCTCTTCTCCCCCCAGCATTGAAAAGCACTTGTCTGTGTTGATGCTATCGTATCTTCTTGCTGTGTTTCTCTGCCCCAGCTTCACATCATTTGGCTTCGCATCATTCAGGGGAACAACACAATAGGCTAGCATTCCTAAATATTATGCTGGAGAGGGGAAGAACTCTGACACAGGGATACTGTTTTTGGTGGCATCCCCAGAATGTGTAATTCTAGTCTTATTGCCTAAGACTGACCTGTTTCCCTTGTTGTGTAACTTGTACCTTTGCTTCTCACCTGGGCCTTGGGCTCATTATCAAGGGAAGCTGCTCTGGAAAAGTGGGGTCCTATACGGCTCACTATGGCCAAAGTTTATCATCAAGATCTGGTTGCCAGATATTGACCTTGGCTAAAACATAGGGTTGTCATTTCATGTTATTTCTGTATGGGTGGCTTTTAGCTTGAGCCCGGAAAGCTACCTAGGAATGGGTTGATCAGGGGACTTCCTTCCCTGCCCTCCAGAAATCTGAAATTCCTACACTAAAACAGTTGTTCTTGGACAGCATGTTATCGTGCTGTCCTTGTCCTATGCCTAGTGTGCCCTTAAATCTCCCTTAAAAGCCACCATGACAACAAAAGGAATTTCTAGAAAATACCAAGTCATACACGCACAGTTCCCGCTAAGCTGCGCTAGGGGATGTTGGTGTACAACATTTCAGAGGCCAGCTCAGAAGATTTCTGCTTCAGCTCACAACCAAACTTCCATAGGAAAAAATGGAGGATGGATGCACCAAAGGCCAGGTCTCCAGAGGCCAGGTCTACCAATATAACAGCTTGGGTGAGTAGACCTGTTATCTGGAGGCCAGGTCTACCAACATAGTGGACAGGGGCAGGTAGACCTGTTCTTTGGAGGCCAGGTCTACCAATATAGTGGAAAGAGGCAGGTAGACCTGTTCTCCAGAGGCCTGGTCCACCCCTGTAGAGGACAACATTTTGAAATTTGTCTTGGTTCTGTTTTTTTCTTATAATGTTCTTATAATTTTTCTTATAAGGACCAGGAGAAGAAGGAGGAGGAGGAGGAGGAGGAGGAGAGATTGGATTTATATCCCGTCCTTCACTCAGAGTCCCAGAGCAGCTTACAAACTCCTTTCCCTTCCCCTCCCCACAACAGACATCCTGTGAGGTAGGTGGGCCTGAGAGGGCTCTCCTGAGAACTGTCCTTGGAAGAACAGCTCTGACAGAACTATAGGTTGTCCAAGGTTATCCAGCAGCTGCAAGTGGAGGAGTGGGGAATCAAACCCAGTTCTCCCAGATTAGAGTCCACGCACTTAACCATTACACCAAACACCGGGCCTAATAACTAAATAAATAAATAAACAAACAAACAAATAAATAAATGGTTTCCATATATTATTAAACTGGCAAAACCTGAATACACAGCAAATAGTAAAAATTTCCGTTAAAACCAGACATGTTTCAGCCAAATGGCCTTCCTCAGTGATACAGGTAATTAAAATGCACACCATAAAAGTACAAGTAATCACAATATAAATACATAATTTCTGACCTGAGTCTCAAAAACAATAACAAAAAGGACAATTTATTAATTAGACTAGTCCCTCTTCCTTTTTAGGATACGTCAGGATCATCAAAAGTCATTTTTAAAATGAAGGTTTTTCCTGGTCCAGAGATCTATATACTCAGTTTGGTGTAGTGGTTAGGAGCACAGACTCTAATCTGGTAGAACCGGGTTTGATTCCCCACTTCTCCACATGGCAGCCAGCTGGGTGACCTTGAGTCAGTCACAGTTCTCCCAGAGCTGTTCTCTCAAGAGCAATCCTTGAAAGAGCTCTTTCAGCCCCACCTACCTCACAGAGTGCCTGTTGTGAAGACAGGAAGTGAAAGGAGATTGTAACCCACTCTGAGACTCCGAGTGAACGGCAGGGCATAAATCCAGTCTCTTCTTCTTCTTCAAAGTCTGAGCAACTCGTAATGTTGTTGTGTGCAGCAAATTTCATCATGGGCACCACGCTGGGGACCCCTGATGTATACCATACATGCACATGCAACACAGTTGAGAATACCATTCTCTTATCTTGGCAGGTTCTTAGGGATTTATGAGCTACTGACAATGCTCCCTCTAAGCCATGGAGTCTTGTGAGCAAAAATTCTACTCTGTGAGCTACTGGCATTAAAGTTGTGAGCAAGCAATTTGGCTACTGCATAAATTAGTTTGCTCTGGAGCCATCCTTCCTGAGCTGAGACAAAAATATGTGAGCCAGAGGCTAAAAAACTGTGAGCTAGCTCACACTAACTCAGCTTAGAGGGAACACTGGCTACTGATATCACTCCTTTCACTATTTGCTGGCTGAAAGGGGAGGCTTTTCACCACCCCTCCATTGAGAGACCAGCCTTAAAATCCACTCATGTTCATAAGCACTTGAATTGTTGCTCTTTCAAATTCCAACCATATATAGCAGGACGGTGTCAGGGTCCGAAATTACGAATGTACTAACATGTGGAAATGGAAAGTATTAGCACAGAAGTGTGACAGGCCGTCGTCCTGACAATCCAGTATTTCATCAGGTGTCCAAATCCATCTTACCGTGCACATGAATAAATTTCCCTTAAAATGATATAAAGGTTCGTTCACATTAAAAACACCACTAAGGTAAACAAGAGACCATCAAATTTCATTTTACATATTTATTTATTTTAGGCAAAACACCCAACACATTTTTCACTGTTGATCTGAATTTTTTGCATGACTCCAAAGATGGATATGGAGTCACAGAAAGCTAAATCTTGTTCAGGTGTTTAGCATTTAATTTAATAGAATGGTCTGTGAGATTCCAGCAAAAAAAAAAAACCTCATTAAGAATGCTTTAGATTTGGAGACTGGAATTGCTTTGCCTCCTGTCAGGCAGGGAGATGCATTCATCAGGCTATTTTGGAGTCAGCCGGTGTCCCAGCCATTGGCTTGTGGAAGACATATTAAAACATTTCTTTCCAGCATTCAGTGTACAATTAGTTTCATAATAAAATCGTTGTCCATCATGGTCAATATATATTTTGTCAAGGGAATTTTTCTCAATCTCTGTTTCTGGCAGACAGAATTGAGGCTGTTGTGCCCCTGACCTGGATAGCCCAGGCGAGCCCGATCTCATCAGATCTCAGAAGCTAAGCAGGGCCGGCCCTGACAAGTAACTGGAAGGGAGACCTCCAAGGAATACCAGGGTCGTGGTGCAGAGGCAGGCGATGGCAAGCCACCTCTGAATGTCCCTTGCCTTCAAGCCCCACTAGAGATCGCCAGAAGTCAGCTTGGCTTGATAGCAAAAAAACCCCTGAGGCTATTGTAGCCCTGTGTAGAATCAGAAGTAGGTCCCACCGATTTCAATGAGTAGTTCCTCAAAAGATGTGTTTGTTTATTTATTCACTGACTTACTTGATTCATACCTTACCTTCCTCTCCAATGAGGACCCAAAGTGGCTCACGTTGTTCTCCTCCCATTAGACTCCAACCTCCATGTGCAAGCAATGGATAGAATCCAGACAGTATCTAAGGCTTCACTTATATTCCGAGTGTGGTCCAGCCCCATCCTACATTGATGATGCAAATCGCTTGGGTAAGACAAGAGCAAAGTTAGTTTGGGAAATAACCAAATCATTTCCTCAGCCTAAAAGGCTACAATGCCAGGAAAAGGTGAAGGCAGCAGGAACAGAGGAAGACCCAACATGAGATGGATCGACTCCGTAAAGAAAGCCACGGAGGTTAGCGATAGAATGTTCTGGAAGTCTTTCATTCATAGGGTTGCCATAAGTCAAAAGTGACTTGACGGTACTTAACCCGCGCATGCACATGCTTCAATCAGCACCTGTGTCTGGATCACGGGACAGCTGCCAAGGCCCGAGTGCCTCACGGAACCCATTATCAACTTTCAAACCACGCCAGCAGAGCAAAAGCTGCCCTGTTTCAGTGGATGATGGTGGCAAAGTGTGTTCTCAGCTTCTCCATCTGGGCTTCGCCTGTGTTGGGCAGGAATCACAGCAAACAGCATGACTTTCCACTTGCTGCCCACTTTGATGGAAGGGCTGAAGAAGGGAAGCCGAAAGGAGGGCGTTTGCCTGGGCAGTCTCCTATCTGACCAAATGGCCTTGTCTTGCAGTTTCGCTTTCCGCTGTGCAGATAGCTGGGCCTCTATTGAAGTATTTACTGCTTAAACAACTTTCGCACCCTTTCCCGTGCGCGGGCTAGGTAGCCATTGGTAGATGCATGAAGGAGGGGGGTCTAGCCCAATGGGGTATATCTGTAGATGCTTCTTTGTGTGCTTTATTCCTGACAAAAGAATGTCGACGTGCCTTTAGAACTGCTTTCAATAAACGCTATCTTCTTTATGAAGCCTGGTGCTTGACTGACTTTCTGAAGTGCCTGACAATTGGCCACCTTGGCTGACCTATTGAGAAGTGCTGGTAGCATATTGTCTCTGAAAACCTGGGGCCAACCTTGGGTTTCATGGCTTTACGTGGTGGAAACAGAACCCTCGTTGCAATGGTAATGTAGGAATCAGGGCAGAAGACGGCAAGCCCACCTTCCAGATCCGTGGAGAAAATCATATTCAGATGGAAAAGTGTTATTCATTTGTTCATTTGTTTAGAAAGCTTACATACCGGAGACCTGCTCCAGGCAACTCACCGAGTAAAAAGAACAGTAAAATAAAACCATAAAGCAGCAACATAAGAATTATCAATAATAAAACGTGCAAGAGGCATAAAACATGCATTAGCACATTTCAGCAGCCTTAAATGACAAGCATAAAAAACATTTTCAGGACTGGAAGCAGGTCATAAAATCAGCTTTAAAAGATGGAAGCCCTCACTTAAAACTTCTTTTGGCCGTACTTTCTGCAATATCTGCAACATCGTGGCCAGCAGTTACCGCCACTAGCGCTTTAAACGTAGTTACTTGCGAATTGTATCTGCAATGTATATGAGTTTTATGAGGCGTTTTGTATGTAATGAATTTGTGTTTTACTGTATTTTAACTTTTTAACGTGAGCCGCCCTGAGCCTGCTTTGGCAGGAAGGGTGGGGTACAAATCAAATTAAACAAATAAATAAATGAATAAATTTCAATTTGTTTTAATCTGTCGATTCAAGAGTTTAAAACTGATTAATCAGTGGGAGTAATTTCCATGGCTATGGGCAAATTTTGTATCAGCACCATTGAGAGCTGAAAGTGTGTTCCCTTATGAGGCTATTTTGTGTCCAGTGTGTTACTGTAAAACAGGGGCAAAGTATTATAGATGATGTTTTCTTCTTAAAATAACTGGAATTGCTGACTGAATTAATTGTAAATAAGCTCCACCCTTCCTTTAAGGTAAAGGCATTCCTTGCTTGAAAGCACATCTCCGTGATCATGTGGCCGGCATGACTAAACACCAGGGCGCACGGAATGCTGTTACCTTCCCACTGAAGCGGTACCTATTTATCTACTTGCAATTTCTTACTTTCAAACTGCTAGGTTGGCAGCAGCTGGGGCTAGAGACGGGAGCTCACTCTGTCATGAGGCACTCGGGTCTTGAACTGCCAACCTACCAGCCTTCCAATCTGCAGTTCAGTATCTTAACCTCTGAGCCACCACGGCCCCTTCCTTTGGTATCTCATAAACTCACTGATGCTGAGGTTTTGGATAAATGCAAATGTATTTAAATTGATTAATTGGTTTAAATGCAGGTGATTTATCAGAGAAAAACATCCATAATTGGCTGGCTGTCTTACCTTGTACGCATATTCGGAGATAAGAATCCCAAACAATGTAGCATTTGAAATGGATCTGTAAACCGTGCAGTAATCGCTTGCCTTCTTCCTCTTCAATTGTTCTTTTTGACAGAGCACAAAAAGTAATATTTTAAAGGGAATCCAAGGCTGATCCCAGAGTAGCTGGTTGTCTGGAACTGCTGATGTCTCTGTTGCCTTTCATTCCTGATGTGTTGATTTGGTGGGGGTGACTTCAAATGCAATTGCAGTACTAGGTTGTCCCATGCACGAGGCAAAGTGCTATTGAGCCATCCCAAGATTAGAGTGCATTTAACCCTTCATGTTCCAGCCTACTCAGTTGTCATATACTGTTCTCTCTGGATTGGCTGTTCCTATCGTGGTCCTTACAACTGAATGGTTAATTGCCAGCCCATTTAGTGTAGTGGTTCGGAGGGTGGATTTTAACTGGGAGAACTGGGTTTGATTTCCTGCTCCTCCACATGTAGACACTGGTGTGACCTTGGGTCAGTCACAAGTTCTTTCAGATCTGTTCTCTCAAGGGCAGTCCTGGAAAGAGCTCTCTCAGCCCCACCGACCTCACAGGGTGCCTGTTGTGGGGAGGGGAAGGGAAAGGAGATTGTAAGCTGCTCTGAGACTCCTTCAAGTAGTGAAGGGTGCGGTATAAAACCAATCTCCTCCTTCTCCTCCTCCTCCTCCTATTCTTCTTCTTCTTCTTGTGGTAGGGTTTAATTTTTTTTTAATGGTCAATAGATTTTTATTTATTGATATACAATTCCAATTTATATACTGCCCTTCTCTGAATTCACAGAGAACAAGGCGGTTAACAACGTAGTATTATACAATTTAAAATCCAAGGGATAAAAATGGCTAAGAACAACATCAGAAACGAATTTACAGATTGCATCGCTGTCTCGCGTTGAGCGAGAGAAGGCAGAGTGAAGGAGGGGGAGTGTCAGATACGATGGTAAGCGGTTGCTGTCCTCAGCCAAAAGCCTGGCAGAACATCTCTGCCTTGCACGCTCTGCAGAACTGCACAAAGTCCCAGAGGACGTGGATGTTATTTGGTAGAAAGTTCCACCAGGTAGGAGCCAGGACTAAAAAGACCCTGGCTGTGGTCGAGGACAGCTGGACGTCTTCAGGGCTAAGAACCACCAGTAGGGTGTTCTCAGCTGAGAATGAACAAAATGACACATTTCTTTACTCAACTAGTTCTTAAATTGACAGAGGGCCCAGGGATGGACAGAAGCACTGACGGCTTTAAAAGGGGGTGAGACAGATTCATGGAGGAGAGGTCTGAGTTCACAATGGCAGTTTGCTCCACTATAGCCACGTTTCAGCCACGTTTCCCAAGCGGATTAAAGGAGGCATTCACACAGGCACATCTGCCTGGCGTTCCCCACCCGTAGTCAACCCACCACGCTGTTCCACTTTGCTCCCGCATTTAAAAGATACCTGGTGAAAGCAGTAGCAAATCCCTGAGAGCCCATTTATCCCGCTTCATTCTGCTTCTGGGAAGTGTGAACGCCAACCCGAAAAGCCGGGAGCAACCAGTGTTGCACATAAGGCAGCAGCAATATGATTGGCTGTGCTCTGCTCTACCACCCAATGCGGTGCCGGCACAACAGGATCCAAATCGGCTATGTGTGCATGAGCACATATGCACATATGCGCTCATGCACTCATGCACACATGCACACATAGCCGATTTGCCAGGAGAAAGCTGTTTACAGCCATGCCTCTGGGCCAGCAGTCTGAATGCTCCCATGGACCTCCTCCCGATATGCTCCCGCATCAGTCGGCTCAGTGTGACTGGGAAAACCCGGAACAGTTTGTTCTGGGGCTTTTTTGCCACGACTGGCTCCCACTCCAAACTGCCAGTCTGAACTCAGCCAGAGAGAGAGAGCAATAGGAAAAATGCAGTTACAGCAAGACTTTTGCTGAAGGAAATTTACTTGGGAGTAGACATATCTTAGGCTCCTGCATGCACCGTTAGATTCGTAAGGGGGATGTAGCGCTGTGTGGAACCGTCTTCTCAGCTTCTTAGCACAGAAAAAGGCTCTTTCGGCAGTGCCAAAAGGTTACTCTATGGAACTGCTCTTATATATTTTTTTCTTTTTTCCAATAAAAATTCACATTCGGTCTAAAACTGAATGAAAGTAGACTTTGGTTCCTGTTTTATTTGAATTTGCTCCTTATTAAATGCAACCCTGTGGCAGTTTATGGCCCACATACAGTACGGCGTTTGAGTGAAAAACGAAGCCATTTGACCATCGTTTCAGGGAATTTTTTCCTCCTAGACTTTTATACCACCAAAAGCTTTATTGCCGCTATCACTGAGGAAGACGGAAAATACCAAATAAATCTGGTCCATCTTCTCCATCTCATTGTCTGGTAAAGAAAAAAGGGACTGTGAAAATAATAATTAATTACAACTAAAACTTTTCTAGGGTTACTATCCTCCAGGTAAGGTCCAAAGATATCCCAGAATTACAATGGTCTCCAGACGACAGAGATCAGTTTTCCTGGAGAAAACAGAAAAGAGCAAGAGTCGAGTGGCACTTTAAAAGACTAACAACATTTATTTATTTATTTATTTGTTTGTTTGTTTTATATTTGCATTTATATCCCACCCTCCCTGCCTTCCGGCAGCTCAAGGAGGCTAACAACATTCCTAGATATACATTAAAATTCTATTAAAACTATCAATCAATATAAAACATACATTGTAAGTATAACTTATGTTAAAAAGATGGCAAAACATCCAATCACTGTCAGCTGAATGGTGCCCCTAAGCTCACGCCCAGCTGTAAGCCTCCATTGGTGGTGCCGTTGGTACTATCAGTACCAATGAGGGTACAGTTGTTGGCACAGTTGGTAATTGGGCCAGGGCCATGCAATCGGGGCAATTGTTTTACAGGCCCTGTAGAACTGTAACTGGTCCTGCAGGGCCCTGATGTCCTCTAGGAGCTCGTTCCACCAGTGAGGGGCCGCCACAGAGAAGGCCCTGGCCCTCGTTGTAGCTAACCTAGCCTCTTTAGGCCCTGGAATAACCAGGCGATTTTGGGAACCCGCTCTTAGCGCTCACTGGGCTACATGCATGGAAAGGCAGCCCCTTAGGTAAGTAGGTCTCTGGCCATATAGGGCTTTAAAGGTAAGTACCGGCGCCTTGAACCGTATCCAGTATGCTATCGGCAGCCAGTGCAGGGGTTTTAGGGCAGGCTGGATAAGTTCCCACATGGGAAGACACAACAACAGCCTCACCACTGCAGTCTGCACCAGCTGCAACTTCCAGATTTGGGACAAGGGCAGGGGATGAGCTCACAAAAGCTACTGGACTCTTGCTCATTTCTTCTGCTACAAAGTGACTCACACAGCAACTCATCTTGACCT
Organism: Gekko gecko; assembly: GCA_029375565.1. Classification (NCBI taxonomy): domain Eukaryota; kingdom Metazoa; phylum Chordata; class Lepidosauria; order Squamata; family Gekkonidae; genus Gekko; species Gekko gecko. The sequence goes on from JAPDNY010000011.1 coordinate 21,782,364, forward strand.
GGAAAAAATGGCCACTTTGGGGGATGGACTTTATGGCATTATAATCTGCTGAAGTCCCTCCCCAGAATCCCCCTCCAAACCACTAGGAATCTCCCAATCCAGAGTTGTCAATACTATGACAAACATAAAATATCAACAACAGCAACAAAAGAGAAAGGAAATTAAGAAGATAAGAACATAAGATAAGCTATGTTGGATCAGGCCAATGGCCCATCCAGTCCAACACACAGTTGCCAAAACCCAGGCGCCATCAGGAGGTCCACCAACAGGGCCAGAACTCCAGAAGGCCTCCCACTGTTGCCCCCCTGTCAGGTGATCCTGCCATAAGATGGATGGAAGGGAAGGAGGGAGGGATGGACTGGCGTTTCTCACTTTCTGGAATGTGGGGAGTAATACAGGTTGTCTGGGAGGCCAGATTTACTGTGCCTAGGCAGCCTGTTATCTCAACCGATGGCCTTGGGTTCCATGCACTTCTTTCTCTGCCTGGGACAGTCTGGCCGGAGGGTTATTTACAACTGTAGCAACTTTTGCTGCGCGCGCGCTTGGTAGCTATTGGTAGATAGGTAGGGAGGGCATTTTGAACATAGTATAACTGGGGGTGCCCTGAAGCTCTTGGCATCACTGACAAAGCATTGCTAATGTATCTCTGAGAACTGTTTTCAATGAACACTATCTTCTTATGAAGCCTGGTGTTTGACTGACTTTCTGGAGAACTTGACACCCCCCCCTCCAAGCACCAAGAAGGCAGAGCATCACTGCCTCAGACATAGTGTTCCCTTCTAAACCTTGTGGATGTTTATCCAATTCTCTGTTGAAGCTGTCTGTGCTTGTAGCTGCCACCACTTCTCATGGCAATGAATTCCACATGTTAATTACTTTTCGGAAAGTTGCTTGTTTGATGGCTTGAAAGGGCTAGATATGCTGTACAGTCAGCCTGAAGGTAGGCTTAGCACTTACCTTGTAGGGAAACTTTCAGCAACTTTTGATCCATTTATCTCCATAGACCTGATCTCCAAAAAAACAGCCTGAGAACCATGGCAATCCAAAAAAAGGACAGTCCTAGACAGTAACCCCCGAGGGCTTAAAAAGTCAGTCTTTCCGAAAAGTGTTTGGATGAATGGAGTGACCAATGGACCTGCCTAGCCCATCATTTTCCTTACCACTTGCCTCAGAAAGTATAAAAATATAAGAAGATAATCTAAATCTTGGTCATTATAGCCTACTTTCCTTGCTGATGTTTTCTACAGAATGTATTATTTTATTTACAACTTTTTCCAGCTGCCTTTCTGTCCTTTTTAAATTGCAGAGCTGCACAGTTTTAAAAAACACAATGTTAAAACCCCAAACTTATTTACAGAAATCCATTTTCCTTCCTAAACAACAAAATCCACTTTAAAGCATCAGAGTCACAAGCAAATATTATCATTTATTACACTTACCTCAGAATTTTTTTTCATGATGAAACCATTACCATTTTTTTCAGGAAACATTATCTTCTGCCCCTTTCTTTCTTACCTCATCTGTGTTTCCATTTTCCTTCAGGCTACTCTACATAATTCCATTGACACTGGTGTACACAGAATTCCCAAGTAGTCTCTCTCCCCCATCCTGTACAGTAAAGATAAAGGTAAAGGTTCCCTTGCTTGAAAACCAGTCGAATCCGACTCTAGGGTTGCAGTGCTCATCTCCGTTTCAAAGCCAAAGAGCAAGCGCTGTCCGAAGATGTTTCCATGGTCATGTGGCCAGCATGACTAAACACCAAGGTGCACAGAACGCTGTTATCTTCCCTATTTATCTACTTGCAATTTCTTGCTTTCGAACTGCTAGTTTGGCAGGAGCTGGAACTAGAGACGGGAGCTCACCCCGTCATGCAGCACCCGGATCTTGAACTGCTGAACTACTGACCTTCCACAGCCTGCAGTTCAGCGTCTTAACCACTTGAGCCACTGCAGCATCCTGTACAAGACAGACCCAAATTTGCTCAGTATAGTACACCTGCAATATCATACACCTGCAACAGTGAATCAGCTGCCTAGGGAGATGGAGAGCTCCCTCTCACTGTCAGTCTTTAAGCAGTGGCTGGGCAAACACATCAGGGATGCTCTAGGCTGATCCTGCATCGAGCAGGGGGTTGAACTAGATCAGGGGTGTCAAACTCATTTGTTATGAGGGGCAGATCTGACATAAATGAGACCTTGTTGGGCCAGGCCATGTGTGTCATAACATGTAATGCCAGGTAGCGGAGATACAAACTTTATAAAGGACACAAACACAAAGGGTTTTTTTTTTTAACTTAAAATAAGAACATGCTTAAAACATTAGCTCTGTAAGCTGCAAACCTACTTTTGATTTATTTTTTAAAGAAAATTTATTAACCAGATATAATAACATGTTCCATATTTGGCTAACAATTCTTACCATATCCTTTTCTACAAAGTTTTATCCCCCCTTCCCCTGGCTTCCAACGATGCTCTGCCCCCATTAACATTTCAATCACATTCAATTCATTTTCAGTATTCAAATCATAAATTTCAATATTTTCCTTTTTCTATTTTAACTATTAGGTAACTTTTCTATTACGGTCTCTTTTATTGCAACACTTCTATTATTAATAGCTATCAAAACAGGGTAGTCTATTTTTCACATCCCAGTTAAGCTCTAAATAGTCTTTAAAGTCCTTCCAGTCTGCAAAAAATTCTTCGTCTTCTACTCCATGAAGTTTTCTTGTTAACTTGTTCATTTCAGCCATAAAAATCATTTTTTTTAATCCACTCCCATTTATCAGGTACCTGCTCCTGCTTCCAGAACTGAGCGTAAGTCATTCTTGCAGTTGAAATTAGGTATCATAACAAAGTTGTTTTTGCCATTTTAACTACTTCTAATTTTAGTCCTAAAAGTAACATTTCTGGCTCTTTTTTGAAAGTACAGTTCAAGATTTTCTGAATTTCATTATGAATCTCAGTCCAAAAAACATTTGCTTTTTCCCTACTTTTGATTTATTGACATCCACCACAGAAATCTCATGCTCAGAGTTCTGAGTCTAGGACCCAGGTTAAAACATGAAGTGGCTGAGTGATTAAGAGAGTCCGGCGAAGTAAGCTTTGATGCAGCAGAACTGGAAGGAGGAGAAGGCCAGCTCCACTGCGGGCCTGCTGGAAGCCCTCCGGGGGCCTGATCCGCCCCCCAGGCCACATGTTTGACACCCCTGAACTAGATGGCTTGTATGGCCCCTTCCAACTCTGTGATTCTGTAATTCTACCTACCAAAAGAAAAACTAATCACAAGCCTAGAAAATTGCCCCAATCCTGCTAGAGCCATGCCAAAGGAAACCTCCACGTATCTGTGTCTCTCTGGACAGGGGAAAATGTGAATAGATGTAGCACTCATTGTTCCCAATCCCAATTCAATATCCTGGGCTCAGAATGAATCATCCCATAACCAAAGCTGGGATCTTGCAATGATTAATCAGCTATCTCAGGGAGTCTTCAGTTCCTAGGACCTCCCCTTCCCCTGATTCCAGTTCTGAGATGAATGTATTACTGATTGGTTGAAAATGCCTTTCTCACCATCTTCTCAATAAAAATATTTCCACGGCAGTTTACAATCATCACCTTGCAAAAACACAATGCATTAAAATATATATTTTACAAACTTATCGGAGCATGCATACTTAAAGGCAAAAGTGGGCGGATGTTTTTCAACAGGATCTAAAAGCCTAGCCATGAAAGCAGTAACTATACAAGCCGTAGCAGGTTGAAAGTCGTTATCGTAATGCCCCTGTATAAATCTATGTGGCCTCATTTGGAATACTGTGTACAGTTCTGGTCGCCACATGTCAAAAAAGATATTACAGCATTGGGAAAGGTGCAGAAAAGGGCAACTGAAATGATTAAGGGGATGGAATACCTTCCTTATGAAGAAGGATTAAAGAGGTTAGGGCTTTTCAGCTTGAAGAAATGACAATTGAGGGGTAACATGATAGAGGTTTACAAAATTATACATGGGAATAGAGAAGGTAGTGAAAGAAGTGTTTTTCTCTGCAGGGCCCAGATGTCATATGGTAGCTCATTCCACCAGGCAGGGGAGCCCATCTGGAATATGTAATTTGGTACAGTCCTAGGCAGAATTACACCTTTCAAAATTCTTTTAAAGTCAATGAACTTTAGAGATGGTCACTGGGCTTTGGGCTGCCCTGTTAAAGGGACAGCTGGGAGCCAATGAAGAGTGGGATATAAATACATGAAATAATAAGAACGTAAGAACATAAGAGAAGCCAATGTTGGATCAGGCCAATGGCCCATATAGTCCAACACTCTCTATCACGCAGTGGCCAAAAATACCAGGTGCCATCAGGAGATCCAGCAGTGGGGCCAAGAAACTAGAAGCCCTCCCACGGTTCTCCACCCAAGCACCGAGAATACAGAGCATCACTTGCCCCAGCCTGAGACTCCCTATCTATACCTTGTGGCTAATAGCCACTGATGGACTTCTGCTCCACATGCTTATTCAATTCCCTCTTGAAGCTGTCCATGCTTTTAGCTGCCGCCACTTCCTGTAACAGTGAATTCAACGTGTTAATCACTCTTTGGGTGAAGAAGGACTTCCTTTTATCCATTCTAACCCAATTGATCAGCATAAGAACATAAGAGAAGTCAATGTTGAATCAGGCCAATAGCCCATCTAGTCCAACATTCTGTCACACAGCAGCCAAAAATACCAGGTGCCATCAGGAGGTCCAGCAGTGGGGCCAGGACACTAGAAGCCCTCCCACTGCAATTTCATGGAGTGCCCACGAGTTCTTGTATTGTATTGTATTGTATTGTATTGTATTGTATTGTATTGTATTGCATTGCATTGCATTGCATTGCATTGCATTGCATTGCATTGCATTGCATTGCATTGCATTGCATTGCATTGCATTGTATTCATGAACAATGGTGGTGGAAAGGGCCATTGTTGCAACCGACTTATGGCACCGCTGTTGAGCTTTCAAGGCAAGAGATGAATGGAGGTAGTTTGCCATTGCCTGACTCTGCATAGAGGCCCAGGTGTTCCTTGGTAGTCTCCCATACAAGTACTAACCAGAGCCACCCCTGCTTAGCTTCCAAGATATTATGAGACTGGGTTAGCCTGGGCCATCCAGGTCAGAGTACATAAGCAATAGGAAATGGGGGGGATGGAAATAGTTACAGATGGTCAAACACAGTCACTTTTCAGTGCCATCCTACACAGAGTGACGACACCCTTCTAAGCCCATTCATTTCAATGGATGCAAAAGGAGCTTCACTGTGCTTCAGACAGGCTTGTTTGTTTCTTAAAATGCTACTTATTTCAGATTCCCTTCCATATTTTGGGGGGAGTGTTTTCGAAGGCACTTACGTTAAGGTTTGGGTTGTATGCAAATTGGTGCATACGGCATTAATTGCTTTATTCCAAAGCAGATGATGGATTAACTAGCAATAATTTAATTGCCTGACAGCCCCATTCATCTGCATATACTTTCTGGCGTGCCTGTTTCCACGGGACAAGTGATGCACAAATCAATCCCCCGAGTGAGCCATCGTCGCTATCATTTCCTCTTTGGCTGGGGCTCGCGTGAGCCATTGGCATAAAATATCCATAAACAGTGTTTACCTTCCATCCCTTTTAGTCGCAATTCCGAGCAGATGAGTTCTTTTTGAAAAGCCATACTAGGGCATTTGCCTCTTCATCAAGAACATATATTAAAAAAGCCGTAGATTGCAATATTTACAGCGATGCATTGCAATCCTCTACCGCGATCCAACGGATGCCTCTTCCCTCCCCGGCATCGACCTTCAAAAACGATGAGGTGGAAAAGCCCTCGACTTTATGACAGCTTAACTCCGAATGCATTACAACCTCCCTATTAATATGTATTTCCAGCCCTGCTGTAAACTTTGAATACGAAAGAGACGGCCCGTACCTCGCGCTCCGCCATAAACTCTGAATATGAGAAAGAAAGGAGATGAGCATATGTGCAGACGCCGCTTTCGACAATATTTATAGAAACTCGTCTTCTCTTCTCTCCCTTCATCTGCCGAAGGCATCATTCATTCTCGGGGTTCCATAAATTCGACATTTGCTAGATTTGTAAATCGAATCATTCGCGGTATAAGAGCCGCACCGGGAGAGTGATATATTCGGGCCCATCCTCTTAAAGTAACTATCATCTCATAGCTCCTACACTGAATCCTGTAGCCGATTGGTACTCATTGGTTAATTGGGAGAGGTTCTTCTGACATCAGTCTTGTGTGAACGTTATATCCCTCTCCGTCTTACGATGTCTCTGTTGAAATTTTATTTCACCTAAGTGGATCTAAATGTTCTTTTTTAGTATCGTAGGCAAAACCCATAGGTCAGGCAAGAGACCTGTCAAGCCACTGAAATTATATTGTAGCATTTGCTTGTTGCCGGCACAGGAGGTTGTAAAACCAGTCCTGTAAAATATTTCCATTATTAGCATACCTGTCATTAGCCTGGAAAGGTGTATCCAGCAATGAGAGCTTAACCTTCATTAAGGGGTGCATTCGAGAAGCACTTTGCACAAGCTCAAAGAAACTGTGTGCTTATGTTCATTTAAAAAACCCCAGAAAACTGTTTCTCTTCACAAAGCAAAAGCATGCTGCTCTTGCTCACTTTTAAGAGGCAGCATGGTGTAGTGGTTACAGTGTGTAGGACAGTGTGTACAGACTGTAGGACATTGTAGGACATTGGAGAGAAAGGTGTGACATAAATGAAGTAAACAAGTAATAATAATGAAATGCATTTTGTAATAAAAATCCAGCGATCTAAAGGTGATTTTGCTTGGGTATTTGAATTCCAGGGCATAGGTTATGAAGTTGACTGCCTTTAAGAAGAGGATAGCTTACCACTGGAAATCTGCTGACCAACCTTTCATGTAGTGTTTGGTCTAGAAAAATATGGTTAATTGTTCTCAAGTCTAAGCTGACATCTCAGAGGAACACAGTGTATTGGCAGATAAGTTAGCTGGGGGGGAAAATAAATGTATTTACTGTTCACTGGAATAATAGCTTTCCACATAATATTCACCCATATGTCCTTTTTGGTTTATTATATATATTAGATGACATAGATATTATGGATGTTATGAATGATGCTTATTAACATTGGCAGAAATGCCTTTTCTTGGTTTCCATGCTTTTAGGGTCCCATATTTCTCACTGATATATTTTTTTTCAAGTTTATAAAGATTTTTATTACTGTTGTTCTTCTGGGGAGAAAGGCACTCTAGAAATGCTCAGAAACCCTTATCATGAGATGCACAAGAGCTGCTGTGCTCATCAGAAAACAGATCCAGCTCATAGATGCTAGGTTTCTCCCTTTCTTGGTCCACAGAGCCCCGGTCCCTCTGCTTTTAGATTCATCTCTTCCCATCCTATTTGGGACCTTTCCTTTTTCTATGGGTTAGGAGCCTCCAGGTAGAGCCTGGAGAACTCCCACTTATAAATGACCTACCGACTACAGAGCTCAGCTACCCTAGAGGGAACAGCTGCTTTGGAGGGTGGACTCTATGACATTGGACCCTGCTGAGGTCCCTCTCTTCCTCACACCCGGCCCTCTCCAAATTCCACCTCCTAAAATCTCCAAGTATATCCCAACCAAGAGCTGTCAACCCAATCTGAGGAAGATATTTTAGACCCACTGCAAAAGGCAAGGTGACCTGTAGTTGAGCACCTGTTAACATGGAGGAAGGTAGCAATGGATGGAGCTCCCAAGATGTCTTCTGGGGTTTGGTGTAGTGGTTAGGAACGCAGACTCTAATCTGGGAGAACCAGGTTTGATTCCCCACTCCTCCACATGCAGGTGCTGGTGTGACCTCGGGTCAGTCACAGTTCTCTCAGAGCTGTTCCGGAAAGAACAGTTCTTGAAAGAGCTCTCTCAGCCCCGCCTACCTCACAGGGTGTCTGTTGTGGGGAGGGGAAGGAAAAGGAGATTGTAAGCCGCTCTGAGACTCCTTTGTGTAGTGAAGGGCGGGGTATAAATCCAATCTCCTCCTCCTCCTCCTCCTCTTCTTCTTCTTCTTCTTCTTCTTCTTCTTCTTCTTCTTCTTCTTCTTCTTCTTCTTCTTCTTCTTCTTCTTCTTCTTCTTCTTCTTCTTCTTCTTCGTCTTGCTGCTGCTTCTGCGGCTGTTCTGGGCATAGGAGGTAAAGAGGCTGTGTGAATTGGTGCTGGCAGGCATGTTGGTCTGTCACAGCCTCTGAGATCTTACTAGACTTGTGCATGGGAGTTTGTTTTGTTTCTTTCATTTTTGTTATTAATTCCAAAAGGAACTATTTCATCATTGGGTTGTTTTGTGTGGTTTTGTTTCATGATTCTTCTTCCATCATTGTTGTTATGTTTTCATAATTTTGTTGCTGTTTCCCATTAGTTTCAATGGAAGACACAGACGGGGATGCCAGCCTCGAGGTGGGACCTGGGGACCCCCTGAAATTACAGTTCACCTCCAGACTACAGAAATCAGTTTCCCTGAAGAAAATGGGTGCTTTGGCGGGTGGGCTCTATGGCATTGACCCATGCTGAGGTGCCTCCCCTTGAGGGATGCCAGCCTCCAGGTGGGACCTGGGGATCACCTGAAATTACAGCTCATCTCCAAACTAGAGATCAGTTCCCCTGGAGAAAAGGGATGCTTTGGAGGGTGGACTCTATGGCACTGTACGCCACTGAAGTCCCTGTCCTCCCCAGGCTCCACCCCCTGGTCTCTAGGAGTTTCTCAGCCTGGAGCTGGCAACCCCTGCCAATCGTCAGGGAAGACCTGGCAACCCGAGATGTTTCATGGTTTTCCATTCAAATTGCACAAAACTCGGGGGGGGGTTGAAGCATTCCCTAAGGACACCCAAACTGCCAGATTTTCAGATGGCTAGAATAAAGAAGCTTGTAGCAATGAAAAGCAATAGGAGAATAGATAGGAAAGACTCCAAAGAGTCAGACAGATTGCACCGCAGCCCCTTAGCTTGAAGAACAGTAGCACAAGGAAGAAGCAGACTGATAAGGCAGGGGCGTTTAGTGGCACACAGTGGGGAAGGCATCTGAGCAGGCAGGGTGAGGAGGCTGAGGGCCTTGGGGCAGATTTGCTTGGGCAGGGGGATGAAGTTTGGAGTGCAGCAGGCAGCCCTGTACCCAGAAATTTTGGGTTGGTGGGGCACGGGGAAATGTTGTGGAGCAGCAAGGGAGGAGGGAGGGGGAAGGAGGGAGAGAGACGGGCAGCCGCATGACTTCCCTGAACTCCAGGCAGCGATTTTGCCACTTGGAGGTCAGGGGAGGCATGCAGTGGGCAGCCACCCCTCTCCCTCACCTCCTGCAAGATTTAAAGAGCCCATCGATCAGCTGGAGGGCCCTTTAAATCTTGGAGGACAGGAGGGAGAGGGGCGGTTGCAAGATTTAAGTGGCCCTCCAGCTGATCGGTGGGCCACATGTTCCCGCTGATCAGCTGGAGAGCCTTTTTAAAGTCACAGGAAGGGGAGGGAGGGGTGAGGGGGAAGAGAGGCAGCTGTCATGGGCATGGATGAGGATGAGCTGACAGAGCCTGCAGAAACCACAGCTGGCCCCTCTGAAGCAGCAGAGGAGGATAGCTGGACAGCAGCAGTCATTGTAGGGCATGCCTCATGTTTGAGGGGGCAGAGCCCCAAAATGCCCCATCATAGCTATGGGCCTGGCAAGTAGGGAGGGGGCAGACCGCAAAGGAAAATTTAGCTCAGCAAGGAAGGCAAAGTCCCACCTTCTATCCTTCAGGCACAGGATACCTCACACGTGTATGCAATGCTTGTGGCTACCGCCTGCAGTCAACCAGGAAACCCAGAGCCTCTCTCTCCCCCTCCCCCCAAGGAACACTGGGCTCTCTTCCTGCCCTTATTAAGAAAATGTTGGCTGCCTTGTCAAAGGGAAACCGGCAGAGGCTAAAGAAACCGGAACAGAATGAAAAATAAAATGGTGGGTTCCCCCCCCAATTATAGTCCACTTAGATGGAGAATTTGCTTCATTTGCATATCAATTACAATAATTAAAAACACCCTATTTTCATAATTATCGACAAAAGAATGCACAAGTCAAGATCCTATCACCACCAGCTGCCTGGCAAATGACTAGTGAGGGCTTGAATGTGTTGGGTAAGAAGAGTGATTTGAGCTATTTGAGGCAATGTAGTCAATGGTAGGACAAGAGTTTATGCAGGATTAGTCCTTCCGTCACTGTTTACTACTTATACCATTGATGTGATGCCCCTGGGTGTCGTGGTGCCTGTCAGTGTGTTTTCTGATAGCCACTTATTTCTTTCCTGAAGCATCTCTTCCCCAAAACGAAGAGTCAGTCCTGGCTTTCTCCCAGTTTGGTGAAGTAAGAAGTGCTTCTAAACAGCCCAGGACGGATCACCTATGTGTCTGCAGGGTACCCCATTCAGAAATCACTGCCTGCTTTACAGGAGGATGCTTATCGTGGAAACTCCTAATGTTTTGTGGGACCTCACAAGCATTTTGCAATTGGATCCTGCCCCCCACGGCAGCCATTTTGTGACTAGTCACATGCCCTGTGGCTGCTATTTTGCTGGGACCCACCGTCCTTGAAATTCCAAAGCTGCATGCAGGTTTCTTTTATTTTCTTTATGTATTAATTTTTTAAAAAAATTAAAAAATCAGGTGGGGCTGAGCGAGCTCTGACAGAAACTGCTCTTTTTTCAAGAACAGCTGTGCCAGAACTACGGCTTGCCCAAGGTCATCCAGCAGGTGCAAGTGGAGGAGTGGGGAATCAAACCCAGTTCTCCCAGATTAGAGTCCGCACACTTAACCACTACACCAAACTGGCTCTGCCTTTCCTCTTGGCTCAAGTTGTCTTACAGGTAGCTATTAAAACAGTTCATATTAAAACCAAATATCTCTGCCACCACCTCTAAAAAGTTTCCTGCTGTCCGTATCCCATCAAATGCGATGGCAAGCAAACAAGCCTTGCAGTGCCTCCTGAAGATCTCCAATGAAAGTGTTCCCCTTAGTTCTCCAGGGAGCAGACTACACAGTGTTGGGAAACACCTTCTCTATACCAAATAGCAGGACCAAAACAGCAGGAAAGTGGGATATGAAGACTGACCTCTGTCCGAGGATCTGCAGCCTAGCCCAGCAACACCACCTGGGTTCTCCTCCGTTGGCGTGCAATTATTTGCTGTGGATTCCAAGGTCTGAGGTATCCAGATGGGTCCTAAGGAAAAAATTAAACCCCAAAGCCATGTAATACCTTTTATTAAGAGCAAAATCAAATGATACAGAACAGTGGTCAGACTTTCGACTTCCCAGACTTTAGCTGCCTGCCAAAAACAACACAAAAAATGGCGATAGGAGAAATAAGTCTTTTCAGGCCATGTGATCTTAAAGCCTGGTCCAAACCAAGAATCCTTTCCCAGGTTTCACAAGAAGGGTTGGCCCTGGTCAGTATTCGGATGGGAGATGAGATGAAGGCCAGGCTGGTCTCCAGAATCTGCATCCACACCTGTAGCTTCTACTAAGACATCCTATCGATGTTCTGCTGCAAGTCTAACTGTTGTTTCACTCCAGTCATTTCAGTGGATTGGGTCCAGCCAGCTTTTTTACTCGGCCTCTCCCAATTCCCCTCCATGCTACTATCCCCATCCCATGTGGCTTTTGTGCATGAAGATCCCATGATCCCCAGCATAGCGTTTTGCATGGTCAAAGGGAACCCCCTGATTCCATTTTCCAAAAAGCTGGTTGGATCCAACCCAATAAATACATCCAGGGCTCTTTTTGTAGCAGGAACTCCTTTGCCTATTAGGCAACACACCCCTAATGTAGCCAATCCTCCGAGAGCTTACTGTAGCCCCTGTAAGAAGAGCTCTGTAAGCTCTTGGAGGATTGGCTACATTAGGGGTGTGTCCCCTAATAGGCAAAGGAGTTCCTGCTACAAAAAGAGCCCTGAAACGTCTATCTGGCTCAGACGGTGGCCTCTGCCATCACTCTATCCTCAGCTTATGGGTTTATTTCTTGGTTTTAGATTTGTTAGTTAACAATATATTTCTGAGTGCCAAATATATTGCATTTTTGCTTCATACATCTTTAATGGCTTCTCCCCTCCAATGAATTAATTTGGTTTAATGGCTTCTTTGTGCCTTCTCTTTGCCAACGTGCCATTGATATGAATCTCCCGGGCAGCTAAACTCTCAGTATGAACCGAACCACCAAAGGGGTGTTTATCATCAAAATGACCCGGCTACAGTCAGAAAACACAGCGGTTTGTTGGAATGAGATATTTAACGAACGGAGGTCTCATTTCAAATACAGGGTGTTAATGAAATAATTTCAATCTCCCCACCAAACAATCAACAAAAGCAGCAGGGAGAGGAGGGCAGGGGGAGCTACAGGGATCCTAAAGACCTTCCGTCGAAATTAAACTCAACAACTTTTCATTTTAAGCTGCAGAACTCTACTGGCATCAGGAATCACTCCCCAGGCCAGCCCGGCACACTTTCCATTAGCTGGGGGGGGACTTATTTGTAGGGTTGCTCTGGGTTGGGAAATACCTGGAGATTTGGGGAGTGGAGCCTGAGAAAGGTGGGGTTTGGGGAAGAGAAGAAGAAGAGAAGAGATTGGATTTATACCCCGCCCTTCACTGCCCAAAGGTGTCTCAGAGCGGCTTACAAACTCCTTTCCCTTCCCCTCCCCACAACAGACACCCTGTGAGGTAGGTGGGGCTGAGAGAACTCTAACACAAACTTGAGAGAACAACTGTGCCAGAGCTTGTGACTGACCCAAGGTCACATCAGCAGGTGCAAGTGGAGGAGTGGGGAATCAAACCCGGTTCTCCCAGATAAGAGTCTGCGCACTTAACCACTACACCAAACTGGGGAGGGGAGGGACTTTGATGGGGTAGAATGCCATGCAGTCCACCTGCCAAAAGCAGTCATTTTCCCCAGGGGAAATGATCTCTGTCGCCTGCCAATCGGTTGTAACCCCAGGAGATCTCCAGCCACCTGGAGGCTGTAAGTAAACAGAAAATGATTGTGATATTATTGTGCAATCTACTCAGTAATACTAATTATTAAGCATTTATATTATGGTACAAATTACAAAACACATGCCAGTACAAGATATACAAATATTTATAGTGTCCCTTTAAACCAAACTGTCCATGCTCAAAATTCCTCTGTATAGTACAGCTCAAAGTGGCTTCATTCAGTCCTTCTTTGACATAGATGTAAATTATTCCAGATATCTGATCAACCGTCGTGGCTCCGAGAACAAGATTGGAGTCCCATCACACCTTAAAGAGCGACAACCTTTCCAGGGTATAAGCTTCTGAGAGCTCCCTTAGTCAGATCCTAGTCGGAAACAATAGTTATAAAGGGAAGCAGGAAGAGGCTCTTGAAAGTTTGATCAACAACTTGTGTTGGGTAGCTCTTCCTGGGTCTCTCGTTCTGTTCAGCTTGCCAGTTCCGGCCATAATCCAAAGCCTTGCTTTCCGTGCTCGTAGAATTCAGACGGCTGCCAACCAGGGACAACGCTGTCTCCGCGGTGGTGCCTCATCAGTGGAACGCTCTTCCCTAGAAACTTTGTCTGGTGCCCATTCTAGCCTTTGAGGTGCTGGGCTAAACATCTCTGTTCACTCAGGTTCTTAGCTGAAGTTTTTTCTTATTGTCTCGCTGTTTTACTGACCTTGCTTTAATTTCCTTGCTGAGTTTACTTCTCTGTTTAACCCTGTCGATTTCATTGGTTGCTGTTTTAGCTCACAGATTGGAATGGTTTTACTTGGGGCAGCTGGCTCATTTTGAGCAGATTTCACCTGTTTGACAGTGCATTCTTAAACAGAGTTACACCAGTCTAAACCCACTGAAATCAATGGGCTTAGACTGGAGTGACTCTGTTTAGGATTGCACTGCAAATTACTACCATAGTGTTGCCAGGTCTCCTGCTGTGGGGGAAGACCTCTCTCCAGCAACCCTTGGGAGAAGAAAAAAAAAGCTGGCAGCATGCATAGCATGAGGTCACTTCCAGGTTTATCCCAGAAGTGACATCACAGAACAGGTGACATGGGTACCCACCATGTCCCCACTTCCAAATTCCTGCTGTGAAGTTTGTCTGGCCTACACTTACTGGCCCTCCTTGTTTGTTCTTTAATTGCTGGTTTTATATAAATGTACTGTTTTTAGAAGTTGGATTTTATGTCTTTTTAATTGTTCACTGCCTTGAGGTCCCTAATTGGTCAGAAAGACAGCATACAAATGTTTTAAACAAAACAAAAATTGGTTTATTTCCCTATTGTTAGCCACCTCACGTGGATTCTGGACAGGTGGAGTATAAATACATAAATCTTGTTTTGTTTTTTGTTGGTGGTTTTTCCCCTGTCTTTTACTTGATCCATTTCACATTCTAAAATGAAATAAATGTAATGTGGTCATGTGTGTAGCTGACCAATAAGAGCTTCATATGACCCCATCAGGTGACGTAAGCAAGCATCATCATGGGGAGAAGTTTTCCAAGCAGTTGGGGGGGAACCCTTCTTATAAAAGAGGATATTCATACAAGATAATAAACTTTTGGGGGGCTTAGGCACAATCCCCTTCCTGTCTGTTGGTCTCGAGGGATTATAGAATAGGGGTGCCCAAAATACAGATGCTGTGAATTTCATGGTGAACGTGTTAGGTAGGATAGATCAACGTGGCCAGCCGTGTTGGTCTGAAGCAACAGAACAAAGAGAGTCCAGTGACAATAGAACAAAGTTTGAGTCCAGTGGCTTTAAGACCAACAAAGTTTTATTCAAGATGGGTACGTTCAGACGCGCCGTTTGAGCCGTTTTCGGCACGGCTCAGAAACGGCTTTTACCTGCACATTCACACGCCCAACATCTGCCCACCGTCCCCAGCCGTCGCTTTCTAGAGCAAACCCCCTTTGAAACGGAGTATTTTGACACCACTTACCCAAGTGGTGTTTTCCATGATTCTCCGTTTCAAGCCGCACTTTTCTCTGTCTGATCGCTCCATCCAGCCACTTCCGGGTGCTTCAACCCCTCTCCCCTCTGGGAAGCTGCCTCCGGCTTCCGCTTTTAGTCCGCCATTTTTTTTTCTTTAGCGGTGTGTGCTTGAGCAGAGCTCCGCACTTAAGTTAAAAAAAGAAAAGCTTCACTGGTGCCTAGTTTAGGCATTTAGACGAGTCCGGGATCTCGGGGAGGCCATTTTAAAAAGGAGTCTTCATTTAAACTTTAAAGGGACCTGTTGAGATCGCTCTTCTGTGCACGTGCCAAACTTCCTGTTCGGGAGAGGGCTGCCTGTGCGCATGCTCAAAGGAGAGGGGAAACCCCCCCCACCTGCAGGAGGACGGCGGGGAGCTCCGAAGGAGGAGGTGAGTGTGATCGCGATTCTCCAGTTTTAAAAAAACGCATCGTGCCGGAGCAGTTTAAACCGCTCCAGCACGCTGTCTAAATGCACCCGATGTGAGCTTTCACATGCAAAGCACACTTTGTCAGACATTGGAATGGAATTACAGATTGCAGTGTTACATACAGGGGGTGAGTTATTAAATTAGCATGGAAAATAGTGAAGATGTTTTTTAACAGATAAAAAGAATGACAAACTTGGTGTCTGGTTATCATCTGTTTGGGTTCAACTTGGGGGGTGGGGGATAACAAAGGTAATAAATATGTCAGAATTGGAGATTAATGTATCCTTAATTGTGAGAATCCCATCATTAGTTCCCATCCATCTCCTTTTTAGCATGGAGGTAAACTT
Source organism: Gekko gecko (assembly GCA_029375565.1). Classification (NCBI taxonomy): domain Eukaryota; kingdom Metazoa; phylum Chordata; class Lepidosauria; order Squamata; family Gekkonidae; genus Gekko; species Gekko gecko. Next base: position 21,798,121 of record JAPDNY010000011.1, read on the forward strand.
TACAGCATCTTTTTCTTAGAAGTGAAGCATAGCTGTGTAGAGTATTTTTCTTGTCCCCAGAACAGAGAATTACATTTAAATCTACCATACCAAATTACATTACATACTACCAGCCGGTTTCCAATTCGCCCTATTCGGGCAAATTACTGGAGAGAGCAACAGTGATTCAGTTGCAGATCTTTATGGATGACACTTCCATGCTAGACCTGTTCCAGTCTGGCTTCCGGCCAGGCCATGGGATGGAGATGGCACTGGTCACCCTCACAGACAACCTCCGCAGGCATCTGGATCGAGGCAGTATGGTGGCACTGGTGTTGTTGGACCTGTCGGCAGCGTTCGACATGGTCGACCACCAGTTGCTGATCCACCGCTTCACCGACACTGGGATTCAGGGGCTTGCCTTACAATGGCTCATCTCCTTCCTCCAAGATCAGGGACAGAGGGTGGAGGTGGTGGAACAGACGTCCCAGAGGTATCCGCTGGTTTGTGGGGTCCCTCAAGGGGCAGTGTTATCCCCGATGTTATTCAACATCTACATGCGCCCCCTTGCCCAGATAGCCCGGAGGCACAGGCTTGGATGTCACCAACACGCAGATGACACCCAGCTATATCTGTTGTTGGGCGGTCACTGAGACTCTACCCCCAGATGACCTGGAGCGGGCATTTCAGGATATGGCGGGCTGGCTTAGGCTGAGCCGATTGAAATTTAATCCAACAAAGACGGAGGTCCTGTGCCTGAGTCGGAGCGGCTCAGGGGTAGGGATCCCACTACCAACCTTCGATGGGGCGCCATTGGTGCCAGCGCCAAGGGTCAGGAGTTTGGAAGTGCTCCTGGATGCCGCCTTAACTATGGAGGCCCAGGTAGGAGCCACTGCCAAGTCAGCCTTTTATCACCTGCAGCTGATTAGGCAGTTGGTTCCCTTCCTTGAACGCAATGATCTGGCAACAGTGATCCATGCTATGGTCACCTCTAGGTTAGACTACTGCAGCACTCTCTACATGGGGCTGCCCTTGTCCCAAATCCAGAAGCTGCAGCTGGTGCAAAATGCAGCAGCCAGGCTGTTGATGGGTCTCTCCATAAGAGACCACATCCAGCCTGTGCTGAAGGCATTACACTGGCTGCCCATAGCATACCGGATTCGTTTCAAGGTGCTGGTCTTGGCCTTTAAAGCCCTATATGGTCGGGGGCCTGCTTACCTGAGGGACCACCTTTCCCCATATGTGCCCCAGAGAGCACTGAGGTCAGGGTCACAAAATTGCCTGACCCTCCCTGGCCCAAAAGATGCCAGATTGGCCATTACGAGGGCCAGGGCTTTTTCAGTGGCAGCTCCAGACTGGTGGAATGAGCTCCCGGAGGACATCAGGGCCTTGCGGGAGCTTTTACAATTCTGCAGGGCCTGTAAAATGGAGCTCTTCTACCAGGCCTTCGATTAGAAGCCACCACTGACAACCTTTGCGAATCGAGCATACTACAGCCCTATGCAACAATGCCAGATATGGCCTCTCCCCATCAGACCATGTACAGAAATTCCTGCCATCTGTTTATATTAGCGCTTTATGTAACTGTTCTTATTGTAATTTTATTGTATTTATTGTCTTTTATTTTTTGTAAGCCGCCTTGAGCCAGAAAGGTGGGATATAAATTGAAAGTAAATAAATAAATAAATATATTCTTAATTGTTAAAAGTAGTAAACTGAGATTTTTTTTTTAAAAAAGCAACGTTTTTTAAAAAGTAACATGAAGTTAACTGACAGACTCCTTATCTTGGGGCAGTGTTATGCAGAGATCATGATGTATAGCCCTTCTTGGTGAGAATACATATGTGAGGAGGACTGAATGAATTAGCATATGTAATGGGATAAGAAACCAATATCCCTGTTAAGTCCTGGAGAGGTGTTTGTTCCAAGTTTTGTAATTCAGCAATCTCCCTTTCCATTCTGTTCCTGAAGTTCCTTTGCAACAAAACAGCTACTTTGAGGTCAGCCATTGAATGTCCTGGAAGGTTGAAATGTTCCTCTACAGTTAGGCAGGAGAACTGTTTTTGACAGTTCTTGTGAATGGAGGCTCAGACCTTCTCACTTCACCACTGTCTAATTCACCTCACCACTGCCCAAACCAAATGGCCTTCTCACTATGCCATAGCTGTGGTCATGGAGTTTTGTCTCCTGCAGCCATGCAGCCCACTTTGTACCTACATGGCAGCTGAAATCGATTCTCTGCCAAGGCTAGGAAAGGTTGAATCAGGTACTTAAATGAGGCAAGGAAGGGAGGACTACAGCTCCCATAAGGCTGTGCAAAAAAATACAAAGTAAACCATGATAACGTAGACTTTAAAATAAAAAATATTTATTTATCATCGCTGGCTGACTGATTAATTTGCTGAGTTTCAATTTATACAATTATGGTGTGCCCCAACATCACATCTGGAGTGAGAACTATGAGAGCCAGTTTGGTGTAGTGGTTACATGCGCGGACTCTAATCTGGGAGAACTGGGTTTGATTCCCCACTCCTCCACTTGCCCCTGGCTGGATGACCTTGGGCAAGCCATAGTCCTGGCACAGCTGTTATTGAAAAAAGAGCAGTTTCTGTCAGAGCTCTCTCAGCCCCACCTACCTCACAGGGTGTCTGTTGTGAGGAGGGGAGGGGAAAGGAGTTTGTAAGCCACTCTGAGACACCTTTGGGTAGTGAAGGGCGGGGTATAAAACCAATCTCCTCTTCTCTTCTCCTATGATTCCCATCGGGCTGTGTGAAATGCAAGCCCCAGCGTGGTGAAGGGGTTGAAGGGTCAGACCAGGATCTTGGCAACCCAGGTTCGAGTCCCCTCCCCTCTGGTGACCTCAGATCCGAAGGGCCACCCGGAAACCAACTGCTTCTTGCTGAGATCTTTCGAGGCACTGATCTTTTTGTACTGATTGCCGTTTTAGATAGATTTTAAGATATTTTAACTGTCGATTTGTTAGACTGTGAATTTTATGATAGAAGCCACCCTGAGCCCACATGCAGGGAGGGCGGGATACAAATGGAATAAATAAAATCCTCACTCTGCCATGAAACCTTGCTGGGTGACCTGGGGCACTCACACACACTCAGCCTAGCCTACCTCACAGGACTGTTGTGAGGATAAAATGGAGGACAGGAGGACAATGTAAGCCACTTTGGGTCCCCATTGGGGAGAAGAGTGGGATATTAATCAAGTAAATAAACAAAAGAAATAAAATACTGCCAATTGCACTGTACTGTTTGGACACAAGGAAAGCAACCTGCCCAATAGTAACCTGATGAATTAGTGAATTTTCTCTCCAAGGCTCAAGAAGTAAATAGGAGCCAGGATATATGGTGCCCAGTGTCCTTGGTGCCATGTTGCCTGTGGGCACCCTATTGTGCATTGCTGCTCTGGGGAAAAAATATTCACTTGAGAAGAAAGGACTGGCAAAGACTCTGACTGAGGGATTATTTATTTATTAGATTTATATCCCGCCCTTCCAACGTGGGCTCAGGGCAGCGAACAAGAGGCAAGATGCCATACATCAACGTTAAAACATAGAGGCAAAAGCCAGGAATAAATACCAAAACCGTAAATACTCCATTACAACTAAAACAATTAAAACAGCGGTCAACAGAACAAAATTCACAATATAAAGTCCACACCACACAGCACTCTAATAAACACAGTTGGCGATCTGAAGTCCCATACCAGGGCCAGTATGCCTTGAGGTGGCTATATGATGGTGGTACAATAGTGGTGCCTTTTTGTTTTTTCCTACTGTGCCATGACCGACCGCGGTGTCTGCTGACCGGAGGGCTACATTACCCCCGCCAGCTTCACTGACACCTGCATATTGGAATGAATGCTGAAGGAGGGAGCCATTTTGATTCCAAACCAACTGCTGGCTTTTAAACCACTCATTTGAACTCGGAGGTTAATATGTTGTAATTGGCAATTAATTCGCGGTGGTTCTTGGCGCGACCCTTTACTCATGGTCAAATGTGTGGACTAGCGGGGAATATTTTGAAAACTGCCTTGGCCCTTCAGGTGAACCTTTAGGAGGAGGCGCCTGTGGTATCTTCGCTCCATAGCAGCTTTGGGAAGAGGTGGGAGAGACGAATTTGGAGTCCTTTGGGGCAAGCTTCCCCAGAAATAGTCTTCTTCCTGGCATTTTCCGAGTAATTAAATAAACTGCACACAAACTCTTCAGCTTAACTTCAGTCACTCTGGGAAACTGAACATTCTGTGTAGTGAGGAAACGATGAATAAAAAAGCTCTGTTCATAAGCTAATTACCAATTAATCCACTGAAGGATGGCTTCCTATGGGGGAATAATAAAGGAGGGAACGTGATAAAAACACTTGTAGTTTTTTCTGTGCTTAGCAGTAACTTCCAAAGACACTCAGTTTATGGGAGGGTGCAAACTCCGTAACAGTAAGTGTCCAGCGTTGATCTGCTTTGTGCTGAAAGTTCAGTGAGGAGAAAAATCCCCATGCGATGAAACTCTCATCATGTAAATATCAGCCATCACGTTTCATCAGTGAATGTCCCATGGTTGGTCTCCATAATTACATGGTACAGCTCTTCCTGGACTGCTGTATGTATTTATGGTCTGCATTTCACTGAGACTCAAGACAGATTACACAGTACAAGTCAATACGATCAACAAGATGGGACATCCAATGAACAGTGCAGTCAGGTTGGCTTGCAGAAATCTGAAAACAAACACATCTGAAACGGAGCTGGAGCAAAGCATAAGCATTTAAACAATACATGTTAAATGATGCAGAAATTTTGCAGTGGAAGCATACTTACAGCAACAGATAATAGAGTACACGGCCCCTATTCCTCTACTAAACCATCTTTCTGGACCATTTCGTTACAGTAGAGCCCTATTAACTGGGTAACAAAGCCCTCCTGAATATTTCAGTTTTGCATTGTTCGCACAAAGCCAGGGCAGTGGGGGCCTTCCTGACCTCATCAGGGGGGCCTTCCATCAGGTAGGGGCCACAGCAGAGAATACCTCCGTACAGACACAAAATGATTTCCCTCATTTGTAGGGTGCAACTAGAGAATCCCCTGCTCAGATGAAGAAGAAGAGGAGGAGGAGGAGGAGGTAGTGCTGGTGGTTGGATTTATACCCCACCCTTAACTACCTGAAGGAATCTCAGAGTGTCTTATAGACTCCTTCCCCTCCCCACAACAGACAACCTGTGAGATAGGTGGGGCTAAGAGAGCTCTTTCGAGAACTGCCCTTGAGAGAACAGCTCTGAAAGAACTTGTGACTGACCCAAGGTCACACCAGCAGCTTCATGTGGAGGCATGCGGAATCAAACCCAGTTCTCCCAGATTAGAGTCCATGCTCCTAACCACTATGCCAAAATGGAAGCTGTCATGACAGAGCATAGGGAGAGGCAGTCCTGCAGATACGAGGGACCAAGGGCTTTGTCGATGATAGCCAAGAGACTGATTGAATTGAGCCTGGTAAGTGATGGCCAGCCTGTGCAGGAACTGCAGAATGGGAGCAATATGCATAGTCCACCTAGCTCCTGATAATAAACCGAGATGCGGCATTCTGCACCAAATGAATCCTCCAAGTCAACCTCAAGGGAAAACCTGTCTAGAATATATAACAGTAGTCTAGTCTCAATGTTACTGTGGCATGTATCCAAGTGGCTAGGTCAACCATGCCAAGGTAGGGGCCATCTTGTAGGCTCGACTGAGTAGGAAGAAAGTTGTTTTTTTGCAGCTGTATTAACTTGCTTCTCCAGTAGCAGTGCTGGATCCTGTATAACCCCCATGGTTCTTAACCAAATGAACAGCTGAACTCCACCCAAGGCGCACAAAGTCCTGCAAGATGCATACCTTCCCAACTAGTATCATTTCCCTTCTTGTCTGGGTTCAGTTTTAATTTGTTTGCTTTTGGTTACTTGACCATAGTGGTCAAGCAGTGGCCTAGGAACTATACTGGGTCACCAGGTGATTTGGATAAAGAGATATATAGAGGTGGGTGTCACCAGCATATTGATGACATCTGATTCCCAAGCTATGAATGATTTATCCTGAAGGCTTTACACAGAGGATGGGGATAAGATTGCACCCTGTGGAACCCCATAAGACAATTCCCACACTGAGGAGACTGGGTCTCCAGCAGCAACCCTTTGAGTCTGATCCACGAAAAATGATCTAAACCAATCTAAGGCACATCCCCTGATACCTACTTCTGCCTCCAAATGTCTCAGCAGGATGATGTGATCTAGTGTATCAAAGGCTGCAGATCAATGCACAAGGACCAACAAAGAAACATGCCCTTTGTCTTCATTCAGACAGAGGTCATCAACTAAAGTCTCCAGAGCCATCTTTGTCCCCTTGCCTGGCCTGAAACCAAACTGTAAAGGGTCCAGAACAGATAAGTTATCCAAGAAGACCTAGAGATGGTCTGCTACAGCTCTTTCAATCACTTTGCCTAGAAAGGGCGTATTAGAGTGGGCAATAACTGGCAACATCATTTTTCTGTAGGGATGGTTTTTAAGTAGTGGGCAGATAACTGCCCCTTTGAGTTGCTGAGTGAAGGTGCCCTGAAATAGTGACTGATCTGTGGTAGACATCAAGAGCTCATTAATGTAGTTCTTATATGAGCATGTATCCAAGTGGCTAAGTCAACCATGTCAAGGTAGGATACATGAGCTGTGGTGGCTCAGGTGGTTAAGATGCTGAACTGCAGGCTGTGGAAGGTCAGTAGTTCAGTAGTTCAAGACCCAAGAGTGCCACATGATGGAGTGAGCTCCCGTCTCTAGTTCCAGCTCCTGCCAAACTAGCAGTTCGAAAGCAAGAAATTAGAGGTAGATAAATAGGTACCACTTCGGTGGGAAGGTAACAGCGTTCCATGCACCTTGGTGTTTAGTCATGCCGGCCACATGACCATGGAAACATCTTCAGACAGCACTGGCTCTTCAGCTTTGAAATGGAGATGAGCACCACAACCCTAGAGCAAGGGTTTCGAGCAAGGGAACCTTTACCTTTACCTTACATGATTTTAGCAGCCAGGATGGGAAAGGGTCCGTTGCACAGATCCTAGGATCCTATCAATATTCATCACAGTAAATAGGTCAAAAACAGTAAATAGGTCAAAATGGTACGTAAGTTCATAAGTAGACCACCTTCAGCAGATGTTAAGATACCTTACATGGTTGGGATGGTCATGAACTAGCTGATGCATTTCTGGCTCAAAGAACAAAACATTTCTTTGCCGCTTTCTCTCCCACTTCATGGGCATTCCAATGGGCGCTATAGCATGCTCGGTCAGATTAAGTGTGAATTTTCTGCCAGTGTCTTTCTAGATGTCTTCTGGCACTGTTCAGGTCACCAAGCTCTGTGGTAAACCACAGGGTTGGCTTCTGCCCCAAGGCCAGGAGAGGTTAACAAGGATCAGTCTCGCCATTAGCTTTGAGGAGCTTCACGTTCCAAGATCCCAATATGATCTCAACAAGATCATATGCTTGGAAACCTAGAATCCCCCAGAGGATTTTGGAATCCAGAAGGACACACGAGCCACCAAGAGCAGACCATTTAAACCACAATCCCCCACTAGCAGAGTGTCAGTGCCATATTCACCCTTGCCTTCAGTAGACGATGGCTAGACCATGGTTCAGGCTGAATCTCCAACTCTGGAAAAAGAGCTCCCCTCAAATGTTCAGTGCAAAAGATTAAGTCCAAGGTGTGGCCTCTTTGATGTGTTGGGCCAGTCACAATTTGAGAGAGTTTCAGGGCAGCCAAAGAGATTATAAAACCATGGGCTGGCCCTGGCCAGGAGCATTCAACATGAATGTTGAAATCACCTAGAACAATCATTCTGTCTCCAGCGCTGTGTCCCAGATCACCTCTGCCAACTCAGAGAGGGTCCCCACTGGAAGAGTTTGCATTATCAACTCTTGGGATGCTATGGAGGTCAGATAGGCAGCAAGCATCCTTACCAGGTCCTGGCCATCTCCGAAAAATCCCACAGCCATATCTGCCAGCTCCTATCTGCACTGAAATATTGCATTTGTCAAACATCCTGCTCCAGGAAAGGCTTGCCCCTAGAACCACTAAGAATACACACACACACACACACACTGCATTCAACTTTATGGTGACCACAGAGAAGACACACAGCAGTCTAGGATTTCAGTCATGGTGTGTTGATGTTAGCATTGTCCAGCAGGTGTTGTTCTGTAACATTACTGCTCCTGGTTTCCAGGTATGTAACTTGTGTAGTGCTCCTTCGCCAATAGCAGGGGATCTGCTTCCACTCGTTGGGTGCAATGGCTGGGCCCTGGCTGTGCACCCCCAGGTACTCTTGTGCTCTCCTACTTTGACTCACACCTCTAACAAGGTGCTGACCCTTGGAAGCTGTGGAAACCACAGTCTCTATCTACTCACCTTTAGCAATGCACAAAGACACAGGAAGCAAACTTGGAGCAATGAGTAAAAGCCAGTGTGGATGGCCCTACCCCCCCCAGCTCCAATAAAGAGCAGCTAGATTCAGTCTTCTACCTCTGATCTCTGACAAGACTTTAGATTGCAGGTGGAGAAAGAATTTCATGCTTTAATATTCCTCTATAGAACGGGGGAGGGAAAGATTATCCAGGGGCCAGTGAGTTATCATGCTCAGTTTTACAGCCTCTGTGGAATGTCAGAAAGTAACTAATTTTTTTTTACTTCTAGGAGATTGTTCCATAGTTCAGGTGCCACCACCAAAAAGGCTGACATATGAACCGTGACCAAACATAGCATGGTAAAGGGAGGGACCAAGAGGAGGAACACACGGAGCTATCTTATACTGAATCAGACCATTGGTCCATCAAGGTCGGTATTGCCTACTTAGACTGGCAGCAGCTCTCCAGGGTCTCAGGCAGAGGTCTTTTACACCACCTGCTACCTGATCCTTTTAACTGGTGATGCCAGGGGTTGAACCTGGACCTTCTACATGCCAAGCAGATGTTCTACCAGTGAACCATGTCCCCTCCATGGCTCAAAGAACAAAACTGCCTCACAGTTTCCTTAATCACTGTAACCATCAATGGGTAATTCAGCAGAATGTTAAGAGAGTACAAAGAGAGAAGGTCTTAAGTAACATCACTGATTATGTGTTAAAGATCAGGTGTGTTACGTATTGTGTTAATACTTACAGTTAAGCTGCCTGAGCTTCAGTAATAGCTCCATAGAGGCCTGGTATCCTTAAATGCACGTTCTGATTGGCTATGTTGCACAGTGGGCCAATCAGAGCTTAGGGACGGTTTTGGAGGGAGCAACAACCATTGGTCGTTATCTACAAGTTATGATTGGTGTTTGACATCCTAGGGGGCATGGTTGTATAGGTCCAAAGAGTATAAATTCAGCTAGCTTCTGTGGTGCTGGTGTTGTTGATTGTTCTTGTTAATAAAGCTGAATCACTTGTTTAAGAGCTGCCTCAAGACTGATATTTTACAAGGTGAAAGTAGAACGCCTGTCCAGGGTCCAAGTCGGGACTGGGCTGAAAGGTTCAGGGGAGAGCTCAGGCCTCTCTTAAAGGTAAAGGTTCCCTTGCTTGAAAGCCAGTTGAATCCGACTCTAGGGTTGCGGTGCTCATATCCATTTCAAAGCCGAAGAGCCAGCGCTGTCCGAAGACGTTTCCGTGGTCATGTGGCCGGCATGACTAAACACCAAGGCGCACGGAACGCTGTTACCTTCCCACCAAAGTGGTACCTATTTATCTACTTGCAATTTCTTGCTTTCGAACTGCTAGGTTGGCAGGAGCTGGACCTAGAGACGGGAGCTCACTCCGTCTTGCGGCACCCGGGTCTTGAACTCCTGAACTACTGACCTTCCACAGCCTGCAGTTCAGCGTCTTAACCACTTGAGCCACCGCAGCCCCATGGCCTCTCCTAGCAACTGCCTAACAACTTCCGTAGAGGCCTCCCTCACAATCTGAGAACTGTCATAAAAGAGAACTAATTCCTCTCAAGAACTAATTTAAGCAAAGCTTGTAATCATAAAGAGCCCACAAGGAATGTCAAGTACTTTCACCGTATGTCCTTCAAAATGTTGTTCCCGTGACTAAGTACTTTGTGGTTCTTCCCCTCTCACTCAGAAGAGGGGCCCAAAGCACTTGCTCTTTCCTAGGTCTCTGGAGTCCATCCCGTCGTTAGACAGCTTTCCATTCACGTTGCCCTCTGAAAAGGCCAGAGGAAAATAACTGTTTAACAAATCGTCCATGTCTCTCATTGTCTTCCAGTTCCCTACTATCCTTTTAAGTGGACCAATTTTCTCCTTTATGGTCTGTCAGCCAGGAATATATGTGAAGCGCCCTTTATTGGTAGTTGAAGTTCCTCTCAGGAAATTGGAGCTTTTCTGTTAATTTTGAGGGGGGGAAACCAAGCCGGAATCTGGTCTGAAACAACAATTTTTCTAAACTTCGTTTTCTTGACAGTATATAACTGAATTCTCTTTCATTATTTGTTATTAAAGGTAAGCCCAACCAGGTCAACATGATCATATACCTCCACGTTTCACGGGCTGGAGACAATTTTCTCAGATGATACAGAGCTATTGGGGTTTTTTTTTCCTGTAGTGGACATCATTGTTTCTGTGCCAGTATCATGTCCCTAAGGATGGGAAGGAAAAGTTAACTTTAGCTTCTTCTGAGAGCCAAAGGTGGGGAGGTGTATCCACCCAACCGGCTAAGTCCTTCTCACATGCCCTGTTCTCTGTGTCTCTGCCCGCAGAGGTGAGGCAGGTGGCAACCAGACACAGGACTTTTTCAGCAGTGGCACCTCAGCTGGGGAATGCCCTCTCTACCTTGACACTGATCTGGAGCCTACCCTACTTTCTTTCAGGTGCCACGGATTTGTCTTTTGGACAGTCCACAGTATCCGTAAAACTCTCCTCCAAAACCGTATTTCAAAAGAACCTACTTTCTTCCTGTCAGCTTTTCTTCTTTGGCCAACTTTCACACCCATGCATAGCAAAGGGGAATACCATCGCAGAATTAACTTTCTATTGGTCACCAGCAACATTTCCTTACACTTAAGGATCTTTTCAAGGTCCTTCATGGCTGCCCTCCCCAGTCTCAATCTCCTTCTGATTTCCTGGATTCACAATCAAGCTTTGATGTCTACTTTTACAAGTTAACAATACTCTGGTCTGGTCCTAGGTGCAGCACTAGCAGTACAATCCTAAAAATCCTGCATGGGATTTCCTGGGAGTGAGGCTAGTTGAATAGACCTGAGTAGCTTTTGAGTCAGCCTGCTTAGGATTGCCTTCTAAATGGTCTTGAAAAGGCATACAAACAGACTGCAGGAGCCAGTTTGGTGTAGTAATTAAGTGCGCAGACTCTAATCTGGAAGAACCGGGTTTGATTCCCCACTCCTCCACTTGCACCTGCTGCATGACCTTGGGCAAACCATAGTTCTGGCACAGCTGTTCTTGAGAAAGAGCAGTTTCTGTCAGAGCTCTTGTGGGGAAGGGAAAGGAGTTTGTAAGCCCCTCTGAGACTCCTTTGGGTAGTGAAGGGTGGGGTATAAATCCAATCTCCTCTTCTCTTCTTCTTCTATAACACAGTGTCACCGCTCAGGTGGGGTGTCATCTGATGCTGCCACCACTCTGGTTTTAGGTACCCTTGAGAAGGTCCAGAGCATCCTCCCAAGACCTTCAGACCTCCCTTATTTGGCCGAATAATAGGCGTGAGGACCAGGCAGAGTAAACAACAAATAAGAGGTTTATTTCTATAGGAGGTCAGTCAAATATGTGAAACAAATAGGTGCAAGAACAATAGCAATAAGTGAGTGAAGAGAAAAGAAACCAAATGCCCTAATGTGACTAGATTCACAGTCCCTAGTCCACTACCTCAGTTGGGCCTGAGTCTACCCACCCTTCCTCTCCCAGCAGCAGCCTTCCCTCTGGCCCTGCTCTATTGGAAGAAAGAACAGCTCTTCATCTGTACCAGCTCTTTTATTATAAGTCCCCTTTCTCTGTGATTGGCCAAAATTGGCACCAAAACCTCTCAGGGACTTCTGGGAGTTGTAGGCCTGGCCTCCTCCCACTGTTACTCAGGCTCCCTGGGCCTGCTGGGCCTTTGCTTGCACAGCCCAGATCATGATACACAGGGATGGATTTCCTTCTTTCCTTATGCAGCTGTTGCAGCTTCCCACTTATGATGTGGTATATTTATTGTATATATTGTTAAGTACAAGACTCAACAACGGAATAAGCTCAACAAGTGATTTCAGCTTTATTTAACGGCAACACCAACTCAGGAACATACCACCAGAAACAGTGGAGCACAGCTCCTTTTTAAACTCTCCCGGGCTGTCAAAGGCACACCCACAATAAGTTAAAAGCCAATCACGACACAGGGATAAAGTCCAATCAGAGACGTTCCCTCTTAGATACATTATCACACAGTGATTGGCTACTTGCATAGGTTTCGCAGAAACCGACCAATAGTAATGCGACAGCTGAGGAGCCACATTCTGAAGCAAGCTTAACATGAGAAAGAATATGCTTGATTCACAGTTCAATACATAACATATATGTAATGGAACAATCTGCCCCCCACCCGGTATCTGTGGGATTAAGTTTGGTCCACTTGGGAGCAGCTGTTGTTTCAATTTCCAGTTTTGTATTAGCTGTAATTGTTGGTTGTGGGAGATGTCCCCTTGCAAATAAATGGTTGATGTTTTGAGGGGAGAGGAGAGGAGACAAAGGGTTATTTCCGTTCTTCAAGCTGACCATTTTTTGTCCGTTCCTTTGTTTTCCTCAACACGTAAAGTAGGTTAGGTGTTTTTCTTTCTATGCAGCCAGCTCCTAAAGGTGAGGGTGACTCTATAGCCATGTGAAATACAGTTTTGTCTTCAAGAGACAAAAAAAAAAAAGAATATTATCATAAAAGTTGCAATTTCCCACTTGAACACCAAGCGAAAGGATGAAAATAATTCAAACTCTGCCGCCCATTCACCTGCCTGCCTCCCTTTCTCCTCCTTTTCATCTGTTGCTCAAATGGCTACCTTGGGGTTGAGATTCTGAAGTTGAGGCAGCTCGAGAATTCAAGGTCAGCCTCCAAAGGTTGAGAAATAACTTAATAGGATATAGCAGAGGGCTCATTATTTTCATGTACTTCCCATGAAGAGGAAAATAGATGACCTTAAAATGGTTTACTGAAATTTCATTTCTCGACTAGACATCGGGCTGGTTCGTATGTGCCTGTCAGTCACTCAGTGACGGCAGTAAGATGATGGCTGATGATACGTAAGAATTGGTCTTCCTCACATGCAAACCCTTGACAGATCTAATGCCAGCAATGGAACGTATCATTCCACAGTATCTTGAACACAATGCTTTTTTACTTCACATAGTTAGCTGCCAAGCATTTTGGAAGTTGGAGTGACTGAATGATATACTAGAACAGTTCAAACGATAGCGCGTCCCCGCCCCCATGTTAAGAACATAAGAGAAGTCAATGTTGGATCAGGCCAATGGCCCATCCAGTCCAACACTCCGTCACACAGTGGCCAAAAATACCAGGTGCCGTCAGCAGTGGGGCCAGGACACTAGAAGCCCTCCCACTGTTGCCCCCCCACCAGAATGTTCTCTGACCACATGAGGAGGGACAGCAGATATGCACAAGCTAGCCCCACCCTGCCTCTGTGCAATTTGGTCATTCGCAGGGGCAACTGCACATTGGAAGTGGTCATTCATACATACCCTCCCTGTGATTAGCAACATTTGGAAAGCATCACTGATCATAGGAAGGGGGCACACACATGGCCACTTCCTCCATACAGTCACACCTTCCAGATGACCAGGGAATTGCATGGAGGCTGGGGACAGGGCCAGCATTACCTGTGCATACTGTCTCTCCCGGCGCATTCTGGGGACACATGGGGCTATTGTGCATGCTTAGATTCACCAACCTCCATGTGGCACCTGACATCTCCCGCTATTACACCTGATCTCCAGATAATCAAAATCAGTTCCCCTGGAGAAAAGGGCTGCTTTGGAGGGTGGACTCTATGGTATTATACCCTGCTGAGGTCCCTCCCCACCCCAAATCCCACCTTGGGCCAGTGTCAGAAATGTCTGTTTGCTATTTTACACTGAGTCCATTGTTCTGTGTTCCCTATCTCGTCCCTGCATTGCGCTTGCGTAGGTATGCTCGCTGTAACGTGGGAGCTTCTTCTCTGCCGCTCAGTCTTATCACAGTGGCCTTGAATGTGGGCTTTGGGCTATTCTTGAGCTTATGAGAATTTTCCAGTCCTGTGAAGATGAGGGGAGGAGGGAGTCGTCTCCTGCCCATTAAGTAACTCTCCCGCCGGGAGTTTCCCGTGCGCGCGCTTACATTCCATTTGCTAGTCGCATTTTGCATCACACTATAACCTTGCTTGAGCCGCTTCTCCCACCATTCCTGACAATGACCCTCCACTGTGGGTTTTAGCACTGTATTCCAATAAAGCCCTTCTTAACCAAAGAATGCTTGGATCTACTTGCTTTTGAACCTGACAGCCAGTCACCCACTCTCGGCCTCACCTACCCCAAGGGGTTGTTATAAGGATTACACAGAGGAGAGGAGAAGGATGTAAGCTGCCTTGTACGAAAGAGCTAACTCGTGTTCAATTTGTAATTGAAACCAGGGACCACTACCTGGATAAATGTGGTGTTTGTCTCACATTCAGCTGCACGTCCATTGAATGTAACATGCGAGTGACTAAGTGTACACTGCACATGAATTGTACGTGCATTCACTGTAACTTGTGAACATGGCTTCTGTGTGTTGAGTGTACACAAGGGATCATGTGTGGACAGCTTCAAGAGGGAATTAGATAAGCATATGGAGCAGAGGTCCATCAGTGGCTATTAGCCACAAGGTATAGATAGGAACTCTTGGTCTGGGGCAAGGGATGCTCTGTATTCTTGGTGCTTGGGCGGGGGGGCAACAGTGGGAGGGCTTCTAGTGTCCTGGCCCCACTGGTGGACCTCCTGATGGCCCCTGGTGTTTTTGGCCACTGTGTGACAGAGTGTTGGACTGGATGGGCCATTGGCCTGATCCAACATTGGCTTCTCTTATGTTCTTATGTATGTTCTTATGTGTGTAGTGTGAATATGCTGTGTCATTAGCCATAGAAACTAACAAAAATTTGTGGCAGAATATGAGCTTTTGTGAGTCACTGCTCACTTCTTCAGATTCTCCAGTGACTCACGAAAGCTCCTCCCCTGCCACATCATTTTGTTAGCCTTTAAGGTGCTACTGGACTCTTGCTCTTTTCTACCGCTGCAGACAGACTAACACGGCTACCCATCATGATCTATGCTGTGTCATTGTTATTATTGTTGTTAAGGTAAAGGTAAAGGTAAAGGTTCCCTTGCTCGAAAGCCAGTCAAATCTGACTCTAGGGTTGTGGTGCTCATCTCCGTTTCAAAGCCGAAGAGCCAGCACTGTCCGAAGATGTTTCCGTGGTCATGTGGCCGGCATGCCTAAACACCAAGGTGCACGGAACGCTGTTACCTTCCCACCAAAGTGGTACCTATTTATCTACTTGCAATTTCTTGCTTTCGAACTGCTAGGTTGGCAGGAGCTGGAACTAGAGACAAGAACTCACTCCGTCATGCGGCACTCTCGGGTCTCGAACTGCTGAACTACCGACCTTCCACAGCCTGCAGTTCAGCGTCTTAACCACTTGAGCCACCGCAGCCCCTACTGCTGTTATTAGCTAATAATATATTAGAAAATAGAAAATTAGAAAATTGTAGCAAATGAAAAATAGGACAGGAAAGTGTCGGCATCTTAAATACTAATGCAGTTTCTTCCAGCATGAGCTTTTATGAGTCAGAGCTCACTTCATCAAACGTCGTGGAGTGTACATCCATGAGGCAGGTCCATTTAGAAAGGCTACAAACAACAGAAAGACCGGGTAAGAGAAACGTTACAAAGACAGCCCAGCTTTAGAAAGAGCCGATCAAAATAGTAATCCCAGGACAGGTAACAGTGGTTGCAGACCGCAGACAGACAGGCAAAGTAGGGTTAACAATACAATCTAATCTAGGAAAATGAAGATTCCATTAGAAAGTAATGTAGGTAGACCTGAAGTCATTAACATCTCTCAGGGGTGGGCTGTGATCGTTATTAGCACCTGTAGTAAGTGAGAAATCACACCCTTTTGTTAAGGGGAGATGGTGGGAAGGAGATAGTAAAGAACTGCTTGAAATGTGATATTTAGGTACCCTGAGCATACGGTTTAAAATGGTGAAAAGGAAAACAGGGCAAATACAGTTTACTTACTGTGTGTTGTATATTTCTACATTAGCATTTATATACCTTGATTAATTTACAGATTACAAATGTATCTTTGTTATTGTACTATGTTACATTGTACCATCTTATTTTTTTCCCTTTTTTGAGAAAATACAATAAAATATTAATTTTTTAAAATGTTATTTTTTTTTGCTGAGTATCCTAAGCAAGAAGTATCCACACACTAGAGGAGGGGTCCCAACCTTTGTTTGTTTGTTTTGGTGAGTATTTGTGTGTGTCTGTGTGTGTATGCCTGGAAGTCATGGTTGACTTCTGGCAACCCCTAGTGGGGCTTGGATGTTTCAAAGAGGTGGCTTACTATTGTCTGCCTCTGCGTCCCAGCCCTGGTATTCCTTGGAGGTCTCCCTTCCTAGTACTTGCCAGGGTCGGCCCTGCTTAGCTTCCAAGATCTGATGAGACTCCAGGTATCCAGGTCAGGGCTGGTCCCCAGCCATTTTGACCATGTGGGTACCTTTGGAATTCTGACACAGGGTGGTCGGTGCAACCACAAAATGACTCCTGTGGCTGGGGGAGCCAACCACACAAAGTAAGGGATTGAGGTTATGCAAAAGCCCCACCAGGCCCTGTCCACTTTCTAAAGCCATTTGACAGGAACCAGAAAAGGTATCAGCAGGCCCCATGGTGCCCGCAGGCCCCACATTGGGGACCCCGGAACTCAGGCCATATCACAGCCCCCCAGGAATAGTCAACAACAAAAGGAAACATTGATGGGAAGGTGCACCTGAGGCCTTCCAGTATGTACTTTGGTTACACCCAGGGCTCTTTTTGTAGCAGGAACTCCTTCGCATGTTAGGCCACACACCCCTAATGTAGCCAATCCTCCAAGAGTTTACAGAGCTCTTCTTACAGGGGGCTACTGTAAGTTCTTGGAGGATTGGCTACATCAGGGGTGTGTTGCCTGATATGCAAAGGAGTTCCTGCTACAAAAAGAGCCCTGGTTACACCTGAAATCTTAGCTTTTTAAAAAAACCTGTTTGAGAACCACTCCTCTGTCGACGCTCTTCAAAATTGTAATGGAAAATGACGCCAGGTTTTGCAAGCAGCCTGCACAACTCCTTTTTGAAAGCCTTTGGTGTTGTTTTGCCCTCTTTGAGCACAAAACCCTTTGTCACCCAAGGGCACACGAACTTGTTAATAAAACAATAGAAGTCGCTTCTTCGGCAGCAATCATTGCAAGCCTGAGCTCTTGACAAACTTGATTACAGCTGTAAGGACGTCTCATTAATTTAATTAGCAGCAAAGGGACTTCACTTTAAATAATTTTTTTGCTAAGTAGAGCTAGATTTTATAAATAAATAATAGGGGGGTTATTACCAGGAGATTCTTTGTGATTCCATTTATTTTAATTAACGTATTCCACAAGAAAATAATTCTTTCTCTTCATAAGAGTATCCTTGGTGTTTTTTTAATTAGTAGGCTCTGGTCTTGTAAAGATTACTCTTAGATAGAACGGCACCGATTGCCACTGGGTTATTTGAGCAAGAGAGGGTTGTGGGAAAACTAACTTTGCTGCTGCTACTTTGTCTGTTACCCTTATTAGACCCCTGCTTGCTTCCATGTTTTGGCGTAGAGGAAACAAACCAGTATGGGTGGAGTGGAGGACACCACCCTACACTCCTTGTCTAGAGAGGAGCTGCATCAGTAATAATGATCTGCACCTCAGTGAAAGGAATTCTGGGTCACGGATAGGTTGAAATCAGAAAGGAGGTTTATTCCAGGGACTAATACAATCTCAGGGCAGGAAAATGAATCGATTAAGGGGATGGAACACTTTCCCCATGAAGAAAGGTTAAAGGGGTTAGGGGTCTTTAGCTTGAAGGAATTGAGGTGAGATTATGCATGGGATAGAGGAGGTAGAGGAAGAAGGACTTTTCCCCCTTTCTCACAATACAAGAATTCATGGGCACTCAATGAATTAATGAACAATAGATTTAGAACAGATAAAAGGAAGTACTTCTTCACGCAAAGAGTAACTAACATGTGGAATTCACTGCTGCAAGAAATGGTGGCAGCTACAATCATAGACAGTTTCAGGAGAGGACTGGATAAATATATGGAGCAGAGGTCCATCAGTGGCTATTAGCCACAAGGTATATATGGAATACTGTGTCTGGGGCCATGACTGGTCTCACGCTGGCAGGACCTATCAGGGCAAAGAGGAGCCTCGATCCTTCGGCAATCACCTCAGGAGAGGCACCTCTTGCACCCCAGGCTGAGAGCCCCCTCCAAGGGCTCTGGGGGTTCCAGGATCAACCTGGACCCCTCCCATCCAGCGCAGTGTGGGCTGCTCTCATTAGAGCCTCAATGGAGCACACCCGCCATCAAGCCACCAAAAACTGGAACCCCAAAAGAACCAGAACCAGAGAGACTGCGTAAGAGATTGGGCGATTGGCGACGTTCCCTAACTTTTGAAGTTAAGTGTGGAAGAAAGCGTGAGTGAATACTCGTTTATTCAAACAAGTGCCCAAGCATCAATCCCTGAGAAACTGCTACAACTACAGATGGAACCTGAGGTTTCAAGGTATCCCGGAGCAAAAAGGAGAGAACCTGAAAGAGATCTTAAGCGATGTTTTAGCTCCAGTGGCAGGCTTTAAAGTAAAAATTCTACAAAGTGATATGGATATGGTATATCATACCTATCCAGAATTTATTAGGAAAAATAAGCTGCCTGGTGAAATCTTTGTGAAATTCTCTAAAAGATCAGTAAGAGATGAAATACTGAAAGCGACTAATGGGATAACCCTAAAAATCAAAGGACAAGAAGCAAAAGTTTTAAAGGATGTTCCATTTGAGATCAGGAAGAGAAGGAAGCAATATAGAGACTTGACATCCTTTTTGCAGAAAAATGCCACTCCCTAAAGATGGTTGACTCCAGAAGGACTTATCTTCAACTTCAAAGATAAAAAAGAAAAGATTGACTCTGTTATGGAAGCAAAAGCATTTTTGGAACAGCAACAAAGCCCAGTGAAAGAAACTGAGAAAGCATCTTCAACTTCAAAGATAAAAAAGAAAAGATTGACTCTGTTATGGAAGCAAAAGCATTTTTGGAACAGCAACAAAGCCCAGAGAAAGAAACTGAGACACTAATGTTGCAGAAGATAAGGGCGAATACGGATCGAGAAGTACTGATAGTTCTTCTGGCAGCTCTTCCAAAGAACCTTCTGCCTCTGAATCAGAATTAGGAGCAGAGGCTCCTAAACCACTCAAAATTAAGCTGACCTTCAATAAAAATAAACAAAGAGGGAAGAAAGTAGTTAAATAGCTTAACTCTGAAAATCTGCTGTTTTTCTTTTTATTAATAATTGAGATACTGAGATGCATGCACTATGGCTAACCATGTATATACTTGTTTGATGAAGCAATATATTTAGCTAATCCTTTCTTTTTCTTAATTATATGGAAACACCAAGGAACTGTACTGATTGATATATGATATATGATACTTGCTACTCTGTATTTTAGTTTAGATCATCTCCTACCCCTATTCCTGTAGTGAGTAGAGATAAAATGCAATATAAAGTATTTTTAAAAAAGAATACTGTGTCTGGGGCAGTGATGCTTTGTATTCTTGGTGCTTGGGAGGGACAACAGAGGGAGGGCTTCTGGAGTTCTGGCCCCACTGGTGGACCTCCTGATGGCACTTGAGTTTTGGCCACTGTGTGACCCAGAGTGTTGGACTGGATGGGCCATTGGCCTGATCCAACATGGCTTCTCTTATGTTCTTACGTTTTAAATTAGCAAGCATTATGCAAAAAGCACCAAGTAGCCATTATCCAATGACCTCTAAAGAGCTGGGATGGAGAGGTAGAGGATGGAGAGCTCAAGGAAGAAGCAAGCAAGACAGGTAGGCTGACAGTCACCAATTATGATGTCCACATAATCAGAGTGAGGGGAAAGAACTGGTCCATGTATCATGTGCCAGATGGAAACTCCTTAGCTTACAAGACAGTGGGCAGGTAAAAACACATTTCAGGGAGGTTCTGGCCCCAGTTATAGGGCCAAGAGATGGTGGCTTAGGAAGCAAAAGATGCTAAAATGGTGGCACGTTTCCAGGAGGGGGCAGTTCATAGCCCAAATTCGCTATTTGCTGGAAAAGGAGAGTAGTCTTTTTCTCCCGGGAGTGCAGTCAAGAAAAATAGAGGTTGTCTTACATTCATATACAATTTATAGATATCTACAGTAGTTAAAAAAAAAAAAAGTTTAACCGTCTTTTAGGGGAAATCATCTTTCATTCAGAATGGTCTTCCTTTTGTGTAAAATAGGAGTAAAATAAAATGATAAATGCTCTAGAAAGATTTGAGAGGGCAGACTCAAACCCGGTTAAAGGCAAACAATAGAATGCCCAAACAGGGTCACAGATCTCCTGTTGTGTGAGGCCACTGGATGTGGCAACAGCAAGGGGGCCTGCTGAGGCAAAGCCCCACTGATAAGACCTCAGGATCTTAGGGATGCCTTCAACAGGAAACCTCTTCCCCCCCAGCTGGCCAGCCCTGCTGCCACTCAGCTGGGAGGTAGGAGAAGAATTTTGGGGGGAAGAGGTGAATCAGGGCCAATCAGTGTTGTTGGAAATGTGATAGCGTCACTTCCAATAAAACTGGAAATGACATCATCACATCAGTGGTCCACTCTAGCGTTCAGCCAGAACTCTACTGTTAAACCATAAAGTTTTGGCCAAAACACAGTGATGTTGCCAGCAATGCAATGATATCACTTCCAGCATGACCAGAAGTGACACCATCGCATTACTGGCAACATCACTACATGCTGGCAAGGGCCCCTACCCAACTGGTGCATCTCCTACCAGTTTGCCAGCCTCACACTGGCAGCCTTGTTGATTACTGGGCTGAAAAATCACAATTGAATCAGGTGTTTCCAGGGTTTTTCCCCTGGGCTTCACATCTCTAAACACTGTTCAGTATAAGAGAAGACCTTATTCCCTCCTCCCTGCCCATGAGGATGCAGCACTTTTTTGTCACATAGGACAAAATCCACAGCTCTGTTGCTAGCTGCATTGAATATGCTGTACTAGGCCCAGAAGACAATTCAGCCATGTGCATGCACAGAACATCAGTCTCATTCTAGTGCTTCTTGGTTTTTTCTTTCTCTCACTTGAACGCGAGTAACTGTTTCTACCTCTACCCCATCCCCCCAGACACACACGCACACACTGCTGTTTGATGGACCCCTTGATCTTCCCTGAGAAGTTTAATTGCAGCGCATGGAGGAGTACGCGATCCGCGGCGACATTATTTACCCTAAATTATTAATCGTTACAAGTCTTCCAACTGGGCTGAGATTTATGATCTGCATTTTACAAAAGAGTCTTTGTCAGCCCAGACAGGACGTGGTAAACACACATCCTTCCTGGATTTAGGAGGCCCTTCAGTCATACTTAATAGATTTGCTTCTAATGAAGGCAAAGCCGACCCAGCATTTCAACATTCTAAGCACAAGACGTTTTAATGAAGCGCCTCTCCTTCGCTGGCCTGAAAATTCTCATTGTCTCATCATTATTGAGACAGGTTTGCAGTGCTAAGGGGTTTGTGACTTTCTCTCCACATGGACGCTGGATATTTGTTGTGCCTATTTATTTATTTTTTTGACAGCCCTGACCTGGGCAGACCAGGCTAGCCTGCAGTCATTAGATCTCAGCTGTTAAGCAGGGCCAGCCTGGGTTAGGTCCTGGATGAGAGAGGAAATCCAGGGTTTCTACACGGACACAGCCAGCCTGGTGGAGAGGCAGCATGGTGTATTGGTTAAGAGTGGTGGACTCTAACCTGGAAAACCGGGTCTGATTCCCCACTGATTCTCCACATGAAGCCTGCTGGGTGACCTTAGGCCGATCATAGCTCTCTCAGCTCTCTCTCAGCCGCACCTACCTTGCAAGGTGCCTGTTGTGGGGAGAGGAAGGGAAGGCGATTGTAAGTCACTTTGAGAGTCCTTAAAAGGTAGATAAAAGTGGGGTATAAAAAACAACTCCTACTCCTCTTCTTCTCCTTCTCCTTCTTCAACACCTCTATTCATTTCTTGCCTTGAAAAGTGTTAAATAGTGGAGGTTCCATGGATAAACAGACTCCCAGTCTAGTGATCAGCTCCACTTTATTCAGTGATTTCAGCAAGAACAAGACTGTAGACCCGAGCCTCAGCTTGGTTATATTGCCTGCAATGGCCACACTCCAACACACCCCACTCCCAATGATAGGCTATTTACAAAACGTTACTTCTTTATTGGTTACTGCCAGAATCCTGCTGGTCTATTGTTATTCGGCTCCAAGCACACCCTGTCTTTGGCAGCACTGCCCTGCAATGTTTCAGTCCCAATACATAACAAAAACCATATGGGATCACCATAAATCATCTGCAGGTTGGCAGCAATTTCCCCGCTTTTTCAAGGCTACATCACGTCACACTGCCTGTTGCTGATCCTTTTGTCTGTAATAAAGTTGCAGCTGGTCTGTTCTCCAGACTCTTTACCAACTCCATTTATTCTGCAACCATCTGACATGCAGCAGATTGTTTTCAGATGGGCCACCCACCTGAGCAGTCACCCTTTGCCCATGTAGAGATCAGAGGGTCAGATTGGGAAGCTCCAGGTTACAAGCCCCACCTCAGAGTCGCCACTAGAGGGCGATAAAATGATGCAAACAGCCGATGCTGAGTCGGTACAATAGGAAGCCGACAGCGGCATGCAATGTAGACAGGCGTTTGTGAGATGATGTGAAATCAATGGTACAGCGGTGGGAAAGACCAATGCAGACTGGGCCTTACTGTTACAAGAGTAAAGTAGGAGGGACTGTTTAGACTGCCCTGAGATCGTCAGAGGATGACTGATATTGTCCTGATTAACACCCAAGAGACGCTATCCCCAGATAAAAGAACCAAGTTTGAGTCCGGTGGCACCTTTAAGACCAACAAAGTTTTTTTTCAAGGTATAAGCTTTCGTGCACAACCACACTTCTTCAGATACAAAGTGTACGTGCACACACCCACAGGTTCATACCTTGAATAAAACTTTGTTGGTCTGAAAGGTGCCATTGGACTCAAACTTGATTCTTCTGCTTCAGATCAACACAGCTGCCCACCTGGTTTATATCCCCAGCTCAATCACTCTCTAGCCTGGGAGCAATAAAATCCTCAGGTTTCAGGTGGGAAGATGATCCCGCTTTAGGGGGAGAAATAGACAGGGCAGCGATGACCATTTGCCCACCTGCCAGGAAGAGTCAAGAGAGGTCACTTCTTTGATTCCCCACTTTAGGGGATGAAGGCAGAGGACATGCTCCTGGCTACGACTGGATGGAGGGCACGGCAGAAAATGTGAGCACCCAACCCCCAGTTTAGGATAGGTCAAAGAGAAACTATTCTAGCCAGGAGAGAAAGAGCTAAAAAATTTAGCACACTTTGTGAAGGTGTGCAAGCCAAGAACCAGAATATAGGGACAAATGGAGCAACATCTGCCTCAACCTCCCTCTATTTCAACGTTTATTTATTTATTTATAATTATTTCATTAGGAAATGGTTAGAGAGCATCTAGCTGCTCTTTGAGATTTCCTGGAGTACTGGTGTTGTGCCAGAAAACTGGAGAAGAGTGAATGTTGTCCCGATCTTCAAGAAGGGAGAAAAGACGGACCCGGGAAATTACAGGCCTGTCAGTTTGACATTAATACCCGGGAAAATTCTAGAGCAGATTATCAGACACTCTGTCTGTGAGCACCTTGAACAGAATGAATTAATTGGTAGTAGCCAGCATGGGCTTATCAAGAATAAGTCATGCCAGACCAACCTTACCTCCTTTTTTGACAGAATTACTAAAATGGTTGACTCTGGCAATGCTGTGGACATAGTGTATCTAGATTTCAGTAAGGCATTTGGCAAAGTTTCTCATGATATCCTTGAGGATAAGCCTGTCCTCCCCACACTGTAGGCTCAGAGCGGGTTCCAAGTTAGATCCGTGTTGTGTAGTGGGTTCGATGCATGAAGAACCAGGACACAGCGTTTACTAGCACACACAACAGAACAAACAATACCGGCCAGGTGACCAACTGTATACAATCCCCGTGGACCACCCACAGGTCCCATTGGAGGGTTTAAACTTCCCACCGAGGTTCCTATTGGTGCCCGTGTGAGGTTTCAGGATCCTAGTCCTTATTGTTCACTGAGAGTCAAGCTCTGCTGTAAGTCGCAGGCACCAAGTGGCGGTCAGCGGACATAACAATCCGCGACTAGTGCAGATTTACAATAAAAGCATAAGTCAAAAACCCAATAAAATCAGTAAAATCACAACACTCTAAAACAACCATGTGCCTCAACAGACATGGATTCATTCCAGCAATGCTGTGGCTCCAGTTTGCTTCTAGGATCTGCGGTCACTGGAGGGGGGGGCAGAGTGACGTGGACGCCCACCGCCTCAGCTAAAGGCCTGGTGGAAGAGCTCTGTCTTGTAGGCCTTGCAGAACTGTAACAAGTCCCACAGGGCCTTGATCTCATAAGGTAGCTTGTTCCACCAGACAGGGTGGAGGAAGTCAGACATACCTAGGGCCAGGGACTACCAGGAGATGCTGGTTTGGCGAAAGCAATTTTATCCTCACAACAGGTTAGGCTGAGAGTGCGTGACTGGCCCAAGGTCACCCAGAAGGTTTCCATGGCAGAGGAGGGATTTGAACTCAGGTCTCCCAGATCCTAGTCCAACACTCACACCACTATGCCATACGAAGTTCCAGCTTTGCTTGTGTCTGCTCCTCAGAAAGGAGCATCCAGGCAAAAGCAGTGACTCATACAACCTAGTTAGCTTCATGGTTTTGTTTTCTGTTTCCATTTCTCCACCTGTAGAGTTAGCAAGCAGGGGAGGGGAGAGCAAGCGCACACGTGCAGGGCACCTCTTTCAGCGCCTCAGACCGTGAAGAGGAAGGGCAGGGCACATAAGTCTGTGTGGTGGCAGCCAAGGCTCCCTCTAAGCTGTGGAGTCCTGTGAGCAAAAATTCTGCTTTGTGAGCCACTGGCATTAAAGTTGTGAGCGAGCGATTCGGCTGCTGCATAAATTAGTTTGCTCTGGAGCCATCCCTTCCTGAGCTAAGACAAGAATCTATGAGCTGGAGGCTAAAAAATCTGTGAGCTAGCTCACACTAGCTCAGCTTAGAGGGAACACTGGTGGCAGCAATCGACGCCATCTGGTAGGAGGGAAGGGGGCCAGCAGGCGCTCAGATCCCCGCTGCCTCTCAGTTCAGGGTTCCCACCTTCCCAAGTGGAGGCTGGAGATTTCCTGGAAATACAACTGATCTCCAGGGGACAGCGATCAGTTTCTTGGAGCAAACGGCTGTTTTGGAAGGTGGACTCTGTGGCATTGTACCCTGCCGAGGTGCCTCCCTTCTCCAAGCCCTGCCTTCCCCAGGCTCCACCCCAAAAAATCTCTGAAAAGTACTGAGACTGACGAGTGATTTCAGCTCTCACATACTTAACAGGAACAAGACAACTTGCCAGCTCGCAGGCCGGCTTATATTCCCCAACAAACCCACACCCCAACTCCTACCACGCCCGTGATAGGATCATTCAAACTAATCCACTTAACTTCCTAAGATATTCGAGGCCCGATTGGTGGGGCTTCAGGAACCCCTGTTCTATTGTTCTCCTGGAACGAAGCTCAGCCTAGGCCAGCCCCGTGCTCCACCGGTCTGTGCCGGCTGGAGCACGTGGTCGAGCCTGGTCGAGCTGGATACATTACAATCTCCCAACCCACAGCCGGCATCCCTCTTGCTAAACCCACCCTGTGTTCTTTGCATGGGTGATAGAATCCATTTTAAAGTTCTTCCCCATTTCCGCTTCGTCACGGGGCGCCTCGCCTCCTTTGTTTGATGAAGTCCCAGACATCAATCCCCTGGCATTAGACTGAAATGGGATGCCCTTCCCTTGAAATAAGAATCTTCATGCCCACTCTTCACTCCGAATAATGTGAGGTGTAAATCGCATTCCCAGCTGATTTCGGAATTCCAGCCACACTTGGCATTTTAGGAGAGCCCTTTGACAAGCTCTGAAGCTCTGCCGTTGTAAAGCCTTTCGGCTTTCCAAAGCTGGTTTACCTCGCCGGGGGGGGGGGACACAGCTGTAACAGCCGGCCAAGTCCTCTGTGAGATGGAGAGCTTTGTGCAAGAACACCCGATGACCTTTGTGTTGTGTATGCAGACAACATCGTGCCATCAACAAAGAGCCAGAGCTTGAGTACCTGAGAACAATGGGACTGAGGTTCCTGGCTCTCGCGTAGGGGGACCAATGGGAACGGCGGCGGGAATTCAAACCCGCCAATGGTACCAGGGGGCGGCCCCTCCCTAATGTATATAGTTGACCTCCGGGCCAGTTATCCGTGTCTCGTGTTGTATAATAGCGAACCATGCTGATCACTACATCGCTGTCTGTGGTTTCTTTATGCGTCTAACCCACTATACAACAATGGCGACGAAGGATGGGATCCTGTTGAGCGCTCCAGCCGGGCTGTCGGACAACGCTACCGATAGACTCGCTCCACCGCTCCACGGGCATCCTCCATGAGCGCCTCCGAGGGTGAATCCAGAGCCGTGTCGCTGCCGCCGACTAGCACAATGGCCATCGCTCCAGGATCCGGGCTGCTACCGCCGTTCGACGCGTCCCAGCCCCAACGATGGGGAGCCTGGGTCACGGGTTTGCGGCAAGCCTTCGTGTTCTATCAGATCACGGACGAAGACCGAAAGAGAGGACTGCTGCTCTGCTCTTGCGGCCCCGTGATTTGCGGCCGACTGCGCCTTCGGAGAGCACTTGGAGATGGCTCTCCGCGACCGTTTCGTCGCAGGCCTCAGGGAGGAGAAACTCCAGCACCGAATAATGGAGGGCGAGAAGGTGACCATCACCTCAGCGTTAGCCACAGCCACTGCATGGGAGAGGTCACACCCGACCACCACCACCGCAACGCATCGTGTGGCCTCCCCGGGAACAGCGACATCGACGACCCCGAGGTACACCGCACACTAGCCCAGCATCGCCCGCCAGCACCGTCCGCTAGCTCCGCACGCAAGCAACCTGGCTCGGCGGCGCAGGAGTGTGCCAGCTGCGGAGGGCAGCATGAGAGGAGATCGTGCCGGTTCCGGGACGCCACATGTCAGGACTGCGGCCGCACGGGCCACATCGCAAGGGTTTGCCGGTCCAAGCCATCACGCGCAGCGCAAAAACGCCCCGCCGCAGGTCTGAGGCGCATTTCGAGGACTGCGCGGCCCCGGAGGAGGACCTATACCAACTGACCAACGCCCCGGCCGCCCGAACACAGGTACTGAAACTCCCCAGTCAGGCCTCTACCCCAAAAATATACGTCCGGATCAAAGTAGAGGGGGCCCCCTTACAAATGGAACTCGATTCGGGCTCCGCCTGTTCCATCATTTCGGAGGCCACATTAAGACAGATTTGCCCAAAGGGGGCCCCCGCTTGCGGCCATCACCCGTGACGCTCATGGACTTTCAGAGAAACCGAGTGCCAGTGAAGGGGGTCAGGAGTTTCAGGGTGCAGTACCGGGGCTTCAAGGGCCACTTGGACTTGCTCGTAGTCGAGGGCGACCTAGTTAGCCTCCTGGGGAGGGCCTGGTTTGGACCCCTAGGAATCGCGATCGAGGGGGTCCAGCATTGCGCAACACGCGACTTCCAGGAAGTGTGCCACGAGTTCCCCTCCGTTTTCGACGGGTCCCTGGGCCGTTACACGGGCCCCCCGGTTTCGCTACAACTCAACCCCACAGTGGCCCCTATCCGCATGCGTGCCAGGTCCGTTCCGTTTGCCTTAAAACCCAAAATAGACGCGGAACTGGACCGACTGGTGGCGCAAGGGGTTTTGGAGCCGGTCTCTCACGCAGTGTGGGAAACCCCGATCGTGACCCCCATTAAACCTAACGGGGATGTCCGCATCTGCGCGGATTATAAATGCACGATAAATCGGGCATTGCAGGACCATGCCTACCCGGTCCCGGTGGTGAGCCATGTTCTGGCCACCTTGGCAGGGGCCAAGATCTTCAGCAAACTAGATCTGGCCCAAGCTTACCAGCAGCTGCCTGTCGATGGGCCGACAGCAGAGGCCCAAACAATTGTAACGCACCGGGGGGCCTTCAGGGTCAATCGCCTGCAATTCGGGGTGAGCGTGGCACCCGGAATTTTCCAGCAACTGATGGACTCTCTCCTCAAAGGGATCCCCGGCGTCACACCATTCTTCGATGATGTGATGATCGCCGCCGCCACGCCTGATGAGTTCGCCTCCCGCCTCCGCATGGTCCTCAGCCGTTTCCGGGACGCCGGCCTAAAGGTCAAGCGCGAGAAGTGCCAGCTCGGGGTATCATCCGTCGACTTCTTGGGCTTCACGGTGAACGCAGAGGGACTCCACCCGGCCCGGGACAAGGTGAAGGCCATCGTGGAAGCGCCGCCCCCGACCTCCAAAGCCGAGCTCCAGGCTTTTCTCGGACTCTTGAACTTTTACCACGCCTTTCTCCCCCACAAGGCGGCGGTAGCCGAGCCCCTCCACAGGTTGCTCGACAAAAAGGCACCCTGGGTCTGGGGCCCGCATCAGGCTGCTGCGTTCCGGGCCGTCAAGGCCCTGCTCATCTCGAACGCGGTCCTGGCACATTTCGACGAGACCCTGCCCGTGGTCTTGGCTTGCGATGCGTCTCCATATGGGGTGGGAGCCGTGCTGGCGCACCGTCTCCCGGACGGCCGGGAGGTCCCGGTCGCGTACTACTCGCGGACCCTGTCTGCGGCCGAGCGGAACTACGCCCAGATAGACCGCGAGGGACTGGCAGTCGTGGCCGGGGTGAAGAAGTTCCACGACTTCGTCTATGGACGTCCCTTCACAGTCGTCACAGACCACCGGCCGCTGCTGGGCCTCTTCGCGGCGGACCGCAGGACGCCACAGGTACTCTCCCCTCGGGTCTTGCGGTGGTCCATCTTCTTGGCGGGCTACAACTACACGCTCCAGCAGGAGCAGCAATGGCTGAGCCGCCTCCCCCTGCCAGACGAAGGGGTGGACCCGGCCCCAGCTCATCATGTCCTCCAGTTGGAGGGTCTTCCAGACGCCCCTCTCCAGGCCACGGACATTGCCCGCCGCTCAGCCCGTGACCCCATCATATCCCGGGTTCTCGGCTGGGTGGTGAGGGGGTGGCCTACGGCCTCGGCGGGCCCTGAGTTCAGCGCATTTACAACGCGGCGCGAGGAACTATCGGCACACAAGGGCTGCCTGCTGTGGGGGGACCGGGTCGTAGTCCCCAGCGCACTCCAGCAACAGGTCCTGCAGGCTCTGCACGAGGCACACCCCGGCATCGTGCGGATGAAAGCCCTCGCCCGGAGCTACGTCTGGTGGCCAGGCATCGATGGGGAAATAGAGGCCTGGGTGAAGCGTTGCCAGATCTGTCAAGAAGTCCGGCCAAGCCCACCATGTGCACCCACCCAGGCATGGGAATCAACAAGGACCCCGTGGTCCCGGCTCCACATCGACTTCGCCGGGCCCTTCCACGGGTTAACATTCCTGGTCACCGTGGACGCGTACTCCAAGTGGCTGGAGGTGAGTCCAGTCTCCTCCACCTCCGCAAGCGCCACCATCCGAGCCCTCCAGAAGATATTTGCCACGCATGGCTTGCCGGACACCATCGTCTCCGACAACGGCCCGGCGTTCACATCCGAGGAATTCCAGCGGTTCCTGCGGGACAACTTGATCCGGCATATCAGGTCAGCGCCCTTCCACCCTGCCACGAACGGCCAAGCGGAACGCATGGTCCGCACGGCTAAGGAAGCTTTAAGCCGCCTGACCGAGGGGGACTGGGAGTCACGCATAGCCCGGTTCTTGCTGGCGAACCGGACAACACCCAACCCGGTCAGTGGCCACTGCCCCGCGGAGCTTCTCATGGGCCGGCGACCCGCCATCCTCCTGGACCGCCTGCACCCCGACAGGGCTCCAACAGGACGGAACTGGGTTGAGGACCGGGAGGCACCACGGGGCTTCTTCCCAGAGGACCCGGTGTTCGCAAGGAACTACGGCCGAGGCCCGGAGTGGATAGCAGGAAAGGTAATCCGCCCCACCGGCCCTGTCTCCTATGAGGTGTCGACAAATGACGGGCAGGTTCTGCGGCGCCACGTGGACCAGCTGAGGCGGCGCCTACTTCCAACGGTAGGAGACCGGGGAAACCAAGGGGAGGTGGAGCAGGCCCCACGAGAAGCTGAGGGAGAGCCCGAGGCGGAACGAGACCGCAGAGAGGCGGACCCCAGCGACGGGCAGCTCAGTATGCCCGAGGCCTCATCAGCCGAGGGCCAGACGGCGCACCCTTCCCCAGCGGAAGGAGGTGAGGGGGCAGGCCCCGCCACACCACCAAGACTTGGCTGCGGAGAAACCCCAACGCCTACACCACGACGGTCCACCAGGGAACGCAGAGCCCCCGCATACCTGAAGGACTATGTCACCTAGACAGGATCGGGACTATGGGGGGAGGGGTGTTGTGTATGCAGACAACATCGTGCCATCAACGAAGAGCCAGAGCTTGAGTACCTGAGAACAATGGGACTGAGGTTCCTGGCTCCCGCGTAGGGGGACCAATGGGAACGGCGGCGGGAATTCAAACCCGCCAATGGTACCAGGGGGCGGCCCCTCCCTAATGTATATAGTTGACCTCCGGGCCAGTTATCCGTGTCTCGTGTTGTATAATAGCGAACCATGCTGATCACTACATCGCTGTCTGTGGTTTCTTTATGCGTCTAACCCACTATACAACACTTTGCATCCTGAGAATATCCTTGCGCAAGAGTTTTCCAACCAGGCACCCTCAGCATTCATGTAGCGACAACGATGGTACAGTGCAGTATACACAGAAATAAATCCTAATGTGAGCCATTAACACTGGGTATGAAAACAAAATATCCCTTTTCAGTCAGGTTGTCTCTCGCACAACGGGCCAGGCGTCCAGACGAGGCAAACTGGATTATGCAGGCCAAGTCTTTGCAATGCGGGCAGTGTCTTCGAACTCTCCCAAGACTGCCTCCTTTTGTGCGTGGCTTTGTGAGAGGCAGACGGAAGGTTCTGCCAAGTATCCCGCTCTCCTTCCAGAATTTGGCACCTTGAAGGGAGGAGGGTGCCAGGCAACGCGGCTGAGGCAATGCCAACTGTTAAAAAGCAGATGTGGCCATTTGGACCCCCAGGCTGTCCTCCGCTTTCCTGAAGAGGCGCACGGTCTGGCTGCCGTTCTCACAAACAGCGCTCCTCGAACAATGCAAATGCCTGCCCTGTTTGAATAGCCTCATCTGCTGAAAGGAGAGAGCTTGTTTCTCTACGGCGTGTGTTCTTGGGCTCAGGAATTTTTCAAAAAAGACTTCTGGGTGGTGGAGGTTGAAGGGGCGGGAGGAAAAAAAGGGGCAGCTCATTTTAAAGCACACCCTCCCGTCCTCGTACAAAAAAATATATATTACTGAGGATCTATTTCGTATGTCGAAACAAGCTCTCGGTTTTCTTCACTGATTCAAGAGATGTTTTCAGATTGGCATCAAGTGTGGTGTGATGGTTAACGCACCAGACTAAGGGATAGATCCTTTGATTGCTTTAAAAGACTATGCTAACAATCATGGGGCCTGAATGTACAAAACCATGTGGGTTGGGATGGTTGCCAGGTCCCTCTGGCCACCAGCTTGGGATGGGTTGCCAGATCCAGGCTGGAAAACTCCTGGAGATTTGGGGATGGAGCCTAGGGAGGGACAGGGACCTCAGTGGGGTACAAGGCCACAGAGCCCACCCTCCACAGCATCCATTTTCTCCAGGGGAACTGATCTCTGTTGTCTAGAGAAGAGCTGTAATTCTGGGAGATCCCCCAGTCCCATCTGGAGGTTGGTATACCTATATGGAGAGCTAGAGTATGAAGAGGGATAGGGTGAAATGGAGTGAAAAAGGCAGTGGGATCTATCACCAGGACTGGGGAGGCCCTACAAATCTTCCCTGTTATGTACTGGATGTGAATCGCTCCTATCTATTCACATGTTAAGCTTGAGTCTGAATGTGGCTCTTCAGATGTCGCATTGCTATTGGTCGGTTTCTGCGAAACCTGTGTAATTACCCAATCACTGAGTGATATTGTTGCAAAGAGGGAACGGTCCTGATCGGCCTTTATCCCTGTATTCTGATTGGTCTTTAACTTGTAATGGGTGTGGCTTTGACAGCCCGGGAGAGTTTAAAAGAAGGAGCTGTGCTCCCCTTGTTGTCATGTGTTCCTGACTTACAGTTGCTGTTTAATAAAGCTGAAATCACTTGAAGCTGAATCCTTTGTTGAGTCTCATACTTAACATTCCCTGTGCTATGAAGATCATTAGATGACCTCGGCTCGGTCTCTCTCTCTCTCTGCCTAACCTAATGTGCAGGGCTGTTGTGATAAAATGAAAGAAGAGAGAAATACGTGTTAAGCCCTGAGCTCCTGGGTGGAAGAGTGCCTGCAAGATAGAGGGCCTGCGAGACGGAGCTCTTCCACCAGGCTGTCAACTAGGAGCTGCCACCACTATTAACAATGGCAACAGCCTGTAGAGCCTGGTCCCTGGTGGGTTACTGGCAGCCTAGGTTCACCGACTGCATCTGAGGAAGATCTGCGAGCTGGAACTTAAACAAGCCTGGAATGCACTCACGCAGTAACGCCACCATTACGACATCAAACAACAGAGCTAGCACTTTAACATTGTATTGTTTGAATGAATTGTTTTTGAATGTTGTACGAAACTTTGACTGTTACTGTGAATTGTATCCTGTGTAAGCCGCCCTGAGCTTGCTCCGGCAGGGTAGGGCGGGGTATACATCGTAAAATAAATAAATAAATAAGAGTAGGATAAAAAAGTAATACATGCATTTAAATTGAATTAAATTAGAACAGCTGCCGGACATTGTCAAAGACTAATCGCAGCTACACTTATAGCCAACTAATGTGCAAATAATGTGCAGAACTATCAGCCTATATTTCCTTCTTCCTATTCTTCCTACTGTCACCCCCTATAAAAATCATGGTGTTTTCATCAGCAATCACTAGGGATTTCTTCACATGCCACACTTATTGGGGATGAGCCTGTACAGGTTTAGAGCCCTGACAATCATCAAAGCAATCATGGTTTGTGTGTCTTGTTTTTTGCATCATTATCGGCATTTTTTTTGCATCATTATTGAACAGTGTAGTGATCAGGAGGAGCGGTAGATGTCAATTGCAAGAAATAGATTTGAGTTAAGACGTTGGGGAATAAATTTTAGACTGAAAGGCTGTTCAAACCATCAAATCAGGCGCCAAAGAAAATAGTTCAAAATAAGGATTAACGTTGGAGACCATATTTCTGTGATTCTTCTTTTCCCTTTCACATCGGATCTTAAATGAGCAGTCAATTCAGCAATTGTTAACAAGGCATATAAAACGATTCTTCTTTAGTAGGGATTTTTGCCCTTTTGAGTGTAACAACGTGAATATTGAATAGTAAATCTGGTATCGTCTATGGACAATTCCACAAAACATTTGTTTGGATTCTAATATCTTTGTGTTAATTAAAAGGGGTGGGAACCAATCAGGTGCCAAAGAAGGTTTCACAATCCTCTTTCTTTGGATGATTTAAAAACAGATCGGACCGATATCAGTAGGGAATGCTTTGGGCACAGGATCCAGCCCCAGGCAAGAGACCAAATGCTTTCAATATATTGATTCTAACCCTACTGAATTTCTAGATAGAGCTGGAAATAAATCTGGAGGTGCAAATTCTCACACAAATTTTCCTTATTCGCCAGGATTCAAATACACAGTCTCTTAATTCCAGATTTTGTTAACATATTGCCCTGGCCTGGATAGTCCAGACAAGCCTGATCTTGTCAGAGCTCAGAAGCCAAGCAGGGCCGACCATGGCAAGTACTTGGAAGGGCGACCTCCTAGGAATACCAGGGCCAGGATGCAGAGGCAAGCAATAGCAATCGACCTCTCTGAAACATCCAAGCCCCACTCGGGGATCACCAGAAGTCAACCATGACTTCCAGGCATACACATAAACACACACATACACAAACACACAAAAAAGATTTTAACAGGGCTTCCGGTCGGAGTTAAAATGGCGAATTGACACACTTTGCGATTTGTGCAGGGTGTACAGCAGTATCTGACGACAGTCTGGGCTCTACCTGGCCCAGCGCAGCACTCCCCAGACGGGGGGGTGGCAAGCAAGCAGCGAAGCCTGAGGGGGAGTTGAGATCGGTGTGGATAAGCTTCGAAGGAAGCTTGTTTACACTTTGATCTCCTTCCGTGGAGAGGGCAGTTGCTAATCAGCACTACAGATACCAGCTGGGCTGAGAATTCAGCATAAATTCGTCATCTACCGACCTCTTTAACATCAAGATTAACATCGATTACAGAAGAAGCACTACGAAACCCCGAGATTACAAGTAAGGTAACAAAAGAACAATTGCTTACCGGTTTAAAGAAGAACGCGAAATCGAAACATACGGATAAGCGTAGAAACCTTTAATGAACTATTCTGCTTGATTTAAAAGTTAAAAGAAAGCTTTCCTCTAGAGAAAACGGCCGAAAATTGACTTTGTTTTGCATTCTTGTGGTCAGCTAAGTCTAAACTTTGCGTAGCAGAAACGAAACTGACTGTGACTCTATGATACAGGAAGCAGACTAGAGTGGATGTTTTTCGAAGTCGCTGTACCGGAAGTAGACGGTTGATTTAGTGTGTGACACCACCACCACCGGAAGTTGGATTACAGTGACGGACAGACAAACAGGAAGTTCGGAAAGAGCCTACTCTAGCCAGAAAACCATAGAGAAATTGTGCCCGACATTTTGAGGAGGACTAAATTTTAAAAAGTTATTTTTAAGCCGAGAAAGCATTGGAAGAAGTTACAAAGGTGGCGATTTGGCTTGAAGATTGCTAATATAAAGATTGATTAGCCCGGAAGTCGTTTTCAAGATGGATTTGAGGTCAAGACCAAGAGCGGCCTCATCACCCAGTCCAAGAATGACTGCAAAGGAAAAAAAGAGTGGCAGGCCGCTATGGAAGCGATGGAAAAACGGGTGACTGAAGTGGTGCAGAGTTTGGGAAAGCAAATAGAATCACAGCTGCAACAACAGCTGCAACAACAGCTGCAATTACAATTGGAGCAAATAGAACAAGTACAAGTACAAGTACAGAAAAAAATATGGAAGAATTAAAAGAACTGGTACTAACAGAAGTGGCAGGGATAAAAAAAGACACGGAAGATGTTAAAAAAGAGGTTAAAAGTCTGGTGACAAAATCAGAAGAAATGGAACAGAAAGTTAAAAGAACCTTGTCAGAAAACACAAGATTGGAGTCCATGATGGAATATAGGGCTACCCAGAATCATTTGAGATTGAGAGGAATAGAAGAGGAGGAAGATCAGGACTTACGGGCCCTAGTAATTAATACATTGACAACTTACATAGGGGAAGATGTTGGAGACTTGGATCCAGACTTTGACATGATTTATAGAGTAAACTCAGCTTATGCCAAGAGAAAGCAATTACCCAGAGATGTGATTGTTCAATTTGTGACTACAAAAATGAAGGAAGACGTTTTCAAGAAACAATTTACACAACCATTGGAAATTAATGGAAAGAAAATAATAATTCTGAGAGAAATTCCGAGATTGATCTTACAAGACAGAAAGAAATTCAAGAAATTAACAGACAGACTAAAAGAAATGAGCATCAGGTTTAGATGGGAGATTCCATATGGATTATCATTTGTTTACAATTCAGTGAGATTTACGCTCAAAACGGAAGGAGATATATACAGATTTAAAGAGAACAACTTTGATGACTTTAAAGACATTTAATTCAAAACAACTATGGATCACAAATTTTTATCTTGGAATGTAAATGGACTAAATTCACCAAACAAAAGAAGATTAGTGAGTCATTGGCTAGAGAAACAAAAATGTAACATAATTTGTCTACAAGAAACGCATATTAGAAAACAAGACAATAAATATTTGATTAATAAAAAATTGGGAGAAGAATTTCATTCCTCAGCAATCAATAAGAAAAAAGGAACAGTGATATACATTGCAAAAGAATTGGAACCTAAACAAATCTTCTCAGACAAAGAAGGAAGATATGTTGGCGTGGAAATAACGATGAATAGAAAAAAGACATTGCTTGTAAATATATATGCACCCAATGGTGCGAAAGAGATTTTTTTTAAAGATTTGACTAAAGAGTTGGAATGTTTAAATTATGATCAAATAGTTCTTGCAGGAGACTTTAATGGTACAGTGAATAATGAATTGGATAGAAAATCCAAAGCAACTGGAGAGACGGTTGGAAAGTTGCCAAAAAAAATTTTTCAGTTAATGAAGCAAGAGAAACTAGAAGATGTTTGGAGGAAGTGGAACCCCAAGACAAAGGATTATACGTTTTATTCTAACAGACACAACTCCTTTTCCAGAATTGATATGATATGGATGTCAGAGGAGATGGCGCAAAAAACCTACAAAATACAAATCTTACCGAAAACTAATTCAGACCACAACCCCTTACTTTGGATATCTAAAGAAAAGCCTAAACAATTATACTGGAGAATTAATGAGGACTTATTGGATCAAAAATTAATTAATGAAACTTTGAAAAAAGAGACAAAAAGCTTCTTTGAACTGAATTTAAACAAAGGTACGGATATACAAGTTGTATGGGATACATACAAAGCGGTAATGAGAGGCTTGCTTATCTCTCTGAACTCTAAAGATAAAAAACAAAGGATGCAACAACAAAAGGACCTTCATGAAAAAATCCGGCAAAAGGAAAAGGAATTAAAGAAAAGACCAGGGAAGAAAAAGATTATTAAAGAGATCCACTTTCTACAGGATCAATTGAATGTTCTACTCAACAGAGAATTATACTGGAACCTGAAGAAACTACAGCAAAAAGCATTTGAGGGTGCAAATAAACCAGGAAAATTTTTATCATGGCAATTGAAAAATAAAAAAAGAAAGGAATTTTATAAATAAGATTACTGAAGATGGAAAGGATGTTATGAATTTGAATGGCATAAAAAGAGTCTTCTTTAAATACTACGCCAAACTGTTTAAAAAGAAAGGAATTGATCAACAGAAAATTAAAAAATATTTGGAGACTATTGAAGTTCCAGAGCTGGGAAAACAAATTAAAGAGTTATTAAATGGTTTAGTAACGAAGGAAGAAGTCACAATGGCGATAGAAGATGCAAAGTTGGGGAAAGCTCCAGGTCCAGATGGCTTCACTGCAAAGTTCTACAAGAAATTTAAAGAGGAGCTAACCCCTATCTTAGTACTTCTGTCGAATGAGATAAGAAAGACTAAACGGATCCCAGATTCATGGAAAGAAGCAAATATTTCATTGATACCTAAAGAAGGTTTGGATTTAACTCATGTCAAGAATTATAGACCAATATCGCTATTAAATAATGATTATAAATTATTTGCAAAAATAATTTCGGAAAGACTGAAAAAACATTTGAAAGATACAATAGCGGAAGAACAAGCTGGTTTTTTACCAAATAGGCAAATCAGAGACAATTTAAGAGTGGTGATTGATGCAATTGAATATTATGACAAACATCCAGAAAAGGAAGTTGGATTCCTCTTCCTTGATGCGGAAAAAGCTTTTGATAATTTAAACTGGGAATTTATGCTGCAAGTTATTGAAAAAATGGATATAGGACAGTCTTTTTTAAACATGATTGTGGCAATTTATTCAGAACAAAAAGCGACTTTGAATATAAATAAAGAAAGAACGGATTTCTTCCAAGTCCAAAAGGGAACACGTCAAAGCTGCCCGCTATCCCCGTTGTTGTTTATTTGGATATTGGAAATATTATTGACAGCGATAAGAAAAGATAACAGCATTGAAGGACTTACAGTGAAAGGTTTTGCATATAAATACAGGGCATTTGCAGACGATGTAATGTTTATGATTCAGGATCCAATTGAGAAAATACCACAATTGATGGATAAAATTGAAGAATTTGGTTCAGTTGCGGGATTCTATGTTAATAAAAGTAAAACCAAGGTGATGTGCAAAAATATGACGAAGCAAAGGCAAACAGAACTACAAGAGAAAATTCAATGTGAAGTAGTTACAAAGACTAAATATTTAGGAATTGAATTAACCATGAAAAATATTGATCTGTTTAAAAATAATTATGAAAAGGTGTGAACATAAGAACATAAGAACATAAGAACATAAGAGAAGCCAATGTTGAATCAGGCCAATGGCCCATCTAGTCCAACACTCTGTCACACAGCGGCCAAAATATACCAGGTGCCATCCGGAGGTCCAGCAGTGGGGCCAGGGCACCAGAAGCCCTCCCACTGCTGCCCCCTCCAGCACCAAGAATAGAGTGCATCACCTGCCCCAGACTGAGAGTTCCCATCCATACCCTGTGGCTAATAGCCACTGGTGGACTTCTGCTCCATATGTTTATCTAATTTCCTCTTGAAACTGTCCATGCTTGCAGCTGCCACGACCTCCTGTGGCAGTGAATTCCATATGTTAATCACTCTTTGGGTGAAGAAGTATTTCCTTTTATCTGTTTTAACCCGACTGCTCAGCAATTTCATAGAGTGCCCACGAGTTCTTGTATTGTGAGAAAGGGAGAAAAGTACTTCTTTCTCAACCTGCTCAATCCCATTCATAATCTTATAAACCTCGATCATGTCACCCCTCAGCCGTCGTTTCTCCAAGCTAAAGAGCCCGAAGCATTTTAACCTTTCTTCATAGGGAAGGTGTTCCAACCCTTTTATCATTCTAGTTGCCCTTCTCTGCACTTTTTCCAATGCTATAATATCCTTTTTGAGATGTGGTGACCAGAACTGTACACAGTATTCCAAATGAGGTCGCACCAATGATTTATACAAGGGCATGATGATACTGGCTGATTTGTTATCAATTCCCTTCCTAATAATCCCCAGCATAGCGTTGGCCTTCTTTATTGCAGCTACACATTGTGTAGACATTTTCAGCGAGTTATCCACTACGACTCCAAGATCTCTCTCTTGGTCAGTCTCTGCCAGATCAGACCCCATCAATGTGTATTTATATTTAGGATTTTTGGCTCCAATGTGCATCACTTTGCACTTGGCCACATTGAACCCCATTTGCCACGTTGACGCCCACTCACCCATCCTCAACAGATCCCTTTGGAGTGCCTCACAATCCTCCCTGGTTTTCACCACCCTGAACAACTTCGTGTCATCTGCAAATTTAGCCACATCACTGCTTACTCCCAATTCCAAATCGTTAAGAAACAAGTTAAAAAGCATCGGACCGAGTACTGATCCCTGTGGTACCCCACTGCTTACCACCCTCCACTGAGAAAGTTTCCCATTTATACTCACTCTCTGTTTCCTATTTATAAGCCAGTTTTTGATCCATAAGAGGACTTGTCCTTTTATCCCATGACTATTGAGCTTACTTAGGAGCCTTTGATGAGGAACTGTATCAAAAGCTTTCCGGAAGTCAAGGTAAATAATATCTATTGGGTCCCCCTTGTCCACATGTTTGTTCACTCCCTCAAAAAACACTAACAGGTTAGTGAGACAAGATCTTCCTTTACAGAACCCATGCTGAGTCTGCCTCAATAGTTTTTGTTCATCAATGTGCCTACTAATTCTTTCCTTAATAACAGTTTCCACCAATTTACCCGGTATCGATGTCAGACTGACTGGCCTGTAATTTCCTGGATCTCCCCTGGAGCCCTTTTTAAAGATTGAGTGACATTAGCTACCTTCCAGTCCTCAGGAATGGAGGCAGATTTTAAAGAAAGATTACATATTTTTGTCAGGAGATCCACAAGTTCACATTTGAGTTCTTTCAGAACTCTCGGATGAATGCCATCCGGGCCTGGTGATTTATTAGTTTTTAAATTGTCCATCAGTCGGAGGACTTCCTCTCTTGTTACCGCAATCTGATTCAGGTCTTTCAAACCCCCTCCCGAAATCGGTGCTTCTGGAGTGG
This sequence comes from Gekko gecko, assembly GCA_029375565.1. Lineage (NCBI taxonomy): Eukaryota > Metazoa > Chordata > Lepidosauria > Squamata > Gekkonidae > Gekko > Gekko gecko. The sequence goes on from JAPDNY010000011.1 coordinate 21,838,422, forward strand.
GCAAACACTTCTCCTCTTCCACAGTGAAGACAGAGGCAAAAAATGCATTCAGCTTCTCAGCCATTTCCCTATCATCCTTCACTACTCCTTTTACCCCTTGGTCATCCAAGGGCCCCACTGCCTCCCTGGCTGGCTTCCTACTTCTAATGTATTTGAAGAAAGTTTTATTGTTGGTCTTTATGTTTTTTGCGATATGCTCCTCATATTCCCTTTTTGCTTGCCTGATCACAGACTTGCATTTTATTTGCCATAGTCTGTGTTCCCTTTTATCAACCTCACTAAGACTAGCTTTCCACCGCTTAAAGGAATCCTTCTTACCTTTTACAGCTTCCATTACTTTATTTGTTAACCATGCAGGCTTTTTTCTATACCTATTTGTACCTTTCCTAACCTGCGGTATATATTTTTTCTGAGCTTCTAGGATTGTCTTTTTAAATAGTCTCCAAGCTTCCCCAATGGTTTTGACCTTCTCCACTCTTCCTTTCAATTTCTTCCTCACATGTCCCCTCATACCAGAGAAGTTACCCCTTTTAAAGTTAAAAGTGGTTGCGTCAGTCTTTTTGGGCAACTCCCTATCTGTACAAATGTTAAACTCAATGACATTATGGTCACTGTTCCCAAGTGGTGCAATCACTTTTACATCTCTCACCAGGTCTTGGGTGTTACTTAGGACCAAATCCAGGATCGCCTCTCCCCTGGTAGGATCTGTGACCATCTGTTCCACAGCACAGTCATTGAGAGTGTCTAAGAACGCAATCTCTTTTTCCCGACTAGAACTCATATTGACCCAATCAATGTGTGGGTAGTTAAAGTCGCCTATTACAACACAGTTATTTCGTCTAGCCGCTATCTTTAATTCATTCATCATTTTATAATCCTCCTCTATCTTTTGATCTGGTGGGCGATAACAAACTCCCACTGTTAAGCCTCCTTTTGGACCCACTATTTCAACCCATAGCATTTCCAGAAGCGAATCCAATTCTCTTACCCTCTCAATCTTACTGGACGGTACACCCTCTCTGACATACAGAGCCACCCCACCTCCAACCCTTTCCCCCTATCCCTCCGATATAATTTATAACCAGGAATCACCGTATCCCACTGATTTTCCTCATCCCACCAAGTTTCTGAAATACCCACAATGTCTATTTCCCCCCAACACCAAGCATTCCAACTCCCCGATTTTACCTCGGAGACTTCTAGCATTTGTGTATAAACACTTATAGTTTCCCATGTTTGTTAAGCCCACAGCCTTCCTCTTGCTGCCTCGAGACCTTGCCAGGCAGTTCCTATCATTAGCCACAGTCTCAGTGGACAATTGTAATCCATTTCCTTGTACAAAAGTAATAGCTACCCCTTCATCTCTTTGAGATGAGCCATCCCGAACCAGAGACTTTTCATCTCCTGTCGGCTTTCCCCCATTATTCAGTTTAAAAACTGCTCTGCTACCTTTTTGATTTTGAGCGCCAGCAGCCTGGTTCTTCTCGGGACAAGTGGAGACCGTCCCTTTTGTACAGCTCCCTCTTGTCCCAAAAAGCATCCCAGTGCCTAACAAACTTGAACCCTTCCCTCTACACCACCGTCTCATCCACGCATTGAGACTCCTGATCTGTGCCTGTCTCTCCGGCCCTGCGCGTGGAACAGGTAGCACTTCCGAGAAGGCTACCTTGGAGGTCCTGGCCTTGAGTTTCCTGCCCAGCAGCCTAAATTTCTCCTCCAGGACCTCACGACTGCATTTCCCCACATCGTTGGTGCCGACGTGCACCACGACCACTGGCTCCTCCCCAGCACTATCTACCAGCCTATCTAAAACACGCGTAATGTCCGCTACCTTCGCACCAGGCAGGCAAGTCACCATACGGTCAGCACGCGGGTTCGCCACCCAGCTGTCTACCTGCCTAAGGATCGAATCACCAACTACCAAGAGCCCCCTCCCACCCTTCCCAGGGACGGTTCCTTGGTACGAAAGGATACCCGTTCACCAGCTGAAGAAGAGGTCCCTTCTGAGGGCACATTCCCCTTATCCTCAGCATGGTGCCCCTTTTCCCCTTGACCCTCATGCTCCCTGGCAGCAGCCGGGCTGCCAGATCCAGAGTGGGACCTATCTAACAAGTCCCCGAGAGTCTTCCCCGTGCACCTAACTGACTGTCCCTGCTTCTCCAGGTCAGCCACCTTGGCCTCAAGGGAGCAAACTCACTCCCTGAGAACCAGGAGCTCCTTGCACCGAGCACACACCCAAGACTTCTGACCAGTGGGCAGATAGTCATACATGTGACACTCCATGCAAAACACTGGATAGCCCCCAACCCCCTGCTGGCATTCTGGCTTCATAATTGTTTTTAAACAAATACTTTTCTATAACCCCCCTTTTAAAACACTTTGTATTTATATGGCTCCTGTTGTAGGAGTCTACTTACCTTACCTTACCAAGGAGCCAAGGTCCTGGCTTTCTGGCTCTTCCTGTGCTTCTAACAGAGCCCCTAGGCTGAGAGCCACAGGCAAAGAGCCTCGCCCTTTTGCTCTCGCCCTTCGGCTCGTGCCAGAGGCTCGTGCCTCTTGCAAACTTCCTGCCTTAAATGGAATTGTCTCCCAGGAGAGGGCATGGCCAACAGCTACTCAAAATCACCCAAGGCACTTAATGACGGTCAAACAAAGCCCCTTTCACACCCCAACTCCAGCAGCCAGGAGTCTGCTATTCCATTTCACCCAAGCACTTAATTACAGGCAACAATGACCCTTTCACACCCTAACTCCAGCAGTCAGGAGTCTGTTACAACTCACCCACACACTCCCAAATACAGTCACTGACACAGTACCTTCTCAGCTAAAGCACCTCAGCTGAAAGTAAATAAATAAAAATACCACTCACCCCTCTGGCAGCTCAAACACCTAGCTCCTTCTCAGAGCTCAGCTGGGTCTTGTGTGGTACAAGATTCAGCAAGACATGAAGAAATGGGATACGCTGAATTTATCACTATTGGGAAGAATCGCAACTGTAAAAATGAATGTCTTACCGCGTTTGATGTTCTTATTTCAGACTATTCCAATATTAAAACAAAGGAAAGTATTGGATACGTGGCAGAAAGAATTATCCAAATTTGTATGGGCAGGAAGAAAACCAAGGATTAAAATGAAAATCTTATGTGATGCAAAAGAAAGAGGAGGTCTACAATTACCAAATCTAAGACTGTATTATGATGCCGTCTGTTTAACATGGTTAGAACAGTGGATTAATCTTGAGGATAAGAAGTTATTGGCTTTAGAAGGGCATGATAACAAGTTTGGATGGCACGCATACTTATGGTATGGAAAAGTAAAAATGGACAAATTCTTCAAACACCACTTTATAAGACAATCACTGTTCGAGACTTGGATGAGATATAGAAAATTCTTCTCAGAAGAAAGACCACTTTGGATAGTACCAGCAGAAGTGATTAATCCATATTCAAGAAATCAAGGGTTAGATTGGCTACCTTATAAAAGTCTTTTAAAATTAGAAGGGAAAAATTTTGTGTTAAAAGATAGATTTGATGTGGAATTTGAATATGATTGGTTGAAGTATAGACAGATTTATGACTTATTTAAGACCGATAAAAGAGAACATGGTTTTAGAGAAAATAATATGGAAATTGAAACTGTATGGCTTGAAAAAGGGAAAAAAATGATTTCTAAACTGTACAAGGTTTTATTGAAATGGTATACTGAGGATGAAATTGTAAAAGAGCAAATGATAAAATGGGCGGTAAATGTTAATAACGAGATATTAATGACATCTTGGGAATATTTGTGGAAAAGGTCAATGAAAATTTCAACATGTGTAAATGTTAAAGAGAATTGCTATAAAATGATGTATAGATGGTATATGACGCCTAAAAAAATTGCTATTATAAATGAAAGTATGTCTAACAAATGTTGGAAATGTAAGAAACATGAAGGGTCTTTTTACCATATGTGGTGGACATGCGATAAAGCAGTATGTTATTGGACTAAGATCCACAATGAGATACAAAAAATTCTGAAAAGTACTTTTAAGAAAGACCCACAGATGTTATTGCTAGGTCTTAAAATGGAAGAAATAAATGTAGCCAAGAGAACACTATTATGGTACTTGATTACAGCAGCTAGACTGACTTTTGCTCAATGTTGGAAACAAGATAAAGTACCTGAAACATGGGAATGGATTAAAAAGACGTTGTTTATGGCAGAAATGGACAAACTAACAAGAAAGTTAAACAACGAAGAAGATGAAACTTTTTTTGAAGACTGGAAAGACTTTCAAGAATATCTGTTGAAAAATTGGGATATTAAACGTGGTTTGATTTGTTTTGATAGTTATTAAGAAGAAAATGAAAGAGAGTTAGTTTTTTGAATTGTTACCGTTAGTAAGAGAATATAAGTTTAGAAGTAATTGTAATAGAATAAGAGAGACACTAATGGGGTTGGAGCAGTGCGGGAAGCCTAGTTTGGGGGGAGAGGGAGTAAGAAAAATGGATATGTAGTGATTTGTTTAAATTGTATGAACATGTGATATATCCAATAAAAAACTGAGATACCAAAAAAAAAAAAAGATTTTAACATATTCAGCTAGAAAAGTGGAACAAAGCAGAAATACACTGACCTTGGGTGAATGTTATAAAATTAATACAGGCTTCTGGTTTAGTTGCTAATCTTTGTGGAAGTTATTATAGCTGGAGATGATGCTGAATTGATTTTAAATATAATATCATTAGCTTAGATATGGATTGCAGGAAAACAGAAAGCACCAGAATATTCCAACAGAAATAGATCTCGTATAGATGCCCGGGATTTAATGGGACTAGTCAATTTGATCTGGAGATAGAACTGGGAGGAGTTTGACTGATTATTTGGAACAAGAATAGGAACCACTTTCTTATTACTTCTGGAATCCCTCTAGGGGGACAGTGGGACACGTTTCTTGATTCCTTTGCATTGCCATAAATATACTTTAAATTTTAGTCTCTTTCACAGCTGCATTATTCTCCTGGGGCTGTATCTTTTGCACTAAATATGCTAATAAATATAAGGGAAAAGAGCAAGCAGGCAATTAGGATCTGTACCTAAAATTCATCGTCAAGAACTGAAAGTCTCCATCGAAGCCAAACTTCAGATGCAGACTCTTTTTGAAAATAAATTCACCATCCTGCGGGCCAACCTTGGTTCAACCAGTTGCGCATTGATTTCATTGTCGTGATTAAATTCATTTATTTAAAATATTCATTAGCCGCTTTTCTCCCTTGCAGAGCTCAAGGCAGCTTACGATACAAATAAGGCGTTGTTTTAAAAAGCAATAGAAACAACAATTATAAAGCCTGTAAAAAGTCACAGTTTAAAAACTGCAATCAAGCCTGCCAATAATAAATGCTAAATCAATCAAAATGCAGTCCGAAATAAGACTGTCTTCAACTGCCTCTGGAGGATCGGCAATGAGGGGGCCAGGACCAGCTTTCTGGGAAGTAGGGATGCCAGCCTGCAGGTGGGACCTGGGGATCCCTCAGAATTACAACTTGTCCCCAGACCACAGAGTTTAGTTCCCCTGCAGAAAACGGAAGCCTTGGAGGGTAAACTCGATAGCATTGTGCCATACTCAGGTCCCTGTCCTCCCCAGGCTCCATCCCCAAGTCTGCAGCAGATTCCCTGCATAGATCTGGCATCCCCCCATCCCCCACCAGTCGCCAGAGGGGACCTAGCGACCCTCCTGGGAAGTTCCTTCCACAATCGTGGAGCCACCACTGAAAAGATCCTGCCTCATGTGCCCACTAGACACGCTTTTTGATTGATGGGGCAGTCAGGAGGAAATCTCCCTGCAGTTGTAGTCCCTGGGCAAGAACGTACGGGAGATGACAGTCTTTCAAATACCCAAGTTTTTAAAAAACACATAGGCCTTTAGAGGACAAAGCCAACACCTTGAACTGAACTCAGGAGCAGATCGGCAGGCAGTGTACTACCTGTAGGATTGGGGTCATATGCTCAGTAGCTGGTTTTGAGCAGCAGTCTCACCGCAGCATTCTGCCCTAGATGCAGCATCCAAACATCCAAACACAGCCAGTTTGGTGTAGTGGTTAAGTGCACGGACTCTAGTCTGGGAGAACCGGGTTTGATTCCCTCTCCTACACTTGCACCTGGCTGGATGACCTTGGGCAAGCTGTAGTTCTGATAAGAGCTGTTCTTGAAAAAGAGCAGTTTCTGTCACGAGCTCTCTCAGCCCCACCGACCTCACAGGGTGTCTGTTCTGGGGAGGGGAGGGGAAAGGAGTTTGTAAGCCACTCTGAGACACCTTTGGGTAGTGAAGGACAGGGTATAAATCCTGTCTCCTCCTCCTCTTCTTCTTTTTCTTCTTCTTCTCTTCAAACATTTTTTTTAATTTCTTCTTCTATTCAGTTATATTTTTGCAAAAGTTTTCCTCTCCACTTTTTATTCTTTGTCTCGTAGCTTTGTTTGCATTGTGTCTGCATGTTGTGTGGTGTTTAGATCTGCAAGGGTATATCATATGTGCACATAATATAGATGTAACATTGATTGATACACAATTAATAATGAGAACATTTTAGGGGGCAGGGAATCGTCATCAGGAAAAGGAAAATGGCACGAAAATAAGGGACGGTACGTTTGAATCGCTTAATCAGAACTGAAATATTCTGGTCAAAACAACAGGGAAGAGAATTTTAAAATCATCCCAGGGTTGTTTTTTTAAAAAAAATGTGCAGTGCAGAAGAGGTCTCCAACTGTAAAATGACTTCCTTGTCCTATCAAAGTCATATCTCTGGTCTGATGATTCTCTACTGTAAGTGATGTTAAGAGGAAATCTCTGGGTTTACTATTAGTGCTATCACTTTGGGGACCACAACTGTTCTCCTGGGACACTAGAACATAACATAAAACGTGGACTTGAATTGCTTCTTGGAAAGAAAGAAATCGCTTTACACTAGGAGTTAATCCACAAATGGCAGAAAGAGAAGATAAACATGAAGGTGAAAGGGGATCATGAAATCCTTATACTTAAGAGTGAAGAGGTCATCCTTCTTTTTCTTGTTGCTTTTATCCCTGCAATCCGATGGAGTTAAAGTTTACAAAGGGGCCATGTTTTGGTTTGCCGGTGCTGCTTCTTTTCCTTGAGAACTCAGGGGTCATTGCCTACACAACTGGAGGTAACGTCAGTAAACCTCAGAGATCTGCTCTCTCTGGCCCCTTCGGCACATTGACCTGGTCAAGATGAAGTTAGTCTTCTTCAGTTTTATCTCAGCCCAGCTGTGGCCCCAATATCCCTGTGTGATCTCATCAAATCCTTTGGATTTTGGTGCTCCTTAAATGCTGATGACAACCAGAGCCCCTGCAGCTCCAGTATCTCATATTTCTGTATCAGTATCTCATCAGATGGAGAAATTCTTGTAGATTTGGAAGCAATGCCTGGAGAAGGAGGAGTCTGGGGGGAGGAGGAGAAGAAGAAGAGATTGGATTTATACCCCGCCCTTCACCACCTAAAGGAGTCACAGAGTGGCTTGCAATCCCTTTCCCTTCCCCTCCCCACAACAGACACCCTCTGAAGTAGGTGGGGCTGAGACAGCTCTGAGAGAACTTGTAACTGACCCAAGGTCACACCAGTAGCTGAATGTGGAGGAGTGGGGAATCAATCCCAGTTCTCCCAGATTAGAGTTCATGCTCCTAACCACAACACCAAACTGGAATTTATAGGGGATGTCAGTCATATCCCGTGATGTTGCAGCCAGGTCCAAGGTTATCACCTCCCCTTCCTGTCCAGTTACTTCCTCCCACCAAAATTTAAATTAAAATTTATCACCGTGTAGCATGTCCCCACCTTTCTCTCCCACCAATGTCACTTGTAGGCTGTTGTATGCATGTGCCCTGCTTGTCATGCTAAGCCTTTGATGCTAAATATTTGTCCTGGTATAATCGGCTGCCAAACAGCTGTGGACCATGCAAATTTCAAAATCCTCTTTAGGTTGCTCTCAGTGTTGAAGAGAAAAATCCACTCTGAAGGCCCATATGAGGACACCATCCGGCAACAGTCCCATCCTTGTCCTAATCCCCATCCGGCCTCTGGCCTTTTAGTGTCCTTAAAGGTGATGGTTTCTCATAGTTTATGGTATAACTTAAAAGAAATGGAAGCCCTATAGCATCCACCCTTTGTCACTACTCTAGGACTTCCATCTCTCCTCAACTCTATGGTATACCATAGAGTCTGCTCTCAAAGCTGCCATTTCCTCCGGGAGGCTGATCTGTGTAGTCCAGAGATCAGTTGTTAATTCTTCAGGTTGATAGCCCTGCTCATCATTATGGCAAACCGGTGCCCAAGGCTGAACTCCTTATCTTTCCTCCTGGTCCTTCTTTTCCCTCTGCCCTCCCATATTCATTGACAGTGTCACCATCCACCCTGTCAAGCAGATTTATAGCGTGGGCTTTGCCTTTGATTTCTCTCTTACTATTGCTCTATATAGCCAGTAAAACACTTTATTGTGACACAGGGGATAAACGGTTTGTATGCATGGAAAGCAACCCAGCAAACAGACTGGCAAGCAACCAGAACTCTCATGGGTTGTTATGAGGAGGAATGCTAGTTTGCCTCCACAAGTTCTCCATTTATTTGTGAAGAAGAAGAAGAAGAAGAAGAAGGGATTAGATTTATACCCTGCCCTTCATTACTCGAAGGAATCTCAGAGCAGCTTACAATCTCCTTTCCCTTCCCCTCCCCACAACAGACACCCTGTGAGGTAGGCGGAGCTGAGAGAGCTCTTTTGAGAACTGCCCTTGAGAGAACAGCTCTGAAAGAACTTGTGATTGGCCCAAGGTCATGCCAGCAGCTGCATGTGGAGGAGTAGGGAATCAAACCCGGTCCACGCTCCTAACTACTATCCCAAACTGGCTCAGAAGAATGTGCCATCAAATCATGACTCATTCATGGTGACCCCCATCCATGGGGCATTCCAGGCAAGAAATAAGCAGAGGTTGTATACCACTGAAAGTGATCTAGGTGTTCTGGTTGATCACAAGCTAAATATAAGCCTGCAGTGCAATGGACCATAAGGAAAGCTAATGCAATCTTAGGATGCATTAACAAAAGCATTGTGTCCAGATCACGGGAGGTGGTAGTTCCACTCTATTCTGCTATGGTCAAGTCTCACCTGGAGTCCTGTGTCCAGTTTTGGGCACCACATTTTAGGAAGGATGTTGACAAGCTTGAGCGTGTCCAGAAGAGGGCAACCAGGATGGTGAGAGGGTTGGAATCCAAGTCTTACGAGGAAAGGCTGAAAGAGTTGGGTATGTTTAGCCTGGGAAAGAGAAGTCTTAGAGGGGACATGATCAATACTCCTTCTAAGCCGTGGAGTCTTGTGAGCAAAAATTCTACTTTGTGAGCTACTGGCATGAAAGTTGTGAGCGAGCTCTTTGGCTACTGCATAAATTAGTGTGCTCCGGAGCCACCCTTCCTGAGCTAAGACAAAAATGTGTGAGCTGGAGGCCAAAAAACTGTGAGCTAGCTCACACTAACTCAGCTTAGAGGGAACCCTGGACATGATTGCAGTCTTCAAGTATTTGAAGGGCTGTCATTATAAAAGATGGAGCAGATCTATTCTCTCTTGCTCCAGATTGCAAGACTAGATCTAATGGGTGGAAATTACAAGGGAGTCGATACCGGCTAAATATCAGGAGACGCTTCCTGACTGTAAGAGTGGTTGAGCAGTGGAACAGACTGCCTCGGGAGGTGGTGGATGCTCCTTTGCTGGACGTTTTCAAGCGGAGGCTGCACAACCATCTTTCGGGTATGTTGTAGGGCTATCTTTCGGCTATGCTCCTGCAGAGTGCAGATGACCTGCAAGGTCCCTTCCAACGCTAACATTCTGTGATTCTATGACTTCCCTAATGGTCTCCCATCCAAGCACTAACTATGACCGATCCTCCTTAGCTCCTAAGCCCCAGCTAGCTTCGGTCGAACTGGGCTACACAAGGTAAATACCAAACTGATGCTGCAGAATTCCCGTGCTGTTTCACCCCAAAGAGACCAAAGCTCTAGAATTCTGCACTGCTTTGTGAAGCAGGGAATGTGTCCAACACCATGTTTCAGGAAAACTTATGCAGATATAAACGCGGCTAGTCTTTAGACTTCTGTTTCGTTTGTAAAATGAAATCCTGTGCTATGAAAATGCACCCAACAGAACAAATAAGTTAGAGCTGCCTTGGTTTGCTCTAAAGCCTGACGGTCATTATTACCCTTGAGTCATTCCATTTGTGGCTTCGGAAGTCCCCTCTCAAAGTCCTTGCTCTCCTGAGCTGAGCGAAGACGCTGTCCTTGACTTCTGCCTCATACAGCCAATTAACAGGTACCTGAGGGCTCCCAAGGCAAAGCAGACTCCCCTCCCAGGCTGCACGAAACCCCTCAGCGAAACACCGTTGTCCCCTCTGACCAACAGGGTCCCTGAAAAACAGATTTTTTCACCCCCCCCCATTTTTAAAAGAAAATAATAATCATTCTGTGCTTGAAGGCAGAGCTAATTCGAGATGAGCAAGTGAGAAAGGGATAATGCCAGAGCCTCAGAAGGCCAAAAGCATCAAGAATCAGGTGAAAGAAACGAGGCGGCTAGATGGAAGCGATTTGTATTTCGACCCTGCTCTCATTATGGGTAATAAGAGTGCACTCTTTGTCCCCTGCTGGAGTTAAGTGAATATACAGTGATATAATAGCTTAAGGCTAAGGGAGGGAGGGGAGGACAGCTTTTAGAAAATGACAAAGTCCAAACGGGTGGACAAAAAGGAAGACTTTCCTCTCTCCCCCCCCCCCCACTTCCTTCTGTAAATAGGAATGAGGTTTGATGAGCGTCTTGCCTTTGTGGTGCTGAAATACAAGCTCGTTATGAATAGCATATTTTTCTCTCTCTCCTGCCCATCTTTTCATTCGGCACAATAAGGTAATGCAGGAAGCCTTGAGCAACAGGTGAGATGCTTGTGAACTCTCGCGCCAGAAGAATTTCATGGGAATAGGAGATGGTGTGTGAAAGTTCACACAATGCAAAAGTTTCTCAGGCACCTCTTTTTATTCCTTTTGTAAAAAAAAAGAAGAAGTCTAAAATCCTTTGGAGTTGGCTCTTCAGGAGACCAGGAAGTGGACTGAGGAGAAAGCTACCGTAGAAGGCTGCCTGATGAGGCATTTGTCCCTCAGAGATGTTTCCGCGGTCAAGCAATCCACACAAGCCAGTGGGCACTCAGCACTGAAAGGTTTTGTGGGGGGACTGCCTCTCCCCATATGAGCCCCACAGAAGATTACGTTCGATGAACCAACACCTCCTGGTAGTCCCTGGCCCTAGGGATGTCTGACTTGCCTCAACTAGGGCTTTTTCAGCCCTGCCCCCTACCTGGTGGGATAAGATCAGTTCCACAGAGCCTGCAAGACAGAGCTCTTCCTCTAGGCCTTTAGTTGAGGCAGCGGGTATCCATTTGATCTGGCCTCCCCTCCAGGGACCACAGTTCCCAGAAGCCAGGTGGGACCACAATTTTATCAGTTGAGGCACATTATTGTTTTAGTCTATGGTGATCTTCTTGATTCTAAATGGACTGTTATAATGTGTCTTCTTTCTTTCATTGTAAATCAACTTCAACTGCAGATCTCAAGTGTAAATTATGAATTGTTTTAACTGCAAATCTGCATTACTGTAGACATCTATGTTGGTACCTGCCATGAGTCCACACTGTGGGGAGGGCGGGATATAAGTCTAACTAACTAACTAACTAACTAATCAAATACTTTAAAAGAACATGGATCCACCGTGCATCATACAATCATGGGTGGGTTTTTTTTAGGGTGCTTTTTTAATGGATATGACGAGTGATGGTGTGGATGTCTGGGGATCATATAAAATTTATAGATTATAGAAACGTGCCAGTGGGGACCCATGAGGAACTGGTAGGGGGACAGGAAATCTCACTCCCACTGGTCTCTTCTTTCTAGGGAGGGGGACATGTGGGGCATGGGACATTGTGTGTGCCATGACATCACTACTGAGAAGAACCAGAAGTGCTGTCATGTCACTCTAGGAATTGCTAGAAACTCTATGGTTTGGGGGAATTCCTCAAGCTACATAGTGTCGCTTCTGGGTTTTCTCTGGAAGTGACACCATGCTGCTTGCAATTCTGCATGCCCTCCATGCCCCCGCCCCACTGGTTGCCAGGCACAGATCAGAACCCTAGAAACCCTATGTCTTTCTCCTGCTGTTACTTTCTGCACCCCACTGCCTTTCTCCCCATTACCCCTCTTCCAGCACCTCCTGCTCCTCCTCCTTGCCTGCTTGCCCAAACCACAGCCAGGTCCCCCTTCCCCTGCTGCTGCCTGCCTGGCTCAGTTGCCCCTCCACATTCCTTCCTTCCTACCTCCATCAGTCTATTGGATACCTGCCCATGCTGACAGGTCATCCGTTCCCTGCCAACTTAGTGGTGGCCAGGGCTTTGTTTGTAGAAAAAGCCCAGCAGGAACTCATTAACATAATAGGCCACACCCAACAGCAGAAACTCATTAGCATATTAGGCCACACCCATGACAGTGCAACTCATTGGCATATTAGGCCACACCCCCATGTCACCAGAAGTGTGGTCATCCAGCCACACTCACCTTTTGCTTCTTATTCCCTTTACCTTGTTTGTTGTCAAAAACGGCCAGGGATTTTTTTGTAGCAGGAACTCCTTTGCATGTTAGGCCACACACCCCTAATGTAGCCAGTCCTAATGGGCTTCTGCTGTTGGGTGTGGCCTATTACGCTAATGAGTTCCTGCTGGGCGTGGCCAACTCTGGAGCCAGCTGGAACTCCATTCCTGTGCGTTCCTGCCCAAAAATAGCCCTGGTGGTGACCATAACTTCTTCCTTCCTTCTCGCTCAGGCTGTTCCACCTGAAACTTGATGCTGCAGCCATTGGTGCGTCAAGTGATGAAGATGCACACATGACCCAACTTCTGTGAGCATTTTCCAAAGGCGCTCACTCAAACTTAGACAGTCTGCAATGAAAAAGAGTTTGGAGACCCTCCCCCACTTCAGGGCTGTCAGAAAGCAGGGGAGGAATAGCAGCTGGGTGCTCTATTATACCCTTTGGAGACTGGTCCCCATAGGATATAATGGAGAATCAATCCATGGGGATCTGAGGAGCTGTTTTTAGTTAGAGGCACCAAAATTTCAACATAGCTGCTAGTGCCTCTCCTCAAAAAAAGCCCCCAGGTTTCAAAAAGATTGGACCAGTGGGTCCAATTCTATGAGCCCCAAAAGAAGGTGCCCCCATCCTTCATTATTTTCAATGGAGGGAAAGCATTTAAAAGGAACACGGTAAATGCGACAGCAGCTCACCTGGAACTCACATCAGGGTTCCCTCTCCTGAAGCCTCCCTTCCTTCTCCTGGAGCCTCCTGGTAAGTGCCCTGCCCGCTTGTCAGCCTCACCTGGCAACCCTAGAGAGTGTCAAATACCCAGAATGCCTCTCTGTATGACTCTGCTGTCTGGACTGGATACATGTTTGGTGGCAACAAGATCATCAAGCACTAGCAGAGTCTGCCAAGTGAACAGTCCTGCCTCCTTCTTGTGCTGCACCGCTGACCCTCACCAGTATCCCCCCTAGGAGACAGTTGACACTTTTCTGAACTGTGGAAGGGGCGGTGGTGGAGCATCTGCTTTGAACCGCAGAAGGTCCTGGTTCAGTCCCTGGCATATCCAGTGAAAAGGATCAGGTAGAAGGGCAGGTCAATCAATCAAGCTTTATTGGCATAACTAGTAGGGCAGGTGAAAGCCTGAAAATCCACTGCCAGACAGTGCCGACCTTGATATACCAAGGATCTGATTCTATATCGGGCAGCTTCATGTGTCCCTGTGGTGGTTGCAACATATCTATATTTACTAAGGTTCCTGCTCTTCTGCAATATTTACACAGCCGTTCTTGGGGTGTGGCTCTTACAAGCTCCTGCCAGCATTCCCTTGTCCCCTGCTAGCATTCAGTGGGGCAGCAGAGGGGAAATCTTCTGATGCCTGAAACCCCATAACCGGAAGTGATGTCACTGTATCACGGGGTGCTCTAGGATTCACTCAAACTTGTTTTTTTAATTTTTTTTATTGTTAGCAGGGTGTGCAAATGGCAACCACAGATAAGTATCAGTATAAATGCATACATCACAACTGATAAAGACAGGTCGTATTTCAGTCTCATTTTTCTATGGCAGGTGTAGCAAGAGAGTTTATTATTTAACGATATCTCCCTGCATTTTACAGCTTGAGGAACTGGTAACTCGTGGTCTTGGCCCAATATCAAATTTATTTATTTTTATTGTATAGCAGTGTGTAGTGTAGCCAGGAGATCCTAAGATTGTCTGGCAGCCAGAAGTTCCAGCTGTTTTGTATTATGCACCCCTAGGTGATGAGCTAGACTTATTTGTAAGGCAAGAGACATTTCAGAGGTTTGCCATTGCCTGCCTCTGCATCATGCCCCTGGTATTCCTTGGAGGTCGCCCAATCAATTGCTAGCCAGGGCTGACCCTGATTAGCTTCTGAGATCTGATGAGATTAGGCTAGCCTGGGCTATCCAGGTCAGGGCTCAAGATCAGATGACCTTAATTAATTCTAGAATTACCATACAGTTGTGGGTGGATCCTAGAGCATCCCATGATGTGGTGACGTCACTTCCAGTTATGTAGCCAGAAGTGATGTCACAGGAGTAGAATATTGCCATAATTTACTCTGGGAGCTTATCAGAGCCACACCAAAAGAAAGCCTGTCCTACCCCTGCCAGTCTCCTGGGGGATGCTGGCAACCCTGTGGTTATCCCACTGCTACAATCGGTGTAGGCAAGATCATACGAAGGGCACTTCGCTCAGCCAATGACAACTTGCTGGTGATCCCCAGCCTGAAGGCTGTCTGGCTATCCATGACCCGGGCCAGGGCATTTTCAGCCCTGGCCCCAACCTGGTGGAACGCTCTGTCTGGTGAGACCTGGGCCCTGTGAGACTGGGCCCAGGCATATGGTCTTGGATGAGTGGCACCCCCCACCCACTATGGACTTATGCCAATTTGCTTGAGCCTGCTCCTTCAAATTAAGGGGCTTGTTATTTTCGTCATCACTATATTTTATTTATTTTATTTTATTTCATTCGATTTATAATCCACCCTCCCCATATAGCCACCGGGCGGTGTCGACAATAATTTCTCATGCTGTGTTTGAATGGAATCCTACCTCACCAATGGCCAGGGTTTTTTTATTTTTTATTTTTTAAAAAAAACCTAAGGTTGTGTTTGTGAATATAGAGAAGAACAACAGTGCCTAGGGTCAGGTGTCCACAGGTGTACATGTGTGTCTCTGTTACCTGATACCCCCCCCAAAAAAAATGGATAGTCAGCCATCCCATCTCACACAGAAGGCCAATCAAAAAAAATACAGGCACATGGCACCTTCCTATGGAGCCCCTTATGAAATGTGATCATAGATCAACCAGTGTAAACATAACCCACCTCTACACGCAGCCACAATGAGCTGGAAGTACACCATACGCAGGGGTGTGCAATCATGCTAACAAGAGGAGCATTATGAGAACCAGGAGGACATGGAGGAAGAGGGAAGGGATGTTGTGAAGAGATCCTTGCACGTTGCAGACAGAGCACCCGGGTACATGTTAAGATTTTCAGTGCTGTGTCTGTATTTGAAATTAGGGTAATGTTATATTGAAGATAATCATGTGTATGTGTATAATGTCATGTCTGGTCAGACGTGTCCAGAGGCTGCCTGCTTCCAGTATTTCCATTCATGGATGGTAGTGGCTTGAACTTCAGAATAGATTGTCTCATTGATGAATTGTTCTTCTCTGAGCTGATTTTATTCAGAGTTCAAAAGCAGCAGGGCACCATGTTTTAGAATCATGAAAAATGCATAACGAATGGCGGGGAGAAGTCACATTCCCAAACAACATCAGTAGAGCCTCAGTACTAAGTTGTATGGCCAGATCTTCCCAGAAAAAGCATCTTTTTGGCAATGACTATTCTGTATGAACATATTATGAAATGGAGGAGGAGGAGAATAAGAAGGGGAAGGGGAAGGGGAAGGGGAAGGAGAAGAAGAAGAAGAAGAAGAAGAAGAAGAAGAAGAAGAAGAAGAAGAAGAAGAAGAAGAAGAAGAAGAAGAAGAAGAAGAAGAAGAAGAAGAAGAAGAAGAAGAAGAAGAAGAAGAAGAAGAAATTGGATTTGTACCCTGACCTTCACTCGGAGTCTCAGAGCAGTTTACAATCTCCTTTCCCTTCTCAGCAGGTGGGGCTGAGAGAGCTCTTTCGTGAGAACGTGTTACTGACCCAAGGTCACACCAGCAGCAGGCAGCTGCATGTGGAGGAATGGGGAATCAAACCTGGTTCTGCCAGTTTAGAGTTCACGCTCCTAACCAGGACACCAACCTGGCTCTCATTTGCTACAAACTCTATACTCACTTTCAACGTTGCCAGCATGTTCTATATTTTTCCCCTCTTTGTTCTGAAAATAATTTCTCTCTGTTTCTTCTCTTAGGGCATATCTACAGTACAGATGTAAAGTGAAATATCATTCCTTCTCCTGGGGGAACCCTGGGAATTGTAGTTCTATGAAGAGATGGTAGGCTAGGGATTGGGGAAAGGATTTCCACCTACTTAAACTTAACTTCCTTTTAATGGGAATACTTAATGCACAATCCAAACAGAATTCTACGTGTCTCTAGAAGACCATTCAATAAACTATACCATTTTTAAAATGAACAAACTGTTATTTTGTGGATTCCTTGGGGGAAGAGCATGATATTTAAACTGGTATAAAGCCAATATATATTTGAAGTATAAATATTAGAAATGTGTACTTGGGCATCAGCTAATAAAAGTGAGCCCCAAATGCCATTTTTATTATAACTAGTCTGGACCTTTTTTAAAAAAAAAAGAAAAAGAAAAAAGAACAGCCTTTGAAAATAATTGGAAAAAGATTGTTAATCTTGAGTATTCTCTTGCCTGGCTTTTTCCACAGTTGGAAGGAGGCGGTGGGAGGGGAAGGGAATGACCACGCAATCCTAAATAGAGTTACTGCCGTCTAAATCCATTGACTTCCATGAACTTAGAAGGGCGTAACTCTGCTGAAGACAGCAGAGTGAGTCAGCATTTAATGCCAGTAACAGGGACCATTATCTAACCAGCAGAGTTATATTGATCTCGCCATTGAAGAGGGTTGCGCAGATAGGTTTTCCTGTGAATAGCTTTTCTGCCAATCGTTGCTCTGTTAGAGGGTCCTGCGGAGAGCTTTTTGGAGAGCCATTTCCTTTTGCTCATGCTGAGTATTTTCTCGTTGGGGGACTGCGCCATTTCTTACCATGTCTTCTGCCACTTGCTTTACTATCGCAGTTGGTCCTGTGCGATAGAACTAGATGAATGAGTGTGCCCAGGGCTTTTTTTTGTAGAAAAAGCCCAGCAGGAACTCATTAGCATAATAGGCCACACCCAACAGCAGAGACTCGTTAGCATATTAGGCCACAGCCCCATGTTACCAGAAGTGTGGCCATCCAGCCACATACACATTTTGCTTCTTATTCTGTTTACCTTGTTTGTTGTCAAAACCCAGGGCTTTTTTTTGGAGCAGAGACTCCTTTGCATGTTAGGCCACACACCCCTAATGTAGCCAATCCTAATGAGTTTCTGCTGTTGGGTGTGGCATATTATGCTAATGAGTTCCTGCTGGGCGTGGCCAACTCAGGAGCCAGCCGGAACTCCGTTCCTGTGCGTTCCTGCCCCAAGATAGCCCTCAGTGTGCCTATCTTAGGTCTCCTAACACAGGAGTGGGCAAACTGCGGCTCGGGAGCCACATGCGGCTCTTTCACACATATTGTGTGGCTCCCAGCAAGGCAGCTGGGGAAGTGAAGGGGAGGCATGCATTTGATCCCTTCCTCCCTCCCTCCTCCATCCCTCCTATCTATTTGCTTTCTTTGTTTCTCTCTCTCTCTCTTTCTTTCCACCTCTTTCATTCTTTCTTTCCACCTCCCCCTCTTTCTCTCTCTCTTAGACAAATAAATACCATTGGACAAATAAATATCATTATCAATATCTGTTTTTACCCCTTTTGTTTTTATTTTTGGCAGTCTCATTTAATGGTAATAAAAAGCAAATCTGCATATTTTCTAAATAAAAATGTGCGCGTAATATTTGTTCATGTCTTACGGCTCTCAACCATCTCAAATTTATTCTATGTGGCTCTTACGTTGAGCAAGTTTGCCCACCCCTGTCCTAACACATGTCAGCTTTACCCACTCTTTCACGCAGCCTGTCATCTTGGAATGCCAAATGCTCCCTAGTGCCTAGTGTCCTAGGTAAGGCTACCAAGTGCAAGTCTTAGCAACTGCTCTGATAACACTATTTTCACCTGGGTACCCAAAGCCTCCCTGTTCCTGCTCTGCTTAACAAAGCCACAATCATGCTGAGCAGGATGCAAATCATTTCCTCACAGCCAAGGCTACAAGGATGGGCCCTTTGGTTACATTGGGGTCCCAACGTGGCTCTTGGTACCAGCCAAGTGTTTTTAGAGAGTGGGCGGAGCCACATGAGGTGTTTGAGCAGTAAGGCTTCTGATTGGCCATTAGAGATTTGGTTGATGGCGCAGATTTTTTTTTTAATGTTGCCTTGGCAGCAACTGCCACCGCACCACAAGGATCTCCACTGTGTGACTGGAGGTAAACCACAGCAGCCATTTTTTAACTTGCTACACCTCCAGTGGCAGCCATTTTGTGGCAACCATTTTGTGGCTGTGCCCACTATGCTGTGTCAGAATTCCAAAGGTGCCCACAGTCTCAAAAAGGTTGGGGACCCCTGGATTACATCACATCTATAGAATTCTTGGGTAAAGTTACCCAGAATCACACGACATATGAAACTGTCTTCTGCTGAGTCAGAACTTTGTCCATTCTAGCTCAGTATTTTCTGCTCTGCTGGGTATGATGGGAGTAATAGTTGATGTAAGTTTTATGTTTGATTCTTTATATGCGACTGTCCCTTCAAGACATAACCAAGTGGCATTCTGGGAAAGGAGAAGGAACAAGTGGACGTCAATACTGAAGTGATTTTAGTTCTGAAGGTATTGTGGTTAGAGTTGCCCGCTCTGGGTTGAGAAATACCTGAAGATTTTGGGGGCGGAGCCTGGAGCTGTCAGGATGTAGGGAGTGGAGGGACTTCAGCAGGGTATAATTCCATAGAGTCCACCCTCCGAGCAGCCATCTTCTCCAGGGGAACTGACCTCTGCTGTCTGGAGATCAGTTGTAAAAGCAGGAGATCCCGAGGCAGTCTTTGTTGGTTTGTTTTGGGAGGAAAGAAAACTTTCAAGTTGGTTACCCTTCCTGCCTCTCTCCCTGATTGGAGTATAACACTGCAGGGGCTTTCCAGGGTCTCTAGCTGAAAACGGCATCTCCAAAACCAGCTGTTTGAGATTCCTTAACCAGAGGAACTTTTGACTACGTTGGGATGTGGCGTCTTAATGTACAGGCTGGTCCACCTAGACTCTGCTCTCGGGTTTGAGGGGTACACAAATACAGACAAATTGCTTGTGATGATCGTGATGTTTATTAAAGGATTAATAAGGTGTTGAGCCAGGTGATACAGAATAAAAGCAAGACAAAGAAAGCAACAACAGTGGATGGATTCCTCGGACCATAAGATCTGGGGTACATTTGCGCTGTTCCCATCAGCCAGAGAAGTTCAAAGGGATGAAGGCTGGTGATGGTAGAAAGTGCCATAAAGCCACAGCTGTAGGGTTTTTGAGGCAATAGATGTTCAGAGGTCATTAGCCATTGCCTGCCTTCATGTCACAACCCTGGTATTCCTTGGAGATCTCCAAGTACTAATAAGGGCTGGCCCTGCTTGGCTTCGGAGATTTGGCAAGTCTGAGCTAGCTGGGCCCTTCCAGGTCAGGGTGGGATAAAGACTAGGGTACATTAATAAAGGCCAGATTCCCTTCTCCATCATGGGGGGGGGGAAGCAAGTGAGCCAAGCATTTAATTATGGGAAAAATCAGATAGGTGCTGTGTTTACAACAACGCATCTCTCAAATATGCGCTGACTACCTTGGACCAAGCATGGCACTATCTTGAACCAACTGAGAACTCAGGTTTCAAGGTGTGAGCAGGTGGAGAGGCCATAAGCGGGGTAAAACACGGGGAATTAGGGAACCGGCAAGCAATTCACTAAGCCTCCTTGGCATCACAACAGTCTTGCAGCTCTTCCCCTGACACATGTTTCCTTCCTGTTTCCGTTGTTCCTAGGGCTGCCCCCTGGTGGGGGACAGGGTGTAGGATTGCCAGCTCCAGGATGAGAAACTCCTGAAGATTTAGGGGTGGAGCTTGGGGAGGATAGGGACCTCAAAGGGTCCAATGCCATAGATTCCACCTTCCAAAGCAGCCATTTTCTCCAAGGGAATTGATCTCTGTAGTCTGGAGATGAGCTGTAATTCTAGAAGATCCTCAGGGCCCACCTGGAGGCTGGCATCCCTATTTGCCCTCGACTATGCAAAAGGCTCAAAGCGCTTATATTCTTGACTTGGGAGGATCTCACTATAGAAACTCTTGCATCTCTGAAATTTGGCAGGGAGGGTCCCTTGGGCAAGGGGTCCAGCTCCTGAGAACGTCATCCCAATTGGCTACAAAACAAAACATCTGGAAATGTATTTTTTGTGTCTGGGAGTGTATCAGACTGAGACCCTCTCTTCTGTCAGTCAGAAAATTTTGGCACCAAGGTCCTTTGTGTGACAAGTAAAATCTCTGAAAATGTCATCCAAATTGGCTGGAAAAGAGAAGCTACAGCTGGAATTGTGTTTTTCCAAACTGATGGAAACAAAAATCAATGTAATAATAAAATGAACATGTGCGATTGCTAATTTAATGAAAACAAATGTCATTTTCATGTAATGAAAACAAATGCATTGGAAACAAAAAATGAAAATGCTAAAAAATGCACTTCCCGGGGAACCCTCGCCCATCCACACTGTCTGATCGCACAGTGACGGGCTGAGCCCACAGCAAAATGGATTATCCTGGGATGTCTGATCAAATGACTCTGTTTCAAATATCAATGGATGAAGTAGGAGGGCTTCCTGATCATACCAAATGGCATGTCTGACCGCAGCCTAGGAAAACTTCATCCAAGAATGGGTGAACTTCTGAATTCCACCATGATTACTATGCCGGAAGCCAATGCCAAATTTGCCCTTGACTTTTCCCATCAACTGAGCGAAGAGCACCCATGTGATAATCTCTTGTTCTCACCTGTGAATCTTACCTGTTCCCTTGGCCTGCTTCTTTATGCGTCTAGAGGTGGTACTGCAGCTGAGCTTGAAAAGGTACTCCACTGGGATGAACTGAAAGAGTCTGAGAAAGTCAGAAACAAATGATACTTGATAACCCAGATAAGAACAAGTGCATCACCAGTAAAGTTTCTAGAAAAAGACAAGATGTATTCCGGACACAGATGCTATCCTGAACAACATGCTAAATCTTGTGATGACAGACTACACACCCACATGAACCACAACATGCTAGGTCTAGCAACAGTAGACGACCAACTCCTGAACCAGAACATACTAAACCTCATGATGAGAGATGACAGGCCCCCCAGCGCCCGTCTGGCTGCTCTGCGCCTGAGGCATCATCTTGTCCTCAAACAAGTGTTCTAGATTATAAATGTGAAAATCCTGAAGGAGTCCATACAGGATTCAGCAAAATCCTTGCACAACTTAACAAACCCAGCACCGATTATTTCTTGAGTTTTGCCAACAAGCTGTCTGGAAACTATGCCTTCATCCAGAAATTCCTTTTCTGTGCTCTGAAACTGTACTTGACTGAAGTTGTTAGAGCAGATTTTCATAATACCCTGCCCTGAAGATGTGAGGAGACTGATAAACCTGTGGGTTGAAGTCCGGTCACGTGGTGAAATCAAGGATATTCTCCCTGAGCAGAGCAGTCTGACTCAGCTGCTGATGGTGAATACCATCTACTTCAGAGGACTATGGGAAATTCAGTTTAACAAAGGGCTCACCGAAGAAGCCCCGTTTTACACAAATGAGAAGGCCTCTTATCCTGTGCAGCTTTTATGTGGTGAGGGGTCTAATTTGCACTACTGATTTTAAAGTGGCTTTGTTGCGCAATCTATTCTCATGGAGTTTTGCTTCAGGTCACCTTTTTTTAAAAAGAACGGCCTTCTTCCTGATCTGTTATCCAACAAAACAATCACAATGCTTGATTTAGACATCTGATTTAGGCATCAACATGAAGTCCATCTTGTCTAGAGAGAAGTTCTGTTCTGAGCGGCAGAAATGTGCTCTTTGTGTTGCTTCATGACAGGCCTGCCTGAGTAGCGGCAATGAATTTGTATGGATTCTGCTGTACCATGTTGCCTAAAGTCAGCTTTGAGGGTAACTTCTTATTTTTTTAGGCTGTTCCTTTAAAAAAAAGAAAAGAAAGGAAAAGAGGGCAGCAAAAACTGTTCTATGGCCCCAGTCACACTGGGGGGAAAGGTGCGGCTGAAGTGCGGCTTTTTTGAGCTGCACCAAAAGAGAAGCACGGCGGCAGGATCAGACAGATCCCCTGGGCCGCCGCATAGTTGTTCCCCGGCATGACCAGATGCCAGGGGGAAGCCACAGATCAGTGCACGAGGCGAGCCCGCTGTGCATGCGCAGTTCTATAGGGCCTCCGAATGCTGCAGGGAGACGGGCGCATCGGGCGATCAGATGCCAGCCCATGCTGCGCATCAACTGTTAGGCAGTACCCTTTTGGTGCCACCTTTTTGCGGTGGGTTTTTGGCTGGAAGGGACAGATCAGGGACAGGTGCATGCCGCTTCCCAGATGTTGCGGTATAATCGTGCCCGCTTGATGCGCCCCTTTCTTTCTGGCTTCAACTGTTAACTGCAGAAGTTCTCAATAAACAAAGCATGGGGGGGAAAGAAAAAAATGCACTTCCCTAGATTTTGGGGAGTAACTGAAACAGAACTGAGCACTATCAGAGAGTCTCACTAGATTGATCCAAATCAGTATATGATTTCCCCTTCCCTCTGCCTCCAGCTAGGTACAGATCTCTGACTATTCTCATTCTCTTTTTTCTTTTCATCTGACTGCTACCTCTGGCTTTCTCCTTTTCCACACAATCCTCAATAATATTCCACACAATCCTCATTAATCCTCTCCCAAACCTCAACAGTAATTTCCCACTTTCTTCCTTCATCCATCCACCATCTTTGTTCCCTTGCTTTCATAGGCCCATGCTTCTACCACCTTCTTTTCCTAGACCAGGGGCGGCCACACTGCAGCTTGGGAGCCACATGCGGCTCTTTCACACATATTCTGTGGCTCCCAGCAGGGCGGCTGGGGAAATGAAGGGAGGCATGCCTCCCTGATCAGTCTTCCCTTCCCCAGTCAGTGTTCCCTTCCCTGGGTAGGCTTGAAGCGGTGGGAAGGGGGGAGCAGAGAAAGAAAGCAACTTTAAATGTTTTCTCAAAGTTCCCTCCCCATGCCTACAAATAGCATTGGACAAATAAATATCATTATCAATATCTGTTTTTACCCTTTTTGTTTTTTATTTCTGGCACTCATTTAATGTTAATAAAGGCAAATTTGCATATCTCTCCTTATATATAAAAGAGTTTTGGTGTTTGTCCTGCACATGCTCCTGCAGCCTTTAGCTCCATCACCTGCTACTCTGAAGGATCCCCTGGCTGCATTGGCTGGCTCCCTTGCCTCCATCCCACCCACAGAGGTGGCCACTAGCACCTCTGGCTCAGTGTGCTATGAGCCAACCAACGGGATGGACTCTCCAGTGTCTGGAAGGTGAGCACGCCAACTGGGAAGAGGAGCAAGAGGCCACAGGCATTCAGAAACACCATGGCCAAGGAGGAGGCAGTGGCGAGGCGGTGGTTGCTGCCACGGTGGGAGGCCACCCCTCCGCTGGCAGCCCTGTCGTCATCGTCCAGCTCAGACGAACCGGCTCTGACACCGCTCCACACTGTGCCCTGCCACCACCACCAGTACCGCCACCAAACACACCACGAGGCCTCTCTGATGCAAACCTGCCTCCACACCAAACACCTCCTGCTGTCTGACCCTAGTGGTGGGAGCTAGGATGCCGGTGCCAGTGGTGGTGGTCTACCTGCTGCTGGGCCCGGGAGGGACTGGCAGGTGGTGGCCCAGCTAGAGCTCGTTGCATTTGTCTCTGCAATAGGCCTTATTCTTAGTTTTTCAATAAAAACATGTGTGTAGTATTTGTTCTTGTCTTGAAGCTCTCAAACGTCTGACATTTATTCTATGTGACTCTTACCTTAAGCAAGTTTGGCCACCCCTGTCCTAGACCCTTCCTGCTCTGCTTCTTTCTAGGATCCAGGTTCCCTGGCCCAGTGGTATTACACGATGGCTACAATCAGGGCAGCTCAGTCAGTGGCTGATGGAAACCATCCTGCCTGTCTTACCCTTCGCTCCCAAGGATGATATGATATCCCATGAGTCTGTTTCAACAAGGTCACAACTTCATTATGAAAGTCAATGTGCAGTTAGGGTGTTAGACTAGGACTGGAGAGTCCAATGCTCAAATCTCCACGTGATCATGGGGCCCATTGCATGACCTCGAACCAATCAGTCTCTCCCTTTCCGCCTAAGTGACTGAACAGGGCTGCTCAGAAGATAAAATGGAGGACCACTGTGACTGACCCAAGGTCACCCAGCTGGCTTTTTTAATGTGGAGGAATTGTAGGGTTGCCAGGTTGACTTATCTGGCCCTGCAGGGATCTCCTGACATCCTTCCAGGAGACCGGAAGTGATGTTGGGCATTCTCAGGCCTACTTCCAGTTTCGGGTGTACTTCTTGTCAGGGGTGACACGCTGGTGTTTGAGCAAAACTCTGTGGTAAATTCAGCTTCAAACCATAGAGTTTTGCCCTAAAACCCGGGCTTCTCCCTCCTCCCTACTGGAAGTAAGCCAGCAACTGGAAGTAGACCTGAAGCTGGAAGTAGGCCTGAAAAGGTCAATTTGGGGTGGGATTTCCCTACAACGGCCAGCTGGCCAGTGGTGGGCAAGAGCTTAGGAAAGCAGGGGATCCCCTGTTCCCCTGTTCCCACCAGGAATTCCCCTGCTCCCACTGGGGGGCTGGCAATTCTAAGGAGAGGGGAATCAAACCTGGTTCTCCAGATTAGAGTCCACCACCCTTAATGACTACACCACACTACACACAATGGTATCTTCCCATCAACAAGCTCCTGACAATAATCAGGCTTCCACATTCTGAATGAGCTGTAGTTTGGGGGTTGTCTTCAAGGGCAACCAAATATAGAGTGCATTTGCATAATCCAACCACAAGATTACAGAAACATGGATCAGCCGGGCCAGATGGACTGCAAATGAGAAACGAGAGAGTTGGTGAACCAGATGCAGCTGACAGAAGGTGCTCTTGGAATGATAAGTCACCTAGCGCCACAAGACTGCACCAAAAAAAAAGGCCTGCATGGTTAATGAACAAAGTCCACCCTCCAGAGCAGACATATTCTCCAAGGGAATGAATCTCTGTAGTCTGCAGATCTGTTGCAATACCAGGAGATCTCCAGGCCCTGCCTGGAGGTTAGCAACCCCAGTCATCATACCGGGGTGACATTCCATCATTTGCTCCAAAGTCTCTGCTTTAAACATGGACTTTGGGCGCATGCCAGAGCATCAGCTGGTGTGATGACATCAGTTCTGGGTCATGATGGGAACGGCATCATCACCTCGGGGATGCCAACTGCCCCCCCCCGTTATGGCCAAGTGGAGCCGGAGGCAGAAGATCTCTCACCCTCGGCAGGAACTGTGCCTCCGGACAAAGGACAACTTGTCACGTCCCAGACTGCGGCTATTTCCCCAGGGACTTGCAAAGGGGGACCCACCCACCCAGATGGAGCTTTAGGGTTGCGCACCAAGGGCTCCGGGAGCCGAAGACAGAGGAGCCAGCGGTCCAGTGACAGGGTCCCCCCGAACACCCTCCTCTTCTGCACTGCTTGACATTGTGTCTCGCGGAAGATCTTGGAAGGCTGGTTTTTATCGTTAATTCTGGTGTTACATGAACAAAGTAACGGAAGCAGTAAAAGGTAAGAAGGATTCCTTTAAGGAGTGGAAGGGTGGCACAAGTGAGGTAAATAAAAAGAAGCACAGGCTTTGGCAAATAAAGTTCAAGTCGGTGATCAGACAAGCAAAATGGGATGATGGGATGATGAGGACCAGATTGCAAAAAACATCAAGACCAACAATAAAAATTCCTTGAAATTCATTAGAAGCAGAAAACCAGCCAGGGAGGCAGTGGGGCCCTTGGATGACCAAGGAGTAAAAGGATTACTAAAAGATAACAGGAATGGCAGAGCAGCTGAATGCATTTTTTGCCCCTGTCTTCACCGTGAGAGATGGGAGGTTCTTGCCCACTCTAGAACCACTGATTTCAGGAGGGATGTCGAAAGACCTGAGTCGGATTGAGGTGATGAGAGAGGAGGTGCTACAACTGATCAACAAATTAAAAACTGACAAATTACCAGGCCTAGAGGGCATACATCCAAGAGTTCCGTGTGCCTGCAATTAAAAAGGCAGATGCTATGCTGGGGATTATTGGGAAGGGGACTGAAAACAAATCAGCCAGTATCATAATGCCCAGTATGAATCTATGGTGTGGCCTCATGTGGCCTCATGTGTACAGCTACACCTCAGAAAAGACATTATAGCATTGGGAAAGGTGAAGAAAAGGGAAATTAAAATGATTAAGGGGATGGTACACCTTCCCTGTGAAGAAAGGTTAAAGAGGTCAGGGCTCTTTAGTTTAGAGAAATGATGACTGAGGGGTGACATGACAGAGGTTTACAAAATTATGCATGAGATAGAGAAGGTAGAGAAAGAAGTACTTTTCTCCTTTTCTCACAACACAAGAACTCATGAACCCGCAATGAAATTAATGAGCAATAGGCTTAGTACAGGTAAGAGGAAGTACTTCACCCAAATGGGGCGCCATTGGTGCCAGCGCCAGAGGTTAGGAGTCTGGGAGTGCTCCTGGATGCCTCCTTAGCGATGGAAGCCCAGGTAGCAGCCACTGCAAAGTCTGCCTTTTATCATCTATGGCTGATTAAGCGGTTGGTTCCCTCCCTTGAACGCAGTGACCTGGCAACAGTGATCCACGCAATGGTCACTTCAAGACTGGATTGCTGTAATGCCCTCTACATGGGGCTGCCCTTGTCCCAAATCCGGAAGCTGCAGCTGGTGCAGAACGCAGCGGTGAGGCTGTTGTTGTGTCTTCCTGTGCAGGAACACACCCAGCTGGCCCTAAAAGCACTGAACTGGCCGCCTATAGCATACCGGATTCAATTCAAGGTATTGGTTCTTACCTTTAAAGCCCTATATGGTCAGGGACCTACTTACCTAAGGGACTGCCTTTCCCCACATTCCCCACAGAGGGAACTGGATAAACATATGGAGCAGAGGTATAGATAGGGACTCTGGGGCAAGTGAGGCTCTGTATTCTTGGTGCTTGGGGAGGGGGGTCAACAGTGGGAGGGCTTCTAGTGTCCTGGCCCCAGTGGTGGACCTCCTGATGGCACCTGGCATCTTTGGCCACTGTGTGACAAAGTGTTGGACTGGATGGGCCGTTGGCCTAATCCAACATTGGCTTCTCTTATGTTCTTATGTTCCCCGGAGAGCACTAAGATCGGGGTCCCAAAACCGTCTAGCCCTCCCAGGCCCTAAAGAAGCCAGGCTAACCGTGACGAGGGCCAGGGCCTTTTCTGTGGTAGCCCCTAACTGGTGGAATGAGCTCCCAGATGACATCAGGGCCCTGTGGGACCTTTTACAGTTCCACAGGGCCTGTAAAATGGAGCTCTTCCACCAGGCTTTCAATTAGGATGCTGCCTCCCAATACTGTGGCCCTGGCCCCAACATCAGTGCCAATTTATTAACCTACAGCCTGGCAGGAGCCTAGATTATGATGGTAGTGACCTTCTGGATATTGAGAGAATGCCACCATTGTTTATTAACATCTATCTTTATTAATATTTATAATCTATATGTTGTGGTCTGAGTTTAAATCTTCAGTTTTAACATATCTCGCTGGGTTTATACACACACACACACACACACACACACACATATATATATGTATATATATACATACTCTGTAAGCCACCCTGAGTCTGCCTTGGCGGGGAGGGCGGGATACAAATTAAACAAATAAATAAATGTAGAATTCACTGCCTCAGGAAGTGGTGGCAGTTACAAGCACAGACAATTTCAAGGGGCATTTGGATAAACATACTGAGCAGGGGTCCATCAGTGGCTATTAGCCACTCTGTCAGAGACAGTGATGCTCTGTATTCTTGGTGCTTGGGGGGCAACAGTGCGTGGTCTTCTGGACTTATGGCCCCACTGGTGGACCTCCTGAGGGCTCCTGAGTTTTGGCCACTGTGTGACACAGAGTATTGGACTGGATGGGTCATTGGCTTGATCCAACATGGCTTCTCTTATGTTCTTAAGACCTGACCTGGATAGCCCAGTCTTGTTAGATCTCAGTCTTGTTAGATCTAAACAGGGACAGCCCTGGCTAGTATTTGGATGGGAGACCTCCAAGGAATACCAGGGTTGTGACATGGAGGCAGGCAATGGCAAATGACCACTGAACGTCTCTTGCCTTGAAAACCCTACGTGGTTACCATAAGTCAGCTGTGGCTTGATGGCACTTTCCACTGCCACTAGAACCACGAGGGAAAATCAGGGTATTGATATTTTAAAGAAATTAAAAATAGATATATCCAACAGGCAAGAGGAACTGACATTAGAGAATTCAACGAATTGCCTGTTATCACAAAATCTCGTACGTATGCATATGGCATCAAGTCACAACTGACTTATGGCAACCCCAGCAAGGAACTTTCAAAGCCAGTGAGAAGCAGAAACGGTTTGCTATGGCCTTCCTCCTCAGAGTCTCCCTTGGTGCTCTCCTAAACAAGACATGA
The DNA here is from genome assembly GCA_029375565.1 of Gekko gecko. Lineage (NCBI taxonomy): Eukaryota > Metazoa > Chordata > Lepidosauria > Squamata > Gekkonidae > Gekko > Gekko gecko. The sequence goes on from JAPDNY010000011.1 coordinate 21,867,437, forward strand.
CCCTGCTTAGTTTCTGAGATCTGTACCATTCCATACTGTACCATTCTACATCCCACAAAATCTCACAGTGCATTGCAAAACAGGTAATATGCAATGAGCCCTTCTTATTGTGCCTGTGTATGTTGCATCCCATAACCAGCCCCAAGTGTGCTGTACTGCACTTTTCACTTTCTGCTGCAATGTAAATGTCCTGAAATCTTTTGGTCTGTTCTGGTATTCCATTTACTTTCCAGTAGCTGGGTGCAATTAATGGGCATATACTCTCTGCCAGAGCAAACAAATTAGTCATCTTTCTAGGAACTGCTGTTGGAACTTCAGTCCTGGAACACACAATCACAGAGTGCTTCCCTGTCGCTTTACAAGTGTGCTTCCCTTTCCAAAATTGTACTTAACAAGAGACTCTAAATCAGGTTTGGATGTCTGGGCTGCAGCAGATTTAGTTTAATTATGGTGCTTGCATTTGATGGGGAATGGATGGGAGTGGGGGTGAGCCCTAGAAAGAGCTCTTATGGGATTTTTAAAATGCAAGAATCCTTTTATACGGTGTCCTGGTGCATCAAACCATGGCAGGCTGTGCTCAGCTCAAACTGTAGCTTGGACAGCCATTCGGTTGACTTCCAAACAGCCAAAGAGAGACATCTTTGCATGTTGTTCACAGAGATACTGACAGTGGGACAGATTTTTCTTCCCTCGCTCGATAAACTATCCATATAATTTGCACTGACTAGCATCTAGAATGTTTGAGGGTAAAATACCTTGGAAATTGTACTGAAACCTGCGTACATGGTGAGGCTATTTTGGACAGAGTAACATTTTGGCAGGTGGAGAACATAAGACATTTAACAGTCTGGTTTTCCTTATAATTATCATCGGTGTGTTCCAAAAGACATAAGGCGAATTGGATAAGCACAACAGATCTGATTCTACAGTCTCAAACTCCCAAATGTGGACTGAGATTTCAAATGATAGCCTGGAAGGAGGAGGAGGAGGAGGAGGAGGAGAAATTGGATTTATACCCCACCCTTCACTACCCAAAGGAGTCTCAGAGCAGCTTACAAACTCCTTCCCCTCCTCCTCCCCACAACACAACAGACACCCTGTGAGGTAGGTGGGGCTGAGAGAGCTCTGACAGAAACTGTTCTTTTTCAAGAACAGCTCTGCCAGATCTATGGCTTGCCCAAGGTCGTCCAGCAGGTGCAAGTGGACGAGTGGGGAATCAAACCCGGTTCTCCCAGATTAGAGTCCGCACACTTAACCACCACACCAAACCACTACACCAAACCCAGGCAGCATGGTATAGTGGTTAAAGGGTTGTATTAGGATTTGGGAACAGTCCAAGGAGAAGACAACAAAGCTCCAACATCTCAAGCACTTTCAGAGACAAAGTGTCTCATTCAGATCTCCAATCACACAAGTTGCATGATGAAGCCAGGAGGTGTCCCTGGGTGATTCCCAGCAATGCGGCTAAGTTCCTATTTTATTTTTCAGCCTTTTAGTGTAGGAAGAGTTCATTAAATTGGTGTCTGCCCCTGCACGGTCAGAGGAACCGTTAAATATTGATCAATGGTTTCCCTCTATGCGTGTAAAAAATGCATGAGTGGTAAGACAGTTTCTCCGGGATGAAAAATTTGAAACTACATTTGGTGGCCTCTTATTTTATTCAAATTGGCAATAAATGGACTTAACCAGGACAGCACAAGCTGTCGGGAGGAGAGGAGAGGGGAACGAAGTTATTTATGGACCACGCTCTTTCTAGCTTGTGCAAGAGCAGATACCTTAGAAATACACTTGCAGTGTTCTCCTTTGTTTGTCTTGGTTCGTATTTGCAGATATAAGTGAACTACAGCATGATTGAAATGTGTGCCGTTCTCCACTTAGGACATAAATCCAATGTGTTCTCCTATTTTTCTTCATATTTGTTCACTCAGATTGGTCATATAGCTTCTAAGTCCCTGTGCAGAACAGCAGATGAGTAATGTCCATGTTTTCATCACTTGGTGATGTCAGCTGTTCTGCACAGGCTTAGAGGGGACATAATTGCAGTCTTCAAATATTTGAAGGGCTGTCATGTAGAAGATGGAGCAGATCTATTCTCTCTTGCTCCAGATTGCAAGACTAGAGGTGATTTCCCACTACAGCTGCCTCGGGGTTGCGCCGCCATTTGCCCCGATACTATTTGCCAATTTCACACCCGAAGCCGTGGGGCTGCATTTTGACCCGCGGCTTCGCCGATTTCCCCGCAGTTTCGTAATCCTCAAAAAACAGGATCAGGAAACTGCGGGGAAATCGGGCGAAGCCGCGGGTCAAAATGCAGCCCCGTGGCTTCGGGTGTGAAACTTACAAATAGTATCGGGGCAAACGGCGGCGCAACCCCGAGGCAGCTGTAGTGGGAAATCACCCTAGATCTAATAGGTGGAAATTACAAGGGAGTTGATATCGGCTAAGTATCAGGAGAAACTTTCTAATTGTAAGAGTGGTTGAGCAGTGGAACAGCCTGCCTCGGGAGGTGGTGGATACTCCTTCGCTGGACGTTTTCAAGCAGAAGCTGGACGACCATCTTTTGGGTATGTTGTAGGGCTATCTTTGACTTCGCTCCTGAAGAGTGCAGGGGGTTGGACTAGATGACCTGTAAAGTCCCTACCAACTTGAACATTCTATGATTCTATGATTCAGCATTGATTGTGTGAATTTGCTCCCACTGAAAAGAAAGTTCTTTAAAGTCAGGCTGTCACAATTAAATAACTGTATACTTGCATGCTAGTCACTTAGCTGCTGTTCTGAGATACCAGAAAAGGGCTCATACAATCTATATGTGCCATTCAGTCATTCAAATTGACCCTTCTCAATTAATCAGCTAAAATTCTAAGTGATTAATTGCTGATCGTGGCGACCTTATTATACAATGATGTGAGGCGACCAGAAAGTTCTGCTTGTGGTACTTCATCCATGATGGTGGTTTCCCACCTAAAATAATCACTTGATGTCCTATTCATAAAGAAAGAAGTGTGCATGAATGAGGACACCCTAAGTTCTTTGGACTGAGCTTCTTCAGCCCTACCCTTTGATGGCTGCTCCAAAAAACAAGCAAATAGGAAGAGACACGGTGTCTGTCTTAGTACAATTACAGCAGATCATTGTATGGTTCCCAGGTTATCACATGCTAAGATGAGTTGTTACACCAGTGCAAGAAGTAGGTTGTGGCCATCATTACCCTCACTACATCAAAGGTTGTTACATGGCACTGGATGAAGTGGAGTACTTTGGCCATCACTGAGTCAATTAGTTTGGTATCAGTTTGCAACCTCATTCTTACATCCAGTCCGGAAAAGGTCCAAGACCCCATGTCTGAGACAGAGAATACAACTTGCTCCTTTCAATAGTGGTTGAAATAACATGATAAAGTAAATAGCCGATCTCTTCCTGACTGGTAATGATACCCCCAAACCTCTTGTTCAGAGGACAGCTTACCTTGTCTAATGGTACAACCAGGGCTATTTTTGGGCAGGGATGCACAGGAACGGAGTTCTGGCTGGCTCCGGAGTTAGCCACACCCAGCAGGAACTCATTAGAATAACAGGCCACACCCCCAACAGCAGAAACTCATTAGGATTGGCTACATGAGGGGTGTGTGGCCTAACATTCAAAGGAATTCCTGCTACAAAAAAGCCCTGGGTTTTGACAACAAACAAGGTAAACAGAATAAGAAGCAAAAGGTGTGTGTGGCTGGATGACCACACTTCTGGTAACATGGGGGTGTGGACTAATATGCTAATGAACTGTACTGTCAGAGGTGTGGCCTAATAAACTAATGAGTTTCTGCTGTTGGGTATGGCCTATTATGCTAATGAGTTCCTGCTGGGCTTTTTCTACAAAAAGAGCCCTGGGTAGAACCTACCCTACAGATTCCTGGTAGGTCCTGGTAGCTTGCTTGTTTATCTGTCTGCGGCATTCTTATGGTGTCTTTCTCCTTGAAGGGATGCAAAGTAGGTAAGAAAAATATGTAAATGTAATTTAAATAAATTAGACAGTTAAACAAAGAAAACATGTCCTGGACTGGCCCTGTCTAACAAAGCTGTCTACTAATGGTTCATAAACCAACAAACTTGAAATACATTAGGCTGAACGAAGAAACGTCTTCTATGTGGAGTGGATTCTTTGTCCAAGAGATTCAGCTTTATGGTCCCGTTTCCAATCTGAAGGGGATGCGGGCTGTCACTCAATGACAGAGCATCTGCTTTGCAGGCAGAAGGTCCCAGGTACCATGTAGTGGTTTGGAGTGGCGGACTCTAATTTGAGAGAACTGAGTTTGATTCCCCACTTCTCCACATGCAGCTGCCGGTGTGACCTTGGATCGGTTACAAGTTCTTTCAAAGCTGTTCTCTCATGAACAGTTCTCAAGAGAGCTCTCTCAGCCCCACCTACCTCACAGGGTGCCTGTTGTGGGGAGGGGAAGGGAAAGGAGATTATAAGCCACTCTGGGACTCCTTTGAGTAGTGAAGGACAGGGTAGAAATCCAATCTCCTCCTCCTCCTCTTCTTCTCCTTCTTCTTCTCCTTCTCCTTCTCTTTCTTCCCCAGCATTTGCATTCAAAAGGATCAGGTTGTAAATGGTGTGAATGACCTCCGTTTGAGATCCTGGAAAGCCACTGACAGTCAAAGTTGATAACACTGAACCAGAGAGACCAATGATCTGACTTAAACTTCATGAGTGTTCAAGTGATAGGGTCCAGATCTGGGTTCATAGTGAGAACTAGGCATATATTTCTGCAAAAAGTTGCTTTCAACAATGTTCCTTCAATGTAGAGTTTATAGGAACAATCAAATTGAATCTTCAATTAGTCCAAAGGCTGTGTTTTTCCCCACATACAAAAACAGTGTAATGTTCCAGCATCATAGTGTGTCTTCTCCGCCATTTTTGGAGGTGCTCTATTGTAAATCTCATTGATCTATCTACCGTTGAACCAGTGATATATGTTACAGTGAATATCCAGAATTTGAGGGTATTGACATTCATGCATAAAGGCTGACAACTGAGGGATTTTGTGAATACCCCAGATTAGCTATATATCCTTCCACCTTCCAGACTTGCAACAACGAATACTGATAATCCCAGTTCACAATATTCATCATTCACCCACCATGTCCAAAAATTAATTTTGGGACATGCACCAAATTCATTGGTTAGCATTCAGTATTCAGCAAGATCTAAACAGGGAGCTGGCTCCCACAAATCTGTTCCACTAGCAGAGACGCTTTCCTTCAGAGCATCCTGCATCAGTGGAAGTATCCTTCTATTAGCGGAACATCCATAGTAGAAGTCTATTAACATTCAGTCCATCCCCTTCTGTTGGAGGAAGGCACCTCAGCTAGCAGCATGGATCAGCTGGGTCCAACCCAGTCACTGTCATATAAGTAGCAAGAAAGGTTTTCTACATGCTTTCTTCTTGGCCTCCAGAATCCATATTTACCATGCGTTTCCTTCACAAGTGTGTTTTTAAAAACATAATAATAATAATAATCTGCCGGGGGAATGGGGAAGCATACTGGACAGTATTAATTCGGCTTAGCTATCTGCAGTCCAGAGAAGATAAGAGGAACATACACGTTTGGGGGTATGACGCTGAACTCCAGACCAGTAGCTTGGTAGTTCAGCAGTTCGAGACCCGAGTGCCGCATGACAGAGTGAGCTCCTGTCTCTGGTCCCAGCTCCTACCAACCAGCAGTTCGAAAGCAAGAAATTGCAAGTAGATAAATAGGCACCGCTTTGGTGGGAAGGTAACAGCGTTCCGTGCGCCTTGGCATCTAGTCATGCCAGTCATGTGACCATGGAAATATCTTTGGACAGCGCTGGCTCTTCGGCTTGGAAATGGAGATGAGCATCGCATCCCTAGATTCAGATTCGATTGGCTTTCGAGCAAGGGAAACCTTTACTAAGTTCATTAGGAGGTATAATCCTGGGGTGGGGCAGGGAAGGGGTGGGGTGAGGCCACAGCCAGTGTGCTGTAGTAGAATTTAGTCCTTGGCTTGTCAGGAGGCTCCACTGGGTGATTGGATCTCTCTCTCTCTCTCTCTCTCTCTCTCTCTCTCTCTCTCTCTCTCTCTCTCTCTCTCTCTCTCTCTCTCTCTCTCAGCCTAAGGTACTTCACAGCAGGCCTGTAGCTACAATGGGGCCTCCCAGGGCCCGGCCCCCGACTTCTTCCCAAGGCCTCACAAATTTGGGGAGAAGCCACGGGAGGTTGTACATGCCTGAACTCCAAGCTGCGAATTCATGGCTTGGAGTGCAGGTGCCCCCCGTCCCAGCTTCTTCCTCCAAGCATTTAAAGGAACCCTTTAAATGCTGGGGGGAGAAATGGAGCAGCGCATGAGGGGGTTGCGTGCAAATTTCAGTGCCCCCTGACTTTTTAAAAGGCCCCCCCAAACTAAAAAAATCCCGGCTACAGGCCTGCTTCACAGAGCTGTTGTGAGGCCAGGTAAGGGGATAGTCGCCTGCTGGCCTGTGGTGAAAGTTTCTTCAGGGCCTCAGTCACAACTTCAGTTTATATCCCCCACCTGACTTTCAAGAAACAGTGTAAGGTCTCATGGAAAATGAGAAAAAGACCCACGGATGCTGACCTCAGCTCCATGGAAGGGCCAAATCCGGCAACGTGATACAAACACATTCATTTTGTTCACTCCTGCTCAAATAATATGAGAAGAGAAGAAGACACGATTGGGTTTATACCCTGCCCTTGACTACCTGAAGGAGTCTCAGAGTGGCTTGCAATCCCTTTCCCTTCCTCTCCCCACAACAGACACCCTGTGAGGTAGGTGGGGCTGAGAGAGCTCTCTCGAGAACTGCCCTTGAGAGTACAGCTCTGAAAGAATTTATGACTCACCCAAGGTCACACCAGCAGCTGCATGTGGAGGAGTGGGGAATCAAACTCGGTTCTCCCAACCACTACAGCAAACTGAGCAATCAGTTCAGTTCCTCGAGTGAAAACAAGCTCCATTCTTGCCCTGAGTGAAAAAAAGAAAAGATAGGTCGCTCCATCACCAGAATATTTCAAAAGTACGAGAGATGTTTAATCCTGAAAACCCACCAAAGACAAAAGCCGTGAAATAAAAGAGGACTCTTTTTTCCCCTCCTGTTTGGTTGTGAACAGAGTTTAAGTATTTTCCAAGAACAGGTGAAGAGTGAGCTGATCTTTACAACATACCATCAGGCAGCGTTTTAAGAATGCACAATATATTTCCTTTATCATGTGTCGTGGACGTTCTTTTCGCAGCAATGTAACTGAATCTCAGTTTTATTAGCGACTTTCCATGCGAAAAGTAGCAATTCACATATGCTTGGGAAAAAATGTTCTTTGGAACAGTGTTTCTTATTATTCTCTTATTTATTTTTCATTCGATTTCTATCCCGCCCTCCCCACAAGTAGGCTCAGGGCAGGTTACAAAGTCACATAGAGATCGTGACTAAAATAACAATAAATAAGGATTTGACGATAAATAGAAATTTAGAATGAAACTAACATTAAAATCAGTTGTCCGGCAGCCAGAGCAAGCTTGCCTTAATAACAAAACTCAAGAATGAGGACGTTTCAGTGGCGCGGCCAGGGCTATTTTGGGGCAGGAACGCACAGGAATGGAGTTCCGGCTGGCTCCTGAGTTGGCCACGCCCAGCAGGAACTCATTAGCATAATAAGCCACACCCAAAAAACTCATTTGGATTGGCTTCATGAGGGGTGTGTGGCCTAACATGCAAAGGAGTTCCTGCTACAAAAAAAAGCTCTGGGTTTTGACAACAAACGAGGTAAACAGAATAAAGAGCAAAAGGTGGATCTGGTAGAATGACCCCACTTCTGGTAACATGGGGGTGTGGCCTAATATGCTAATGAGCTGTGCTGTCACAGGTGTGGCCTAATATGCTAATGAGTTCCTGCTGGGATTTTTCTACAAAAAAAGCCCTGGGAGCGGCTGATCAGCTCACTGAATTAAAAGAATCAGCGCTGTCAGCAGAGGGAGGCCAAGATGGATTTGGACACCCGGTGCCTCAACCGAAAGCCCAGTGGAAGAGCTCCATTTTACAGGCCCTGCGGAATTGTAACAAGTCCTGCAGGGCCCTGATCTCAAGTGGGAGCTTGTTCCACCAGGCAGGGTTGAGGCTAATCGGACATCTTTTGGGATCTGTACCTTCGGCCTGACCAGGAGCAGTGCTCCCTCTAAGCTGAGTTAGTGTAAGCTAGCTCACGGTTTTTTAGCCTCTGGCTCACACATTTTTGTTTTAGCTCAGGAAAGATGGCTCCAGAGCAAACTAATTTATGCAGCAGCCAAATTGCTCACTCATGTCTTTAATGCCAAAAGCTCACAAAGTAGAATTTTTGCTCACAAGACTCCACAGTTTAGAGGAAGCATTGATCAGGAGCACGGATTGGGCCACTGTGGAAATTATTTCCAGGGTCATTTTGGTTGCCCAATCTACCCCTGCTCGCTCGCTCTCTCAAATGTATCATCTATCTCTTTCTTTCTTTCTTTCTTTCTTTCTTTCTTTCTTTCTTTCTTTCTTTCTTTCTTTCTTTCTTTCTTTCTTTCTTTCTTTCTTTCTTTCTTTCTTTCTTTCTTTCTTTCTGGAGGCAGCAGAAACATAAGAACATAAGAACATAAGAACATATCCTTTCGTACCAAGGAACCGTCCCTGGGAAGGGTGGGAGGGGGGCTCTTGGTAGTTGGTGATTCGATCCTTAGGCAGGTAGACAGCTGGGTGGCGAACCCGCGTACTGACCGTATGGTGACTTGCCTGCCTGGTGCAAAGGTAGCGGACATTACGCGTGTTTTAGATAGGCTGGTAGATAGTGCTGGGGAGGAGCCAGTGGTCGTGGTGCACGTCGGCACCAACGATGTGGGGAAATGCAGTCGTGAGGTCCTGGAGGAGAAATTTAGGCTGCTGGGCAGGAAACTCAAGGCCAGGACCTCCAAGGTAGCCTTCTCGGAAGTGCTACCTGTTCCACGCGCAGGGCCGGAGAGACAGGCACAGATCAGGAGTCTCAATGCGTGGATGAGACGGTGGTGTAGGGGGAAGGGTTCAAGTTTGTTAGGCACTGGGATGCTTTTTGGGACAAGAGGGAGCTGTACAAAAGGGACGGTCTCCACTTGTCCCGAGAAGGAACCAGGCTGCTGGCGCTCAAAATCAAAAAGGTGGCAGAGCAGTTTTTAAACTGAATAATGGGGGAAAGCCGACAGGAGATGAAAAGTCTCTGGTTCGGGATGGCTCATCTCAAAGAGATGAAGGGGTAGCTGTTACTTTTGTACAAGGAAATGGATTACAATTGTCCACTGAGACTGTGGCTAATGATAGGAACTGCCTGGCAAGGTCTCAAGGCAGCAAGAGGAAGGCTGTGGGCTTAACAAACGTGGGAAACTATAAGTGTTTATACACAAATGCTAGAAGTCTCCGAGGTAAAATCGGGGAGTTGGAATGCTTGGTGTTGGGGGGGAAATAGACATTGTGGGTATTTCAGAAACTTGGTGGGATGAGGAAAATCAGTGGGATACGGTGATTCCTGGTTATAAATTATATCGGAAGGATAGGGGGAAAGGGTTGGAGGTGGGGTGGCTCTGTATGTCAGAGAGGGTATACCATCCAGTAAGATTGAGAGGGTAAGAGAATTGGATTCCCTTCTGGAAATGCTATGGGTTGAAATAGTGGGTCCAAAAGGAGGCTTAACAGTGGGAGTTTGTTATCGCCCACCAGATCAAAAGATAGAGGAGGATTATAAAATGATGAATGAATTAAAGATAGCGGCTAGACGAAATAACTGTGTTGTAATAGGCGACTTTAACTACCCACACATTGATTGGGTCAATATGAGTTCTAGTCGGGAAAAAGAGATTGCGTTCTTAGACACTCTCAATGACTGTGCTGTGGAACAGATGGTCACAGATCCTACCAGGGGAGAGGCGATCCTGGATTTGGTCCTAAGTAACACCCAAGACCTGGTGAGAGATGTAAAAGTGATTGCACCACTTGGAAACAGTGACCATAATGTCATTGAGTTTAACATTTGTACAGATAGGGAGTTGCCCAAAAAGACTGACGCAACCACTTTTAACTTTAAAAGGGGTAACTTCTCTGGTATGAGGGGACATGTGAGGAAGAAATTGAAAGGAAGAGTGGAGAAGGTCAAAACCATTGGGGAAGCTTGGAGACTATTTAAAAAGACAATCCTAGAAGCTCAGAAAAAATATATACCGCAGGTTAGGAAAGGTACAAATAGGTATAGAAAAAAGCCTGCATGGTTAACAAATAAAGTAATGGAAGCTGTAAAAGGTAAGAAGGATTCCTTTAAGCGGTGGAAAGCTAGTCTTAGTGAGGTTGATAAAAGGGAACACAGACTATGGCAAATAAAATGCAAGTCTGTGATCAGGCAAGCAAAAAGGGAATATGAGGAGCATATCGCAAAAAACATAAAGACCAACAATAAAACTTTCTTCAAATACATTAGAAGTAGGAAGCCAGCCAGGGAGGCAGTGGGGCCCTTGGATGACCAAGGGGTAAAAGGAGTAGTGAAGGATGATAGGGAAATGGCTGAGAAGCTGAATGCATTTTTGCCTCTGTCTTCACTGTGGAAGAGGAGAAGTGTTTGCCCACTCCAGAAGCACTGATTTCGGGAGGGGGTTTGAAAGACCTGAATCAGATTGCGGTGACAAGAGAGGAAGTCCTCCGACTGATGGACAATTTAAAAACTAATAAATCACCAGGCCCGGATGGCATTCATCCGAGAGTTCTGAAAGAACTGAAATGTGAACTTGTGGATCTCCTGACAAAAATATGTAATCTTTCTTTAAAATCTGCCTCCATTCCTGATGACTGGAAGGTAGCTAATGTCACTCCCATCTTTAAAAAGGGCTCCAGGGGAGATCCAGGAAATTACAGGCCAGTCAGTCTGACATCGATACCGGGTAAGTTGGTGGAAACTGTTATTAAGGAAAGAATTAGTAGGCACATTGATGAACAAAAACTATTGAGGCAGACTCAGCATGGGTTCTGTAAGGGAAGATCTTGTCTCACTAACCTGTTAGTGTTTTTTGAGGAGTGAACAAACATGTGGACAAGGGGGACCCAATAGATATTATTTACCTTGACTTCCGGAAAGCTTTTGATACAGTTCCTCATCAAAGGCTCCTAAGTAAGCTCAATAGTCATGGGATAAAAGGACAAGTCCTCTTGTGGATCAAAAACTGGCTTATAAATAGGAAACAGAGAGTGAGTATAAATGGGAACCTTTCTCAGTGGAGGGTGGTAAGCAGTGGGGTACCACAGGGATCAGTACTCGGTCCCATGCTTTTTAACTTGTTTATTAACGATTTGGAATTGGGAGTAAGCAGTGATGTGGCTAAATTTGCAGATGACACGAAGTTGTTCAGGGTGGTGAAAACCAGGGAGGATTGTGAGACACTCCAAAGGGATCTGTTGAGGATGGGTGAGTGGGCGTCAACGTGGCAAATGGGGTTCAATGTGGCCAAGTGCAAAGTGATGCACATTGGAGCCAAAAATCCTAAATATAAATACACGTTGATGGGGTCTGATCTGGCAGAGACTGACCAAGAGAGAGATCTTGGAGTCGTAGTGGATAACTCGCTGAAAATGTCTACACAATGTGTAGCTGCAATAAAGAAGGCCAACGCTATGCTGGGGATTATTAGGAAGGGAATTGATAACAAATCAGCCAGTATCATCATGCCCCTGTATAAATCATTGGTGCGACCTCATTTGGAATACTGTGTACAGTTCTGGTCACCACATCTCAAAAAGGATATTATAGCATTGGAAAAAGTGCAGAGAAGGGCAACTAGAATGATAAAAGGGTTGGAACACCTTCCCTATGAAGAAAGGTTAAAATGCTTGGGGCTCTTTAGCTTGGAGAAACGACGGCTGAGGGGTGACATGATCGAGGTTTATAAGATTATGAATGGGATTGAGCAGGTTGAGAAAGAAGTACTTTTCTCCCTTTCTCACAATACAAGAACTCGTGGGCACTCTATGAAATTGCTGAGCAGTCGGGTTAGAACAGATAAAAGGAAATACTTCTTCACCCAAAGAGTGATTAACATATGGAATTCACTGCCACAGGAGGTCGTGGCAGCTGCAAGCATGGACAGTTTCAAGAGGAAATTAGATAAACATATGGAGCAGAAGTCCACCAGTGGCTATTAGCCACGGGGTATAGAATGAGAACTCTCAGTCTGGGGCAGGTGATGCACTCTATTCTTGGTGCTGGAGGGGGCAGCAGTGGGAGGGCTTCTGGTGCCCTGGCCCCACTGCTGGACCTCCTGATGGCACCTGGTATATTTTGGCTGCTGTGTGACAGAGTGTTGGACTAGATGGGCCATTGGCCTGATTCAACATTGGCTTCTCTTATGTTCTTATGTTAGGAGGAGGAGGGGAGTGGAGAGAGAGACCAAGCTAGCTGGAGTTCAGCATCCAGGGACTAGAATCTTTTCCCCAAAGTGCAGGAAGACAATACCATTCAGAAACTCCACTCACCTGCCTCCTCTCTGGAGGATAAAACCCATTTTTCGTTCCTCTCCAGTTTTCCTTGCCCCATTAAGCATTTTCCCATTGTTGTGTGTTTGTTTGCTTCTGCTTGAGGGTTAGCAGAAATCTTTTACAAGTTTTTTCTTCCCGGCCTAGAACTTTTTGAGAGACACTGATGTCTTACTTTATTCCATGGGGATTATTCCTAGGTAATTTGTGTCTGACCTGTATTTAATGGTTAGCAGTGTTCTGGCCAGGTCCCTTGGCAGGGGAGTCTTCCCGGTTCTGCTGAGTCTTGGTTTTTGTTTTGTGTTGTACCGTATCCCATTGCAATGGGCACTATGTAAATCACAAGCTAAGTAAAAAACTGTTCTTTCAGAATCCCATCCTTTCCTTTAATGTTTCTTATCTAATGAACAATTATTCTATTCACAGTGAGAGGTTCACACATGGGGAGCATAAGGTTGCCAGCTCCAGGTTGGGAAATACCTGAAGATTTCAGGGGTGGAGCCTGAGGAGGGCGGGGTTTGGAGGAGGGGAGGGATTTCAATAGGGTGTAATGGCATAGAGTTCAACCTTCTAAAGTGGCCATTTTCACCAGGTGGACTGGCCTCTGTTGCCTGGCGATGACTTGTAATCCCGAGAGATCTCCAGCCATCACCTGGAGGTTGGCAACCTTAGGGGACAGATGGGATTTTTGGGTCCAGGAGCTCTCAGCAGCCCTGCAAACAGCATCCTAATGAAGTAGTAACATGCCCATCATGGCAAGCTACCCCTGGATAGTTTTCTATCCTCACCTGTGTTTCTTTAGAGATCACAGGCTTGAGTTTACGGCGAATTTGAATGGCCTCTTTAGGGATGTCAGGGAAAACTTGTATGGGTATACCCTCATATCGAAAGGTTCCCGGTTGTTTTGCTGCTTCTAAAATTCTGTGGTGAACTCTTGCATCTGGAACTGTTATCAATATGTCTCTTGAGAGGGGATGGTGATTCCGTCGATATGCCTGAGTCAGAGTGGGAAGTACGCCCTCTTCCAAGGCTAAAGCTGATGCAATGAAGGATGCCATGAATGTAATTAAGTCCTTCTTTTGTTCAACTTCCTCCCTGATTCCTCTAAATTTGAGGTTTGCAGCTTGAACCTCCATTTCTAAGGTGATTAAAGAGTCTCTTTGGGAGTCTGAGGCTTCTCGCAGCACTTTAATGTCTGCTTGATTCACCATCCGTAGATCAAGGCCAGCTTCTGCTTTCTGAGCAGTGGCTGTAAGGGCAATCCGTACCTCTTCAGACTGAGAAGACAAAGAGGACATTTTATCTGAGAGGCTTACCTCCATGGCTCTGAGGTGCGTAAGAATGTCTGCTGCAGCTGGGAAGCTTGCTGTGTGCTCCGCCATTTCTGGTGGGGCCTCCATTTTGTTTTTGGCCTTGAAGATTCCAGGACGCTACACAGGGCTCTCTGGCTGTTCTCGTGCTGTTTTGCCTGCTGGTGAATTAGGTTTTAGCTTCAGGTGGTCAAGTCTGCCCATTGTCCAGCGTTTTAGAGCAGTTTTCAGTGAAGTAGGGCCGGAACGGGATGGGAAGGATCTGGAGCAGCGAAGTCACACGTCCACCATTCAGCACAGCGGCGCCCCCTCCTCACCTGTGTTTCTTCATAAAAACCCAAAAAAAGCTACAAGCCGGATACATCTATGCAGTTCTCTCTTATCTGTTGAGCAGACAAACCAAACCTTGAAAGCAAGTGTGATTTGAATGATGAATCACTTCTTAAAATCAGAGCAATGGTGCATTTGCCACACATGTTTATTTCCAAGGAATCGATTCGTCCTTCCCTGAATGCCTTATGGGAATAAGGTTGCCAACCTCCAGGAGGTGGCTGGAGTTCTTCTGGGATTACAACTGATCTGTAGGCGACAGAGCTCAGTTCACCTGGAGAGAATGGCCACTTTGGAGGGGAAACTCTGTGGCACTATACCCCATTGGAGGCCCTCCCCTCCCCAAACCCCGCCCTCCTCAGGCTCCACCCCCAAAATCTCTGGGTATTCCCCAACCCAGACCTGGCAACCCTATATGGGAAGATCATGTCCATCCTTAAGGCAGCATGTCGTGTGTTTCCTGCAATCCAAGGGATGTTTCCTGCTGGCTTGTAATACAGCTCCTTCACAGGGATGTAAAGACTTCATGTGCAAACATTAGTATGCACAGAGCTTGTTTTTAGTCCAAGGTATTTCTCCAGACATTTCTTGGCTATTGTACTCAATGTACAGCTGAGAGAATGCTGGATCATGCAAATACACCTTGCTTTGCCCTCTAAATGTTTGCATTTTTAAACAAAGTCCCTCCCAGGTATAGTCAGCTAAAAATATGCTCATTGCCAATGTATCTCCTTGCCGTTGCTTACTTGTCATTGCCAGTTTGGTGTAGTGGTTAAGAGCGCAGACTCTAATCTGGGAGAACCGGGTTTGATTCCCCACTCCTCCACATGCAGCTGCTAGTGTGACCTGGGGTCAGGCACAAGTTCTCTCAGAGCTGTTCTCTCACGAGCAGTCCTCAGAAGAGCTCTCTCAGTCCCACCTACCTCACAGGGTGTCTGATGTGGGGAGGGGAAGGGAAAGGAGATTTTAAGCCACTCTGAGACTCCTCTGGGTAGTGAAGGGCGGGGTATAAATCCAATCTCTTCTTCTTCTTCTCTTTCTACGTTTAGCTCATTTTTGTTTCTTTGGCAAGGGGGCCAAACTTTGACTTATAGAAGGGCAAATTCTCCAATGGTGCTATTCAAGGCCACCATACCCCCATTCATCCCCAAAGCTCTTTCCCAGCATTCATCATTTTAATACCACAATTCAGCATTCTGAGCATGTGTTGTGTACTAATGGCGACCACACACACAGTCACCCTTCCACGTGGCCATGCAGACTGGCCGAGCTTCACGTACCTAGACAATAGAAGGAGAGGATCCTAGAACCAGCCTATTGGCTCACCCAGATCCTCAAGGGAACCTATGGTTGCAGTAACTTTGTATATAATCCTATCACGGGTGTGGGTGTTGGGTGTGGTTTGTACTTGTATTTAAAGCGGCCTCTGGCCAACTACTGTATCTCAAGTTTTCCTGATTCTTAAGTAAAGTATGAGCTGAAATCACTATGCTATGCTTCAGTCTCAGTACTTTATAGCATGTATATAATTTGAGGGAGGGGCAAGGACTGGCTGAACTTGTCCATTTGTGGTCTTCCTTGAATGTGTGTTAAAATTTTAAGCAGTCCCACACCCTGTTTCAAGATGGTATAGCTCCTCTTCCCCATTTGACTGCTTGGTAGTGTAGGGCTTCTCAGGAAACGGGTACAATGAATAGTGTTGTCTAGGCTGTTCCAAGAGATACAAATTTTGAAAGGAGCACCAAGGAAGGGTGGGAAGGAGGAGGTATATAAGGGCTGTCCCAGGTTGCAGAGTTCAAGATCAAGTTCAAGATCAGTGATGCCAATCAAAGCTGGAACCTCAAAATGATGGCAGTCCATCATCAGTATGTCAGTCTGCCACAGCCCTGAATGATGTTTTTAACCCTCCCACCTGGAGTCATGGGGCAAATGGTGACCATGGCTGTACGAAGAACTAATTGTGCTGTAGTGTGCTGTTAGGAAGGGATACGGTTTCTTTATGGTATTCATCTCTCACCTCTCTTCCCAATGAGCACTCTAAGTGGCTTATGTCATTCCAATATCTTCCATTTTACCCTTACCACAACCCTGGGAGTTAGGTTCGGGTAAGAATGTATGACCTGCCCAACATCATCCAGCAACCTTCCATGGCGGAGTAGAGATTCAGATCTGAGTTTCCCGTACCCTAGTCCAGTGCTTTAATCGATGCTTTCTGTGTGCAGCATCCATGTGCACCGATGCTTTCAGTGTGCAGCGACCTGCTGAACAACCTCAGACAAACAGACAAAAGCGCAAGCCAAAATTTTGCTCCTTGGTTGCCACTGCAACAGGATATGAGCTGAATCAGAGGGTGCTCAAACCTCTCTACCTTCATTGGCTTCCCAAGGACTGGGAGACAGGGAGAGAAATCCCTGTTCATCTGCCCTTTCCACATTTCTGCCACATTTACCAAACTTTATGTTCTGTTGGAGATCTGTGATTTGTTCTCCTGACGGGTTCTTGACTTGAAAAAGCAGCTATGGGGGGGGGGGGATGGGGTAGGAGGGCTGGTTTGGATTAAGTGAGGGAAACTCACTGCATCATTTCTGCACCATTTTCATGGTGGTGGAAACTGCTGTTAAGCTGCAGCCGATGGGCGGCAATTCCGTAGGGTTTCCAAGCAATCCCAGTGGTCTTTGGTGGTCTCCCATCCAAGTACTAACCAGGGCTGATCCTGCTAAGCTTCTAAAATCTGACAAGATCAGGTTAGCCGGGGCCATCCAGGTCAGGGCTAATTGAAACTAAGGATGTACACACACGCCATAGATTTCATTCATATTTATCGCGAGCATTTTCATCTCATTTTCTTTCCTCGTTTCCCCATTTTGTTTATTTCTTTTATTACCTTTCTGCTCCATTTCCACTTGGCATGCCGTTTTTGTGCAAAACCAGGCACCCATTTAAAATATATATATATTTATTGAATGTTATATCAAAAAAGTCCACAGAGACAGAGTCATAGAATTTTATATGCCAGTGTTCTATAAACAAGATCCAATTTTTAACAAACCTATTTGACCATGAGCCTTCCTCTTCACTTTTATATTTAAAAAAGTCATTTTGTTTAAGAATGCCACATTTCATATTCTTTTATACCAGTCTATTATTGATGGTGGATTCTTTGATTATAATCTGGTATCGGGTTGGGGTTTTTTTATATCATTTTTATTTCTTTTCAAATTAACATTCAATACACAGTACGTCGAAATAGATACAACAAGTAGTGTCATACAATAAACAGTTCTAACTTAAGCCTTGTATGAGGATTACAATATTTGAACTTTGTTTGGGACTGTCCCTGATGTTGTCAATTTGCTACTAGGTATCAGTTTTAATGACAATTTTGCTTCCAGAGATATAGATATGGGGGTGGGGATGCAACCACAAATTTCATCCCCAACACCAAGAAACCATAAAAGAAACCCCAACTTTCTAACAAGACCAGAGCAATAACGTTCAGTAACATCGAAACTGAAATGCAGTTGCATCTCCCTGGTCTCCCACTAGCCCAAGTAGAAGCAAAAGACAGGCAACGAGAGGGTGGCCTGTCTTCTTCCCCTCCTGGAGCTGCTTGGGGACTGATTTCAACTGGGAATATGAGAAATAATTAAGCAAGGGGTTCCCAACGTGGCACCCGTGGACACCATGACATTTGCTGACACCTTTCCTGGTGCCGGCCAAGTGTTTTTAGAGAGTGGGCTGGGGCTAGGTAGGGCATTTGCCCAGCAAAGAATCTGATTAGCTTTTGGAGATCTGATTGACTTTCCCCTCTCCCCATGTGGAAGGCATTCCCGTCTCTTGACCAAGCTACCCGGGGCATTGTGGAAGGTCAGGATTTAAACCTTATAAATAAATAAAATCATTTGAAATGCCCCTCTCTGTGTTCGTGTGACATGCTTTTTGAGATGGGCCTATGAGAACTGCACACAGTACTGTCAAAGAGGCCGCACCAATGATTGAGACCAGATCTGCACAACTTATGACCCAGGAAGGCACATGCTCCCTATCAGAGAGATGTGTGTGCGGGGGGGGGGGGTTGTACTACCAGTAGACTTGCCCACTCCAGGCTGAAGAAAGTTCTGGAGGCTTTAGAGGCAGAGGCTATGGAGGACAGGGTTTGGGGAGGGGCCTCAGTGGGGTACAATGCCATACAGCCCACCCTCCAAAGCTGCCATTTCCTCCAGGGGAACTGATCTCTGTCAGATCAGGTGTAATCTTGAGAGATCTCCAGCCGCCACCTGAAGGTTAGCATCCCTACCTCCCGGACAGGTAGCACAATAGGAGGCTTACCTAACAGATCATCAGACACAGCTGGCGGGCACTTCTTGTAGGCACTTCCTGTTCAGTGGCTTCCACATTTTGCAGACCTGACCAACGCCAAAGCTTGCGCCAGCAGACAGCTTCCATAACTGCGCAGCAAATGATTCAGTTGCAGTGGCTGTGTTTATCTTTAGAAAGGTGAGGGTTTGAGCCAGCCTGGATGGATCCCTCCTTTCTAGCTTCTGCTTAGTATCGCTTGATAAGCTGTTCTTTATCTTCCCTCGTCTGGATTTAGACAAACCTGGAAATTACCTATTTGATAAAATATATGTATCTGCCATTGAGAGTCACTGATATACGAGACCAATTTGACGAGCTTAGGCCCATTCTGACTGCAGCCATAAATAGTGAATAATGATTTTCCCCCCTTCCTTTCGCTCCTTTTATTTGTAAATCCTTGATACTGATTTGGCTAATGATGCATCTGCCCTCTTTACAATCCACTTGATGTGTGAGTAAATACAGCCAGCGAATTGCACAATAAATTACTGTGAATCCCAAATCAGAAGACCTACTAGGTCAATATTGCAAATACAATGTGTCTGAAACTTTCTCTAATTACAGTGAGCTTTAACCCTTTCCGTGCCGCCATGAACTTCCCAGGTCTCATGGCTGTTCTATGCATCGCTTCTTTTAGAAATCACAATATAGGTGCCAGAGTGGAACCCCCCCCCATAAACATCTTCCTGGAACCTCTGGCCAAGTTCAGCCTGCAGATTCCACTTAGCGCCCAGTTGTAGCTGAGCCACAGTTTGCTGTACCAACTGTAGTTTACAAATTGTCTTTAAGGGCAGACCCATGTAGACTGCAAGACAGTAGTCCAGCCTTATAGCGTGGATCCACATGGCCTGGTCAGAAGAGTAAAGTGAGGGGGCCATCTTCAGAGCCATGGAATTGGTAGACTACCGTTTTTGCAGCTGCATCAGCTTGCTTCTCCTGCTATAAAACTAGATTATCACCCCAGGGCTCTTCACCAAGTCAACGGGACCTCATCCACGGGGGGAAGCACCATGTCTTTCAAGATGAAGGGACTGCATACGTAGAGTGGCATTATCTCATACTTTAGGGTCACTGTTTTTTTAAAAAAATAATATTTCACAATTTTTACTGCTTTAGTTTCATGTTGTGAACAGTGACGGTTCGGCTTCCACAGCATGGGCAGTCAAAACTCAGACTGACTGTGCTGGTACCACCTGTTCCCTCCACACATAAGTATCATCACATTGATGATCTGTGCACAATTTAAAATGAACAATATATGTAGAATGTGGAGCTGGGACAGGCTCACCATTTACTGGATCACTCGGCTTATATATGCCCCGGGTCTATCACGGAGAAGTCATGTATCGTTTAAAATCGGACACATGTCAACGTATAGGTTGCTTTGGCACCAGGGCACCAAGCAACATTCATCCAGACAGAGCTCTTCCAACTGGTTTTAATTGGTCGTTGCATATATCTTGCAATTCTTGTGTTGTTATTTATATATATAAAACATAAGAGACTCCATGTTGGATCAGGCCAATGGCCCATCCAGTCTAACACTCTGTGTCACACAGTAGCCAAAACCCAAGTGCCCTCAGGAAGTTCACCAGCGTAGCCAGAACTCCAGAAGCCCTCCCACTGTTGCCCCCCAAGCGCCAAGACAGAGCATCACAGATCCCTTTGAAATAAGGAACTCTCTGTCACCCCAAATGCTATTTGTTGCCCAAGAGGAACTGCATCCTATATATATTGAGGGGAATTAGCAAGAAGACCAGACTTGGGGGGTGGTAACTAGCAAGAATCTCCACCTGTGTTTTACAGGGATTTTTCCCTAACCAGTCCAAATAAAATAGGAATGAATTTTATTTGAGAGAAAATTAGAATACTAGCATACAAGAAGCATACAGGGACTACGCACAAACAATGGGGCTGAGCGTGGCCAGTTGTACGGCAAATTGTTACCTGAGGGTGTGCTGCTGAGACTGCCCTCCTGAAACAATATTCTGAGGGGATTTGCTGGAAGTAAAACAATGTGGTGGGAAATGCTAAATAGTGTTCCCAGGAATGGACAAAGGAACAGGAGATGTCTCTAGGAGGAGTTCCTGATGCAAAATAAAGTTAGTGTTGAAACTCTGATCGCTTCCCCCGATGATTCAGAGTGCCAGCGATTATCTAATTAAACTAATTAAAAAAAGAAATACTGTTTGACGACCCTCCTTTTGTGTCAGGTGGGAAAGCGGTAGGTGTTAGGGGTAGTTTTTGTGAAGTAAACCTGGGAATGGGGAAGGTGAGGCATGGTTGATAGGGCTAACAATAAATAGCGTTTGCTCGGGAGTGAGACAAGTCCAATGTTTTAGCATAAGCAGGCCTGTAGAATGGGTGGAGGGCCGGCAGCACGGTCAGACCGAGATTCTTATACCTTCCAGGGTCTTTGCCTGGACATGTCTGTGAGGCCCGCCAGTCTGGCTTCCATCTCGTACACATTTTGATCAAGCTTTTTGGCATATGAACCCCCGGGGTGCTACGAAATGAAGGGTGTTCACAAGCTCTGGCACAGCTGTTCTCTCAAGGACAGTTTCTGTCAGAAGTTCTCTCAGCCCCACCTACCTCACAGGGTGTCTGTTGTGGGGAGGGGAAGGGAAGGGAGTTTGTAAGCCGCTCTGAGACGCCTTTGGGCAGTGAAGGGCGGGGTATAAATCCAAACTCTTCTTCTTCTCTTCTCTTCTAAATTGCCCCTCAGTAAAGAGAGGGGGCCTGCCTGCTTAAACCTCTGCCAGCTCGGCTCTTTCAAAAATACCAATTCCCTCTCTGAACCACAGAAGCAATAATTTTGCCAGCTTCACATCTGAGCCCGACCTGTTGCCGTGTCCAATAGGGGAGCGCATGGATCTCCTCTGGATTAATTAGGTGGGGCCCTACAGCCCAGAAAGCAGCGTGAGCCCAATTCTGCAGCTTCTCACCTGCGGGCTTTTGTTTTCAGCTAACAAAGCTCTGACTCTGTGTGGAGCGGAAGGGACGCGGCGGCGGATTCTTTCTTCTCCGGCAGCAGGGCAGGGAGGATTTGTCAGTCCACCAGGGGTGGAGCTCCTTCCTCAAAAGAACAGCTCTGGCCAACAGTTTTGATCAACGCCATTCCTGCTCCGGCCTCATATTGCACAGATATCCGCATCTTGGCACTTGTTCGGATGCATGATTCAGTGAGTCTTTTTTGTTTCGCACAACCACAAAGAGCCAACACAAAATGCATTCAAAAGTCATAAAAGCTCTTGAAAATTCTCTCTTTTTGGTATTGTGTCTATGTGCATGCACATGCGAGCTTGGAAGTCATGGTTGACTTCTGGTGACCCCTAGCAGGGCTTGGACATTCAGAGAGATGGCTTGCTGTTGCCAACTTCTTCCTCCTGACCCCGGTATTCCTTGGAGGTCTCCCATCTGAGTACTCGCCAGGGTCAGCCCTGCTTAGCTTCTGAGATCTTTTTTATTATTATTTATTATATATATATAATATTAAGTACAGGGTTCAGCTTTGAAATCAAAACACTTGTCTACTTCCTTGGAAACTGGTAAAAAACACAAAGGACACAGAACCACAAAGCTGCATCTACGGACAGGAACTACCAGGGTGCAATGTTTTACCAACAAGTAGCTTCAGAGTGATGGACGGGGCTGATGGATTAAAACTTCATAATTACAATTCTTTCTTAAATTTCAAAAATATGTTTCTCCGTTTCATAGATCAGCCAACACATTTTTTGGAAGAAGAAGAAGAAGAAGAAGAAGAAGAAGAAGAAGAAGAAGAAGAAGAAGAAGAAGAAGAAGAAGAAGAAGAAGAAGAAGAAGAAGAAGAAGAAGAAGAAGAAGAGGAGGAGGAGGAGGAGGAGGAGGAGGAGGAGGAGGAGGAGGAGGAGGAATCAAACATGAGTATTAATTGTCCACACTGATTGCCATCGTCACCCACATACGCCCCAATATTACAGCAATTACACTGGCTACCAGTCTGTTCCTGAGCTCAATTGACCATGTTGGTTTTGTCCTTTAAAGCCCTTACATGGCTTGGGACTGGGGTATGAGAAGGGTCGTCTTCTCCCACATGTTCCTGCTCAGGAATTAGGATGTCAGGGAGAGACACCCCCCCCCTGACTGTCTCACCAGTCAAAGAGGCTCATCTGGTGGGGACACAAGAAAGGGCCTTTTGGGGAGGCAGCCCCACAACTATGGAACAACATACCCAGGAAGTTGGATCCGGCCCCCTTCGCTTTAGGAGGCAATTGAGGACTATTTCATTTAGGACAGCATTTGACTCGCTGAGTTTTTATTACTGGCAGTCCTGACTGGAGTGTTAAAATTGTGTGACTTTTTAATGGATTTTTACAATTACTGTTCTTATTATAATCGGTTTATTTCCGCCCCCCCACTCCCGGTCAGAAGAAAGAGACGGACACAAGGTTGGGATACCTAAAGGCCAATCTATTAACTATTTACGTGGTATGAATGGCAAGGGCTGACCTAGCAACACAGAATGGGGCCAAGCCAGGGGTCACCCCAGACCCCTTCTTGCCACCTATTGGGCAAGCCACCATGCCCCTGGCAGGAGCCATGTAAGGATGGCTCGCACCTGGCTGGTATAGCAAGCAGGTTACCACTCTGGAGCTCCAGCCCCCCAGGCCACACAACTTAGGAGGAGGACCTATCCAGTGTGGTCCTGCAGGCAGTCCACATTGCCAGCCCTGAGCCGCACAACCCAAAGGCTGGTCCTGACAGACCCCTTGCCCCCAATAGGTGGGGATGCCAAGTGGTGCCCACGGTTCTGCTTATCCTTCTCACAGACTATCCTGCCAAGTGGCCAAGCTATTTAATCAAGACCATCTAATCCAATCACCCAATGCCACTGACAACAGGGCAGGGCTGGCAGAAACAACCCCCACCCCCATACAGCCAATCAGTGAGAGGCAAAAAACTCCGACCCAGCCCCCAAAAGGGCAACAAGCCAAAGCCTGCACTGAAGACAAGATGGGAGGTGAAGACTGGAGAGGGCAGGGGTGGAGCCATGCTTATAAGCCAGCCAGCTTCTCCACCACCCTGTTGAGCGCTCGAATGCAGCATGCCACACCAACGCCTCTTCCTCCTTCCGAGGGAGATGAACACAGCCCTCAGCTGCGGCAGCCACATGGGCCAAACGGCCAGGTAGAGTCAGATTTATATTGCAAGCCTCCTTGAGTTCCATAAGGGAGGAAGGCAGCTAACAAATGTTTTAAATAAGTAAGTAAAGAAAGTTCTTTAGAAAGCGAATTTACAGAAATTCAGTATAAACCTTACAAAGCTTATGCTATGGACAGGTCTTGAACATACCTTCCCAGAAGGTGAAACATCTAGAAGGGCTTTCCTAGAAGACCTTTGTGTACTTAAAGGTTCCAATAGATGGAGATGTTTTGTTGGTAGAATAGTTCCCAGTCGTTTTTTCTGTGATCAGATGTCTTTTTCTCCTGTCCTTTAAGTGGACAAGTTAAAATATATAACTGTGAATGTTGTATTGAATACTTGGGTGTTGCCAACTCTGGCTTCTAGCAGACAGTTATTGATCCAGTCTTCCAAAACAGTAAATGCTTTGAAGCAGTAGTTCCACCTAGTGGTTAAGTGTGCAGACTCTAATCTGGGAGAACCAGGTTTGATTCCCCACTCCTCCATTTGCTCCTGCTGGATGACCTTGGGCAAGCTGTAGTTCTGGCACAGCTGTTCTTGAAAAAGAGCAGTTTCTGTCAGAGCTCTCTCAGCCCCACCTACCTCACAGGGTGTCTGTTGTGGGGAGGGGAAGGCGTTTGTAAGCCACTCTGAGACTCCTTTGGGTAGTAAAGGGTGGGGTATAAATCCAATCTCCTCTTCCTCCTCTTCTTCTTCTTCTGTGAGGGCAGGTCAAATCAGATTCAGCAGCAAATCATCGTCATGTCCCACCAAAGTCAACTTCACCTAACTATTGAATCACTTTTCTCCAGACATTCCATCGCTCAGCCCATCTTGATGTTAATTCTGTTCTTATGGCTTCAAGGCATCTGTCATATAGATGTTCCGTACAGGTAAAATAAAAACTGGAAAATAACTGGACATTTGTCATTATGAGAAACAACTGTGGCTTAATATGTATTTAAATTATTCCTCCCTTTCACTTATTATCGAAACTAGGATAGCTTATGGTACATTAAAAAAAAAACCTGTACCCACAATATTTTTTGCAAGACTCTTTACAAATAGATTAGTATGCAGTTTCTCCAAAGGGACGTAATCTACTACATGACCATTTCTCATTATGGGAGTTTTTAAGAGCAATTCAGAACATGAATTGTTTTTCAGTTTGAATACGTCACATAAGAGTGATTTGAACAGCAGTCAGGCACCAAGTTAATGGCCAACACTTGCGCTCTCTGTCTTACTTTCATGTGCATGCACACACACACACACACACACACACACTTCACTAGAAAACCCATTCTGCTGGAGTTTTTAAAGAAGAAGACAAAGAGGAGATTGGATTTAAGTCTCATAGTGGTTTATAAACTCCTTTCCTCTCCCCCCCCCTCACAACAGACACCTTGTAAGGTAGGTGGGGATGAGAGAGCTCTTTCAAGAACTGCTCTTGAGAGAACAGCTCAGAGAGAACTTGCCACTGACCCAAGATCACACCAGCAGCTGCATGTGGAGGAGTGGGGAATCAAACCCGGTTCTCCCAGATCAAAGTTTGCACTTCTAACCGCTACACCAAACTGGCTGTGTAGTTATAAGTCTAGTTACTGGAGTTATACAGCTCATCTCCAGACTACAGAAATCAGTTCCCCTGGCAAAAATGGATGCTTTTGGAGGGTCATATTTATGGCATTGTACCCCACCGAGGTCCCTGTCCTCCCCAGGCTCCATCCTCAAATTTCCCAGAGGTGCTGCTTTGGCCTTCAATAGTATATCCTGCACCCCTCACCAGCCCCCACATCCTTCCTGCCCCATTTTCCTAGGATTGTCATCTGCACTGCTTCTGCCACACTGTTCCAGAGTCACGGGGGACAGAGTGCTGGAGAGATCCAGGGCCAGCTCTCTTTCACGTATTCTGAATAATGCACTTTCAATTCACTGTC
Source organism: Gekko gecko (assembly GCA_029375565.1). Taxonomy (NCBI): domain Eukaryota; kingdom Metazoa; phylum Chordata; class Lepidosauria; order Squamata; family Gekkonidae; genus Gekko; species Gekko gecko. The sequence continues at coordinate 21,893,061 of JAPDNY010000011.1, forward strand.
AATGCACTTTGCGACTGGATTTTACCAGGTGAAACAGCAAAATCCACTTGCAAACGATCACTAGAGTGGATTGAAAGTGCATTGTTCAGCACTGTGAAAGGGCCCTTCGGCCTAACTTAGCTCACGAGGTTGTTACGAGGATACACTGATGAAAGGCCCAAGTGCACTATCAACCTGAGCTCTTTGGAGGAAGGGCGTGTTACAAATATGATTATGATCAACAGCTCTTTAAACAATGTTACAGTACCTTTAAGCACCTCTTACATCTCATGCCTAATTACAGGTTACAACTCATATATAATTTTGAATCTGGCCCCCAGTGTGCAGGTGAAACAATCTGCACAGCAGGCCCATAGCTATGGTGGGGCTTTTGGGGCTCCACCCCCTTTCTTAAAGGCACGGACCCACAAGAATTTCTCCTGTAAATTCCTTTTTCGATCATTTAAAAACATTTTTAAAAGTGTGTGCTCCTCTAAGCAGAGTGGGATGCTGTAGTTGACTAATTCCTGCACTGAGCAAGGGGGTTGGAGTAGGTGACCTCTAGGATCCCTTCTCTGTGTCAAGAAACTGGTCTCCTTTAAGAGAATTCTTCTGCCTAAGTGTTAGCTTCCTTGACTATAGAAATCATCACCCCCACCTGCTGGCTTGTTATCAGAATTGTTGCTTAGAGTGGCAGAAGTGATTAACTTGCAGCAGCTGAGAACTGTCATCTAAAGTGGATGACAGTTGCAATTTAGAGATCTATCCTGGTAATAGCTTTCTGTTAGCTAAATGGCTAAGAACACCTATGTAGAATAGACACCTTGAGAAGACTCAGAGAGAGAAGACACTGCCTTGAAGCTCTCTTCAGCTTCTACCCTGCTGCTATGCTTCCTGAGCCTCTGCTCAGCAGGAATGCCAGTTGAGATGCCAGAGGTATTCACCTGATAGGAAAAATAGTGAGTAGAATAGCCAGCTAGGTTTTTTCTTTCGGTTTGCATTCTTTGCTGACCTGCATACATTCTTTCCCCTATCTATGTGCTGTTTGTCCTTTGTTTTTGTAAATAAAGTTTTATTTTTTTTATACAAATTGGAGTGAGTTTCCTAGCCAGACCAAGATAAGGATTTCCAGTGCTATGCCAGCCATCCACCAGAAAATTTATTCTCCCTTCCCCCCTCCCCATTCTCAGCCTGCTGTTGCCACACTCTGGGGCTAAGATTTGCAGAAGCCTCTATGCTTTGATTTTAAAAGGCTTGATTCCACAGTAGCTGAGTCATTAACCTCAGAATTCTGGCTTTTTTTCCTGCACTGAATGTGTGTGCAAAAAAAGATGCCTACACAACATGCTGGATTTAAACACATGATGGAAAATGGATCTCTGGTTCCTTATGAAATTCTCCCCCGTGCACAAATATCTTATCTTGGAATCTTGGCTTATATGTTACACGTAACTGCAGAAATACAGGTTCTACTACTTCCTTCCATTCTGATAACATTGGAGTGGGGAAGCATATGTGGAAAACTGTTGTAAGTTTCATTTCTGTATCTCTTTAATAACTCCACTCATCCCTCTCTCTCCAAGAAAATTAGATTCCAAACTAGAAGCCTACAGCTAAAGAACTGACTGATTCATTTAAATTAGTGTGTGAAAACCTGCACTCCGAGCCAACCCATAGCTCCTTGGTGGCAGGTCACAAGGCTACAGTGATTCTAGAAGTGACAGTTTGCAAAATTTGCCATTCTGAGCAGCTTGATGCAGGAATCCTCTCCAACAGCCTCATGCCATGTCAGGCCTCTGTTTCTTCCCTAACATCATTGTCTCTTACGCCACATCATTTTATTTTTAAGTCACTCTCATTCATGTTCTCTTCCCCTTAATTTCTCTGTGTTTTGAAACTTACTATCCCATTTTTAGCCAGCCACCACAACCATTTCTGAAGCAGCTCTTCATAGTTTGCTCTTGACAATGTTGTTCTCCAAACATTGGAGTGTTTATGGATATTCTGTAACATCACACCAACTTGGTGTGATGTTACAGAATACCCATAAACATTCCAGTGTTTGGAGAACTGGCTAAGTTGGTGCCATAGACTTCAGGGACACTAGTATACTACCATACAGGATGTCATCCAGCCTGCTTTCATGTATGCACGGTCTAATGTGGCAGTTTTCTTATCGTTACCCCAATTTCACCAGCTTTCTGCGTTGTGCACCACTTCTTACCTTCCTGTATTAGCCTACATTTCTCAAAGCTTTTCTTATTTCCACCGTCTGTCAGTGGATTCTTTTTAGTTAACGTGATAATTTGCTCAAGAACCAATTTTTTTTCCTGCAAACGTAAAAAATCAAACATTTGAAAAAAGGGATTTAAGCCACTAATATAGTGCCAAAATGGTGGATTGTGTGTTAACCTGGCCTCACCGATGTGAATAAAAATGCAGAATCTCTCTTGTCATCCTATATTACATTGTGCTTTTCCAGAATCCCATTTTACCAGACAACTTTTCGTTTCTGTACTACATTTGTTAACTCCAATTTTATGTAAAGGCTCATGACCATCAATAGAGTATTTATACCTCTGAACGACCCAGGAGCACATGTGGTCAATTTAATGAGTGCAAGCCCAGTCAAGTGGCTTCTTGCATTATTCAGATCTAAGAACATGTCTAAATGATTTGTCAGATGAGCGTCTCTTGGCAGAAAGAGCATTTCCCCAAGGTGAACCCTCATGACAGTATCACAGAATCCAGAATTTATTAATGACTTGGGAAGTTTAACAATGAGAGGAGAACGTTATCCAGGATAAGCAAAAGGGCTGTATGAGCAGAAGTCCCAAGAACAGGAAGGAAACCCCAGAGACCTGGGAGTCACCCATCACTGTGTTAGGCACAAAATGCACCAACCCTGTGCAGACCGCATCGATGAGCTGATCCGATCCCGACCTCAGCCAGAAGCAGCAAGATAAAGATCCCAAGAAGTGAGGAAAGGGAATGCTCACCCAGCTATACTGCTCAAAAGCAAGCAAATGTTCTGCTGAAGATTCACACAAGCAATTCAAGCTCTGCTCGATTATCCATTCACATACACCTGCATACTGAATTGCTTTTGGAGCCTGTCAATGGAAAAAGAACTCCACCTCACCTTCCTGCCCCCTTGCCCTTTATAGACCTCGGCACATCATGTTGCTTCTTAGCCGAACTCCTCCTCCTTCCAGCACTGAAACGTAGAAACACAGAGCTGGAAGGGATCCTAAGGGTCATCTAGTCCAACCCCCTGTACAATGCAGGAAATTCTCAGCTACCTCCAAGTCCCCTAGTGACCCCTATTCTATGCCCTGAGGAAGGCAAAAAACCTCCAGGATCCCTGGGCCAATCTGGCCTGGAAGAAAATTCCTTCCTGACCTCTCACTGCCGATCGCCTTTACCCTGGGCAAATAAGAAAGGGCCACGAGAGCTGAGCACTGGCTCATCCCTTCCTGCTCTCCCTCTTTATCTCATAGTGAATTTTGTTGGAAGGGGTCTGGTCGCTGGATGTTGAACCTTCCAGATGGTCACTGTTGGCAAAAGCTGACAAGGGTATCCATTCATTGGTTTTGGTTTTGGTTGCTTTTCCCATCAGCTTGGACAACTTCTTCATTATCTCAGCCTTGTGGTCTTCTCAGGAACACTCAGCCGTCTTTTCATGGTATAGGTCGGGCCAAGGGTGACTTTGCTGGCACACGCTTTGGTTGCCATGGGAACACAGGGAACCAAAAGAAGACTGTATGAACATTCTTCCTCCTGATCAGAGCCATCAATCACACCAACTTTCATTCTCTCTAATGCTGACATTGGTGCAGAAGGGTTACCGACAGAGAGTGCACAGTGAAACAAACAACAAACTTAACACGAATCATGAAGCTTACATCTCCATCAAATAAACCCTTTTACATTTAAAATTTTGTGGAACAGTGCTATCCTTTTATAGATTATGGAAATGACAATCCCTCTGCGGAATGTAAAATATCTTCAAAATATCTGGAATTCATCTTGCTTTAGGTCTGTTCCTAAAATATGTAATGCAAAACTAGGCAAATGTATGGCAAAAGCAGGGCTTTTTTTGTAGAAAAAGACCAGCAGGAACTCATTAGCATAATAGGCCACACCCAACAGCAGAAACTCATTAGCCTATTAGGCCACACCCCCATGTTACCAGAAGTGTGGTCATCCAGCCACACCCACCTTTTGCTTCTTGTTCTGTTTACCTTGTTTGTTGTAAAAACCCAGGGCTTTTTTTGTAGCAGGAACTCCTTTGCATGTTAGGCCACACACCCCCAGTGTAGCCAATCCTAATGAGTTTCTGCTGTTGGGTGTGGCCTGTTATGCTAATGAGTTCCTGCTGGGCATGGCCAACTGAGGAGCCAGCCGGAACTCCCTTCCTGTGCGTTCCTGCCCAAAAATAACCCTGGGCAAAAGTATGTATGGCAAAAGAATGGCAAATGTAATTATGTTATGTTGTTGGTGATGTGTTATGGTTGAATCAGTTAACAGGAACCAAAGGAGGGGTCACAGTGATAGATAATATATCAAAACAAAGAAGCACTGTGATATATTTGAACATTTAATGACAATTATGTATATCTATAAAAAACTTTAGAAATTCTAAGATATTCAAGACAATTGGGGATATTGAAACATAAAGTTATCAAAATGTCTAGAGCTCAGCTCATTGTAAGATTACCCACAAAATTATGTTGTAAATGTATGTATTATTTATAGGAGGTCAGCCTTCAGCAATCTTGTTAATGGTCTATACCTTTAAGAATGAAGTATTTAATATGCAGCTGCATGGAATCAGTTAGAATAGTTTTTTGAGAGTTTCAGTTCCAGTTTGAGAGGTGGAGAGCATTTGTCAGCTTAATTTAAAAGAAGGCTTTCGGCCAGATAGAAAACAAGACTGCAATGTTACTCCTAAAATTTACTGGAGAGCAATAGAGCCAGCTACATGAAATATAGAGAGCATTGGCCAGCCTATTTGAAAAGAAGGCTTCTAGCCAGATATAAAAATAAAAGGACTGGTTGCTACTATTAAGAAATGATTTAACTGGTTTGCTCCTTAGACAACTACTGGAAATGGAACTGAGTAAGTTTAAATTTATTAAAGTCAAAAATTAATAATTTTCAAAAATTTAAAAATTAGAACTAGTTTCCATTCAGCTTCATATTTCTTTCAATGTTTAATAATCATGTTTGTTTTAGGAAAAGTTGAAGAAGAAGTCAAACAGTCATGGTCTGAAGAAAGTAGAAAAAGAAGTTAATGTTGCAATGTTAAAATGTATTAAAAGGCTGACACCTTGCTACTTAAGAGGATTACTCCTGAGGAAGACTATTGAAATGAATGTTTAATGCTGCCATGTTAAAATGTATCAAAAGGCTGACACCTTGTTACTTAAGAGTATTACTCCTGAGGAAGACTATTGAAATGAGTGTATAACCGGGTGCTCATTGAGAATATTGGATGTTGTTTTGAATATGTTTAAATGTCTAAAGTTTTGTCTTGAATATCTTAGAATGTCTAAAGTTTTTTATAGATATACATAATTGTCATTAAATGTTCAAATATATCACAGTGCTTCTTTGTTTTGAATCAGTTAACAAACATTTTTAAAAAACCCAAATAAACCCTTTTAAATGCATGATCTCATTATAGGGTATGAACAGCTATGGTTGCCAGCTCCGTGTTGGGAAATACCTGGAGATTTGGGGGGGGTGGAGCCTGAGGAGGGTGGAGTTTGGGAGGAGAGAAACTTCAGTGGGGCATAACGCCACAGAGTCCGCCTTCCAGAGCAGCCATTTCATGAAGGTAAACTTGATCTCTGTCACCTGGAGGTCAGTTGTCATCCCAGGAGAACTCCAGCCACCACCAGACCTATGAACAACACATTCCTCCCAGAGACTGGAAGATGGGGGAGGAATAAACTGAACCAATGCAATTTTCAACTCTGTCTTTCACAAGCACATGGGGAGGTCCCAACGTGGCACACCACAGACCCTGGGGACATTTCAGGTCGGGAAAATGGCACGGGAGGGAGGCTGAAGCCTCTTTTCCTTCCGTGCCACAGCCCCAATCTGAACTGTGCCCATGCTCACCTGGGGACTGAGTTCCCAGCATGGAAGTCAGAAGGCACCTCTGGTCATGTGGACCCAGGAAGGACCCAGCAGGGCAAAACTTAACATGTAGTCAGGCCCTCAAAGGCAAGTATGAAGAAAGGTTAAAACACTTGGGGCTCTTTAGCTTGGAGAAACGAAGGCTGAGGGGTGACATGATCGAGGTTTATAAGATTATGCATGGGATAGAGCAGGTAGAGAAAGAAGTACTTTTCTCCCTTTCTCACAAGACAAGAACTCGTGGGCACTCCATGAAATTGCTGAGCGGTCAGGTTAGAATGGATGAAAGGAAGTACTTCTTCACCCAAAGAGTGATAAACACATGGAATTCACTTCCACAGGAGGCGGTGGCAGCTACAATCATGGACAGCTTCAAGAGGGAATTCGATAAGCATATGGAGCAGAGGTCCATCAGGTATAGAGCAGAGGTCTCACAAAGTATAGAGAGGCTGGGGCAAGGGATGCTCTGTATTCTTGGTGCTTGGGGAGGGCAACAGTGGGAGGGCTTCTAGTGTCCTGGCCCCACTGCTGGACCTCCTGATGGCACCTGGTATTTTTGGCCACTGTGTGTGACACAGAGTGTTGGACTGGATGGGCCATTGGCCTGATCCAGCATTGGCTTCTCTTATGTTCTTAAGTTCCCAATAGCTGGGGAATCATACAGTGGGAGGGGCACAGCACATCCATGAAGATACACCAGGGCATGTCACTCCAGGTCTTTTGGGGAGGGGGTGTGTGTGCAGCACAAAGGCAGCAGCACAGGCCAGAGGAGGCAGCAGCTGCTCCAGAAAGCAGTAGCAGTCTTATATATACCTAGCTGGAGTGAGGCCAGGCAAGGAAGAGGTTAAGAGAGCAACAAGACTCTGAGAGGGGAGGGGTGGAACTGGGCTCAACCAGCATGGGAGGAGCCCTAGGGATAAAAAGAGAGATGTCAGAAGAGACTAGAGAGGTCAGGAGGAGGAGGAGGAGGAGGATTTATACACCGCCCTTCACTTGGAGTCTCAGAGCAGTTTACAATCTCCTTCCCTTCCACTCCCAACAACAGACTCCCTGTGAGGTAGGTGGGGCTGAGAGAGCTCTGACAGAAACTGCTCTTGAGAGAACAGCTCTGAGAGAACTTGTGACTGACCCAAGGTCACCCAGCTGGCTGCAAGTGGAGGAGTGGGGAATCAAACCCTGTTCTCCAGATTAGAGTCCACCACTTTTAACCACTTCACAAAACTGAGAGGGCATGAAGAAGGGAGAAAGAGGAACCCAGAGGAGGAGCTGGGGCCCAGTGTTTCCTCTCAGCTGAGTTAGTGTGAGCTGGCTCACAGTTTTTTAGCCTCCAGCTCACTCATTTTTGTCTTTGCTCAGGAAGGAGGGCTCCAGAGAAAACTGATTTATGCTGTAGCCAAATTGCTCGCTCACAACTTTAATGCCGGTAGCTCACAAAGTTTAATTTTTGCTCCAAGGCTCCACAGCTTACAGGGAGTGTTGATGGGGCCTGGGGCAAGATAAGGCTTCTGAACTGGGACAGACCTGGTATAACCAGGGCCGGCCCACTCACTAGGCGAACTAGACATTCGCCTAGGATGGGGCCATCATGGGGGCGCTGAACTGAGCCGCCCTCCCTGCCAAAAGCCCCCCACCCCCACCAAAAGCTTGTGCCGAGCGTGGCGCGCCCTGCCACCACCGCCTCTTCTCTCCCCTGATTCCACACTCCTTGGTCATGGCCAGCAGCTGCTCCACAGGCAGGCAGACAGGCAGGGCGCGCGCTCGGCTCAAGGCCCTCTTCTGCACGGCTCAGCTCGTTCCGTCCCTCTGGAGGCGGCCAAGCAAGGCCAGCCTGGGCCGGCCCCCAGGGACCAAATGGCTGTGGGGTGGGCAGGGGTGTGGCCTGGGTGAGCACCAGTGCCACAGAAGCATCACCAGGTAGGAGAAGGTCGCTCCAACTCAGGTGTGGCGGGGGGCACAGTGTTCGGCTGCCTGGGGACACGGTGTGCTCACCAGCCGTCCTTCCTTCCTTCCCCTGCAGACAGCAGCGAGGTGACGGTCCTGCCCACTGGACTGCTACCTGCCCCCCCTTCACCATCTCCTTCTCTTCCTCCTCCCGCCGGAATGCCTGGAGGTGATGCTGCTGTGACCCTGCACAGTGACAGAGACCGGCTTCCAGCCATGCTGCTCTAGGAACACCATGCTGCTCCGGCCTCCAGCAAGCCCCGTGCTGGGCTCCACCCTCCTTCCCAGCACTGGCCTCGAGCAGCAGAGCCTCCCTGCTGCCGCCCTCAATCACCCAAATTCTCACAGCGTATGTGTTTTCACCACCTGTGAGGGGCACACACCACCCCCCACTGGGCCGGCCACTTGAGCATGGCTGGGAGGGAAACACTGCGCTTTAATAAATGCAGAGCGGGGAGCCCCGGAGCCTTAATCCGGGTTCGGCTGCAGCCGCGGCTTTGGCGGCCAGAAATGGGGCAAGGTTTTTGGGAGGGAGGGAAAGCCACCTTCCCAGCATCTGTATTGATTTTTGAAAGGTGGGGGAGAACATCGAGTGTGGGGAGGGGGGAACACAGAAGAAAACTCTGGGGCAGAAGCCAAGGGAACTGCCAGGCTTGGGAAGGGCGTGACACCCCCTCCCCCCAGTCCCACCTGGCTGAGGCTGGTCACTTTCATTCCTTTTAAATAGGGTTCCCAGAGGGAGAGAAAAAAGAGGAGAGGAGAGAAGGGGGGGAAGAGGGCACTTGCCCCCCCCCGAGGGAAAAAAAGTCACCCCGAAAAGTTGAGCGTCTTTCCTTCCAATTTGATTGTATTGATTGTATTACTGTGCTAATTGTTACTGTAGAATCAGATCAGGAGCAAAGACAGTGGTTGGCGCGGGGGTGTGGTGTGCCAGAAGTTAGCCTCACCTAGTCTGCGAAAAAACCTGGAGCCGGCCCTGGGTATAACTGCTCCCAGAGGCTATTACCCTTAGCTTTATACTTGGCCACATCCGTATTGAACCAAGTCATTGTCAAAAATGCTACAGTCAAGACTGTTCCCTCAATAGAAGGGGATCTTTTGAAAGGCATTTGTTTTGATGATCTCAGACTTAAATCGACTCCAAGACAAGTATAGGGAGAAACTCTTATAATAACTCGGATATAATTTGTCATTGTGTATAAACATATTGTTTAGCTTTGCAGTTGTTGTTAATGAAGTGTAACAAGTGAATCTCGCATGCCGGGTAAGCGCTGTCCTTTTCAAGTCAATACAATCAGTTTTCAAGACATAAAATCTTAACACACTCCCACGTTAAATTCTGATGTCAGTTATAGATGATTTTTTTTAAAAAAAAAAACCCAACAAGATTATAGGCATATCCATTTTTTTCCAGTTGAGAAAAACATAACATTAACACAGGGTGCAGGGAGAAGCAAGGGGAAGCTTCAAATGAGCGTTCAGTCCTCAAGTCTTGTAGAATCTTTTAAAAGACTGTAACAAGAGCATTGTAAAATCAGCGTTGTTAAGAGGAATTCTCTTTTCCCCTTTACTTCATTTCTCCCTGAAATCCAATGATCCATTTCTTTCCCTTTCATCAGGAATTTGGAGTCTGTTTTGGATCAATTCTGTTTTGATCAAGGAGAATTTTGAAGAGAGGCCGGGCAGGCAGGGAGGTTCTCCAAAATTTCAGAATTTCACTCTGCAGATGCTCAGGGGCAAGCAATGTCTTCCCAAATCGTCCCATCCTCCTGCTAGAGCACCACCTGGTGGTGGGTCACATGAAACAGCTGGAAAGGCTGTAGTCACAGAAAGGTGCTGCCTCGATTTCTCTACAAAGAGAAGGCAAAAAGAAACGAAAAAGAAATCACTCTTTTAAAAGAGGAGAAAACAGGAATTGATGGCTGTGTCTAAAAAAGTGAATTTTGGAAACCGAAATTCCCCTTCCCAAAACAATGCTAGTGAAAATAATGAATCTGCTCCATTTGTGTGTAACCATAGACGCACAGCAGACCACTATGAGAAGGCCATAGTTACTCACAAAGCTCTCTGGAGGTACAATAATACCAAAATCATCTTGGATCTGATTCATGATCATAATGATGGATCCTTTGGGGTCCTTGTTTCTGTAATAGATTATGTGTATGCCCCAAATGTAACTGATGTTCTTCATGTACAAAAACTCAGACAACAGACCACGGGTTTTAATTTGAAGTTTCCGTCCACCTTTCTATCGCTGACTGTCTTCTGCAATTGAAACAGGGTACCCTCCTTAGCCCACCTGGCATATATTTGTAAATCTGGTTCACACCTGTGGGAAAATGGAGGGGGAATGAGGTGGCCAGGAGGAGGAGGAGGAGATTGGAATTCTACCCCGCTCTGCACTCGGAGTCTCAGAGTGGCTTACAATCTCCTTCCCTTCCTCTCCCCACAACAGGCACCCTGGTCCTTTCTGCACTTGGATCTCACCCCTGGTTTTATCAGAGTTCAACTTGTGACACAATACCTTGCATTTATCCCTGGTTATAACAGCATCCGTTTATCCCCGGACAAGTGTGGGGCGAAACTGAGGTGACCTCAATGTAATGTGGAAACAAAAAATACCCCGAGATAATTACAGGGGTGAACTCGAGTGTAGTGTAGAATGTAAGTTCGGGGACATGGTTGAACCAGGATTTAAGATCTAGTGTGGAAAGGACCCCTGTGAGGTAGGTGAAGTGGTAAAATGGACTACACACCACTTCAAACTGCAGGTCAGGGATACCAAATCTGAATGTTCCCTCATGGAAAAATTCCACACAAACAAAACTGATACCTCCATTTGCCTGATTTGTGTCCTCTGTTTTGAAAAAGATTTCTTTGTTTCTGTTATAATGTGGGTGGTCATTCTGGCCTCCTCCTGGGGTTCTTCTTCAGGGGATCCCACTAAGTGTCCCACTGTGACCTACTAGATTCGAGTCTCACAGCACCTTAGAGGCCAGCAAGATGTTCGAGGTACAAGCTTTTGAGAATCAGAGCTCCCTTCATCAGATATGAAGAGAGTTTTGGCTCTCAAAAGCTTGTGCCTCGAACAATATGTTGGTCTCTAAGGCGCTTCTGGACTCCGATCTAGCTGTTCAGATCAACATGCCTCCCCTCTGAAACCACTGTGGCCTGTAATAGTAGGGTCGCAAAAAAAGTTCCCTCTAAGGTGTGCAGTCTCGTGAGCAGAAATTTTACCCAGTGAGCCAAAAGTGATGCGAGCGTTAAAACTGTGAGTGGGCCAACATTTTTTTAAAAAATGTATTTAAGTGTACAAACATCCAAACTACATATAAACGATTATCATTTGTACTACAAGCCATATATTTATATTAAACTTATTTATATTTATATGAAACATATTTGTATTACTTAACCTCCCAGGCTTAAGGGCACATAGAGTCACTTTGCAAAGCACCAGAATACACCAGATCGCCTCTAGGACGCTGCTGAGGCCAGCTGCCCACCCCCACATTCTTCAACTAACCTCCCAGGCTTAAGGGCACATAGAGTCACTTTGCAAAGCACCAGAATACACCAGATCACCCCTAGCATGCTGCTGAGGGAGGCTCCCCCCCACACCTTCTTCAACTAACCTCCCAGGCTTAAGGGCAGGTAGAGTCACTTTGCAAAGTACCAGAGTACACCAGATCGCCTCTAGCATGCTGCCGAGGCCAGCTCCCCCACACCTTCTTCAACTAACCTCCCAGGCTTAAGGGCACATAGAGTCACTTTGCAAAGTACCAGAATACACCAGATCGCCTCTAGCACTGCTGAGGCTGGCTTCCCCCCATACCTTCTTCAACTAACCTCCCAGGCTTAAGGGCAGGTAGAGTCACTTTGCAAAGTACCAGAATACACCAGATCGCCTCTAGCATGCTGCTGAGGCCAGCTCCCCACCCCCACCCCAAGACAAAACAAACACCCAGGCAACTCACCTCAGGAAGGGCAGAAGCTGGACAACAGAGCAGTCCTCCTTCTGGGCCAGGATATCTCCAGGAGCACAAAGCAGAGGACTGCCAGGGAGGGTAGCAGCGCCCCCTTTCACAGGGCAAGCAAACCCCAGCTGAGGGGAGGCGGGGCTAGCCCAGATTAGAAAACACAAAGCATACTGCTGTGTTTCTGTGCTGCCTGAGCAAATGGTGCTGCATGGCCATTGGGAAGGGAACCTCCCGCCCCTGCACTGTGGTAAAAATTGCTGCGCTGGCCAGGGGAAATTGGTGTGCCAGTGCAGCCTGGCGCAGCTTAAAGGGAACCTAGGTCGCAAGTGGTAACTTACCATGACAAGAGCCAACATGGTGTAGTGGTTGAGATGGACTCTAATCTGTAGAACTGGGTTCAGTTCCACACTCCTCCACTTGAAGCCAGCTGGGTGACCTTGGGTCAGTCACAGCTCTTTCAGAGCTCTCTCAGCCCAAAAGATAAGACTAGCTCTCCACCTAGTGATACAGGATGCTAATGAGCTGGAACTGAAGGCTGCCAGACAATCTTCGGATCTCCTGGCTCTACTACACACAGTGCCATACAATAATTATTATTATTCGTTACCATGACTTTGTTAAGATGAATGGCTCAGAATGCATGGCTGATGCTTTCTCACAGTGCCATCCTAAGAATATTTTCCTGGGAGTAAGCCCCATTGACTAGACCTCAGTAGGATTCTGAGCAGATCTGCTTAGGATTGCTCTCCAAATGGCTTGTTTCGAGGTTGTTCTCCCCCCCCCGGACTTCTCGGGCAGAGATCTCTCACATCACCTACTGCCTGGTCCTTTTAAGTGGAGATGCTGGGGACTGAACCTGGGCTCTTCTGCCCGCTCTACCACTGAGCCACAGCCCCTCCTTACTTCACTTTTCTCTGCTTTCAAACCTCCAAAGCTGTTTGCTTTTTGAAAAATGGCACCAGAGCTCTCACGTGCGAATTTGGGTATCCTACCGAGCCAGCCCTCCAATGTTTGGCTTTGCACACTGGGAATCAGCAGCATGAGATCATCAGGCGCAACAAAATCAGCAGCACAAGATCATCATCCGCAACAAAATCCTGACGCAGCTCTCATTCTCCCTTCCAAAAAAAAATAGTTTTGGAGGGTTCATAGCTACTCTCCATTATGACAGCTCCGGGTTGTGAAATACCTGGAGATTTGGGGGGGTGGAGCCTGGGGAGGGCCAGTTTTGGGAAGGGGAGGGACCCCTGCAGGATATCATGCCCTAGAATCCATCCTCCAAAGCAGCCATTTTCTCCAGGAGAACAGATACGAAGAGCAATTGTAATAGTGGGAGAGCTCCAGGTGCCGCCTGGAGGTTGGCAACCCAACATGGGTGCCACTTCATTGGCGGTTAAATAGACAAGAGCTAAAATTTCATTCCCCTCAGCAGGCTAAAGCAGCAAACACGGATTTCACTTGTCTGCTTCGGTGAATGTCTCCTGTCAAATTGTTCCATCTCCACTGGGCAAAGACCACAGCGACTCCAAGGTGACATCATCTGCCAGGCGATCTCACTTGGAGAGCTGACTCTTCAGCATTGCTGGTTAATGGAATAAGTCATCCACGCCCGAGTGCCAAAGCATAGGTCATGAAGCGAGATTATGAATGGCAGACAGGAAAGGGCTTGTTATAGCTTCCGACTCCAGTTTCATTTCTTGAACGTTACCACTGCTTGGGACATGGGAGGGAAAATGTAACCTGTGTGCCAGTTTTTGAAAGGTTATTTAGTTCTTTAGTTATTGAAGATGTTGCGCCCATGCAATCTCAAATGGCCAGGGACGGGTTTCAAAAGAAGACAAACCAAAAGAATGAGCTCCATAAAAATAAATTTCTAGAATGAAGAACTTGCTTAAATAGGAGGTGCTGGTAACAGGAGGTGGTGGCTACAAGCATGGACAGCTTCAAGAGGGAATTAGATAAACATATGGAGCAGAGGTCCATCAGTGGCTATTAGCCACGAGGTATAAATAGGGACTCAGGGGCAAGGGATGCTCTGTATTCTTGGTGCTTGGAAGGGGGGTCAACAGTGGGAGGGCTCCTTGACAATTTAAATTGGGAGTTTATGCTGCAAGTTATTGAAAAATTGGACATTGGACAGTTCTTTTTAAACATGATTGTGGCAATATACTCAGAACAAAAAGCGGCTTTGAACATAAACAAAGAAAGGACGGATTTTTTCCAAGTCCAAAAGGGAACACGTCAAGGCTGCCCGTTGTCCCCGTTGCTGTTTATTTGGATGTTGGAAATATTATTGACAGCAATAAGAAAAGATAATAGTATTGAAGGACTTTCAGTGAAAGGATTCGTATACAAATATAGGGCATTTGCAGATGATGTGATGTTTATGATTCAGGATCCTATTGAGAAAATACCACATCTGATGGAGAAAATTGAAGAATTTGGTTCAGTTGCGGGTTTCTACGTTAATAAAAACAAAACTAAGGTGATGTGTAAAAATATGACGAAGCAAAGACAAATAGAACTTCAAGAGAAAATTCAATGTGATGTAGTTACAAAGACTAAATATCTTGGAATTGAATTAACCATGAAAAATATTGATCTGTTTAAAAACAATTATGAAAAGGTGTGGCACAGAATTCAGCAAGATATGAAGAAATGGGACACTTTGAATTTATCACTGATGGGAAGAATCGCAACTGTAAAAATGAATATTTTACCGCGTTTGATGTTTTTATTTCAGACAATTCCAATACTAAAACAAAGGAAAGTATTGGATTCGTGGCAGAAAGAATTATCCAAATTCATTTGGGCAGGAAGAAAGCCAAGGATTAAAATGAAAATTTTATGCGACGCAAGAGAGAGAGGAGGCCTACAACTACCAAATTTAAGCCTGTATTATGATGCCGTCTGTTTAGCATGGTTGGAAGAGTGGATTAATCTTGAGAATAAGAAGTTATTAGCTTTAGAAGGGCATGATAACAAATTTGGATGGCATGCATATTTATGGTATGGAAAAGTAAAAATGGACAAATTTTTTAAACACCACTTTATAAGACAATCACTGTTCGAGACATGGATGAGATATAGAAAATTCTTCTCAGAAGAAAGACCACTTTGGATAGTACCAGCTGAAGTGATTAACCCACATTCAAGAAATCAAGGGTTAGATTGGCTACCTTACAAAAATCTTTTAAAATTAGAAGGGAAAAATTTTGTGTTACAAGATAGATTTGATCTTGAATTTGAATATGATTGGTTGAAATATAGACAGATTTATGATTTATTTAAGACCGATAATAGAGAACATGGTTTCAGAGAAAAGAACATTGAAATTGAAACTGTATGGCTTGAGAAAGGTAAAAAAATGATTTCTAAACTGTACAAGGTTTTATTGAAATGGTACACTGAGGATGAAACTGTAAAAGAGCAAATGATAAAATGGGCTGTAAATGTTAATAATGAGATATTAATGACATCCTGGGAATATTTGTGGAAAAAGTCAATGAAAATTTCAACTTGTGTAAATGTTAAAGAGAATTGCTATAAAATGATGTACAGATGGTATATGACGCCAAAAAAAATTGCTATTATAAATGAAAGTATGTCCAACAAATGTTGGAAATGTAAAAAACATGAAGGGTCTTTTTACCATATGTGGTGGACATGTGATAAAGCAGTAAAGTATTGGACTGAGATCCACAATGAGATACAAAAAATGTTGAAATGTACTTTTAAGAAAGACCCACAGATGTTATTGTTAGGTCTTAAAATGGAAGAAATAAATGTAGCCAAGAGAACACTACTATGGTACTTGATTACAGCAGCCAGACTGACTTTTGCTCAATGTTGGAAACAAGATAAAGTACCTGAAACATGGGAATGGATTAAAAAGACATTGTTTTTGGCAGAAATGGACAAACTAACAAGAAAGTTAAACAACGAAGAAGACGAAACTTTCTTTGAAGACTGGAAAGACTTTCAAAAATACTTGTTGAAAAATTGGGACATTAAACATGGTTTGATTTGCTTTGATAGTTATTAAGAAGAAAATGAAATAGAATTAGATTTTTGAATTGTTACCATTTGTAAGAGAAAATAAGTTTAGAAGTAATTGTAACAGAATAAGAGAGACATTAATGGGGTTGGAGCAGTGCGAGAAGCCTTGTTTGGGGGGGGAGAAGGGAAATTAGAAAAATGGATATGTAGGTAGGTTTAAATTGTATGAACATGTGATATATCCAATAATAAATTGTATTTACCAAAAAAAAAACAGTGGGAGGGCTCCTAGTGTCCTGGCCCCACTGTTGGACCTCCTGGTGGCACCTGTTTTTTTTGGCCACTGTGTGACAGAGTGTTGGACTGGATGGGCCATTGGCCTGATCCAACATTGGCTTCTCTTACATTCTTATGTTCTTAAAATGCTCGCTTGCTCCTTATCATGTGAGGTGGATTGGGCTGAAAGAGAGTGACTGGCCCAAGCTTCCTCAGCAGAGCCACAATTGGAACCTGGGTCTCCCAGCTCATAGTCCCACACAGTAACCCTCTAATGGCTGCCCCCAGGAGCAGCTGGGGGGAGTCAGAGGCCTGTAGTGGAAGGGAGAGCCAACAACAGAAAAATTATACTTCCCCTCCCATCCATGGAAACCCCGCCCTCCCCATGGGATCCAGCCCTAAGGAACTAGCAGCCAGGAGTGTATCCACAACCCAGACTTGCTATTTCTATTCCTAACAATAATTTGGGACATAGCTATGTTATAAAAATACCTATTTTATTTCACATTAAGGCTGCACTCCTAAAGTCACTTTCTTAGATGTATACCCTATTGAATAACATGGGACTTGCTTCCAAATAGTCCTTAGGATTGTTTCCTGTCACATCAGCCAGTTTGGTGTAGTTAAGTGTGCAGACTCTAATCTGGGAGAACTGGGTTTGATTCCCCACTCCTCCTCTTGCAGCTGCTCAATGACCTTGACAAGCCATAGTTCTGACATGAGCTGTCCTTGAAAGAGCAGTTCTTTAAAGAGCTCTCTCATGCCCACCTACCTCACAGAATGTCTGTTGTGGGGAGGGGAAGGGAAAGGAGTTTGTAAGCCACTGTGAGACTCTGAATGAAGGGCAGGGTATAAATCTAATCTCTTCTTCTTCTTCTTCTTCTTCTTCTTCTTCTTCTTCTTCTTCTTCTTCTTCTTCTTCTTCTTCAGAATTTTGGGAACTGTAGTTGAGAATGCACATAATTCATTATTAGGGGTTCCCAGAGTTTACTGGGAAAAGAGAATGCCTGAGACTTCCAGTTAATGGCGTAGTGAGGGCAGGCACTCTCCCCGAGGTTCAGGGGAGTGATTTGCACACCAGCGGTTTGGAGGAGAGCTACTGACGTGGCTCTCCCACAGAACCCTAGGGTAGGGTTCCAAGCCATAGGGCTTTTGAGGGGTAGCCTCTTCGATGGCACAATGCCAGAGAATTGAGGCTCCCGTCCGCCCTGACGGTCCTGCCACTGTGTGGCTGCATGGCACAAGCTAGGCTGGCTGGAGCAAGTGCCGAAGATCGAGCGACTGGCGGAATATAAGCGAGGTCAGAGTGACCGGCAATGAGCATGAGTTGGACATAGCGAACTGTGTAATAACCGGGAAATTCCTTAAAAAAACCCCATCGGTAAATGGAGGACGGAGGGATACACCCCCCTGTCCGCAAGCAAAAGAAGTTGCAGAAAAAGAGAGGGGGGAAGAGAAAAACTGAATGTTTGGCTTGTTTGGTGAGACTTACCAGAGCAGACTGAAAGCTTAAGTGATTTTCAGAGGTGGTGAAACAGCGGTTGGCTTCTGTAAACAATCGTACAAAATGTTGGGCATAAGGAAAGGAACAAAACCGAAAGCTCCGGGTGTGCAAAGTCCGAGACTGGAAGAAGAGGGAGTGGACGTCACGAGACTTCTAGCGGAGACGCTCAAGTCGGTTATGGAGCAGCTCGCTGGTATTAACCAGCAGTTAACCATTTTAAATCAGACTCTCTCAGCACAACAGCTCCAGCTGGCCGAAAATGTTAAACAGACGGAGCAAACGGTAGAGTTGGTGAAAGAGATGCACACCGAAAGCAAGATTATGAAGAAAAGGGTGGACCAAGTAATAAATAAACAGAATCATCAAGAAAACAGATTGCTGTATCTACAAATGGAGAAAGCTAACATGGTTCTCAAATTCCAGGGAGTTCTTGAATCGCTGAAAGAAGATTTAAAGAAGCTCCTTAGTGATCTTATCGCACCAGTTGTAGGCTTAAAAGCGGAAGAAATAATGCACGATATAGAAGCAAGATTTAGGGTGTATTCAAACTACACTAATAAGAATAGCCTACCTGGAGAAATCTCAGTGAGATTTTCAAGAAGACAAACTAGGGATGCAATTTTAAAAGCTACATCAGCAACTCCACTGAAACTTGGGGACACTATTATCAAGACTTTAAAAGACATTCCATTTGAAATTCGCCAAAAACGAAAGAGCTACAAGGACTTAATCCTTTTTCTTCAAACTAATCAAATCGCATACAAATGGACGATTCCAGAAGGGGTCATCTTTAAACTACATGACAAGAGAGAGAAGATTGACTCCGTGCATAAGGCTAAAGAATTCCTGAGACACCATCTGGGAACCAAAGAAGACGGTGAAACTGATTCGAGTGGCTCCACACCCTCGGAGACGGAAGACGACTTTGCCGCAGAAGAAGGTGCTGCAGCCCGCAGACCAACTTATGACTTTAGAGATAGAAAGCCTAAGTAAAGGCAGAAGGACTCTGGAAATTGCCTTTATGAAGCGAGTTTGGGGGATGCTCTGAAATTCTCCCATAACAAGTAACCAACTAACTATATAGCAGAAATAGATAGTTGCTCACAGCATGCTACTAACAATATAGTATTAACATAGATTTTAACTGGGATAATGATCTCCTCCTCTTGAGTTTTTAGTTTAGTGTGGGTTTTCTTTTCTTTCTCCCTAGATGGTAGTCCCCTCCCTATTTTTCGTTGTAGTTTTTAGTTGTTCATTATAAAAAAAGCAATAAAAAATCCCCTTCGGGGGGCCAAAAAAAAAGGAAAAGAGAATGCCTGTTAAATTAGTTCACATCTCTTCTACAGAGATGCTCCTGGGTTACCTGTATTCTGTCAGCTTCTGTGGAAGAATCTTTGCTTATTTACTGTATTTACAGTCCACCTCTCTCACTGGGATCCAAGGGGGATTACATAGTGTAAGTCAAGGTAATCAAGAGTCTGGAGAAATGTATTTTTTCTTTGGAGGTCTGAAATGAGCAAAACTTTCACTCTGGGTTTTAAAAGTCCCCCCCCTCTCTGGGCAGAAAGCAGGCAGGAGAGAAAGGCAGTGCAATTACTTTCTACCTTCATACAAATGCTAATAGTCCCCAAGCAGGGAACAGAGATTTGGTGGTGTTAGATACTAAAGAGACTTTGGGAAGGAAAATTCTGGAGACTTCGAGAAAAGCTTCTGTGGGCTGGTCAGTGGATGAGGAAAAGAGAGGTGATAAAACTCAGAGGAGCAAGGAGGAAGGTCTCTTTGGGTGCTGAGTCCATCAGAGCAGACAGAACTCTTAACTGAGGTCTGGAGGAGGCGGCCATTAGCCATGTGTTAGCCTGAAGAGCTGAAGGTAGCTTCAAAGAAATAGTGACTCTGTAGAGATCTGTAGCTTCCTAAGCTAAGGAGCCTGTCCTATACTTTAACATCTGATAGGGCATGCACAGAGAGAGGGACAGAATAATTGTGTTTTACCCATTTCTTTGGAATGTCTTGCTCAGTCTGTTGCTGTGCTAAAAGTATGCCTGTGAACATTTTGTCTTTAATAAATACTTTATAACTTTGGATACTGATAGCAGTCCTCTGTACCACAGAGACCTCCACAGTCTCAGACATGCTATTTTAAAAGAAGCACCGGGGGAAGGGCAGCAGTTGGCAAGTGGCTGTTCCTCCAGGGGCACACAAGGCAGTAAACTGTCCCCATGGTGACCAGGCACTGGGCCACGGGAGACACAGAGGCAAGGCCTCAGAACTTGGAAGGGAAGCTGGAAGTCCTGACCCTCCCAGCAGGCAATTCCTGCAAAGGTCAGGTGGTGGTGGTGGGTTACTAGAGAGAAAGTAAAGCCTCTACCGGTGTTGGGAACATTGGAGTGCAGGGTGGAACAGAGCCCGCAGGCTAGAGCAGGCCTGTTCTGCCACAGAGAGGATGAGACCCACTAGGACTTGGATTACAGAAATCTGAAGCAAGCATAGAGCCAGTGTGGTGTAGTGGTTAGAGTGCTGGACCAGAATCTTGAGGTACTCAGGTTTGAATCCCCACTCTGCCATGGAAGCCGGCTAGGTCACCTTAGGCCAGTAACATGGGTAGAGTTGCCACCTCTGGGTTGGGATATTCCTGGAGATTTGGAGAGTGGAGCTCTTGGAGAAGGCAGGTTTGGGGAGGGGGGACCTCAGAAGGTAGACTGCCACACAGCCCAGTTTCCAAAGCAGCCATTTTCCCCAGGGGATCTGATCTCTGTATCCTGGAGACCAGCTGTGATTCTCAAAGCTCTCCAGCCACCACCTGGAAACTGGCAACCCTATTCATGGGATTGTTGTGAGGATAAAATGGAGGCGAGGAGAGCAACAGAAACTGCTTTTGATCCCCATTGGGGAGAAAGGCAGAGCATAAAGGAAATAAGAAGTGAAGTAAAATAAATAAAAACAGCAGGAACTCATTAGCATAATAGACCACACCCAACAGCAGGAACTTATTAGCATATTAGGCCACACCCCCATGTTACCAGAAGTGCGGTCATCCAGCCACACCCACCTTTTGCTTCATATTCTGTTTACCTTGTTTGTTGTCAAAACCCAGGGCTTTCTTTGTAGCAGGAACTCCTTTGCATGTTAGGCCACACATCCCTAATGTAGCCAATCCTAATGAGTTTCTGCTGTTGGGTGTGGCCTGTTATGCTAATGAGTTCCTGCTGGGTGTGGCCAACTCAGGAGCCAGCCAGAACTCCCTTCCTGTGCGTTCCTGCCCAAAAATAGCCCTGAATAAAAATAAATAGAAATAGAACAAGCATTATGCATGACTCAAAAATGCACAAACACCGCACTGACAGCAGGATAATACATTATTTTAATGATGCATTTTGGTTGCTTTTAGTGGTTCTTAAGATGCGTTTTTATTGCGTATATTTTTTTAAGTGATTAGGTACCTTGCTAGCCCTGAAAAGGGAAGAAAGGCAAACTATGAATTTTGTCAATGAAATAAAAATAGAACAAATAATACATACAGCAAACAGACACTACTTCCTAGACACGGTGGTATAGTCCACAAACTCTTTCCCTTTACAGGTGCCTTTCTGGACCATTTTGTCGTAGTATAGCCCTATTAAAGGTAAAGGTTCCCATGCTCGAAAGCCAGTCAAATCCGACTCTAGGGTTCGGTGCTCATCTCCGTTTCAAAGCCGAAGAGCCAGCGCTGTCCGAAGACATTTCCGTGGTCATGTGGCCGGCATGACTAAACACCAAGGCGCGCGGAACGCTGTTACCTTCCCAGTGAAGTGGTACCTATTTATCTACTTGCAATTTCTTGCTTTCGAACTGCTAGGTTGGCAGGAGCTGGGGCCAGAGACGGGAACTCACTCTGTCACGTGGCACTCTCGGGTCTTGAACTGCTGAAATACTGGCTTTCCACAGCCTGCAGTTCAGCGTCTTAACCACTTGTGCCACCGCAGCCTCCATGGTAAAGCCCACCTGAACAACTCTATTTTACCTACTTTGCAGAATGACATGGGGGGGGGGCCGGACCTCCTCAGGTCGGCCATTCCACAAGATGAGGGCCACAACAGAGGATGCACATGTACAGGCAGTTCTTGATCATGCCCATTTACGAAGTGGCACCAGCAGAAAGCCCTGAACTGCTGAGCCAAGCTGCCACGGCGGAGCACAGGGACAGGGGCAGTCCTGCAGATAGGAGGGCCAGGTAGGGCTTTGTATGTGACAGCCAGCACCTTGAACTGAGTCTGGCAATGTGGGCAGCCAACGGAGGGATTGCAGAATGGGTCTAATGGGTATGCCCCGCCTACCGCCTGAGAATAACAGAACTGTGGCATTCCATACCAATTAGCAGGGCTCTTTTTATAGCAGGAACTCCTTTGCTTATTAGGCAACACTCCTCTAATGTAGCCAATCCTCCAAGAGCTTACAGAGCTCTTCTTACAGGGGCTACTGTGAGCTCTTGGAGGATTGGCTACATCAGGGGTGTGTCGCCTAATACGCAAAGGAGTTCCTGCCACACAAAGAGCCCTGCCAATTAGAATCTTCATGTTAACTTCAAGGGCAGACCCACGTAGGACGCGTTCCAGTCGTCTAGTCTGGCTGTCACCGTGGCGTATCTCAAGTCCCCATTTATGTGAAACAATAGCAGAATAAGAAGCCGATTTAACAAAGCGGGTTTAACAAGCCATGATGAGATGAGTAAAGCACATCACTGAAAAGGACGCTGAATCCTAAAACAGCCTTTCCTCTAATAGGCACAGAATGTAATTAAATCTTTTCCCCAGAGTCTCCAGCAGGTGTGCAACTATTGTGGTGTGCCTTAAAAAAAGGAATAAAGTCAATTTTTCATCCAAAGCATCTGAAAGGGAGTGCAAGCGCTGTAATAACTAATTTACATTCGCCAATTATGTTTGTTGTAGAACTAGATCAAGGGCCTTGAAAAAGAACAATTTTTTTTTTTGGCTCTTCCTTACGGCTGCATAACTCAGCAGATCTTAAAAATGCTGCATTTGTTATGCAGATCTTTTTTTGACCTGGCCTATCAAGGGTAGGACAGGGTGCCTGGTTGTCAAAGCCGTTGTCTGGCTGAGCACTGTAACCAATTGAGCAAAACCAGCACAAACCACTACACCGGTGATTAGCCACATGCTTGAGATTTGTTTCCGGGCACAATTCAAGATGGTGGTCTTGCTCTTCAAAGACCTGTATCATTTGGGACCAGGGGTCATTTGGAGCAGGAGCGCACAGGAGTGGAGCTCCGGCAGTTAGAAGCACAGGTGGAGGCAAGCCCCGCCCCCAGTTCCCAGAAGGAGTGCAAAGCAGCCCATGTAGCATTCCTCCTGGGCCCAGATAGGCTACTCTGGGACTGGAATGACAGCCCCCAGAGTGGAAAGACAGTCCCTAGGGGTGGAGCCTGAGCGGTAAGTGTTGCCTTCTGACACACTTCCAGTGATGTCAGGGTGTGTGGCATATGCAAATAAGTTATGCTAATGAGTTATGCTAATGAGCTCCTGCACCACTTTTTCTATGGAATGACCCCTGTTTGGGACCAATGTACCCAAAAAACCTTATGAACCTGCCTGACAGTGATGGTCATCTTTGGATGCCCCGCTTTGAGGGCCCCACCTTCTGAGATTAAATGAGTGGACTTCTTGGTCACGGCACCAAAGCTCTGGGACTCTCTTCCCCCAGGGAGATTCATCTGCCCCCTTCTGTTGCTGTCTTCTGCCAGAGGGTGAAGACATTGGGGGAAGTCTGGCATTCCCTCAATGATCCCTCGTTCTAACCAATGTCTTTATGATATGTAGGTATTTTAACTGTTTTGTTGCATTTTAACTTCTAAAACTCTTTTAAAATTTGTTTTAATGATGTATGCTTTATATTTTTATTATAATGGCTTCATAATGTCATTTTATCGTGTGTCTTTTTAAAATTGTTCTCCATCTTGGTGGCCCTTCGAAGGGCAGAAAGGGGGGATATAAATTTTGTAAATAAATGAATAAATAATCAGATACCAAGATCCAGTGACAGGAACCAGGGAAGGGATCTAATTGTCTGGGCACGTAGGTATATCTAGTCAAGGCACGACTGACATGGCAACCCCAGCAAGGCATTTTTCAAGGGGCTTGTCCACATTCTTGTTTTACTTGCTGATAAGCTCAACGTGTTTTGCTCCTTCTAGTGGTCAATTCAATATCATGCAGGTTTATTTTCAGTTTAAAATCTGCAGGGAGATAAGCTAGAAAAAAGCTGTGCGATATCAAATCAATCACTAGAGGGGGCAAAACATGTGCAGAACAGGAAAAAGGCCTCAAAGAAGCAGGAATTTACCAGCAACTAAAATGAGAATGCAGAAAAACAGAGCTCTTTTTGTAGCAGGAACTCCTTTGCATATTGGGCAACACACCCCTAATGTAGCCAATCCTCCAAGGGCTTGCAGATCTCTTTTTATAGGGGCTACTGTAAACTCTTGGAGGATCAGATACATTAGGGGTGTGTCACCTAATATGCAAAGGAGTTCCTGCTACAAAAAGAGCCCTGGAAAACCCCAACACTAGTGAGAAGCAGAGGTGGTTTGCCGGGGTGGATTAAGGCTCACTGGTGCCCTAAGGACTGACCATTCTAGGTGCCCCCCTCGTGGTGCCCTAAGCACTGACCAATCTTGGTGCCCCCCTCATTGAAATGATTGTCATGACAACTGAATTTGGCTCCATCATTTTACTTTTTAACACATGCATTTTGCTTCTAAACATAGAAGATAACCCTAGGGTGCATCATGATCGATTTGCACTAGTTTTATCATTATTTTTTTTAACAAATCTTCTTTCTTTTTCCTTTCCTTTTCACCCTTTTCCCAACTTTGTGGTGCCCCCTTTGGCCCTGGTGCCCTGAGCACGTGCTTAGTCTTCTTAATGGTTAATCTGCCACTGTGGTTTGCCATTGCCTCCGTCTGCAGAGCCTTCCTTGGTGGTCTCCTGTCCAAGCACCAACCCTGCTTAGCTTCTGATTAGATCAGGTTATACCATGCCACATTTCCTGCCTACCACTGTTTGGGCCTTTGCGCAGCAATGGAGAGAGAGAGAGAGAGATGTTATACTTCATTCTGATCTTGACAACCATAAGTACATTGGTGTTTGGGGAAGGTAGTATCTGGGAGGGGCCATCACTTGTCAGTCACACTCAGGTTTGGCATGCAGAAGATTCCAGGCTCAATCCTTGGCTCAGTCAGTCAATTAAAGGATACCATACTGGGAAAGACTTAAAGGAGTCCTCCTTCTTAAAACGTTTGTACAATTAAGGAGGACTGGTATTAATAAAGGGGTTGTGTAACACCTTTTGTTACATAAAAGATAATACTTAGATTTTTGAATATATGATTCTTTCTATATGTTAATGTTTATGTGATAATATAATGGTGAATAATTTGTAAGAAATATAGAAAAAATAGGGAAAAAATAAGAAATAGAAAATATATAAAAACAAAAAATATATAAAAAGTACTTGAGATACTTTATAATAATCTGTTTGGTGTAGTGGTGAAGTGTGCGGACTCTAATCTGGGAGAACTGGGTTTGATACCACACTCCTCCACTTGCACCTGCTGGATGACCTTGAGCAAGCCGTAGTTCTGGCACAGTTGTTCTTGAAAAAGAGCAGTTTCTGTCAGAGCTCTTTCAGCCCCACCTACCTCACAGGGTGTCTGTTGTGGGGAGAGGAAGGGAAAGGAGTTTGTAAGCCGCTCTGAGACTCCTTTGGGTAGTGAAAGGCGGGGCATAAATCCAATCTCCTCTTCTTCTTCTTCTTCTTCTTCTTCTTCAGCACGGTATCTGCTGAGTTTTGGTATTTCCTACTTACCGTGGGTCCTATTTTGGTTTTGAGATCTCGGAAGCTAAGCAGGGTCACTCCTTGGGTGGGAAACCACCACGGGAGACTCTGCAGAGAAAGGCAATGACAGACCACCTCTGCTTTGAAAACCCCTTACTAGAGTTGCCAAAAGTCGGTTGCAACTTGATAGCACTTCCATGTAAGGCACTGGCATTGCATTCCCTGAATCCTTGCCTTCTACAGTAGTGGTAAAGAAACAGCAAAGGATCGCAGAGGGGAGGAGGAGAGAGAGGTGGGACACCCTTGGCCAGACACTGGTCCAAGGTGAGTCCCAGCAATGCTGGCACCACCACAGAGACTTGCTTTCATCTGGCAGCTAGGAGGGTCCAGGAAATGAGTGTAAGCCAAGCCCACTGCTGTCTTTCACTTTGTTCGTCCTACCAGTGTTGCCAGCACCTCAGGGGTCTCCCTCAATTGCTCGGAGGGAGAACCAGCCTTTGAATAACAAGCAAACCGATCAGGTGTGTCTGCTGTTCGACACACTGCTGGGGCTCGGCTACCTCTGTTCTAGAACGCACTCTCATTTCGCACGGGATGAAGATGAGACCCGAGAAATCTGACCAGCCCCCTGTTGGTATGCAAAGCAAAAATGATTACCATAGAGAACAGTTATATAGATACCCAATAAAGTATACATTTATAGTGGAGCCTTCAAATATTCTTTTATTATTTTATCTTAGAAAGACATACCAACATAGGTCTTAAAAAGACACACCTTTGCAGGTTTGTAACAATAACCCTAAAGAAACAATGCCAGTCTGGTTTATGGTACTTTCGTCATTTCTCAAACTTCGATACATTCACAAACAATCCTCTCAAGTGTCTTTCTCAGAAGCACAGTTATTGTTATAAATCTATGAAGGTGTGTCTTTTGAAGACTCTATTATAGATTTATAATTTATTGGGTATCTATATAACAATTCTCTACAGTAATCATTTTTGCTTTATATATGTACTATATACGTAGCCCCCTGTTTGAAAACTGTACCATAGAATCCTCTAAATCCACTGCAATGGAGTGGGGTTTTGTTACTGAAAGTTGGGATGTTCCTCATCTGGCCCAGTGATGTCTGAAGAGCTTTCCGTTTTTAAAAAAACAATTATTCGATTTTACAAAAAAAAAATTACAAAATGGAAAAGAAAAAAATCAATACCTCATCAACCATTACTAAGGACATAAAAATAGTAAACATAGTTTAAAAACATCTCATTTAGCTATAAAGTTTATATTGGCATATATTAAACATAACAATGATATAATTCCTTTGGAATTCCCTTCTGATTAGAAAGATAAGTTAGAATCGGTGACCAAATTTTCTTAAACTCTAAGAGGGCTCCAGTTGATGTCGTCTGATTCACATTAAAAGTAAGCCTAGCTAGAACATAATGATTCCGTAATCAGGTATGCCACATCTGTAGAGTCGGGTCTATAGAGTTTTCCGAGAGTTGAGTGTCTGAAAAACCACTACCTTAGAAGCCAATCTCCTTTTCCTTGGGCTATTTTTACCTCCTCATTCAAAGCTGACACACCTGTGACACTGATATACTCCGGCATGATACTGGAAAGAGCGCTTCAACTAATTCTGAATGGGTTTGAGACCATGCTATTTTTAAAGGCATCCCCTAAGTGTCAGAGGGGGCGGGAATGTGTGATGGACGATGTCCGTGCCCAGGCAGAGAAGTCACCCTCATTTACATTTAACAGCATTGCACATGATGGCAATCACTCTCTGTTGCAATAATTTAAATTTGCTGCCAGATTCGCAAACTACATGTTTACATATCCGGAAGACATTTGAGCTGAAAGAAAGACACGGAAACGGTGGTGAGTGAATAGCACTAATTGCTCACAGCCATTTCCTGATGAAGAGAGACAGCCAGAAGATGGGGAAGAGGGTAATGACTAATAGCTGACAGAGCTCTGCACCCCACACACACAATGTAAATCTGCTCATACAGCATGTTAATAGAGCAGGGACAGTGTCAGCTCCATGCCTGCATGTGACAGAACAACAGGTTGTGTAGAGGATTTGTAAATATGGAATCCTGGTTTCCCATAAGTGCAGAAAGAATGGCATGTTTTAATCCAGGGGTCCCCAGGGTAGAGACCTTAGGTACCATGATGCCCACCAAGGCATTTCCTGGTGCCCACCAAGGGTTTTTGGAAAGTGGGTGGGGTCAGGTGGGGCTTTTGCCCAGCAAGGCTTCTGATTGGCCATTGGAGATTTGATTGGCTGTGCGGGGTTTTAGAAGCATTGCGTTGGCGGCAGCTGCCACCACAGCACAAGGTTTTTAGAAAGTGGGTGGGGTCAGGTGGGGCTTTTGCCCAGCAAGACTTCTGATTGGCCATTGGAGATTTGATTGGCTGTGCGGGGTTTTAGAAGAGTTGTGTTGGCAGAAGCTGCCACCACAGTACAAGGTGACTTTCCCTGTGAGAAACTAAGCTGTGGTGGCCATTTTGTGGCTGGCACCTCCTCCTGTGGCAGCCATTTTGCAGCAGGCTTTTTGTGGCTACATCCACCACACTGTGTCAGAATTCCAAAAGGGCCCGCAAGCTGTTGGGGAACCCCTGTTTAAAACTATAGGTAGGAATCAACCTTGGTCGTAATAAGTGATCTGCCAATGGGTTGGATCCAGTTAGCTTTTTTACACGGTTTCATGCATTTCTCCTCCATACATCTGGGCCCACTGCTTCTCAGCATAGCGTTTCTGGATGGTCAAAGATGACCCCTCCTTCCTTTTCCACAGACAGAAAGCCTGATTGGATCCAACCCTCTCTTTACAAATAAATGTTAGGGAACTTTAGCCAGGCTTGTTGCTCATTAATGATATTGAGGATGATTAAAACCTAGACAGCATAGACATCACCCTGTCCGTATGGTCAAAGCGATGGTATTCCCAGTAGTAATGTATGGCTGCAAGAGTTGGATCTTAAGGAAGGCTGGGCACTGAAGAATAGATGCTTTTGAATTATGGTGCTGGAGAAGACTCTTGAGAGTCCCCTGGACTGCAAGGAGATCAAATCAGTCAGTCCTAAAGGAAATCAACCCTGATTGTTCCCTAGAAGGCCAGATCCTGAAGCTGAAGCTCAAATACTTTGGCCACCAAATGAGAAGGGAGCATTCACTGGAGAAGACCCTGATGCTGGGAAAGATTGAAGGTCAAAGAAGAAGGGGACAGCAAAGGGTGAGATGGTTAGATAGTGTTATCGAGGCAACGAACATGAAATTAAGCAAACTCCAGAGGATGACGGAAGACAGGAGGGCCTGGCATGATGTGGTCCCTGGGGTCGCAAAGAGTCGGACTTGACTGTGTGACTGAACAACAACAACAGTAGAAGAACTCTTCATTAGGTTGTATTTTCCCACTCCACTCAGCTAAGTCCAGAACCTTGCTCTGAATGAAGATTTTGCTCTTAGAAGGCTGGTAGGATAGCATACAGTTTTCCCGATTATTAAACCCTGTTATAGCTGGTGATGGTAATTTCTTTTTAGTCTTCCTTCCTCACATTCACATTAGGAAAACACTGTTCCATTGGAAGAAGTTATGCTTATTTACAAACACAAAAAAGAAATTCTGTCACATTCCCAGGAAGCACTTCCTAGTGTAACCATTTGCCCCCCTCCGAATGCTTGTATGCCCTTTAATTACTGTACTTAAGAGTGCTGTAAAATCAGTAGTATGGCCTAGCAGTTAGCAACAAATTTGTGAGCCAACATTGGGCTTTTCCACATTCTCATTTTCCTCACTTGTGTGTTCCTGTTCCTTCCGGGGGAGGGGGGATGTCTGTGTTCTGCATGTGTTTTGCTCCCTCTAGTGGTCAATTCAATATTACATTGCTTTATGTCCAGCATAAAAACCTGCAGTTTAAATCTGCAGGGAGATATGCCAGACATAAAGAGATGTAATATCAAATTGACTAATAGAGGGAACAAAATACGTGTGGAACAGGAGAGGGGGAATCCTAAAGCAACAGGAATGCTCAAGCAAACAAAATGAGATTGTAAGAATTTCTAGAGCTCCTTTGGGAGGGGCAACATATGCCTGCCCTTTTTGACTGCTTGTTCTGGTCAGCCACCTTGGACGTATCATCAGTCTCATACCCATATTTTCTGTGCCTTGAAATCTCACAGGAAAACCTCTCAAGAGCCTGTACACAAATCATTTTTCTGAGATCTCATTCTAATGATTTTAAAGACACAATCAACACGAAAACTATTAACTTGCACACCGACATCAAAGAACATTCATCTTCCCCCTGCCCTGTAGATTTGACTAGTTTGGGGTAATTATTGCCTTTTGAAGCAACTGGAAAGGAGGAGAAATGCTTTTTCACTGTCAGTTTCTTCCTGCACCCACATCTACTTTATTTTATTATAAGCTGAAATTGACCAGCGGTCTGCTAGACTGACTATTGCCTTCTTTTATACCTCTGCATAGATAAGACTTAAACCAACGAAAATGGAGAGCCAATGTGGTGTAGTGTCAAACTAGTATCTGGAAGCTCACTGGGTGACCTTGGGCCACTCACAGTCTCTCACAGGAAGAAGAAGAAGAGCTGGTTTTTATACCCCATTCTTCACTCCCTGAAAGAATCTTGGAGCAGCTTACAATCACTTCCCTTCCTCTCCCCACAACAGACGCCCTGTGAGGTAGGTGGGGCTGAGAGAGTTCCGAGAGAATGGTGACTGACGCAGGGTCACCCAGCTGGCTTCAAGTGGAGAAGGGAGGAATCAAACCCGGTTCCCCAGATTAGAGTCTGACTCCTGCCGCTCTTAAGCACTACACCAAACGGGAAATAAAACTCTTCTTGTCAGTTTCAGTCTAGACCAGGGGTGTCAAACATTAACTGGTAGCACCTTTTAATGTTATAATTGTTTTATATTGTTTTAGGATTATCTAAATTGTTTACTGTATGTTTTATTCTTTTGTAAGCCGCCCTGAGCCAGCCTTGGCTGGGGGGCGGGGTATAAATTGGATAATAAATAAATAAAATATAAACATATGGCCCAGGGGCCGGATCAGGCCCCCGGAGGGCTTCTATCAGGCCCGCAGTGGAACTGGCTGTCTTCTGCTGCTGCTGCCAGTTCTGTTGCTGCTGCGTCATCGTAGGTTTGCAGTTTACAGAGACAAATCATTCCCAAGGCCTAAATCGACACAGGTAAGTCAGAATCGGGCTCTGCTGATTGCCATGTTGACTAATGTTTTCATTTGTTTCCGTCTTTGTAATTTACTTTCGTTTTTAGGCCATTACGACCATTTGGTCTCATCCCTTTCTAGCTCCCTCTGCCATAAATTCCGAGGAATGGGAGGAGCAGGTGTGAATGCCATATATCTGTATGTATGTGCTGAGGGAGTAAGGTTAGCGTTGCTTGTAACAACTTTCCCATGAGAACGGGCCCCAAGATGTCTGGCCATCGGGAGCCTTTCATCCTTGGAGAAACATCTGTTGCTGGATAATAAACTTTTGTAGTGCTGGGTAGTATGAAGGAGGGGAGTGAAAGAGGGTGAGAGAGTGAATGCCCACTGCATGACCAGTGCATTATGCGATACTGATCTATTGCCTGTACAATACCTAACCCTTGATCTGTCTGAACAAGAGATCTCTCTTGTGCACATCTAAAACTCTGTTTCTAATAAAGCTTTCATAAAAGACTATTAGACTGAGAGTGGATTAACTCAAGAGTCTGACAGGCACCGTCTTGAGAAGAACCCCTACCACTGAGTTTTAAAATTCTGTTTCTGTAGCTGACATCGACTTGTTTGACTTTTAATTAGAACCTGGACATTTCTGTGTAAACAAGCATAGGATCAGGCTGGGTTTGGCTCTAAATCGGATAGATGGCTTTTCCATTCATTGAGAAGTCTGCTTTTGACATGGGCGAGTAAAAGGATTAGGCTCTCCAAATGCAGGAGTCAAGCAACAATTCTAATTATCATAATTATCATAATTACCATAATTAGTAGCTTAAGATGTTGTGATTTTGAAATGTTCGGTCCCGGTGATTTCTATTAAGATGTGCCTGTTAATTGGACAATTAGTCCTTGCTGAGAGGGGCACATCTTTCAAAGATTCTAGCTGCAACGGGAGGGGGAGAAGACTGTTTAAAGGTTTGTTTTTGAAAGAGGAGACCCTGTTTATTTAGGAAAGTCAATTGTCCTGTTAAAAAAAAATACCCCCCAACCCTATGCACACCACCACAGAGGAAGAAGTGCTTTTGATGACGTGTGGAATGTAGAGTTGCCAGTGCCAGGTTGGGAAATGTGTAATGTCTTCACTGTGAACACTGCCTATACTTTACCACGTAAAGCCTGATTCTATGCAAAGGATCTTAAGATGTAACATTCTATTGGCCATTCCTATGGAATTGTACTGAACAACCAATCACAGTGTAAATATGTGTTATAGAGGGAACAGACCTGATTGGTCTTTATCTCTGACAGACCATTGGTCCTTAACTGATTTGTGGGCGTGGCTTTGACAGCCCGGACTGTTTAAAAGAAGGAGCTGTGCTCCACTTGTTGTTGTGTGTTGTCGTCGTGTTCTGATCGTCTGTTGCTGTTACCAATAAAGCTGAATCACTTTGCTGAAATCACTGCCTCTTGATGAGTTGCATACTTAACAAAATGCCTGGAGATTTGATATTTCTTAATATTCCTTGATGTTTGAGGGTGGAGCCTGAAGACGGTGGGGTGTGGGGCAGGGCTTCAATAGGGTATAATGCCACAGAGTCCTCCTTCCAAAGCAGCTGTTTGGTCCAGGTGAACTGATCTCTGTTGCCCGGAGATCAGTTTGTAAACCCAGGTGATCTCCTGCCACCAGCTGGGGGTTGGCAACCCTGGCGGAATGTAGTGTTCCCTCTAAGCTGAGTTAGTGTGAGCTAGCTCACAGTTTTTTAGCCTCCGGCTCACACATTTTTGTCTTAGCCCAGGAAGGATGGCTCCAGAGGAAATTAATTTATGCCGTAGCCAAATCTCTCGCTCACAGCTTTAATGCCAGTAGCTCACAGAGTACAATTTCTGCTCACAAGACTCCACAGCTTAGAAGGATGATTGGCGGAATGACTGAGGGTTTCCCCCCCGCCTCCCGGTTTAATTCTGGAGATAAACCTTCATGGAGTTATGCTGGTTTTCCAACACAAACTTGACCCTAGGGTCATGCACTGACTTGCTGTGTAAGGGGGTTCCTATATGCCTGAATAACTGTCGAAGTTAATGTTTTACCTCTGCCGACAAAGGACAGCCTTAGTTTCTTTGCTCAGACCAGTTCAGGGTGTGATCAGGGGAAAACTACACAATGGCAAATGTGGAATTCACATTTAATTAACGTGGATAGCTCTCTGATGACTGCTGCGTGTCTTTTCTTCCCTCGGTGCAAGTGCTGAAGCTTGGGCGTGGACAGAAACATTTCTGGCAGGGCAGAAAGTGGGGAAGGTGTTGCTAGCAGCTGCCGAAGACCATCTGGGCTGTGTGTGTTTCCTTCTCTCCTAGCCGGTGCTCAAGTCTGTGTCTGGACAGAGGGGTGAGCCCAAGGTTTCCTGGCTCACAGACGGGGAGCCAATGACAGCCAGCATAGTGAATCAGGACTTGCTCAGGAGATGTTTGGGGGTTTTGTTGTTCACTTAAATTGGTTGCTTTGGGACTTTCTGCAAGCCACTTCGGCTCCCTTTAGGAAGAAAAGCGGCATAGGAATGTTTTACTTAAATAATTAATATTTATACTTAATTAATAAATATTTATAAATTTCCCATTTGATAGTCTCTAATTGCCCAGTGCAAAACTTCCTCTCCTGGCTAGGAGAATGGCATCACTGCTCATGGCCTTGCGGGTAGACAAACCCTGGCTGGGGAGATCCTAGTCCCACAGTCTGACCTCTGCCCCATGCTGACCCTTAATTTTGTGGTCATGCTTACCAAAGCTGTTAAGTATGCCACTCAACAACAGGATTTCAGCAAAAAGTGGTTTCAGCTTTATTTGTAACAGCAAAACACCAACTCAGGAACACACAACACACAACTGGAGCACAGCCCCCTTTTTAAACTATCCCGGGCTGTCAAAGCCACACCCATAACAAGATAAGAACCAATAACAATGCAGGGATAAAGGCCAATCAGAGCTGTTCCCTCTGTGTTACATTCTCACATAGTGATTGGATATTACAGAGGTTTCTCAGAAACCAGCCAATGGTAATGCGACAGATGAAGAGCCACATTTAGACTGAAGCTTAACATGGAATTACATAGCATGGATTCACACTTCAGTACATAACAAAAGCCCTGTACGACAGACCGCTGTTGTGGTCTCCATGTTATAGATGGTGAGCTGAGGCAGGCCGCCTTGCCTACGGCTAATGTGTGAGTCCAAGGCCGAGCTTTTCAGACTGGGGTCTCCAGGGTCATGGGCTCATTCTCTTAGCCACTGCTTTAAACCAGGTTGCGCAACAGTATCTTTTCCTGTTAGTCTAATTTAACACCAAAGAGAGCTGATAGCTTTCAGAAATGGGGGGGGATGACCCTAACTGCATTTAAATCAGATCCAACGGAGTGCAATTTGCTGAGAAACTCTAGTTCAGCTATTTCTTGCGGGAGCCTCCTTTGGAAGCCTTTGTTGTTGAAGCCTGGTGAGTCTGAGGCCAGCAGCCTAGGCCCTTTTTGGACACTGCAGTCCACACATCCTCGAGGACCAGCAACCACAACATGTGCGTTGTCTGAAAGGGACAATATGCAGACTTTCAGCTTCGGTACACTGAACCAAAGCCTTGAAAACAATTAGAGTTTCACATGGCATGAACAGAGCCCAGATCCACAGCCCTTCCAGAAAAAATGGAAACACTGCATACTGGGGAACACCAAAGGTACATATGCTCCCAACAGGTGCAAGCATTAGTCTCTTGGTATGTGGCATTGTAACGTCAGAAAGGGACTGAAGCACCCTGGTAGTTTCTCCCCCCCCCCCCATTTTTAATATCACAAAACTATTTTTAATATCAGTTTTGTGTCCACTGAGTATCTTACATTGAGACTGGTTCAAAGCATTCCTCATGGATCAGGCCCAAAGGGTTGCTATTGGAAACCAGTTGCCATCAGTGTGGGACCTACCTTGTGGGGCTCCACAGGGCACAATTCTACCCACCATGCTTTATTTATTTATATGTATGTATATTTATAATTTAAATGTATAGACCACCCTTCCCCGAAGATACAGGGCTCAGGGCAGCGAACGACAATAAAAACATTCATAAATTAGTAAAACGATTCCAACAGGTAAATAAATAGGACTAAAACATCCTCAGATGGCACTAAAACATCTGAGTTTTAAGTTGTATCACTGTCTTGTGGGGGAGGTAGAGAGGAAGTAGAGGGGGGTAGGGAGTGCCAGACAGGGTGGTGCCCCACCACTATCCTCAGCCAAAAGCCCGGTGGGACACCTCTGCCTTGCAAGCCCTGCGAAACTGCATTAGGTCCTGTGGCTGTTATTCAGCAAAGAGTTCCAGCAGGTAGGAGCCAGGGCGGAAAAGGCCCTGGCTCTGGTCAGGGACAGCCGGCCATCTTTTGGGCTGAGGATCACCAGTAGGTTGTTCTCTGCCGAGTGTAATGCTCTTCAGGGAGGAGGAGGAGAGGAGGAGGAGGAGATTGGATTTATACCCCACCCTTCACTACCCGAAGGAGTCTCAGAGCGGCTTACAAACTCCTTTCCCTTCCCCTCCCCACAACAGACACCCTGTGGTAGGTGGGGCGGAGAGAGCTCTTTCTGGAACTGCCCTTGAGAGAACAGCTCTGACAGAATGCCTTGCCCGAGGTCACCCAGCAGCTGCAAGTGGAGGAGTGGTGAATCAAACCCGGTTCTCCCAGATTAGAGTCCGTGCACCTAACCACTACACCGAACTGGCTCTCCTACACCAAACTGGCTCTCTAAAGCCTTTGGGAGAAATCATTCATGGTTTGGGGGTTGGTTGTCATCAATATCCTGGCGATACTCAGCTCTCTATGTGGTGGAAAGCGCTCTCAAATTGCAACCGACTTTTAGGGTTTTCAAGGCAAGATAAAACGGGTAGCCTGCCATGGCCAGCCTCTGCACAGCAGCCCTGGACTTCCTTGGTGGGCTCCCATCCAAGTGCTAACCAGGGCTGACCCTGCTTAGCGTCAGAGATCTCATGATCTCAGACTAGCCTGGGCCATCTGGATCAGGGCCACTCTATATACCCTTCTCCAAATCTCCCGGTGATGCAGTGGAAGGCCTGAATCACTGTCTGGCTGCTGTGGTTAGCGGGCTAAGAGTGAACGAACTGAAACTGAACCCTGAGAAGACAGAGGTAATGCTGGTTGGCTGGGCTTTTTTTGTAGAAAAAGCCCAGCAGGAACTCATTAGCATATTAGGCCACACCCCAAGCATGGCTCATTAGCATATTAGGCCACACCCCCGTGCTACCAGAAGTGTGGTCATCCAGCCACACCCACCTTTTGCTTCTTATTCTGTTTACCTTGTTTTTGTCAAAACCCAGGGCTTCTTTTGTAGCAGGAACTCCTTTGCATGTTAGGCCACACACCCCTAATGTAGCCAATCCTCATGAGTTTCTGCTGCTGGGTGTGGCCTATTATGCTAATGAGTTCCTGCTGGGCTTGGCCAACTCGGGAGCCAGCCGAAACTCCCTTCCTGTGCCTTCCTGCCCCAAAATAGCTCTGCTGGTTGGGAAGGTGGAGAACTTGAAGGACATTGTTCTCCCCATTTTTGACGGCATTCAGTTGACTCTTGCTGACTCAGTTCAAAGTCGTGGGGTTGTCCTGGATCCAGCTTTATTGATGAAGAAGCAAGTTAATGCAGCTGCAACTCAGCCCAGCCCGTGAGGTGGCCCCTTACGTTGACACCCACTGACCTGGCCACCTGGATCCACTGGCCTAGCCACAATAACATTGAGACTAGACTACTGTAATGCATGATATATTGGCCTCCCCTCCAAATTAACTCCAACTGGTCCCGGATGCAGCAGCTGAGCTATTAGCAGGAGCTAGACAGAGCATGTGTATTACTCCCACTCTGCAGATGCACCATTGGTTGCTCGTTTGTTGCTGGGCTCAGTTCGGGGGATTGGCTGTCATGTACAAGTCCCTTCATGGCCTTGGCCCCTCTTATTTGTGGGACTGCCTCTCCCCCCCCCCTGTTCTGACCGGACAACTTCGCTTATGTCATTAGGAGCTTCTCTAGGTGTCAACATGCAGACAGGCAAAATCAACAGCTGCCAGTTTGGTGTAGTGGTTAAGTACGCAGACTCTAATCTGAGAGAACTGGGTTTGATTCCACACTCCTCCACTTGTAGCTGCTGGATGATCTTGGGTAAGCCATAGTTCTGGCACAGCTGTTCTTGAAAAAGAGCACTTTCTCAGAGCTCTCTCAGCCCCACCTACCTCACAGGGTGTCTGTTGTGGGGAAGGGAAGGGGAAGGAGTTTGTAAGCCACTCTGAGACTCTGAGTGAAGGGCGGGGTATAAATCCTGTTTGTGTGTTTTCTCCGCTGTGGCTCCCTCTTTTTGCAATGGTTCGCCCCAGGAGGTCAAGAAAGTTCCCACTCACCTGGCTTTCTGCAAATGGTGCGTAACTGAACTGTTCAAGAGGCTTTTCTGCAGAAGCAAGAGGATTGAGCTGCACAAAATGGTTTTACAAACTCACTCGGATAAATGATTCAGGACTGTGGTCTATTCTGCTGCGTTTAGTTTCTTGTGATCAGGATCTTATTTATGTAATTCCTGTCCAGCTTAATGTGTCATGCGAACCCTGATGCTATACTTCAGTTCCTTCTGGTTGGTTCCAGACTTCTAAAATCCTAATGCATTGGTTATTAAATGTCCCAATTTGCTGAATGCACTCGCTCACTATGCGTAATCCACCTTGGGTCTCTGCGGCAGACTCTAATCTGGGAGAACCGGGTTTGATTCCCCACTCCTCCACATGCAGCTGCTGGCGTGACTTTGGGTCAGTCACAAGTTCTTTCAGAGTTGTTCTCTCAAGAGCAGTTCTCTCAAGAGCTCTCTCAGCCACACCTACCTCACAGGGGAAGGGAAAGGAGATTGTAAGCCACTCTGAGACTCCGAGTGAAAGGCAAGGCATAAATCCAATCTCCTCCTCCTCCTCCTCTTCTTCTTCAGAAGCAGACTATAAATAATATTTAAAAAATAAATTTGTCAATTGGAAGCCTCAGGCTGGTGCCTTGATGGGAAACCACATAGATCATATTGCATGGTGGTCTATGGAGTGAGCCTCAGATTGTATAGCTCCCGTGATTAGTTTCTGCAATATTTATTTGTGTATTTACGTTCACCATGTGTGTGTGCTGCCTTTCTGTCTGACAGGCATCCGAGGCAGCTTACAGTCATGATAAATATAGAACTACAGCAAAGAAAATACTGATTAAAATATCAATTTGAATAAAACCTTCAAAGCCTACAGGAGAACCAAAAATAATATTTTGTAAATAAACAATAAATTGAAGGGACGAGGGGGGAAACACTCATATACAGAAAGGCAACAGAAATGGTCTGAGACAGAGGACAAATGTTGCCTGGTCTAGCATTAGGCAGCCTATCTATCTAATACATTTTATCCTATCCTTCCTCCCAGGGGAGGTAGTGTGGTGTAGTGGTTAGAGTGTGGGACTAGAGTCTGGGAGACCCAGGTTTGAAACCAATGCTCCAGAATGTGCACAAGAAAAAGGAGGAGGAGGACATTGGATTTATACCCCACCCTTCACTACCCGAAGGAGTCTCAAAGTGGCTCACAATCTCCTTTCCCTTCCCCTCCCGACAACAGACACCCTGTGAGGTAGGTGGGGCTGAGAGAGCTCTGAGAGAACTGCCCTTAAGAGAACAGCTCTGAGAGGACTTGTGACTGACCCAAGCTCACCCAGTTGGCTGCATGTGGAGGAACGGGGAATCAAACCCGGTTCTCCCAGATTAGAGTCTGCTGCA
Source organism: Gekko gecko (assembly GCA_029375565.1). Lineage (NCBI taxonomy): Eukaryota > Metazoa > Chordata > Lepidosauria > Squamata > Gekkonidae > Gekko > Gekko gecko. Next base: position 21,931,735 of record JAPDNY010000011.1, read on the forward strand.
GAGGCCCAAGATGGATGGTGCATGGTGAGTCGGGTCAGGCCAATGATGCCACAGGCCATCAGCCCCAGAATATGGTTCTGCATAAATCCCTGATATCTGTATGTGTTGCATGTGTTATGTGCCATCAAGTCACTTCTGACTTATGGCAACCCTGCGACTCAATGTCCTCCAAAATGTTTTGTCATTAACAGCCTTGCTGAGGCCCTGCAAACTGAGGGCCTTGGTCGCTTCCTTGATGGAGTCAACCCATTTCATGTTAGGTCTTCTTCTTTCCCTGCTGCCTTCACCTTTTCCTAGCGTTACTGTCTTTCCCAGTGACTCTTGTCTTCTCAGAATGTGACCAGAGTATGATAACCTCAGTTGAGTCATTTCAGCTTCTAGGGGAGTTTGGGTCAGGCTTGATTTGATCTAGAGCCCACTGGTTTGTCTTTTGAACTAAGTAATAATGCAAAGAGCATCCAGTCCACCCACACTAGAGGACACCACTCAGAACAAACACAATAGCAAGCTTTAAAACAGAGTTTCTAAAGGGAAATGCCTGCAACTCTTAAAGATCTGGATGGCGCTAAAGTCATACACAAACACTCATGAAACTGCCTTATACCACCTTGGGAGGTGCCTCGGACGTTTTCAAGCGGAGGCTGGACATTTTCAAGCGGAGGCTGGACGACCATCTTTCAGGTATGTTGTATGTTGCAGAGTGCAGAGGGTTGGACTTGATGACCTGCGAGGTCCCTTCCAACTCTAACATTCTATGATTCTATGAATCAGATCGTTTGGTGCATCAGGGTCAATATTGTCTACTCAAGAGTCTCTCCAGGGTCTCAGGCAGGGTCTCTCCAGGGTCTCAGGCAGAGGTCTTTCATATCACCCTACTAGCTGCTCCTTTTAGCTGGAGATATTTCATCAATGGTATTTTAATACCATGCAGTTCTGGAGAACGGTCAGACAAAAACCTAAGACATGCTGCAATGGTGTGGAGAGAACAGCCAAAAGTGGGATGCCAACCAAACACAAGCCGGCATGGAGACACTTCACTCTTAGTCTAGGCAAAGGAGGCCTTAGACTGAAATGAAAGCGGTAAAATAGTAAAGGAACCTCTTTGTCAAGACTGGTAGAGGTCATCTACTACGTCTAATTTGTAAGAATTGCCAAGTTACACAGTTTCACATACTATGCTCTATAACCGTATCTGAATTTTAAGTAGATTTATTTATTTATTTTTACAAAGAAAATGATGAAGCGGCCTTAAATAAAGCACGGCTGTGACCATAAGATATGTCAACATTTCATTTCCATCACTGCAAATTACTGCTTTTATTATATCAGCACGAAGGCAATTGCATTAATTTGCCCGACAAGCATGGTCCATTACGGAGAGCACACACAGTTCTACTTTCAGCACTGCCAGGAATGGAGATTGAGGAATGCACTCAGCCAGTGTTCTGCTCGTGAGAAGGGAGGGGGGGACTACCAAAAAAGGCTATGTTGGAGTCACGGGATCTTTATGTGGAAAAATCACCAGGGGTGGGATCTGAAGTGAGGAAAATCAATAGGATTGCCAGCTCTGTGTTGGAAAATACCTGGAGGCTTTGGAGATGGAACATAAAAACATAAGAGAAGCCAATGCTGGATTAGGCCAATGGTCCATCCAGTCCAATACTCTGTCACACAGTGGCCAAAAATACCAGGTGCCATCAGGAGGTCCAGCAGTGGGGCCAGGACACTAGAAGCCCTCCCACTGCTGCCCCCCCCCAAGCACCAAGAATACAGAGCATCACTTGCCCCAGAGTTCCTGTCTATATCTTGTGGCTAATAGCCACTGATGGACTTCGGCTCCATATGCTTATCTAATTCCCTCTTGAAGCTGTCCATGCTTGTAGCTGCCACCACCTCCTGTGGCAGTGAATTCCATATGTTAATCACTCTTTGGGTGAAGAAGTATTTCCTTTTATCTGTTCTAACCTGACCGCTCAGCAATTTCACTGAGTGCCCACGAGTTCTTGTATTGTGAGAAAGGGAGAAAAGTACCTCTTTCTCTACCTGCTCTATCCCATGCATAATCTTATAAACCTCAATCACGTCACCCCTCAGCCTTCGTTTCTTCAAGCTAAAGAGCCCCAAGCACTTTAACCTTTCTTCATAGGGAAAGTGTTCCAACCCTTTTATCATTCTAGTTGCCCTTTTCCCAAAGCTATAATATCCTTTTTAAGGTGTGGTTTACCAGAACTGTACACAGTATTCCAAATGAAGTCGCACCAATGATTTATACAGGGGCATGATGATACTGGCTGATTTGTTTTCAGTTCCCTTCCTAATAATCCCCAGCATAGCATTTGGCCCTTTTTATTGCAGTCGCACACTGTCTCGACATTTTCACTGAGTTATCTACTACGACTCCAAGAACTCTCTCTTGGTCAGTCTCTGCCAGTTCGGACCCCGTCAACGTGTATTTAGGGAGGTTGGGATTTGGGGAGGGGAGGGACCTCAGCAGGGTATAATGCCATGGAGTCTACCCATCCAAAGCAGCATTTTCTCCAGGGGAAGTGATCTTGACTGTTTAGAGATCAATTGTAACAGCAGGAGAGCTCCAGGTGCCACCTGGAGGTTGGTAACCCAAGAACTGGGCAAGATTGTGGGGGGGGGGATGGCTGGATCTAACCACTTGCTTCCAAGGGAGTTTCTGGTGTACTTTCATAATGCTGATCAGAAATTGGGGAAGTGTGCAGGCTGATTCTTTGGGTGACAGTGAGGTATGATGGTCTCTTGTGTGTTTGCATTAAGTGCCATCAAGTCGCAGCCAGCTTACAGAGACCCCATAGGGATTTCAAGGCAAGTGAGAAGCAGGGGTGGTTTGCCATGGCCTTCCCCTGCAGAGTCTCCCTTGGTGGTCTCCCATCCAAGTACTGGACCCTGGTTAGGTTCCACAATCTGACAAAATTGGGCTATTCCATACCATTCCATGTCCCATGAAGGAAGAAGTAAGAAGAAGAAGAAGAAGAAGAAGAAGAAGAAGAAGAAGAAGAAGAAGAAGAAGAAGAAGAAGAAGAAGAAGAGGAAGAGGAAGAGGAAGAGGAAGAGGAAGAGGAAGAGGAAGAGGAAGAGGAAGAGGAAGAGGAAGAAGAAGAGGAGGAGGAGGAGGAGGAGGAGGAGGAGGAGGAGATTGGATTTATACCCCACCCTTCACTCAGAGTCTCAGAGCGGCTTACAAACTCCTTTCCCTTCCCCTCCCCACAACAGACACCCTGTGAGGTAGGTGGGGCTGAGAGAGCTCTGCCAGAAACTGCTCTTTCAGGAACAGCTGTGCCAGAGCTTGTGACTGAGCCAAGGTGCAAGTGGAGGAGTGGGGAATCAAACCCGGTTCTCCCAGCTTAGAGTCCACACACTTAACCACTATACCAGACTGGCTCTGTTTGAACAGCTGTTTGAAACAATGAGATAAATTCTTGGGAGATGTCTCCCTGAGATGCCAGGAATTGGCATCTTGACATTTCTGCCCTCTTGAAAGGTCCACCACTGTCTCAACAGCTGGCTTATGACATCTTGGGATGGCCCAGAGGGAGCTGCGGGTGGGATCTGGCCACCCAGGTAGCTGAAGCAGCTCTTGAGCTTTCATGGACTGATGGAGAAGGAGCTCCAGGTGTAAAACTGGCAGTGTTTCTCGTGTGCACACCCTCAGACACCACAGTAGGAGCCCTAGCCCCCCTCCATAGCCAATAGTTACATAACTGGCATGTTATTTATAAATAAATATAATGGGTGGGGTTTTTTTAAGTCGTATGCTGGTGTCCATTTAAGTCTCTGTCATTGACGTTATGCTGCACGTGAGCTTTTCCGAACAGCGGCTTGCAACACCATGTCCCTCTCCTCCATCGTATCCTCACAATAACCCCATGAGGTCAGTTAGGCAACTGGCGCAAGGGCACCCAGTGAGCTGCCATGGTGGAGTGGGGATTCGAACCTGTGTTCCTCAGGTCTGATACTCTAACCACTGCACCACGCTGGTGCATTTCTGCCCTACAGCATTGTTTAATGACCTCACCCAACCATCCATGACCCAGGAGAAGAACGAGCCACTGAAAATCAAAGGAACTGCAGCCCCATGCTACTCTGCAGATGCACTTCAGTACTTCAGCACACTGTTCAAATCACATAATCTGCACATGAAGCTGTCTTATACTGAACCAGGCCATTGGTCCGTCACAGGTAGTATTATCTACTCAGACTGGTAGTGGCTGTCCAGTACCTCAGGTTCACATCATCTACTATCTGATTCTTTTAGCTGGAGAGGTCGGGGATTGAACCTGGGACCTTCTGCATGCTAAGCAGATGTTCTACCACTGAACCACAGCTCCTCCTCATTGTCAGATGGTGGCAAGACTGGGAGATTAAAGACTTGGCTCACCAGTGACAACCCACCCCTGCCACCATCTGGCCGATCAAGTTTACTGTGAAGTTATTAGCATCCCTGTGTAGATGGACAGCAACCTAGGGCAGGCTGACCCATACATAGTCATCGCCCTGCAACAGAATGTGACGTTTTGCACATCTTAATGGGCTCTCGCAGATCTCACTCGGTAGATAGCTTTTTGTTTATTCCTCTAAGGTTGCATGAAATTTTCATCTCACGCTTCCTTCAATTATCTCGAAACGTCTCCTGTGTCAACATTTTGAGGAATGTGCGCATTTGTTTAAATTCCATTAGATAATTAATTGGCTAAAAGGTAGGTTATTCATCAGCTAAGAATTCTTTCTGCGACTGACTGTGCTAATAATTATCTGCGAGAGACCAATGTAATAGATCTAAGGCGTAACGACATGCTGGGTCCTTCACAGCTATTTTTATTTATACCAGAAGATGGCTTGATGTACTAGAAAGTGAAGCATTAATGATTTCTTGAGAAGATGGGGTCTGAAGGGCCTCTAAAGCAACATCTGACAGCTGTGAAGAGAAGGGTCACTGACTGTTTCCGCCCGAAGTTTTACACGTCTGTAATTCTCCCCTCCTCCTCCAACTTCTTAATCTTACAACAGAATTATTCACGGAAGCTGTACATCCAGTTAAAATGGGTCTAAATGGCCTCCATCTCCCTCGAAATGACTTTAACGATCCTTTTGTAGCCATTTTTTTCTTTCAGGAGATGAAAAACGGTGTCGGGGTTTTTTAAACCAGTGTCTTTAATGATGTAACAAGCGACACATGAAACCATAATTCAGAGGGTAGCTTTCTGGGAACTTTGAAATAACATTAAACCTTGGTTGCTTTATGTTTACACTATAAGACTGGACTTCCATTTGTAGCACCGGCCTTCAGAGACAATGGCTAAAGGGGCTTTGACTACAATAAATGCCCTGACTCATTCGTAATTAAAAACATTTCTGCTCCGTTATTTTGTAAGCTGCTTGGAGCATCTTTGACTGGACAGGAGGACGAAAGGAAGGATCAACCAGTTGGATGATCAATCAGACCCCAGTCAAGCCCCTGTTCTTGCGGTGGTTGGAGGCAAGTCTGAGCCCCACCAAGGATTTGGATTGAAGAAAAGGAGAATAGCTCTACTGCTCTTCCACTCCCATTTATTTGAATGCCCCCTCACCCAGCTGATATGGAGCTTTGGGCTGGGATGTCATCAGTACTCTGATGACACCCAGCTGTATCTGTTGATGGATGGATGGCCGTATGCCACCCCAGACAATCTGGCCAGGGGTCTAGAGCAGGGGTATCAAACTCATTTGTTATGAGGGCTGGATCTGACATAAATGAGACCTTGTTGGGCCGGGCCACGTGTGTCATAAGACGTAATGCCAGGTAGCGGAGATATAAACTTTATAAAGGACACAAACACAAAGGGTTTTTTTTTTACTTAAAATAAAAACATGCTTAAAACGTTAGCACTCTTGCAATGTTTTGTTTATTATTGACACCTCTTGCTCTGAATTATTGCATCAAAATGCCTGTGCTGTTGCAATCTTGAGCATGCTGTTCAGGTGTGTGTCTGTAAAGCTGCAAACCTACTTTTGATTTATTGACATTCACCACAAAAAATATCATGCTCAGAGTTCTGAGTCTAGGACCCAGGTTAAAACAGGAAATGGCTGAGTGAATGAGAGAGTCTGGCGAAGCAAGCGATGATGCAGCAGCAGAACTGGAAGCAGGAGATGGCCAGTTCCACTGTGGGCCTGACAGAAGAAGAAGAAGAAGAAGAAGAAGAAGAAGAAGAAGAAGAAGAAGAAGAAGAAGAAGAAGAAGAAGAAGAAGAAGAGGAGGAGGAGGAGGAGGAGGAGGAGGAGGAGGAGGAGGAGGAGGAGGAGGAGATTGGATTTATACCCCGCCCTTCACTGCCCAAAGGCATCTCAGAGCGGCTTACAAACTCCTTTCCCTTCCCCTCCCCACAACAGACACCCTGTGAGGTAGGTGGGGCTGAGAGAACTTCTGACAGAAACTGTCCTTGAGAGAACAGCTGTGCCGGAGCTTGTGACTGACCCACGGTCACATCAGCAGGTGCAAGTGGAGGAGTGTGGAATCAAACCCGGTTCTCCCAGATAAGAATCCACGCACTTAACCACTACACCAAACTACACCAAGAAGCCCTCCAGGGGCCTGATCCGGCCCACAGGCCACATGTTTGACACCCCTGGTCTAGAGGCTGTGGCTGGTTGGTTGGTTGGTTGGTTGGTTGGTTGGTTGGTTGGTTGGTTGGTTGGTTAAAGCAGAGTGGGCTGAAACTAAATCCATGAAAGGCAGAGGTCCTGTGGCTGAACCAGTGAGACCCCTGTTTGGGATACCAACCTCCAGCCCTTGATGGTGAGCCATTAACACCAAGGACACATGTGAAGAGCTTAGGAGTGCTTCTGGGTGCCTTCCTCTCCATGGAGACCCAGATCACAAACATTGCCAGACTGGCATTCTTCTGTCTGTGCCAGGTCTGGCAATTGGTTCCCTTCCCAACTTGACCTGACTTAGCTACAGTGATCCAGGCAACGGTTACCTCCAGACTAGACTACTGTAACTCTCTCTACACAGGGCTACCGTTGAGACTGACCCAAAAACTTCAACTGGTCCAGAATGCGATGGCGCAGGTGCTTACAAGAGCACCATCTAGAGCCCACATACAACCAGTGCTCCACCAGCTGCACTGGCTCTGAATTGAATACCGAATCAGATTCAAGGTTCTGGTTTTAACCTACAAAGCCCTACGCGGTCTGGGACCAACATGTCTTAGAGATCGTCTCTCCAGGCATGTCCCCCAGAGTGCACTGCATTCTATGAATAGCAATCTTCTGGTGGTCTCCGATCCAAAAAGTATTCATCTGGCCTCAGCCTGGGCCAGAGCCTTCTCGGCTGTGGCCCCAGTCTGGTGGAATGCCCTTCCAGATGACATCCAGGCCCTGCAGAACCTGATCCAGTTCCAGAGGGCCTGTAAAAAAGAAACGTTCCGCCAGGCATACAGCTGAGGCAGGGAGTTTTCCATCCAAACTGGCCTCCCCCAGCACCCCCTCCCACCATTTTACCAGCTTCCACTAACACACAGGTGGCATAATCTCACTTGGACAATCTGCGCTATTAGTGCCTTAAATTGTCATCTGATTTGATTTTATTCTTGCTGTGCAGTTACGTTAATCTGTCTTTAACAACTAATTGATTATTGTTTTTAACTTCTTGTTACCTGCACTGAGCCTAGCTGTTCCAGGGAAGACAGGCTAAGAGTCTAAATAAATAAATGAATTTGCAAATCAGAACTCCTTTGTGGATTAACCCCCAGGACAGTTATATTGTTTAGGATACTGCTAAAGAAATACTTGAAACCAAGGAATTGAAATTTGGCCAGGAGACCAAGAATACTTTTGGAAAGGCAGGAGGAACAGATGAATCGAAAGTTTCTAGAAAGACTGCCTCCATTTCCCCCCACTGAATAGCATAACTGAACACAGGAAGGGTGACTTAGGGTGAAGACACATGTGAATGGGACTGTGAATGGGACTGTGTGGGTTCTGGGATGCAGAGTGAGCTCTGATGTCTCCCAGCCCTTTCTTTCTTATAAACACACATGTTCGGCCCACGGACTGGGTCCTCATTTTCTCTACCTGCCCCTCCCTCTGCCGATGCTTCAGGTGGTCATCCACTTCATTTTTCTCAAAGCACCCGGCACATTTACCCAGTTTGGCACCTGTGGGTTTTCCCCATCCATTTTTAAAAAATGGTTCAAAATTGTTTGGAGAGAGAAAGAAATTGGCTTTGTCACGGACAGAAGGATTGGCTTATCAGCACTATGCAAACCTAGCATCGACTGATCATTACAGTAGGTTCCCAATGAACTGAGTGCAGAAAAGGAAGTGATAAATTGGTCGAAATTTTGCTCTGTATGCTTCCCCAGCAAACTCCCTTCTCTGTATAGCTCTCTTGACCTACAAACTAAGTCAGACTATGGACATCTAACCCTGTATTTATCTAGTTAAGGGGTCCCCAACATGGCTTTAGAAAGTGAGCAAGTCAGCATGCTTAGACGTTGGGGGTGGTGCTATATCACGGTAAGTGTGTATAGGTGTTATCTCTTTGAATGAGATGCCCCTCTTTGCTTTAACTGAGAGCTATTTTGGTGTAGTGGTTAGAAGCATGGACTCTAATCTGGGAGAACTGGGTTTGATTCCCCGCGCCTCCACATGCAGCTGCTGGTGTGATCTTGGGTCAGTCACAAGTTCTCTCGGAGCTGTTATCTCAAAAGCAGTTCTTGAAAGAGCTCTCTCAGCCCCACCTACCTCACAGGGGAGGGGAAGGGAAAGGAAGATTGTAAACTGCTCTGAGACTCCTTTGGGTAGTGAAGGGTGGGGTATAAATTCAATCTCTTCTTCTTCCTTTCTTCTTCTCCACTTTTTGTGGCACCCAGTTTCTGGCTGGCTCTGCCTCTGGTGGCAGCCATTTTGTAGTTGCGCCCACCACCTTATGTCAGAACCCCAAAGGTGTCCACAGGCTCAAAAAGGCTGGGGACCCCTGGTGTATTCTGAGTGGGCTCACTGTGACTCCCCAAAGTCTCATGAGGTGATTTTTTTCCAAGCTGTGCCATCTCAGGTTAGGGATGTTCAAACACTTGCCAGTTTAGGTCAGGTCCTGTTCACCAGTTGTGAACAGCAAGCCGGTTTTTCAATAATTGGTTTGATGCTGTGTCAATCTGTTCATGGCTGTTCAGCGCCTTGCAGTGGTGTTTCTTCCAAATCATGCAGTACAGCAAAATTGCCTTTTTGTGCATACACATTCTCACACAGCCCAAATGAGTTCTCCTACCTCCATTCCTAACTGCTCCACTGGACAGGCAATTGTTTAAATAGACATGAATCGTATACATCAGTGATAGATAAATACTGTGCTTCAATAAAATCCTACCCTTCTATGTTTGTTTATGTAGTCTGTAGTGACACTAATGGCTGCCAATCAGTTTGAACTGGCAGTGTCTTTGCGCATGTGCAGTTTTGCAAAAAGCATCTGCAAACCTGTTCAGCAGGTGTTCACAGCTTTTCAGCATGAACCGTAGAGGCTGGGTGACTGGTTCACATCTGACCGATCCCTTTGAACGCAGTAAATTCTGCTTTCGAACATGTTGGTGGCCAAATTTACAATCTCCCTCATGCAGATTCTTCTAGTGGTTAAAATGCTGGACAGAGCCCAGAAGTTCCAGTTTCACATCCCCACTAGGTGATCCTGGGCTCCCTTTCTTAGATTAACCTACTTCACTGGGCTGCTGTGAGAACTAGAGGGTGGCATGTAAACTACCCCCGTCTCCTTGGCAGAAGGGCAGAAATAATACAATGAAGATGACAGGTCTTTCTCCATGCAATGCACGAGTTCTGGGATTGACCCCAGCAGTGCTATCCTAAGCAGATTTGTACGCTTCTAAATTCACTGAAGTCCGTGGGTTTAGGATTTTACTGTCCGTCTCAGTGCTATCAAACATATAATGTCACTTTTTTATCATGTTTTATCGGCAAATATGCACGCGCGAGGCAGCCAAGCCTTCCGACTTGACAAAAGTCTGACATTTCACTTTGCTTTGAATGCTAATTTTGGAATCTTTGGGGAATCCATCGCATTTTTATTTGTTCCAGAGGGGGTGGTTCGGGCAGCAAATGGTTTCAAATGTCCCTTTGCTTTTATTTGAAGAGATTTAATTCAGAGCCATTTAATTCTGCCTGAGTTGGCCTGATGAGGACAAGTACCCCATTTATCTTTTTATGGTGCAGGGAAAAATTAGGACATTCACACTTACGTTTTTTTCCTGGGCAATGTCTTTGGCTTTTATGTACTTATACATATCCTATCCTTCCACGGATGCGTTTAAGGGGGAAATGCAAGATGGGAGATAACAAAGCTGGCACTGGCCGCTTCCAATTTGAATAGCGCAGCACTTTGAAAATTAAACCCATGAAAGATAATGGGGGTGATCCATAGGCAGGACTTGAGCTGCGCGGCCAGAGGTGACAGGCTATTTGGTGAACAATTTACCGAGTGTCTCCTCTCCTAACCGTGGGCATTGCGAGCTCATTCTATTAACCTTAATAGGTTTGCTTTCAAAGTGTTTTACTTGGAAGATTAAAATGTAAACTCCATCATATGTCAGCCAAGAGGAAACATAAGCAAGTAAACTGAAAAGCAGACGCAGCGTCTTCATCAGGTTTGCCTGCGCCAGCTCCTGCAAGACGGGTAGCCCGAAGGCACGCTTCCTTTGCGTGCGACTAAAGAGCAGGTATAAGGAGGGGAGGCAGCATGGTATAGCTCGATCTTGTCAGGTCTCAGAAACGAGTAAGCAAGGTCAGTACTTGGATGGGAGACCGCCAAGGAAGACTGTGGAGAGGAAGGCCATGGCCAACCACCTCTGCTTTTCACTTGGCTTGAAAGCCCCTTGCTGGGGTCACCACAAGTGGCTTGTGACTTTATGGTTCTTATGTATATAGAATGGGTGTGGTGGTGGTGGAAAGTGCCATCAAGTCTCAGTTGACTTACAGTAATCCTGGAAGGTCTTCAAGGCAAGAGACTTTCAGAGGTGGTTTGCCATTGCCTGCCACTGTGCCATAGCCACAATCCTGGACTTCCTTGGTGGTCTCCCATCCAAGTGCTAACCAGGGCTGACCCTACTTAGCTTCTGAGATCTGATGACAGCGGGCTAGCCTGGGCTATCCAGGTCAGGGTATATAATATGTATACCATTGTACAGTACACTGTCCATTGTATAGTACACAGTGTTTATGATAGCCATGGATAACCACACACCATTTTACTTGGTGGCCTAGTAGAGAAACTCCTGTTACAGAATATAGACTTGCATTCCTGGCCTTGTCTCCTAGTGTGTTTCCAAGCCCACATGGAAGGCTTGATACTACACCAGTTTTGTGTAGTGGTTAAGTGTGTGGACTCTAATCTAGGAGAACCGGGTTTGATTCCCCACTCCTCCACATGCAGCTGTTGGATGATCTTGGGCAAGCCATAGTTCTGGCACAGCTGTTCTTGAAGAAGAGCAGTTTCTGTCAGAGCCCTCTCAGTCCCGCCTACCTCACAGGGTGTCTGTTGTGGGGAGGGGGAGAGAAAGGAGCCTGTAAGCTGCTCTGAGACTCCCCTGGGTAGTGAAGGGCGGGGTATAAATCCAATCTCTTCTCCTCTTCTTCTTCCTCTTAATCCTTCCCATTTCCGCTCCCATGTGCCACAGGGTTGTTGTGATGAATACAATGGGGGAGAGGAGAACAACATCAGCTGCTTTTGGGTCCCCACTGGGGAGAAAGGCAGGGTGCAAATGGAGTAAATGGATAAAAATCCAGCATTGAGGATCTGCTCCAGCCCAGCCTGATCTTGGTTGCCCGTAGGAGATCCCACATGCCCTTTCTCTCTGGCTGGCCAGGTTGACAACAGGACCGAAACTGTCCGGGTGAGAACACCCACATTACCTGTCATTTTGAAATGTGGGCTTTCTGCATTATTTCTGGATCAGAAGCTATGCCATGAAGATATGAACTGTCCTGTTGTGAAAACAGTAAAACATAGGGAGGGGGAAACAAACCTGACCCAAAAACTGGAATCAAGAACCAAAAGGGGTGAGAAGAAAGTCTAATGAAGGGCCAATATTAAAAACCTAGTTAAAACTTATAATACACAAAAATACATGTATTTATTAGAAAGACAGTTAAAAACATACATAAGGGCCCAATGAAAGCCTCATAAAAAAGTAAAGCCTAAATGCAAGGGCTTTGTCATGTGTCTTTAGATCTTGCTGTTTAATAAGTAATATAGCCATTTTTATTACATTGCAAGTTAAAAGAAATCTGATTATTCATATTCAATATTTTTAAATCTCTTTTTTCTACAGCCTCCCTTTTCCTGGTCTAATATTCACTTATTGGTTATCTTATTGCAACATGTATTTAAGTTATGTGTACCTCAATATTTTTTGGCCTCTGAAGAAAGCCCCAATAGGGCAGAAATGCATCAGGTCAAGTGTATTGGCCCTTGCGTTTAGGCTTTACTTTTTTTACGAGGCTTTCATTGGGCCCTTATGTATGTTTTTAACTGCCTTTCTAATAAATACATGTATGTTTGTATAAGTTTTAACTAGGTTTTTAATATTGGCCCTTCATTAGGCTTTCTTCTCACCCTGTTGTGAAAACATACAGGTACCGATATGGGCAGGACTGGGGAATTCATGCTTTTGCTTGTGTACATGGCCTCAAACCATGACATAACAGAGCCTTGCTGGGTCAGACCAGGGGTCCATCTAGTCCAGCATCCTGTCTCACATGCTAGCCAACCAATTCCTCTGGAGGTCCAACCGCAGGGCACAGAGGCCGAGGCCTTTCCCTGATGTTGCCTCCTGGCTCTGGGATTCAGAGTTTTACTGCCTCTGAATGTGTAAGTTCTCAGTATAGTCACTCCACTGGTGTCTGGAGTATCCTTAACATGAGACATGATAGGATGTAAACTCTATAAGCAAGAACTCCTTACCTCTAAATGGGTGGCGAATCATGGTCATTGTCAGTCTTGGACTACTTGCTAGGGAGAAGAATACAGGGTTGAGTCATACATGGCCTGAGCCATGCTTGGATTAGGTAGACGTCTTCACTGCTTGACTGTGATAGTAGAACCACTATCCCGCCCTCCCAGGCCAATTTCCAGGGCTTTGAAACCCTCTAAACCCAGATCTCCTATCAAATTAACTCCTTTTGTTAGCCTTGGATACCACATGTACTCTGAGAGCATCCTCCCTAATCATTCTCTAGCTTCTCTTGTCTGATTTCGTTTGGTAGTGCTAAAACACAGTTTGTATGACAGCCATGGGATCGTGCACCAATAAAACAGGCAATTCTAGCAAACATTAAGTTCAAGTAGATAGATTCAGGTGCACTGTTCCCTCTAAGCCGTGCACGTCAGCAGCTGCTCATTGACCCAGGGAGCCCCGAGTAGCGGGAATCTGGAGCCACGCAGGGTCTTGCACTGCCCACGGCCCATGTTAAGATTACAGCAGTCGTATTCTGCTCAGGATGTGAACTGCTCCATTCAGTAGGGGGAAAAATTAGAGGGAACATTGTTCAGGTGGCCAGCCATGTTGGACTGTAGCAGCAGGACAAAGTCTGAGTCCAGCGGCACCTTGAAGACCAACAAAATTTTAGTGAAGGTATAAGCTTTCGTGTGCACACATACTTCTTCAGAAATGGAATACGTATAGGTAGAGGGTGAGCTGCAAATTAGCATAAAGCATAATAAAGCTCTTTAACAGATGCAAGGACCAAACTGGTATAAAGCTTAGTTTATACGGTCACCATTTGTTTGGGCTCAATTCCATGGGGAAACATAAACAAGTTTGCGTCCAGTGGCACCTTTTAAACCAACAAAGTTTTATTCATGGTGTAAGCTTCCGTGTGCACGCACACTTCCTCAGATACAAGTAGAATCCTGCGTTAGAAATGGAGCCACAGGTTTTTCGAGAATGCCCTCATTAAGTTGGGAGCTTAATTGCACACGAGTGAGGGCTATTTCTACCACACTGATAGGTTTTTTTTCTTCCTATTCTTGAGGGGCAGGTGGAAACTCATTACAAATGAAAAGGGGTTTGTTTCAGGCTTGGGAGATGAGACAAAGCATATTGTTCCTTTCAGTGTAGCAATAGAACGGCCAGCATTAGTCAGGATCTATTTATATACCGCTCCTCCAAGGCTTATAAAATATCAGAAATCTGAATACTATGGCAACAAAACAGTAAAAGATAATGGCAAATATGCATCACTACCATAAATAAATGACGACTATAGAATGGAAGTTCCACAGCCAAAACGCTTGAAATCGTTATCATTGCTGGTCCTCTCCAAAGTTTCCCCTAAACAATATAGTCTTGTAGGCTTTGTGAAAGGTCATAAGGTGAGGAATCTCTTGGACTGAAAAAAAGCAGCACGATGTTCTGTTAAAACATTTCATTATCACTGCCAGAACGATACTGGCTCAGGTTTGGAAGGAGCAAAAACGTCAGATAATGTCGGCATAACATTTGGTATGCAATGATCATGAACAGGATCACAGCATATAAGTATATGCAGGTCTGCAAGGTATGGTCACTGTGGAAATCTATGCAAACTTGGTTACCATATATTCCACCCTGCAAGGTGTGACAGCCACAGTTAAGATGTATTTAGACGACCCTTCTATCGTATGTTTATCCCTGAGATTCATAAAGTTGTTTATGAACAATTCGAGAAGGACAATTTGTGAAGATGGGAGCAAGCGTCTTATTGCTATTTTATTTATGCAATACGTTGAGGACGACTGGATGCCACACCTGTTGCTAAAGGAAATGTTTGCTAGAAGACGACGGTGACAATGACAGAGCCAGCAAGTAAGAAAATATGAGGAGGGCAGGTGGTCCCTCAAGAATGCGAGTCCTACCTAGGCAAGCTCGATCTCGTCAGATTTCGGAAGCTAAGCAGGGCCAACCCTGGCAAGTATTTGGGCAGGAGACCTCTAAGGAATACCAAGGCCAGAACGCAGAGGCAGGCAATAGCAAGCTGCCTCTCTGAAACATCCAGGCCCCACTAGGAGTTGCTGGAATTCAACTATGACTTCTAGGCATGCACACACAGACACACAACTCACACAAAAAAGTGAGTCTTAGACAGTGAAGATGCAGAACCTGCAGACTAACAATGCAAGGACCATGACAAATTGCCACCCAGATCCCTCACGTGGTTGCATGGTGGATCAGGACCAATGTGTAACCACTACACTGTAGAATGGGTCCCGCAGAAAGGATGAGCATGGGGAATAGTGATTACAAATCATGACCTCTGTATATCTGTGTTCTGTATAACTGCCACTACCCTTGCCTAGGTAGGTGTTGGAGTGCAGAAGACCAGGTCCCTCTGACATCGTATTTACTTGGTCTTGTGGACTGCTCCTCCTGGGTCTTCATCATAGACTTCATTTTCGAAGACTGCAGTCCCTCGGAGAAATCACATGATCTTTTACAGTTTTGCAGGGCCTGCAAAATGGAGTCCTTCCGCCAGGCGTTTAATGGAGGCAGCGGATGTCTCATGATATTGGGCCCCTCCTGCTCATATTGCTGGATTAAGCTGCTCATCTGCTGGACTGAGCTGTGCTTGCAACATGGGAAGCCGCAGTTCAGGCCTTATATTCTGTCCATCGCGCGGAGCCAGGATATTAGGAAATCTTTAACGAACACTACATTGCGCTGTGTTTTATGGCTTTAGTATGATGTTTTAATATTTTAAAGTTGGTATTGTTTCCTTCTATGCTGTAACCTGCCCTGAGCCTGCTTGCGGGGAGGGCGGGATAGAAATCCAGTAAATCACATCAAACAAGGTGCTTCTTGACCGTCTGATGCCTTGTCCACCAACTCCTCAGCAACGATTGCTGCAGACGATTGGGTACCGGTGATCCCTGCCATCTTCTGCCACTGGTGAGAAGCCCCTGTCTCACTAAGAGAAGAGAGAAGAGATTGGATTTATACCCCGCCCTTCACTACCCAAAGGAGTCTCACAGCGGCTTACAAACTCCTTCCCCTCCCCACAACAGACACCCTGTGAGGTAGGTGGGGGCTGAGAGAGCTCTGACAGAAATTGCTCTTTTTCAAGAACAGCTGTGCCAGAACTATGGCTTGCCCAAGGCCATCCAGCAGGTGCAAGTGGAGGTGTGGGGAATCAAACTCGGTTCTCCCAGATTAGAGTCCGCATGCTTAACCACTGCACCAAACTGGCTCTCTAATCCCTCATCCTTGCCTCCGTGCTGTAGGACTCATAATCAACTGATCTTGCCAATCTCTGGCTCTGGAGAAGGTTGTGCTTACTTCATCCAATGACATCCAAAGTCTTTGAGGTAAACAGGAACAGGAGAGTTGTGGCACCATAAAGACTAACATTTACTTTTGGCACGGACACAAGTAGCGCTCACTTGTTGCCTGCACAAGCAGGGTGGTTCTCTTAATAGACAAATCTCTCAGAGGATGGGCTTCCTGTAGTAATTTTCATCCTTTCAGCCTGGGGCAGGGGTGGCCAAACTTGTTTAACCCAAGAGCCACATAGAATAAATGTCAGATGTTTGAGAGCCGCAAGACATGAACAGATATTACACATTTTTACTGGGAAATATGCAAATTTGCTTTTTAACAACATTAAATGAGGCTGCCAAAAATAATAACAAAAGCGGTAAAATATCCAATGATATTTGTTTGCTAATGGGCATAAGAACATAAGAGAAGCCAATGTTGGATCAGGCCAATGGCCCATGTAGTCCAACACTCTGTGTCACACAGTGGCCAAAAATACCAGGTGCCATCAGGAGGTCCAGCAGTGGGGCCAGGACACCAGAAGCCCTCCCACTGTTGCCCCCCCAGCACCAAGGATACAGAGCATCACTTGCTCCAGACCGAGAGTTCCCCTCTATACCTTGTGGCTAATAGCCACTGATGGACTTCTGCTCCATATGCTTATCTAATTCCCTCTTGAAGCTGTCCATGCTTGTAGCTGCCACCACCTCCTGTGGCAGTGAATTCCATGTGTCAATCACTCTTTGGGTGAAGATATTTAGCTTCCCCAGCCACCCTGCCGGGAGCCACACAATATGTGTGAAAGAGCCGCATGTGGCTCCTGAGCCACAGTTTGCCGCCCCCGCCCCAGTCTAGGGGTACTCTAATGTGCCATAAGAAATGAGTAACTCAGGGCTGAATCCTCTTGTTAGCCTCAAATACTCTCTTCCACAGAAATTACCAAACGATTCTGCCTGTGATTTAAGCATTCCTGAGACAAACACTGCATTACGGCCTGCCCTCAAAAGAGGCTACTCATTGCATCTCTGTATGAGTTACTGCTTTGGATTTGCATGCACACCCCATGCACACTCATGTTTGTGATCCATGCAGAAACAGAGAGGCTGGGCTCCTCTGAGGGTGGATCATTCTTGTGGTTACATATTATAAAAGCTTTTAAATTAAAATCTGGCACATTAAAATTGGAGGATCACTATTGGGGTTATCAGCTCCGCACTGGGAAAATCTTAGAGATTTGGGGGGTAGAGCCTAGGGAGGACAGGGGTTGGGGAGGGAAAGGGCCTCAGAGGAGTATAATTTCATTGAGTCCGCCCTCCAGAGCAGCCATTGCCTCCAGCAGGACTGATCTTCATGGGCTGGAGATCAGTCTGCCCTCTAAGCTGAGTTAGTGTGAGCTAGCTCACAGTTTTTTAGCCTCCGGCTCACACATTTTTTTCTCAGCTCAGGAAGGAGGGCTCAAAAGCAAACTAATTTATGCCATAACCAAATTGCTGGCTCACCACTTTAATGCCAGTAGCTCACCAAGTAGAATTTTTGCTCACAAGACTCCACAGCTTAGAGGGAGCATTGGTTGTAATTCCAGTTGTAATTCCAGGAGATCCCCCAGACCCCTCCTGGAGTAATTCCAGGAGATCCCCCCCTCCATCCCCAAGGGTTTTATGAATTAAAATTGAAAGATCAGTGTACCCTGATATCCAGTTCATAAAAAAAATGCCTTTCAAAAGTTTGGAAATCACTGCCCTACTCTATCAGAAGGACAAATGTTGTTGTGGGAAAGCCAGGCAGCAAACGGACAGGGCAGAGCAAAAGAGAGATCCCTCAATCTGCTGACTTTATTAGTACTTGTTTGCACCAGAGGCATGTGAAGGACTCCTTCCTGGTGTGATGGATCTCGCCCTGCCTGGACTAGCTGCAGCCAGGATACAAATCGCTCTCCCAAAAGTAGCTGGCAGCTCATTGACGATCACCCCCCAAGCAGCACGGCCAACACTGGGAAAGGATTCAGCAGGAAGGAATAAAGTGTGCAAAAGCAGACAAGGGGATAAAGGCGACCGTGGCTACTTTTCATGCTGGGGTTGCCAGGTCTGGGGTGGAAAATACCTGGAGACTTTGAGGCTGGATCCGGGAGAGGGCGGGGTTTGGGGAGGGGCCTCAGCCGGGTACCATGCCATAGAGTCCACCCTTCAAAGCAGCCATTCTCTCCAGAGGAGCTGGTCTCTGTCAGATGATGAGTTGTAAAAAAGGGAGATCCCCAGGCCCCACCTGAAGGCTGGCAACCCTGCCCCACCCTGCTGGCAACCCTGCTCTCACACAAGCCCATTTTAGCTGCACATGATGGACCATCCAGGACATAATGGGGAAATCCGGGGACCACACAGGCAATGTTCCCTCTAAGCTCCACACACTGTTGTGAGCAAAAATTCTAACTTGAGAGCAAAAAAAAGCTGGTAGCATTAAAGTTGTGGGCAAGTCTACATTTGACAATTTTTAGAAGGCAGTGGTTTTCATAACCTTGTAAAAATCTCAGAATGAACTCTTTTAAATGACATTTAAACTATATTTTAAGAATAATTTAAACATTATAAGAGAAAACAGAATCAAGTCAGATTTCATTCATCGTGTTGTCCTCTATGGGGGTAGACCAGGCCCACGAAGAACAGGTCTACCCTCCCCTTTCTAATGGAAGGGAAAATGCCTGTGAGCTGGAAGCTAAAATCCCTGAGCAGCCAGCTAAAAATTTGTGCGCCAGCACCCCCTAGCACAGCTTAGAGGGAACACTGCACACAGGTTTTCCTCAATGGGCCAAAGAGTGACACCCAGCCTGGGAAAACAGCACAGGGGAAGATCGAAGCCCCTCCTCCATATACACATGGTCCTGAACCAAACTGGGTACCCTATTCATGAGAACTCAGGAGGAAACATAACTCAGGTCCGAATAGCTAGACTTAAGACCAGTGGCCCATTAGAGACCAGCAAGATTTTCAGCGTATAAGCTTTTGAGTCAATGCTTCCATCGGCAGATGGTAGCTGACGAAAGGAGTTTTGACTTGCGAAAGTTTGTATCTTGAAAATCATGTCGGTCTCTGAGGTCCTACAGGACTTGAATCTCGCTCTTCTACTGCAGACCAAAATGGCTGCCCTCTGAAACTCGCATCTGAATGTTAGACAGGGTGGGGAACCTCAGGCCTGGCCTGTGAGAATTGGCAGACTAACCGTTGGATCTCACTGATTCCTCATCTCAACCCACAAAGATTTGCCATGACCGCTACTCACATCACACCTGTTATTGTCCTCATCATCATGGCAACAATCCTGTGAATGAGGTTTGATGGTTAAGGAACTGAGCATTGTCCAAGATGCAGAAATCACTGACAGCTTGAACTAGGTTCTCACAGATTCAGGAACAATCCCATCTCTTCCTCCGCTGTTGGGAGTGTGGGAATAAAACCAAATGGAGCTTCCATTGGCACATCAGTCACTGGAACAGTGGAGCTTATGATCGCAGTCCTGAGTAGAATCACTGTCATTAAACTGCTGTGGGTTTGAAGCCTGGATCCAAGACCACGGATGATCATCCAGGCTATTCAGAATCCTTTGGGTCTACTCAGTGGGGCTCTTTTTGGCCATCAGGTCACAGCTGACTTATGTTGACCTCATGGGGTTTTTGATACCAGAGATGGTCAAAGGTGATCGGTCACTGCTTGCCTCCCCATCATGACCTTGATACTTCTTGATGGTCTCCCTTCCAAACACTGACCACAGCCAACCACGCTTAGCTTCCAAGATCTGATGAGATCGGGCTAGCCTGGGCTATCCAAGTCAGGGCTTACTCCCAGGAAAACCTTCTCAGGAAGGCATGTTCTGTTCCGGTCATAACCACCTTTGCACTTATATCAGCTCTGTATTGAGCTGGCTTGCAGGAAGAGAAGAGTAACACAGGCATCTTATCCTCCTCTGTGTGTGTATGCATGTGTGCCGATGTGTTCCATCTGGAGCACCTTTGCAACCCCTCATTCCCCACGTGCATGTGTTCTAACCTTTCTTCCATGTACAGATACGTTTATTTGGTTGTTTCATCAGGAATCGCTTTTTTTTTTAAGCTGCCAAACTTGGCTGCTACATTCCCCCCAAAGCATTTTACTTACTTACTTTCCTTTTCAGAGCTCCTATGATCAGATGATCTTGAGCAATGGCTAAAAGAATAACACATTATTTACGGAAGGAAAATAAGCTAGACAGAAATTTGGTGACCGAGTAGGTTCCGTTCAGGTCACTGTCTAGCATCAGATAGGGACTATTATCCCCCCTGAAGTTTATTAAATAAAGAGCATGTTAAAAGCGGTGAGTTCCAGCGGTTCCTAAAAATGGTAAAAAAAATGAAATTCCAATTTTTTTTGAGACAGTGCAAGGGCAGAGATGATCTGCGTATGGAATATAACAAAATCTGCCCTGTAATACTTCAGAGGGGATGGTATTAAGGTAAGCTAAAGTGAATTTGGTGTCTCAAGTATAATGGCAGAGTCTGAAGAGGTAAAATAACAAAGAACTGACCGGGGCAGACTCTGTGAGAGTGAATCATCGTACTCTCTAAGTGGAAGGCTCTTTGCCTTACCTAGCAAGAAGGTGTCTTCAGTTACAAGCCCTAGCGGCCTTAATCTAGCATCTAGTGTCTTCGTCCATCGAGAATGATAAGCATCTTGTTTAAGAAAGAACAGAGACCTTCAGCTTCCAAAGCAAAAATAATCCTTAGCCTTAGTTCGAAAGCACTGTGCCATGCTCTGGCTTCCAATGACTTTTAGCTGAGTTCATCAGAGACGCAACGAGAGACTTCCCATTATTCTATGTCTAAATTGACATAGCGGATGGTCAAAAGGTTCGGAGATCACCAAAATCCAGATAGCGGTACCGAGTAGTTACTGGGGTATTATTTTGAACACCTGAACTGCCCTGGAGACGTATCTTCCTCCTCCTGTAAAGTAGAAGTGAGAAATAGCTCCAGAATCAGGCTTAATCTTATTCAGAATGAAATAAACGGGAAACACAGTGTAAGAGCTAAACACACAAACACACCACTGTAAAAAGGCTTTGCCAAACATCAAATAAATCTTATTGCACCATTCAATAAATGTGTGTTATATTAAAAGACTTGTTTATTTCTTCTTGGAAAACGGCAGCGAATCAGCTCAGTAAACATACATACAGTGTTGCAGCCAATTGTCAACCAACCATATAATATGAAAACGTCATAGGAAAAACAGCTAACCGGCTCAGCATCTAGCCTTGAAGTCAACGTTCCTTCTTTCAGCTGTAGCCTTTATCACAAGCCAAAACACTTCTTCAGATAACAGGAGAAAAACTTCACAAAGTTGGCACAAAACTTCTTGTAAATTTTAAAGCACCTATCATGCTATTGATGTTCAACAGTCGGGCAGCAGTCCTTCAAAGTTTAATTACTGGCAAGCAAATACGTATTCAGAGCAAACTTGTGCTGGTGGAAAAATTTGAAGAAAAAAATAATCCCCAGCAATGCTCCCTCTAAGCTGTGGAGTCTTGTGAGCAAAAATTCTACTTTGGGAGCTACCGGCATTAAAGTTGTGAGCGAGCAATTTGGCTAGTGCGTAAATTAGTTTGCTCTGGAGCCAGCCTTCCTGAGCTAAGACGAAAATGTGTGAGCCGGAAGCTAAAAAACTGTGAGCTACTTCACACTAACTCAGCTTAGAGGGAATATTGATCCCCAAGTAGCAGAAATTCCTGTCTTGTTCAGTGTCTCGAGTCTGCTATAGTCCATTTGGGAAAACCCAGTCTGCAATTTTTAGGGGGGAAACCCAAGATTTTAGATGTGCTATTTGCAACTCCTCACATAGCCATTAGTTTGAGAAACTTCTCAGGAGTCTCTTTGGGCCAAAATTGGTGTGGGAGATAAGAACTGAATCATTGGCATAGAGTGGAAAGGGTATTTCTTTTGAAGCTAATCGGGGGGCATGAAAAGCTGAAGAAGAAAGACTCGAGGTAGGATCATTCAGATATAAATTAAAAAGAAGGGGAGCAAGCAAAGCATTTTGAAAAGAGAGCTCCTGTGCTCAGCACTTGTCGGTGAAAAGCCCCCAACCCTGTTCTCGCCTGCAGGCGCCTAAGGAATCCTGACACAGTGGGGTGGACATAGCTGCAAAATGGATGCCACAACATGGCTGCCACTGGAGGCAAAGTCAGCCATAGAATGGCTACCACCAGGGCTCTTTTTGTAGCAGGAACTCCTTTGCATATTAGGGCGACACACCCCTAATGTAGCCAATCCTCCAAGAGCTTACAGAGCTCTTCTTACAGAGGCTACTGTGGGATGTACAGTTTAGCATGTTGAGAGATTAGGGCTTGACTCAGACATTTAGCTGGGTGGCAGCCAATTTCACCATCAGCCTTCCTCGTCTCCATTATGCTGACGTCCATTACAACCCTTTCCCATGGAAAAGGGTGCAGTATGAGCAGAAGAAAGGCTTAGTATGCACACCATAGATATTTTATTAGTACATCATTTTTTCTTAACTGAAACTAACAAGGACCCTTTCCAACCATCATAGTCAAATAGATTTTGCAACAGAAAAAGATTTCTCCAGGTGGGTTTTCCTTTCCACAGTGTTTCCATGTGGACAGAGGCTTCTTGATGCTATACAGACAGCATTCCCTCCCCAGCCAGAATCTGTTTTCTGAGATAGTTCCATTCTAGGAGATCAGAGGGTGCTCTCTGAGTTGCACAGCTACTCTACTCCATGACTGAGCTGTCTGTGACAGCATAATTAGTTTTCTGTTAGCTAGCTAATGAGGCCATAGATTGGGGGTACACACTGCCACCCCTACCCCGGTCTCTTGATATAGAGGCTGATTTCCCACTACAGCTGCCTGCGGAGGAAATCAGGCGAAGCTGTGGGTCAAAATGCAGCCCCGCGGCTTTGGGTGTGAAATTGACGAATAGTATCGGGGCAAACGGTGGCGCAACCCCGAGGCAGCTGTAGTGGGAAATCAGCCAGAGTCTTGGCGATTGTGGTTTTCGTTTTCTTTATTTGGATCCTCAGGCAAACCTTGGAGCCCCCGATTAGTGATGACCATAAGTACGGACGGCTTTAAAAGGAAGTTAGACAGATTCATGGAAGATAGGTCCATTAATGGCTACTATCGATTGTAAGTAAAAGAAACCTCCATGTTAAGTCAGCAAACCTCTCAATACCAGCACTGGGAAACAGCCCTGGGGAAGGCCTTGGCCTCTATGCCCTGTTTGTTGGCCCTCCCTGGCAACTGGTTGGCTACCTCCTCTGAGAAACAGGTTGCTGCCCTAGAAAGACCACAGATCACATCCAATGCTCCCTCTAAGCTGTGGAGTCTTGCGAGCAAGAATTCTACTCTGTGAGCTACTGGCATTAAAGTTGCGAGCGAGCGATTTGGCTACTGCATAAATTACTTTGCTCTGGAGCCCTCCTTCCTGAGCTAAGACAAAAATGTGTGAGCCAGAGGCTAAAAGACTGTGAGCTAGCTCACACGCACTCAGCTTAGAGGGAACACAGGTCACATCCAGCGGGGCTTGCTTCGGGCTCTTCGTCTTCCTACCTCCTCGGGTCTCCCCGCTGCCTGCACTGATTTTGTTCTTCCCAATGAGACAAGGCCATTTAGATGTAACACGAAAAGAGCAGCGGCCATTCGAATCCTCCAGTCGTGTTCCTTTGCTGCCCTCTACTGCAGAGCACCGGATCGTTTTCCCCACCGTGTCAAGAGAATGGCAATTAAAAAAGAAAAAGAAAGAAATCTCTTTCCGACCATAAAGAGGCAGCTCAGCAGCGCCAGACTTGAAACTCCAAGAGAACAACAAGCGTGTTGAATGATCCTGAGAAGAACAGAGGGATAAGGGGGGAGGGGGCTCCTGCAATATTGGTAATGAGACGAACTTAAAATGTGGCGATATTGAGCATTTGTATTGAGTAGTTAGGAGCCACGGTGGCTCAGTGGTTAAGACGCTGAACTGCAGGCTGGAAGGTCGGTAGTTCAGCTGTTCGAGACCCGAGTGCCACATGACGGAGTGAGCTGTGTACAGTTCTGGTCGCCACATCTCAAAAAGGATATTATAGCATTGGAAAAAGTGCAGAGAAGGGCAACTAGAATGATAAAAGGGTTGGAACACCTTCCCTATGAAGAAAGGTTAAAACGCTTGGGGCTCTTTAGCTTGGAGAAACGACGGGTGAGGGGTGACATGATCGAGGTTTATAAGATTATGGGTGGGACTGAGCACGTTGAGAAAGAAGTACTTTTCTCCCTTTCTCACAAGACAAGAACTCGTGGGCACTCCATGAAATTGCTGAGCAGTCGGATTAGAACAGATAAAAGGAAGTATTTCTTCACCCAAAGAATGATTAACATATGGAAATCACTTCCACAGGAGGTGGTGGCAGCTACAAGCATGGACAGTTTCAAGAGGGAATTAGATAAACATATGGAGCAGAAGTCCATCAGTGGCTATTAGCCACAGGGTATAGATGGGAATTCTCAGTCTGGGACAGGTGATGCACTGTATTCTTGCTGCTGGAGGTGGCAGCAGTGAGAGGGCTTCTAGTGTCCTGGCCCCACTGCTGGACCTCCTGATGGCACCTGGTATTTTTGGCCACTGCGTGACAGAGTGTTGGACTAGATGGGCCATTGGCCTGATTCAACATTGGCTTCTCTTATGTTCTTATGTTCTATGTTCTCCCGTCTCTGGTTCCAGCTCCTGCCAACCTAACAGTTTGAAAGCGAGAAATTGCAAGTAGATAAATGGGTGCTGCTTCGGCAGGAAGGTAACAGCATTTCATGTGCCTCGGCGTCTATTCATGCCGGCCACACGACCACAGAAATGTCTTTGGACAGCGCTGGCTCTTCAGTTTGGAAACGGAGATGAGCACCACAACCCTAGAGTCAGATTTGACTGGCTTTCAAGCAAGGGAAACCTTTACCTATTTAGTGGTTGGAGAGTGCTTAAGAGTGTCCAAAACCCAGCAGATACAGGATTTCAGGAAGCTTACGACAACCCTGTAAGGCAGGTCATCATTATTGCTTTATTGCTAATAAAGGTTGCTATCATTTTTGTTTCATGTGCCCCCAGGAAGTGTTACTGGCCCTCCTTCATGGTTTTGGTGTTGTGTGATTAGATATTTGTATTGATTTATTTTATATATGATTTTTAAATGCTGCTTTAATGTTCAGATATTTTCATGTGTTCACATTCGCCACTTCGGGGACCCTATTTGGGTGGAAAGGCAGCATAGACATGTTTTAAATAAATAATAATAAAAAAAAACAGTTCCTCTCTGGGAGAACTGGGTTTGATTCCCCACTCCTCCACTTGTAGCTGCTGGATGATCTTGGGCAAGCCATAGTTCTGGCACAGCTGTTCTTGAAAAAGAGCAGTTTCTCTCAGAGCTCTCTCAGCCCCACCTTCCTCACAGGGTGTCTGTTGTGGGGAGGGGGAGGGAAAGGGGTTTGTAAGCCACTCTGAGACTCCTTTGGGTAGTGAAGGGCAGGATATAAATCCAATCTCTTCTCCCTTCCCTTCCCTTCCTTCCCTTCCTTCCCTTCCTTCCTTCCCTTCCCTTCCCTTCCCTTCTCAAGTAGTCTGGTCTGAGGGTCAGTCCATACAGAAAGGTTTGGAAGTCCAAGAGTTATTCACATTCACAGGCAGGCTCAAGGGCGGGACAAAGGCAGAGTCAGGGAACAGTCTGAAGTCTGCAACACCAGCAGCGACTGGCTGTTTATAGCTCATCTCCTTGCTACTGAAAGATTTACCTGCTTAAAAAAAAAAAAAGATTTTGCAGATTCAAGCTCAGGTTAAAAGTGCAAGAGCATGCCAGACAGGCTTTGGGAGCTGATCTGTAGGGCTGCCGACCACCAGGCAGTACCTGGAGATCTCCCACTATTCCAGTTGATCTCCGGCAACCAACATCACTTCCCCTGGAGAAAATGGCTGCTTTGGATGGTGGATTCTATGGCATCATACCCTGCTGATGCCCCTCCCCTTCCCTCCCCAGACCCCACCTTCTCCAGGTGGCACCCCAAAATCTCCAGGTATTTCCAACCCAGAGCTGGCAACCTTAGTGAACTGGCAACCCTAAAATCACACCACAGGTGGGTGAATACTGGGTTTGCTTGGTTCTGAGTCATATTATGTATGTTTTATTTTGTAAACCGCTTTGAGTCCCTGGCAAGGGAGAAAAGCGGGATACAAAGATAAAGAACTAAGGCCCCAGAGGGAGTTCATGGCAGAAGAAGGGGATCTGACTTGTGGATGTCGTCACAGGGCTTCCGCTCTTACAGTGAAGCCCTAAAGAAGAATTCCGTCTTCCTAAGCCTGCGGAAGTCGATGGGTTTAGAAGAGTGTAACTCTGTTTAGAGTGCTGCGGTGGCTCAAGTGGTTAAGACGCTGAACTGCTGACCGGAAGGTTGGTTCAAGACCTGAGTGCCGCATGATGGAGTGAGCTCCCATCTCTGGTCCCAGCTCTTGCCAACCTAGCAGTTTGAAAGCAAGAAATTGCAAGTAGATAAATAGGTACCGCTTCAGCAGGAAGGAAACAGCATTCCGTGTGCCTCAGCGTCTAGTCATGCCGGCCACATGACCACGGAAAAGTCTTTGGACAGCACTGGCTCTTCGGCTTGGAAATGGAGATGGGCACCGCATCCCTAGAGTCAGATTCAACTGGCTTTCGAGCAAGGGGAACCTTTACCTTTAACTCTGTTTTAGGGTGCAGTCACACAGATCTTTTGATTGGGGTTCGCCGCTGTTCCCTCGCACATGTAAATTTCACGTTCACATGTGCCAATCCACCTCCCGCACCGAAGCGGGCTCACTCCTGCAATGCTCCCAGGTTTTCCTGCCCCCTGGAAAATCAGGTATTTTCCCTGGCACTTGTGCTTTGAATGCACGATTTCGCCCATCTGGACAGCCATCTTTCGCAATGATTGTGATTAGAGCCGTCTGACCGCTCTTTGTGCATTTTTTTTTAAGCTTCTGGTTTGAACACTTGCATAAACATGTGCTTAATAAATCTATTTAACGTTTAATAATGGATTTATTAAGCGCATGTTTGCTCAAGCGCTCAAACCGGAAGCTTATAAAAAATGCACAAAGACGGTCCTGGAGGCGGGAACGAGAAGCAGGGGCTCCGGCAGCCTGGACAGGGGCCAGCAAGAAGGACGGCGGAGACGGTGGAGCCTTTTTTCGTGGGGCAATGGCAGCAGCAGCAGTGGTGGCACCCCCCCAGCGGCGGCAGGAGCAGCAGCTGCCCAAGCCTGCCCCATGGCCAAACAGGATTGCCTGGAGGGACGGTGCAGCAGCAGGCGAGCGGGTGCTGGAAGAGAGGGGCCGGCTGCATGTAGTCAGCCCAACCCGAAGAAAAATGTTTCCAATTTAAACAAAGCGGGAACAAAGCGCGATTACCTGCTGGTGTGACCGCACCCTGAGACTGCCCTCCCATCGAAGATGCTGCAGCTACTGAACAAGATAGCAAAATTAAAGGGAATATTTCCAGTGAATAGAATCCGTGTTCTTTTTATCAGCTGCACCATTACCTTTGATTAATGCGTAATACATGGGAAGCATTGAAGGTTGAGGCCCCTGGCTTCCCCTATGAATAATGGAACGGAAAACAATGGAGTGGGTGGATTGATCTTAAAAGGGTTGCTGATCTTTAAAAAAAACACACAACCTTAAAACAAAACACACAACAACAGAAAGACGAGAAAGCATAAAGGGCCTTGAATCAAATGCACAGGTGAAAAGTGGTGTGGGGGATGAACACACACTCATGCAAGACATGTAAATTGCAGGCGAGGTACCTCAAAAGAGACCCGCCGCACAGTCAACGGGCCAGTTAACAATCCGAGCAGGAAACTGTCCTAGCCTTGCAAAACCTAATTAGTTGTGGTTAACCTAGTAATTCCTGTATGCAGAGAATGGGCAGCGTGCTAGGAGATACAAACAAAATCATCAAAAGCTCTCGTGAGTTCAAAGCACTTGTCTACATCTGAGGCTGCTACCTGCATGAATCGGTGTTCTGGCCTTCCTTTCTTCTAATCTAATATAGTGTTGAAGTGGGATCTGAGAGACCTGGGTTCAAATTCCCCCTCTGCAATGGAAGCTCACTGGCTGATCTTGGGCCAGTCTCTCTGTCTCCGTCTCCGCTCCTCCCGCCTCCCTCCCCTCCCTCTCTCTCCTCTCTCTCTCCCTCTCTCTCCTCTCTCTCTCTCCTCTCTCTCTCTCTCTCTCTCTCTCTCTCCCTCTCTCTCTCCTCTCACTCTCCCTCTCTCCTCTCTCTCTCTCTCTCTCTCTCCCCCCCCCCACCAGAAGAAGCATTCAGGACAGTTCTCCTAGCCTGAGGTTTAAGCAAGACACAGCCAAGATAACTGGGCTTTCTTGAACGCAGCCTCTGCGGGGTCTCTGCCACGCAGAAGGGCTCTTTGCGACAACATCCTGACTCTCCGACTGCACCCAGAGGTGGTACGGTCCTAGGAGGACTGTGCCAGATGGTCTCTCTATTTGAATTGGTGCAGCTGTGGGGACTCTTATCCTAGGTTGCCAGCTCTGGGTCGGGAAATCCCTGGAGCGTTGGCTGTAGAGATGGGAAAGGAGGAGATTGGGGAAGGACCTCAGCAGGAGATGATGCCCTAGATTCCACCCTCCAAAGTGGCCATTTTCTGCAGAGGAACTAGTTTCTGTAGTCTACAGATCAGACCCTTGACCTAAAATGGCATCCTTCTGCGGTGTCGGGGTACAGCAGTCCAACACAGCATCAAAATGAGTGTTAACTAAATTGAAGGTTCCAGGTACAGGGGAAGTGTGCATCTGATTCTCCAAAAGTAAATCAGCATAGGAGATGCACTGTAGTTCCAGGCAGCAGTCTTAAATAGGTGTACTTGGTATCCTTAAAGGTTTCCTTGCTCGAAAGCTAGTCGGATCCGACTCTAGGGTTGCGGTGTTCATCTCCATTTCAAAGCCGAAGAGCCAGCGCTGTCCAAAGATGTTTCCGTGGTCATGTGGCCAGCATGACTAAACACCAAGGAGCACAGAATGCTATTACTTTCCCACTGAAATGGTACCTATTTATCTACTTGCAATTTCTTGCTTTCGAACTGCTAGGTTGGCAGGAGCTGGAACTAGAGACGGGAGCTCACCCCGTCATGCGGCACTCTCGGATCTCGAACTGCTGAACTACTGACCTTCTGCAGCCTGCAGTTCAGCGTCTTAACCAGTTGAGCCACCGCAGCTCCTATCTTGGTATCCTTAGGTTTATTCAATAGGGCTTACTCCCAGGGAAGTGTTCTTAGGATTGCCCTATTACACCTTTCTAAGCCCCCTGACTTCAATGGACCAGGAAGGGAGTAACTCTGTTTAGGACGGCACCATGAGCCTTGTGAATACAGGAAGGGAAATCCCACAGATGTAACGGCAGCATTAGTCATTAAGGATGGCTGGAAGAAAAGATGAAGGTGCAGAAGAATTTATAGGGCCTGCTACCTATGTTTAAGCACCCTGTCAGTGTTTGTTGCAAGCAGGCCTCCAATCCAGTAAATATTCATTAAACGAGCAACAATTGGACAATTAAAATGTCACCTATTTTACGTTAATTAGCTCTCACAGAAACTTCTTATCTAATTACAGGAAAACAATAAAAGGCGAAAGGAAAACATTCTTACTTCTGTAAATAGAACCATTCAGTTAACACCAACAACCCTTATTAATTTGCCTGTACATTTCTTATACTTGTATTCTACTTTTTGGGCAAAAAAAAAAATGCCTCCCCCAATGGTAGAAGGGGATCAAAATCCAATAATACAGATGACTAAATTTCAGAACTGAGCTGGATCCAGATATGATGGGAGAGGGGGACGGCCAGCCTACCTTGAAAGTGGGGAAGGTGTCTCAGCTGGAACTGGGTACTACTTTCCTGATTTATGACAAACTAAAAAACAATCACTCGCTAAAGGGGCTGCGGTGCTAAGGACACTTTGCCAGAAGTAAGTTCCACTGAATTAGGGTTACTAGGACCAGCCTGGCAAGCAGTGGGAGTCTGGGGGGCGACGACATGGGGGACCAGTGGTGTGATGTCACTTCCAGAAAAAAACAACAGAAGTGATATCAAGCCTCTCTAGGAATCGTTGGAAACTCCATGGTAAAACTGGGTTTTCACCAGTAGCCGCCTCAGTCCTCTCTAGGAATAACTGAAAGCTCCGTGGTTTTGCCACAGAGTTTCCGGCAATTCCTAGAGAGGTGTGATGTCACTTCTGGGTTTTCCCTGGAAGTGACATCATGCCATCAGCTATTTTTTAAAAAAGAACATTTTCCACCCTCCACTGTTCTAAGCAGTGGAGGAAAACAAGAAGTGGGGGAAATCCCCCATTTCCACCAAGAGACGGGCAACCCTACAGCTGGATTTGCTTCTTGGAGAACATTCTTAGGATGTAGTTGCCAGCTTGCTTGGATCACCCAGCATGTTGACTGCTGGAGCTTGGCATTTTAATAGAAAATGAGAGGAAATAAGCTTTCTGGTTCTCCTGCACAGGACATGCAGTCAAAAACGTGCTCTGACTGTATTTTAACTTTTGCATTCTCCCCGCACGAGACCCTGTTCAATAACCAGCCTACAATATTAGTAGATGATGGGGGGAGCCGTGCTCTTCGCTGTGTGGTCTCTTACGCCAGAACATGACAGCTCTGTCGAAAATAATGGATGCCCTTCATTTTAGAACACTGTAGTCACAGAGCGCTTCTCCAGAGAGGAAGCCGTTCTGCTCTGCACTTTAATTTGGAGAGCTAATTATATCCTGTACTTCTTTGCAAAGGTCGGGGGGGGGCTTTGATGCGGCTACCCCAGGGGCCTCCCCTCCAGGCAATGATAAGATTCACCCAGCTTCAGCTGTGCTAGAGTATCAGGTACCTCCAGAGAATATTATTGGGGGGGCCTAGAGTTTCTCCAGGGCTCCTCTGAACTCCCCTTGTTGAGCCTAACCTGCCTCACGGGGTTGTTGTGAGGATAAAATGGAGGAAATGAGAACAATGATGGGGCACGGGGAAGAAAAGTGGGGGCATGGATATTTTTATACCCGAAACAAGACAGAGAGCTCGGAAGGCCAAAACTCCTGGGGTTACCACCAATGTTCCCTCTAAGCTGTGGAGTCTTGTGAGCAAAAATTCTACTTTGTGAGTTACTGGCATTAAAGTTGTGAGGGAGCAATTTGGCTGCTGCATTAATTAGTTTGCCCTGGAGCCATCCCTTCCTGAGCAAAGACAAAAATGTGTGAGCTGGAGGCTAAAAAACTGTGAGCTAGCTCACACCAACTCAGCTTAGACGGAACACTGGTTACCACCTCAGCTACGGAAATGTCTCGGAGAGAGAGACAGAGCGATACTATGTGCTCAGTTCGACAAGGCATTAGGGTTCCCAACCCCCAGGTCCCAGCAGGGGTTCCCCCGCTTTTAGGGGGCTGGATCTGCCGCTGGCCAGCTGGCCAGTGGGGGAAACCCCACCCCCAAACAGGGACATCACTGCGCAACATCCTTCATGCAGTGATGTCACCTGGAAGTGACATCATCGCATTGCCAATGTTGGGGGTGATGCTCTAGTTTTGGGGCAAACTCTATGGTTTTGAAGGCAAAAAAAGTTTTGCACAAGAACTAGAGCGTCACCCTTGACGTCAGCAATGTGATGATGTCACTTCCGCCCCCCCGCTGCCAGCCAGGTAGTACCTGGCAACCCAACAAGGTATACAAAAGCAGTTTAGCCTGCGTCTACACATCCTTGGATATTGTGCTACCATTGTGCTATAGCAGTCGTTTGCTAGTCAGCCAGACTGTTTGGTCCACAACTACAGCGCCAACGACGTGCAGACACAGGACATCATCGGGTGGGAGACATCCTGCCATCTGAAACCCCCATGCTGAAAGATCAGCACCGGCTGCCCATATGTTTGTGGACACAATGCTCCCTCTCAGCCGTGGAGTCCTGTGGGCAAAAATTCTACTTTGTGAGCTGCTGGCATTAAAGTTGTGAGCGAGCGATTTGGCTACTGCATAAATTAGTTTGCTCTGGAGCCATCCTTCCTGAGCTGAAGACAAAAGTGTGTGAGCCAGAGGCTAAAAAGCTGTGAGCTAGCACACACTAACTCAGCTTAGAGGGAACACTGGACCCAATGCAAAGTGCCGGTTCTTCTTCAAGTCCCCCCGAATGGCGTGAGGCCCAGGGGACTTGAAAGATCACTTCCTCCCACACTGCCCAGCCTGCCAGTTAGGATCCTCTTCCTCAGCTGTGTTCCTTATGCACCTGCTCGCAGAGGTGAGGCGGGCGGCCACTAGAGACAGTGCCATTTCAGTGACGGCACCTCCCCTTTGAGGCTTGCCAGGTGCTTGCTTTTCTTTACCCAGGCTTTTAAATGAAGGATTTTGTTTTTGTAGCTGCTGTTTTGATTGTCCGCTTGCAGCCCGAAGATCCAAGTTTTACAGATATCACTTCAGGTTGCTGAATGTTGTCTCGGGCTAGGATTGGGGAGACTCAGGTTCAAATCTCCACTCTTGACTTGGCAACTTGCTGGGCGACCTGGGGCCAGTCACATCCTCTCGGCCTAACCTACCTCACAGGGTCGTTGTGAGGATAAAACGGAGAAGGGAGAAATGCTGTGAATCACTTTGGGCCCCCACAGAGAAGGAAGTGGAGTATAAATGAAATAAATAAATAAATTCCAAGGGACATTCTCTGCCATTCTTTTGAGTATGCCCTCTCAAAAGGCAAGAAAAAGAAAACGCACTTTCTTGCACAACTGCCCATCGTGTTACACATCGGATGCACACACATTTTCAAGCTATTCAGCCCTGGCCCCTACCTGGTGGAACTCTCTCTGCCTGAGGACCAGTGCTCCCTCTAAGCTGTGGAGCCTTGCGAGCAAAAATTCTACTTTGTGAGCTACTGGTATTAAAGATGTGAGCCAGCCATTTGGCTACTGCATAAATTGGTTTGCTCTGGAGCCATCCCTTCCTCAGCAAAGAGAAAAATGTGTGAGCCAGAGGCTAAAAGACTGTGAGCTAGCTCACACTGACTCAGCTGAGAGGGAACACTGCTGAGGACACCCGCTCCCTCGTGTGATCTGTTACCCTTCCATATGGCTGCTGAATTTCAATGCTGTTTTAAGTCTAGCAGTGTTGTATTTTTATTGATGTAAGCCGCCTTGAACCCTGCTCGCAGGGAAGGGCGGCCTAAGAGGTCTAAATAAATAAATAAAAGGCAACCCCCCCCCCCCACACACACACACACAATACGGTATTTTATTTTTGAAATGACCCAAGCATCGCGTGCACATGGACAGGAGGCGTGAGGTCCCGAGCCGGTTGAAACGGCACGCGCGAACCCTGCCTTCGGCGCCCGCGGGAAGCGCTTCCACCCCCAGCCCTCGAGCCCCGGGCCAGCCGCGTTTCCAGTCCTGAAGCCTTAACGGGGAAGCCCTAAAAAGAAGGGCCACTTCCTTCGGGACTCAAGGAGGGTCCCCTTTGCTCCGGGGGAAAGCCGGAGGCTGTCTAGGAAGGGTGGCATCGCCGGATCACAAGGCAGCGCTAAAAAAAAACACACCCTGATCTCTCCACCCCCACCCCCCCTTGCATCTGCCACGCAGCAATTCAAAGCGCCCCACCCTCTGCATCTGGGGAATTTTGGCCGGCCCCTCTCAAAAAAAGAGCGCTTTTTTTTTTTTTTTTTTTTGGAAGGAGAAACGAACCCGGATCCTTCCCCTTTTCTTGCACAGCCCGGCGCCGGCTACCTCCCCCCCCCCCCCCCGGCCCGCCTTGCGATCCCTGCTGCAGGTCTCAATCGAGCGCCGAGCCGCAGATCGCAGAGGCCATCGATGCGATCGGCTCCCTCCCTTTCCCCGTCTGCGATTCGCCAGGTGTAGCGGCGGCGGCGGCGGGGGCGGCGGCGGCGGCCCGGGAGAGAGCGCGTGCGTGCGTGCGTGCAGCGCCAGGTACCCTACGGAGGGGGATAAAAAACACCCGCGTTTGCTTTTCTGCCTTTGCTGATCAGAGCAGGAGACGACGTGCTGCGTTATGCCTCTTCCTCGGCTGCCCGCGTTTGCTCGGAAGGAAGCCCCGCCGAGTCCCCAGGCTGGGGTCTTGCCGGCGAGGAAAGGGGAGGGGGCGGCGGCGGCGGCTTGCAGCCCTTCTCCTCGGCAGTCTAGTCTCCCTCCGGTCCTTCCCTTTCCTGCGGGGCGGGGGGAGAAGCGCCCTTGCAAGACGGTCACTATCGCAGCCCTCCCGTCCCTCCCCTCCCTAGAAATCGGGTCCGGATTTAGGGATGGCAGCCTGCAGGTGGGACCTGGGGGTCCCCAGGCGTTTCAGCTCATCTCCAGACTACAGAGATCAGTTCCCCTGGAGAACACGGATGCTGTGGAGGGTGGACTCTGTGGCATTGTACCCTACTGAGGTCCCTGTCCTCCCCAAGCTCCACCCCCAAATCTCCAGGAGTTTCTCAGCCTGGATCTGGCAACCCTACTCCCCTCCCATCCCCTACCGGTGGATGGGGGGGCCCCTGGCAAGCCTAGGTCGGGTTGAAGTCCACGTCGCATTCATAGTGCCTGCTTTCTATGTGTGTGACTGGGGAGAACGGAGATCCTGAGCTCATTGGGATTCTGTGACAGCGTTTCCCTTTGCATCTGATCGCTTTAAACCCCCTTGCCTGGAGACTTAACTGGGACTGATCAGGTGTGAAAGAAATACACTCTGCACATGTTCTGAAAAGAGGGGCACCTATTCCTTATTCATACACATTAGGGGTTCATGCCAGGCTCAGCTTTAATCCTGGTGATGGGGTGGGCGCAGCAGCATCCGTTTCCACCATTTACAGAACCAGATAGCTCAGAGTGCTCAGTGAGGCGGAGTGGTTAGAGTGCTGGACTTGGATTTGGGAGACCCAGGTTCAGATCCCCATTTTGCCATAGAAGCTTGTTGGGTGACCTTGGGCCAGGGGCATACTCTCCGCTTAAGGGTACCACTCTGGATAAAATGGACCAGAGGAGAACGTGTAAGCCGATTTGGGTTCCCACTGGGGAGAAAGGCAAGGTATAAATGAAGCAAGCAAACCAAAAGGGATGCTCTCCTAATTAAGGGGCTGTGTCTCCTGTTCTGTGCTTTGGGAATGGCTGTGCAGTTCCTCTTATGGGGCCTTAGCTTTGAAGATTGGCTTCAGACACTGTTTCTTCCCTGATAAATGTGCTGTCGTGTTGCTACAGCTCCTCTCGTCCCACTGAACCTACCTGGAGAAACTTGTTAGGTGAAAAGAAGAAGGATTTGGGATTGCTTCCTGACCTTCCTCTCTCAGGATCCATTCACATGTTACAATGTCCCCAAGTTCCCCAATGTGTCTTCCACCGGCCCTGTTGACCAGACAATCTCTGGAAGTTGTGTGATTGGAACGTAATTCCCAGATATGTGGGGGCCTGATTTGGATTGGGGTCATGGGGAGAGCAGGATTTCACCTCACCCCTCTGCCATTTTCCTACCCTAAAGTGCCCTGGTGGGGGAATTTATGTGTCCTCCATCTCCAGGATATGTGGGGACATGAGGTTTTGCAAAGAGTGAATTGGTCTGAAAAAGAAGAGGCCAGCCCTCCAGTTTAGTCCAAGTGCCAAATGGATGTGATGGGTGGTGGTGGTGGTGTATTATTAAAATGCCTACCAGGTAGGCTTGCCAGCCTCCAGGTGGGACCTGGAGATCTCCTGGGATTACAACCGATCTCCAGACTAGAGATCAGTTTCTCTGGGGGAAATGTCTGCCTTGGAGGGTGGACTCAGGCATTGTACCCTGCTGAGGTCCCGCCCCTCCCCAGCTCTGCCCTCCCAAGGCTTCACCCCCCTCCAAATCACCATGAATATCCCAACACAAAGGTGGCAGCCCTAGTAACAGTTCATACATGAAACATGGAGCAGAGGGTTTATTTGCTACAGAAAACAGAGGGTGCAGGTGAGGGGAGAGAGAAATCTTCCTTCTTTATACCTTAGACTGCTCCGTAGTTTAACGGGTTTGTAGTTATTGTTTTTTAAAGAAAAACCCATCTCATTTCAGGCATTGTAGCTGGTTTGGGAAAATGACATTTCAAGCTATAAGGCTGAGTCAGTTTCCCTGACTCAACAATTCCATTTTCTGTTTATATATAAAAAGACCCCCATAATTGCCCTCATGTACAAATACATATGAATGCTCCTGTCCTGTTACATCTGCAGTTTAGAGCTGCTATCACACACACACACTGAATAATGCACTTTCAATCCACTTTCAATGTACTTTGCAGCTGGAATTTACTGCGTGAAACGGAAAATGCACAAGCAATTGCTAAAGTGCATTAAAAGTGCATTATTCCGTATGTGTGTTCTAGTTTGGGTTTGACCCCAAAGTCCTGGTGATTCCCCCCCCATAATATGTAATTTCTATTCTTTTTTGGATTTGAATTTACGTCCAGTGTTCAGTAGCAAAGCAGAAACACAGAACGCTCTCTGGCAATCTGCCTGAAGTCATGGCCTTGTCTTCTTGGTTTCTTTCAGGAGCAAATTAAGGAAAGTCATGGGCTTGTCCCTGGGTTTTTTCCAGGAACAAATTAAGGCACAAATGAATCATTCCCGTATCCTGTAGATAAGAACTCCTTTGTAAACTTTGTGCTTTTTAAACTATGATATTGAGGAAGTGTCTTGGCTTTTACGGACTGGAAAGTGGGGGGGGAGGTGCTTGGGTTCTGCACCCCATTTGGCTAACCTTGAAGCTACAGGGATCAGTTTTTAAAAATCAGAATGTGGGAAGGCTGCTTGGATTCAGATGCGAACTTGATTCTGTCAATAATCTTGATGGCAGATCATTCAGATGTCAAAGAACCCTGACGTTGCTCATCTTACCTAAATGTATATTCTCACTCTTTCTAATTCCTGTCAAGCTCTGGAAAGTAACTGGAGGTCCACTTTTTGATTCAGGTCTTCTGGCTGCTGGTGCCATTTCAATAATAATAATAATAATGGTAACAAATAACAAACAACTCAGTTCTGTTCCTCATATATAAGATCCTTTGCAAGCAAACTCCCCCCCCCCCCGATTTTTCTGGATTGAACGCAACCAGCTCCTCAGATATCCCCCCCTCAGTAAAAGATCAAAAATCATAGTTGAAAATGCCGCCATTTTGGATGGGGCTTTGTGGCGTCAAGAGGAGCCCCTGGCTTTAAGCATTTTCACAAGTGGAGAGCATTAGAAAGATGGAAAGTTATTTATTGGTGGACAGTACTGAAGACAGAACAAGTTATGAGCAGGTCTATCAATGGCAAGGCTGGTTACGGTTCAGTGGTAGTGCACACACTTTGCATATGGAAAGCCCAAGGTTCAATCCCTGGCATCTCCAGCTAAACATTATTTTCTATCTGCAGTAAAAACACCCCCCACACCAAACCAGTCTCTGGTGGAGTCCCACTTTGAGCAATTGGATTGGGGTTTATACCTGCTTGAAAGCTATGCCCCTCCGATTTGCAAGGGTTGATGCTAAACCTCTGAAGTATGTGCATGGCCTACAGTAACTGATTTGCCTGAGGAACCTTTTCTTTATTGCACACATTCAAGGTGGAGAGCTTTGGGGGCAGAGCAAGGGCCAGATATAATGTTGCGTGGCTTGTCGAAATCAGCGCATCAGCTGACACTCTGGAAATTATTACCATAGAGTCTCCGGAATGTTGGCTGATATCATGCAATGTCATTTCCGCGCCCCCCCCCCACTGCTCTCCCATGGTCCCTGAAACGAGGGCGTGTGGGAGGCCCCAGAGGCAGAAGAGACCGGGCCCAAGGGAGGCAAATGGCACACCTCGTTCCAGGGCTGAGCTTTGGTATTCAGAATATGTTCTGGGGCTGAGCACAGCTTCCTGTTAGGAAGTGCTTTTGCTAAAATAAATTACAGTGGACTGCTGCCATTGGTGATATTGTAGTAATATCCTAACAGCTTAATCCTAAACAGAGTTACACCCATTGGACTTGAATGGAGTGTGTAATTTTGTTTAGGATGGCTCCGTTTATTTATTTATTTTTGAGATGTCATCTTTCACCATATAAGTAGTTTCCCTCAAAATTGAAGGCCCTAATTCAGTTAGAGTTTCGTTCTTATTATTTATTTATGGGTCGCATTTTTACCTCACTTCCGGGCCAATCAGGATCCCTGAAGCTTCTGAAAAGCATCCCTATAATACGCCAAGCAATAAAACCCAGCAGAGTGTAAACTAATTTGTCAGCGTTGCTAAATCCAGCTAAGCACCAAAGACTTTCCTTAAAAAAGCAAGCTATACAATCCAGTTCTGTGTGTGTTTTTTCCTTCCCTCTTTCCTCCTTCTGTGGCTCAATCTCTAGTGAGAAGGAGTTTAAACTTTAAACCCCTTCTCTCTTAGCTCCCCCACCCAGACCAGCTGGGGAAGGGAAGGAGAGGCTTTTGAAGATGCCTCCCCCCTTTTGCTTCCCTTCTGACATCACTTCCGGTGATGTCAGGAGGCGTGGCATATGCTAATAGCCTAATAGCTCATTAGCATACCATATGCTAATGAGCTCCTGCAGCTGTTTTTCTACGAAAAGACCCCTGGGAGGGAGCGAACGTGGCAGCGGGGCGAGCAGGCTGGTGGGGGGAGGGGCTGAACGCGGCGGCCCTCCAACGGTCTGAGGGACAGTGAACTGGCCCCCTGTTTAAAAAGTTTGAGGACCCCTGACTTAGAAGGTCAATTGTACTTAGTCCTAAATCAGACTCTGAACGATTGTAGCATTACAACCCGTGTTAATTCAGAAGTGAGTTTTGTGGTGTTTATTGGGACTTTATCCCTATAATATAGAGTCAGTGCAGTGTACTGGTTACCGTTAGAGCATTGGAACAGGATTTGGGAGACCCCAGTTTCAATCTCCACTCTGCCGCTAGAAGCTTGCTGGGTAACCTAGTCTAGTCATACATTTGTCGCCACACCTGCCTCACAAGAGGAGTTGTGTGAGGATAAAATGGAGGAGGTGGACGATGTAAGCCACTTTGGGTCCCATTGGGGAGAAAGATGAAGTATGAATGAAGTAAACAAATATATGTTATGTATGCTTATTTGGAGCTAAGGCCTGGCTTTCCCCATGTGCCAGGGTGAGATGGTAGGGTATTGTAGTGGAACTGCACCATTTCTGATTACAGATGGTGGACTCCAAGTCAACTGGAGTCAAATGTTGGGTGGTCCCAAGCCAAGTGTCCTCCTGTAATAGAGGCAGATGTTTCCCAAATGGGTGGTCCAGACAGACATGAAGGGATTACTTCCTGGGCATTTGTGTTCCAGTTCACTTCCTGTTCCAGTGAGATAAAGGAAAGTCAGAACTGGGTCTTTGCTCTGGGAAGAAGGAAATAGGCCAGGGAACACATTGTTGGGGTGTGCAGAGGCACCCTGTTGAGGATTGCCGCAGTAGGCCCGTTTGCTCAAAAACACACAGAAGTCTGTTCAACAATAGGCCTCCCGAAAATAAATTATGCCTCTTTTTCACCCCACAGTGCATTCTGTTTCATTGGAACTGTAAATACGCAGTTTGTGCAGCCTTCGTCATTCTGCTTATTATTAAATTTTGACTTTGGGTGGCAACTTAGTTCTACAAAAATCAATATTTACCAATTAAAAACTGAACCCTCTCCGAGCTTGCTCATTCCTTCTGCTGCTTTCCTGCCCCTCCAGAACTCTGATTTTTTCCAATCCCTTGAACTGTGTGTCACACTATCTATCAATCTGGGCAGTGCCAAATGTACTTATAGATTAATCTCTTCACACTGGAGTGGGCTTTCTGCCACCTGCCGTATGTAACGCTCCGCAGTTCCGTGTAAATCAGCTTTAAATGTATTTATTTTAAAATCGATATTTGTGTGTGCCTGCAAATTTGTAGTGGTTTCTCAGCAGAGCCTTTCCCAGGGAATGTGGTGCTTGGGGTATAACGTAAGTATAATTAAATATTGAATTAATAAGCCAGGTTCATGAACTGCAATTTAAGACACCTTGTTTCTTTTTTGTTCTGTTTTAGTTTTTTAAAAGGACAAAGTTAATCAGCTGCTATGGAGCACGTCTTTACCCCGCTGAAATGCCTACTTCCCACCGGTACTGTGCCTTACATTTCTTTGTATTTCCTTTTTAGAGCAAATGCCTTTTGGTATATACTGTGTTAGATGCAGCAGTAGTGGTTTGGATGAGCAGTGGTGATGTTAGGTAATATTTGAAAAAAGGTTAGCAAGTCAAAGCCACCTTGTGTTTTCATGGAAGAGATAATCTTGCACAGTGGCGAGGTTTGCACAAAATGGGATTTTATGAACCTGCATGGTCTGGGTCAGAGTGGCAACCCCAAAAATATGGCCACTAATTAAGGTTGCCAGGTCATACTGGACACATGAAGCTGCCTTATCTCAACCAGACCCTTGGTCCATCGAATATTGTCTACTCAGACTGACAATGGTTCTCCAGGGTCTCCAGCGGAGGTCTTTCACATCACCTCCTATGTGATTATTTTAGCTGAAGATGCTGGGGATCGAACCTGGGACCTTCTGCATGCCAAGCGGATGCTCTACCACTGAGCCATGGCCCCTCCCTTCTATGCACACCCAAATGAGTTACCTTTACTTTCTGTGGTGTTGATGCTGTAGGAGAGGCTGCCACCACTGAGCCTCCTGTCCCCTTTCTTCCCCGTTCCCACTGCTTAATGTCCTGCCCCACCTACTGTGGGACAACATGGTAGTCCTGCTTGCTCGGGTGAGCAGAATGAGTAGGCTAAATGACAGTACTGCAGAAGAACTGAGGCACAGGGTATGTGAGGGTGTGTGTGTGTGTTTAGAGCAGGAGTCCAAGAACCCAAAGAGGTAAGTCAAACAGAGTAGAGAGACAGCAATTAAAACTTAATATATATAATATAAAAATACATGTATTTATTGGCAAAGAATTAAAGAAACATACAAGGGCCCAATTACACCTCATACAAAAATACCAAAATCAAACACACAAGGGCCAGTAGGCTAGACCTGACGCATTTCGGCCTGTTCAGGCCTTCTTCAGAGGCCAAACACAATGAAGAACAAATGGGCTTAAACCATTTGGAGCACATCCAACCTGCACTGAAGTCGTTGCGCTGGCTTCCAATAGTGTTCCGGATTCGCTTCAAGGTGCTGGTTTTGACCTTTAAAGCCCTTAATGGCCAGGGGCCTGCCTACCTGAGGGACCGCCTTTCCCTGTACGCTCCCCCGAGAGCACTGCGGTCTGCAGCACGACACCGCCTGCCCCCCCCAGGTTGGCGGTAACTAGGACCAGGGCATTCTCCCTGGCGGCGCCAACCATGTGGAACGAGCTCCCCAACGGGACCTCCAGCAGTTCTGGAGAGCCGTGGAAACGGAGCTGTTTCGCCAAGCGTTTCAATAAGAACTGACTGCACCGGCTGGGCCACGCTAACATTTTACTACAAGGTGCCACTGTATTATGTAGCTTTGTTTTGTTTATTGGAACTGTATGGAATGCATTATATATTTTGTATTTGCTGGTTTTAAATTGTGTGTTGATTTTAAATGGTCTGTAAGCCGCCCTGAGCCGCCTTGGTGGGAAGGCGGGGGAGAAATTTAATAAATAAATATAAATAAATAAATAAATAAATTACAAATATACAATATAGATACAAAATGGACCAGAAAAGAATTGCTGTAAAAGAATAAAAAGCATGTGAGATTAAGTACATGTAATAACATGAATAAGTAAACAATGCGTATATGCTACTAAAACATATTGACTTACTTCCAAAGTTGGCCACTGTGTGAGACGGGATGCTGGACTAGATGGACCACTGGTCTCATCCAGCAGGGCTCTCCTTATATCTGGCTCTCCTTATATTCTTATCTGGCCTTGCCTTTTTTCAGAAAAAGGTGAATGAGTTTCCAGTCCTCATTTCCTCAGTGTTTCCCTGTCACATTCTTTATCAGTGTTTTTGTTTTTAATAATTCATTTGTTGCATTTGTTTTGGAAGGTTCTTCCAAATAGTTTCAAGTAGTGGTGTTCATGGAGTCACTCCACAATTGCCCCATGCCTAGTGATTGGAGCTGAGAATGGCTTGGATCTGACCAGCTTTTCTGCTGCTGCAAAAGGAAGGTGGCATCCTCTTTGGCCGCCCCCCAAAAGCTGTGCTGAGAATCATGAGACCAGCGCGTGGGAAGGGGGCCGTAGCGTGGCAGGGAATTGGATCAGCGTAAGTGAAACAGGCCTCGGATGGCCCAGGCTAACCTGATCTCATCGGATCTTGGAAGCTAAGCAGCATCAGCCCTGGTTAG
Source organism: Gekko gecko (assembly GCA_029375565.1). Lineage (NCBI taxonomy): Eukaryota > Metazoa > Chordata > Lepidosauria > Squamata > Gekkonidae > Gekko > Gekko gecko. The sequence goes on from JAPDNY010000011.1 coordinate 21,974,396, forward strand.
TAGTTTGATGGGAGACGGTCAAGGAAGTCCAGGGTCGCGACACAGAGGCAGGCAGTGGCAAACCATCTCTGAACGTCTCTTGCCGTGAAAACTCCAAGGAGTCACAACAAGTTGGCTGCGACTTGACAGCACGTTCCCACCAGCACAACCAAGCAAAACAGCTGGCTAGATCTAATCCAGGGAGTTCCCCAGGCCATCTGAGTGAATTTCTTCTCTGAGAAGGCATTTTAACGCTAGTCCTCTGGGTCAGTTTCAGCATTTTATCCACTGAGCTGCTGGGCTTGAAGTTTAAGTATTGATCCGACTGTTTTGTCTGTGGCCAGGGACACTTGCCTGGTTCAGTTTGGAACTTGCTGATGCAGAGAACTCTTTGATGTTTTGACATGCGTCTGCTCCACTTTAGCTGAGTTGAGGTTTTGAACAAGAAATGTTTATGCACATCTGAACTATTGATATCAGCCCCCTTCTCTTTGCCCCCTGGCATCTCGAAATCCATCAGCCATGTTTAAATGAGCCAGACTCATTTCATGTTTTGGAAGAGAACATCTGCCGAGCAACCATCTGTAAAGTAGAAATATCCTTTAAATTAGAAGAAAGGATTGGATTTATACCCTGGCCTTCACTCGGAGTCTCAGAGTGGCTTACAATCGCCTTCCCTTCCTCTCCTCACAGCAGACACCCTGTGAGGTAGGTTGGGCTGAGAGAGCTCTTTCAAGAACTGCTTGTGAGAGAATAGCTCTGAGAGAACCTGTGACTGGGCCAAGGTCACACCAGCAGCTGCATGTGGAGGAGTGGGGAATCAGACCCAGTTCTCCCAGATTAGAATCCGCTGCTCTTAACCGCTACACCAAACTGGCTGTCTTTCTGTTCCTCCCCCTTCTGCCATGTACTTCCTATATATCTTCCTACACAGCTATCACACAGTTGTGTCCTACATGAAACCAAGATGGATTGTAAGAAACTAGGTATGCTGAGAACTTCATGGCAAACAAATTTGGCAGGCAAGCCACTCTTTTCTGTCAGCCCCGATCACTCGTAAGCTGAGCTTCAGCTCACCTTACTTTTGCTTTTTGGTGTGCAGTTTGAACACTGTGCCAACCAGCTTTGTGGCTGCACAGTAGCTGCGGGAAGGTGAAGTTTTGTTTCCTTGTCTTGTGGCCACTTTTGCGCCTATGCAGTCAGTGAAATTGATTTCCCCCAGAGTAATGGATGTTTGGGTCAGGTAATTCAATGATATTGGTGTGATGGTAGAAAATTCTCTTGGGGCTATGCAAAAATGTGCATGTAAACAGTGCTGTGGATCCAGATAGATTGGCAGCCATTAAAATTCACCAAACAGACACAGATGAAAACCAAATGTACTGTGTACAATTGACTGCAGACTGGTGAACAGCCTTGAACTGCTCACAAACAACCCAAATTGCCAGCTGAACAATTGGCTCCCTGCTTGTGAAGATGGGCAAGCAGTATGTGAGATGAACCAGTGGGTGATTGGGCATTTCCTTCAAAATACATTGTGTAGAGGATATATGATTATCCACAAGGGGGAAAGATATAATGAATCGCAGTGCAAACAACTTGGTTGTAGATTACAGCTGTTTTGGCCCTCCTGGGCAGAACTGGTTGAATAGAGTAATCTTGTCCAGTGGAGCATCACCCTTGCTTCTGTATCTGTTCCCTGGGAGTAAGGGATGATGATCCTGACCTGGATGGCCACCACTATCCCGATCTTGTCAGATTTTGGAAGCTAAGTAGGGTCGACCCTGGTTAGTACTTGGATGGGAGACCATCATGGAGGTCTAGGGTTGCAGCGTAGAGGCAGGTAATGGCAAACCACCTCTGAAAGTCTCTTGCCTTTTGAAAACCCTATGGGGGTCACCATAAGTTAGTTATGACTTGAGGGCATTTTCCACCACCAAGGGACGACAAATCAGAAATGAACAACAGTAATTAATTCCTGTCTCCGGGACTTGCCTTTAGGTCATTCCATGATTTTTAAAGGATGGAAGTGATCACAACAGTGACCCTGTAGAAATGGTCGGATGACCCCCTTTATCAACATTAGTGTTCTTGTCTAAGAGTTTTAATTGTGTTGATGGTCCTTCAGAAATGCTTAAACTTTCCTCCCATTAGTTTTAAACAGAGCTAAATGAGAAGACAGTGAAAACTGCCCATTGGAATGCTTCACCTCTCATTCACAGCCAATGAAAAGCATTTAAAACAATTTATTATCCAAGTTGTTGGCCTGTCATTGCTCCCTTGTTTTACAGATGGACTAACACCTTTCATTTCCTTCTGTCATTTCACCTACCTTTGGTTCTCAGGTAGCTGTAATGCCATGGAACCTTCCCCCACCTAAAGCTCTGTGTTTGTGCTGGGTGTCCAGTGTTGTTACACACATTAATTTTGGTTTAAAACCTGACCAGTGTTTAGGGTGGGCAGTAGCAATTGTATCTATATAAATTGTAGGGCGCACTAAAATGGCATCATCTCATATGAAGATGAACTTGACCTGGCTCAGTTGCTGAAAAGTTTGGCCAGCAGTGAGTTCATATGTTTGCAGGACACAGGATGTGCATGTTATCTGGTGGCAAATGGCTTATGCGCTCTGATGTTGATGAAGGCCACGACGGGTAGAGGTGTCATGGATGCATATATGAGCATGTGAAGTTGCCCTACACTGAATCAAACCATGATTCTGTCATGGTGAGTCTTGTCTGTACCACCTTGCAATGGCTTTCCGGGGTCTGAAGATGAGGCCTTTCACACCAGAACAGGCCTTCTCAGTAGTGGCACCAAAAGTATGGAATTCCCTCTACAAGGAGATTCGTATTCCCCCCTTCTATTACTGGCTTCCACCTGTGGGCGGAGACATTTCTTTTTTGTTTGGTGTTCCCTCACTGAGCTTCCTTCCCATTTACGTTCTGTTGAATTGTTTTTACTGTTTTATATGTGTGTGTGTTTGTGTATCTGTGCATGTTTGTGTATACATATAAATATATATCTATGCATTTTACAAATTTGATTTAACGTTTTGACAGTTTTGCTGCCTTAGGGAGACTGAAATGGGTGGAAAGGTAGCAAAAAAAGTTATAAATAATCCGCTGCCTGATCCTTTTACCTGGAAATGCTGGATTGAAGCTGGGGGCTCCAGCATGAAAGGCCACAACTCCAAGTTACTATTGGCTATGCTTCCGTGATGTCACAAAAAGACTGGCCAGTGCTGTGGGAGGCAGTTGCTTCTCGTAGGAAAAATACATTTGAACCCCAAGCTCTGTGAGCAACTTCTGTTGAATTAAGACTTCTGTTGTTGTCACTGGCTGCATGCGGTGGGCTTTTAAATGAAAAATATCTAGTGCAGAGCAGGCTAGTGGCTTTGGATGAAGAAATACAGAGGATAGACCATGGGCATGACAATCCAGGTTTTGTATCAGCCCACCTCTGAAGTTCCACAATTCCGTTCCACAACTCAGATTTCAGGAGGGGTTGTGTCTCTGCCACCTCCTTCCTTTCTTTTATTCTATTTGTGCCAGTTTTTTAAAATTTTAATATACTTCCTCTGTTTCATTTGGTTGATAAGTTCTCGGAACAGTCATTGTTCACACTTTTGGGGACTGAGCTGTGAATTAAAACAGTAATCGAAATACCTTAATCCATGTAATTTTGCAAGAAAATTATACATATTTGCCCTGTTTGCAGAAGGTGGCGTGGGTGACAGCAAAGGCGGTTTCTGCTGGAATTTCAGGGAGGGGGAGCGGGGATTTCTTTGCAATGCCGAGTTGCCAATTACAAACGTTGTTAAAGTATACATAGGCTGATTACCTCCAGTTATTTTAAACTTTTCATGTTTGTTTAAGCAAAGTGCTGTGTTGCTAGAGGTATGGAACTGTATATGTAAAGCATAGAGTTGCCATGTCGCAACGACACACTGGTGAGAGTGGAGGTAGGTGGGAGGGAACTTTCTGGGAGCGGGGAGGAGCGCCGTGATGTGCCTACATCACCAGGAAGTGACATACGCACATCAGGGACATCGGGCAGTGATGGTCTGGTTTGGGGGCAAAACTTTATGGAGTTTTGGGGCAAAAATCATAGAGTGTTGCCCCAAAATCAGAGTCACCCAACATCCCTGACATGCCTATGTCACTTCTGGGTTAAGTATACACGTTGTGGTTATTTCTGGCTTCTTTGAGGTAAGAGGGGGGAATGGGGGGTGTATGTGAGAGGAGCACCTGAAAGCAGGAGGCTCCCACCCAGGCCAGGAGGTCTGGCAACCCTAGTAAAGCAGGCTGTGACATTGCATAGAAACAGCTTGAGAAAGACAGGATGCTGCCGAACTTTGGCCTGTACCAATCAATCTTTTCTAGTTGACACCTTTTCAGAAGTTCTGAGAGGAACCCTGTGAGGAAGGCCATTGCTTATCCCTGAACTGCATGAGATAATGTGAGATGAGGCGATGGCAGGGGTCCTTGGCCTTTTCGAGCCCGCAGGGGCACATTTGGAACTCTGATATGGCCTGGTGGGCGCAGCCACAAAATGGCTGCTGCAGGAGGTGGAGCCAGCCACAAAATGATTGCCACTGCTTAAATTCAGTCACACAATGTAGATCCTCATGCTGTGGTGGCCGCCGCCGCCAAAGCAAGATTTTAAAAAAATCTGCACAGCCAATCCAATCTCTAACCATCAATCAAAAGCTTTGCTGGGCAAAAGCCCTACCTGCCCCCCCCCACACTTCTTAAAAGCTCTTGATGGGTACCAGGGAAGATGTCAGCAAGCACCATGGTGTCCATGGGCTCCATGTTGGGGACCCATGAGCTATAGCTTCCTTCAGGTCATTTTCTCTGGTGGCAGAGTTGAAACCCAAACTGGGGATTTCTCAGCTCCCCCGCCTAATTCTTATGCTGCATTCAGTGATGTGTCTGGTGAAGGGAGCTCTGGCTCTCGAAAGCTCTTATCCCGAAAATCCTGCCACTGGTCTCTAACATGCTATGGGACTCGAACCTAGCCCTTCTACTGCAGACCAGCACAACTAGCCTCTGGCACTACCAGAGATGTGAGTTTCACAGGGGAATTCGAATAGGAGAATATTCTGATTCCAATTTGAATAACGTTAGCAAGATTTAAATTGTGTTAGCAAAAGAAGGCAAATACACCTTGTACAAACCTGGTCCGTGTCTGGGCACTGTGGGTAGTGGTTTAGTCCATGCTTTGTATCCCACATTCAGTCTGTCTGACATGATTGATTTGCAGCACAAGAGCCCTGACAGCTGTAGATAAACAGACAATATTTACGTATGTGGGCAGAAAATGTTCCATGGAAAAATCTAGCATACTGGAAATTTTCTACCCCACATCACTGGTTATGTACTGCATGACTGGTTGTGTCATTTACCAAATGACTGGGGGAAGGAATGGAGTGATAGGAGGCTGCATGGCCTCTCTTATTTCTGCTGAGAAAAATCCCTTTTCAGACTCCCTCTCCATCTCAAGGCTTGCATGTATTTGGTTCTGTGTCCAGCATATTTTGTGGAACCCTGTGAACCTGTGGAGCCCATAAATTCAATTTAATTCAAAGTGCTGGTTCTTACTTTTGAGGTAAGATGTACATCCTGGGACAGTTCCGTGCCTAGATCAGGTGTATGCGAGATCTGCACAGTCAGAATTCACAAATACAGTTATTAAGAACATCAGAAGAGCCCTGCTGGATCAGACCAGTAGTCCGTCTAGTTCAGCATCCTGTCTCACACAGTGGCCCACCAGTTCCTCTGGAGGTCCAACAACAGGGCATAGAAGCCGAGGCCTTCCCCTAATGTTGCCTCCTGGCACTGGTTTAGTGCCTCTGAACGTGAAGGTTCTTCTCAATCATCACGGCTAGTAGTGACTGATAGACCTAATCTCTATGAGTCTATCCAATCCCCTTTTAAAGGTGTCTGTTCCTGTGGCCATCACTATATTGTCTGGCAGTGAATTCTACATTTTAAGCACTCTGTGTGTAAAGAAGAATCTCCTTTTGTTTGTTCCAAACCTACTGCCCATCAGCTTCATTGGATGCCCTCGAGTTCAAGGATTTTGGGAGAGGGGGGAAATTTCTCTGTCAGATTTCTCCACCCCGTGCATAATTTCATAAACCTCTATCATGTCCCCCCCCTTAGTCATCTCTTTTCTAAACTGGCAGCTGCTTAATCTTCCCAGCTTTGCTGTTTTAATTTGACACCTGGTGGTGTCTGAGAAATCTTTGGAGAAATGGAGAAGGACAAAAAACGAGAGCATGAGAAACAGAGGCCAGAAGGCGGAGATCTGTGGTACATTACTAGAAATCGCTTCCGTGTTGTGGGTTGGGATGAAAGGGTAGCTCTGTTCCAGTGATATGCAGCAGCTTGGGAGCTGGATGTGGCTGTTTGATATGCCACCTGTGTCTCCCAAGCACCTCTCCACAATGCAAGACCTGCCCCATGTTTCAGGAGAGGGAGCTTGTCCATTGAGTCTCATGGTTGGCAATTGATTACTCCTTTGAAACAGCCGTCACTGGAGGAAATGGGTAAGCTATGAGTCTCCCTGGGATGGAAGTAAATGTAGCTCCTTTGGTTGAGAGTAATTGTGAATGTGGCTCTCGGTGCGCCACAGGGTGAGTACCACTGCTTTTTCATCCTATGTCGGCACTGGAGGAGGAAGTACCAATTTGTTATGACAGTTTTCTGTAAAAACTAGTCACGTGAACAAAGACTTAGCCTGGGCAGCAAGATATACCCAGGGGTCCCCGGACATTTTGAACCAGTGGGCACCTTTGGAATTCTGGCACAGCGTAGTGGGCACAGCCCCAAAATGGGTGCCATAAAATGGCTGCCACTGGGGGCGGAGCCAAATACAAAATGGCTGTCACCACTTACCTTCAGTCGCACGGTGAAGGTCTGTGTGCTGTGGCGGCAGCTGCAATGCTGTTAATTTTGTGTTATTGGAAGTCGTACAACACTGAGAGAGCCAGCTGAGTGTAGTGGTTAGGAGCACAGACTCTAATCCGGGAGAACCGGGTTTGATTCCCGGTTGGTGGTGTGACCTTCGGTCAGTCACAAGTTCTTTCAGAGCTGTTCTCTCAAGGGCAGTTCTGGAGAGAGCTCTCTCGGCCCCACCTAACTCACAGGGTGTCTGTTGTGGGGAGGGGAAGGAAAAGGAGATTGTAGGCCACTCTGAGACTCCCTTGGGTAGTGAAGGGCAGGGTATAAATCAAATCTCTTCTGCTTCTATTCAAAGCAATATTTAAAAACAGTCTGCACAGCCAATCAGCTCTCCAAAGGCCAGTCTGAAGCCTTGCTGTGCAAAAGCCCCACATGGCCCTGCCAGTGCTCCCTCTAAGCTGTGGAATCTTGTGAGCAAAAATTCTACTTTGTGAGCTTTACTGGCATTAAAGTCGTGAGCAAGTAGTTTGGTTACTGCATAAATTAGTTTGCTCTGGAGCCATCCTTCCACAGCTAAGCCAAAAATTTGTGAGCTGGAAGCTAAAAAACTCTGAGCTAGTTCACACTAGCTCTGCTTAGAGGGAACACTGGGCCCTGCCCACTTTCTTAAAACAGTTAGTAGGCACCAGGAAATGTGTTGGCAGGCACCAGGGTGCCCACAGGCATCATGTTGGAGGCCCTGATGTACCGTGTCCAACTCTCACCCTGCCTGCCCCCAGGAGTCCCCCTCTCTTTTTGCCTTTGGGCACGATGTGCCATCTTTAATGTAATTCAGAGGTGCAGAAAGTAATTGGGGCAGCTTGGCAGAGAAAACAAACAAGAACGCATTACTGCCTCCTGAAAAGCCCTTGAAATAGTTGGGTGCAAAGTCTTAAGAGCGCCGCTGTTATTAAGTTCGGAATATCAATACAAGCGAGGTCCTGTGACATTTAAAAGAACTCGGCAATACTGTTAATTTTGTGTTATTGGAACTTGTACGACACTGAGAGATTAAACGAAGTGAGGGGTGGGGGAAGTACCCTGACATTCTCAGAATTGGTTTGCAGTGATTGAAGCAGCATTGAAGACTAAATTTGGGACAGACTGTCATATACTGAGAGCACGGTGCCGCGGAAGCGAGTCGAGTTGCGAGTCACGCTGCGGTCCGTATGTGGTGTGGCTGCTTAATGCATCTCCAGCAGAGCCCCCTTAAATAACAAGCGTGCAGAGATGGCCTCGGTAAATGGAATAGCACAGGCTTTTGCCTTCATCGGAATCAAGGTGCGCATTGAATTCCAGCTTGTTTTGCTTTGCCGGCGTTTCAGTTGTGGGAGGAGGAGAGGAATTTTCGCTTTAAAAAACTGCATATCCAACACTGAACTAACCCTCACATGGATGGCCCAGGCTAGCCTGATTTCATTAGATCCTGGAAGCTAAGCAGGATCTGGTCCTGGTTATTATTTGGATGGGAGACCACCAAGGAAGTCCAAGGACTCTACGCATAGGCATGCAATGGCAAACCGCCTCTGAACATGTCTTGCATGGAAAACCCCAATGTGGCTCACCATAAGTTAGTGGTTTTATTTAAATTCCATGTTTTAACATATTCTGTAAGCCGCCCTGTGCCTGCCTTGGCGGGGAGGGCGGGATACAAATTAAACAAATAAAATCATTCAATAAATATTAGTTGCTGTAGATTTTCCGGGTTGTGTGGTCGTGGTCTTGGCATTGTAGGACCTGACGTTTTGCCAGTAGCTGTAACTGGCATCCTCAGAGGTATAACAGAGAAAGATGAGTACTCTCTGTGTCAAGGTGAGCAGAAAAATGGTAGGCAAGTAATTTATTTCTACCCTGGAAGGTGGGGTAGGTCTGAGTCAATTATCTTGTGTAGTTCTCCAGGCTATGAACATGCTAATGGAGGAGCTTTCCTGAGGAGGTTCTTGTGTCTATGGATTGTTTCCTGAGGAGGTTTGAGGAAGTTCTTTTGTGTGTGGAATGGCTATTGAAACTCTTATCTTATCTGTAGTGCTATTGCCAGCTGTCGAGCATTTTGTGTTTTTCAGGACAGAAAACCATGCCCTATTTATTTTTAAACTCTGTTCTTTCCTGTTGAAATTGTGTTTATGTTAGAATATTGAAATTGAAACTGTATGGCTTGAGAAAGATAAAAAAATGATTTCTAAACTGTACAAGGTGTTATTGAAATGGTATACTGAGGATGAAGTTGTAAAGGAGCAAATGATAAAATGGGCAGTAAATGTTAATAATGAGATATTAATGACATCTTGGGAATACTTGTGGAAAAAATCAATGAAAATTTCAACGTGTGTAAATGTTAAAGAGAATTGTTATAAAATGATGTATAGATGGTATATGACGCCTAAAAAAATTGCTATTATAAATGAAAGTATGTCCAACAAATGTTGGAAATGTAAAAAACATGAGGGGTCTTTTTACCATATGTGGTGGACATGTGATAAAGCAGTAAAGTATTGGACAGAGATCCACAAGGAGATACAAAAAATTTTGAATTGTACTTTTAAGAAAGACCCACAGATGTTATTGCTAGGTCTTAAAATGGAAGAATTAAATGTAGCCAAGAGAACACTATTATGGTACTTGATTACAGCAGCAAGACTGACTTTTGCTCAATGTTGGAAACAAGATAAAGTACCTGAAACATGGGAATGGATTAAAAAGACGTTGTTCTTAGCAGAAATGGATAAATTAACAAGAAAATTAAACAACGAAGAAGATGAAACTTTTTTCGAAGACTGGAAAGACTTTCAAAAATACTTGTTGAAAAATTGGGACATTAAACGTGGTCTGATTTGTTTTGATAGTTATTAAGTGGAAAATGAAATGGAATTAGATTTCTGAATTGTTACCGTTTGTTAGAGAAAATAAGTTTAGATATAACTGTAACAGAATAAGAGTGATATTACTGGGGTTGGAGCGGTGCGGGAAGTCTTGTTTGGGGGGGGGGAGAGGGGAAATTAGAAAAATGGGTATGTAGGTTGGTTGAAAATGTTTGAACATGTGATATATCCAATAATAAATTGTATTTACCAAAAAAAAAAAAAGAAATTGTGTTTATGTTTATGAATTTCAATGGCTTCCCTGTGTAATCTGACATGGTAATTGGAAGTGTTGTCCAGTCTTTCAGTGTCTTGGAACAAAATGCTGTGTTCTGTTTGGATTAGGCTATGTTCAGCCACTGCTGATTTTTCAGGTTGGCCAAGTCTGCAGTGTCTTTCATGTTTTTTTATTCTTGTCTGAATGCTATGCTGTGTGGTCTTGTCCACCATTGCATGGTATGCGGTATACTCCTGCAGAAGTGAGGGGGTGTCAGAAGCCCTAACCTAGTCAGCAAAACACCATGCCTTGCGGTTCAAGCAAGAATAGCATTTATTATAGAGCTGCAATAGAAAGGTCACTGGAGCAGGTACATTGTTCAGAATGACTTGGTTACAGAAAGCAAGTGGTTATACCGAGAAGGGGGTGAATGGGGACCCCCCCTTCTACCAATCAGAGAATAACATGCGACTGGGAATCGAAAGTTACTACGCTAATGAAGTTCCCAACGCCCCCATTATTCTCAGGAAAAGCCGGAGCTTTGAAAGCGATAGTAAAGCTCGCAGCTTGACTCCTCAAGGTCAGAATGTTCAGTCTGCGAGAGATAGGGGTTACCAGATGCACATTCCACTCTCACACCCTAGACATAAATCAACACCCTCGGATTCCAACCTCCCGTCTGTCACGCCACTATGGCGCCCATTGCCATCCTCCTCCCCTCCATCCATCATGGCAGGGCTACCTGACATGCAGCCCCCTCAAAAACAATCCTACCCCTTTGGCTTATGGGGGTACAACTTGTGAAACGCCCGGATAAGCCGGGGGGCCAGAACATTTTCCGCCCTCACCCACTCCCTCTGCTCCGGCCCAAAGTCAATCCATTCAACCAGATAAAACAAGCGATTGCGAGAGATCTTAGAGTCCAAGATTTGCGAGACTTCGTAGTGAGGTTCCCCCCCCACCAACAGCGGAGGCGGAGTTGGCCGTCGCGGTCTCCATTTGTTCTCTTCAGGCGCCCGGCGAAGAAGCCTTACATGAAAAACAGGATGAACAGACTTTAGAGATTTGGGCAACGCCAATTCAACAGTCACATTGTTAATCACTCTCACAATCTCAAAAGGTCCAATAAATTTCCAACCAAGTTTTCGACTCGGTTGAATGTGGCGCAAGTGTTGGGTGGACAAATAAGCAAACTCCCCACACTTTGGAATCCAGGCAAGGTTGCGTTTCTTGTCGGCCTGGATTTTATAAGCATTTTTAGCTTCCTCAAGAGTCTTGGCTAACGATGACCACGCCAGCTGCAATTGTTTGCACCAGTCCCCAGCATCTCCCGCCGGGAGGTCGGGAGAAGTCAGAAACGGCAGAGGCGGGGCGTCATACCCATGTACTGCCTTAAACGGGGACATCCCTGTCGACGAGTGCTGAGTATTGTTATAACAGAACTCAGCTAAAGGCAAAAGAGAATGCCAATTGTCCTGTTGAAAGTTGGAAAAACAGCGCAAATACTGTTCCAGAGTTTGATTCACACGTTCAGTCTGCCCATCGGATTCTGGGTGGTATGCACTGCTGACCCCCGCTCCACCCCAAGCAGTGACATCAGTTCGCTCCAGAATCGTGAAACGAATTGCACCCCCCTGTCCGAGATCACCTTAGCAGGCAAGGTGTGGAGCCTCACTACGTGTTGCAGGAACGCTGAGGCTAGTTTCTTTGCAGAGGGGATAGAGGCAAACGGAACGAAATGAGCCTGCTTCGTAAACAGGTCCACTATTACCCATATGACAGTCTTCCCCCCGCTAGGGGGTAAGTCAGTAATAAAGTCCATAGAGATTACTTCCCACGGCCGAGCTGGCGTGGGGAGGGGTTGCAGAGCCCCGGGGGGTTTACCGGGTCGAGGTTTACTCATCAAGCAAGTTTGGCAAGCCGACGTGAAAAGTGAAATGTCCTTTCGAAGCCCTGGCCATCAAAATTGTCTTTGCAGGAGCTGGAGAGATTTCACAAACCCCGTGTGTCCAGCCAGTTTCGACCCATGTGCCCAGCTCATCACCTCCCCCTAAGGGAACGTGGGACAAATAGCTTGTCATTTTTAGTCCAGCAACCATGTACATTTTGAGAGACTCCTTCTTCCCCCCACCTCCTCTCTATCAGAGTCTGACATAGCTGTAGAGAATTTCGTCACCCAGTCATTGGTAGGAGAATCCGGGGAAGGGGGGAATGTTTGGCCTGCCTCCGAGTGGTTACAGCCCCTCCCAACTGGGCAGGCGTGAAAACCGAGTCATGAATCTCCTCCCTTTTGCTGTCGTGTTGAGGGAGGCGTGACAGTGCATCGGCCAGCGAGTTAGACGTTCCCGGGAAGTGGTGCAGTGTGAAATTGAACTTGGAGAAGAAATCAGCCCAACGCAGCTGTTTGGCGTTCAAGGAACGGGGGGAGCGGAGAAGCTCGAGGTTTTTGTGATCAGTCCAGACCTCGAACGGAACTCGCGCTCCCTCTAGCCAATGTCGCCAGGTAGCCAACGCTAAGCGGATCGATCCCGCTTCTTTTTCCCACACGGACCAATTCCGTTCAGTATCGTTAAATTTTCTGGAAACATAGGCAAGGGGGTGTAATTTGCCATCCTCCCCCTCTTGGAGGATCGCCCCCCCATAGCAACATCGGAAGCGTCAACTTGGACAATGAATTTCTTAAGTTCATTTGGGTGGGCTAACACCGGTTCCGACGTAAAAAGGGCTTTCAATTTGTCAAATGCCCTCTGGCACTGTGGCGACCACTCTAGTTTGGCCCCTGGTCGGGTGCATTCGGGTGGCTTCCCTTTGGTTTTCAATAAGTCAGTTAAGGGAACGGCCACCTGGGCAAAGTTCGACAGGAACGATCTATAAAAGTTCGCGAATCCGAGGAACCCTTGAAGTTGCCTCCGTGTTTTGGGGGCCTCCCACCCTACGACATCTTTGATTTTATCAGGGTCCATCTCAATCCCTTTTTGGGTTATGCGGTAGCCCAAAAAGGGGATCTCTGTTTTGTGAAATTCACACTTGGACAGTTTTGCAAACAGTTTGTGCTTGTGCAACGTTTGTAACACTTTCCTCACCAGTTTCACATGGGATTTCAGGTCGGGGGAATATAAAAGAATGTCATCAAGGTAAACAAGCACCCCCTTAAACAAATACTTGTGGAGCACCTCGTTAATCAAGTTCATGAAGACTCCCGGGGCTCCCTGAAGCCCGAACGGCATGACTAGGTATTCAAATTGGCCCAGAGGGGTGTTGAACGCCGTTTTAAATTCGTCCCCTTCCCGAATTCGGACCCTGAAGTAGGCATCACGGAGATCTAGCTTCGAGAAAACCTTCCCCCAGCCACCGCAGCCAACAAGTCTTTTATTAGGGGCATGGGGTAGGCGTTTGTGTTGGAGACTGCATTCAAGCCACGATAGTCGGTGCACAGCCGCAACCCCCCATCCTTTTTCTTCCGGAACAGCACAGGAGCCGCAAACGGGGAGGATGCTGGCCGTATAAAACCCCTACTCAGGTTTTTGTCAATGAATTTCCTCAGTTCCACTTTTTCTGAAGGGCTCATAGAATACAATTTCCCTTTCGGTAGTTTCTGGTTAGGCAAAATTTCAATTGCACAGTCTGAGTTCCTATGGGGGGCAATTCGTCTGCTTCCTCCTCCCCAAAGACAGGGGCCAGGTCGTGATACTCAGGGGGAATGCTTTCCAGTTCGGCTTCCGCCACCCCCACCGGCACTAGGAGTTGCCCCCCGTCATGGGCCCCCACTCATCCTTCCACAAGTGAGACTGGCATTTGTCGGAGATGAAGTTCACTTTTCCCTCCCCCATAGAACGTGTGGATCGTGATCAAAGAACCACGCGCTTCCGAGTACTAGGGGAAAGCGGGCAGACGGGGTAACAACGAAAGGCCTTTCTTCCCAATGCTGCCCAATCCCCACCCTCAAGGGCACAGTCTCGTATTTACAGAGTTCTTTCATGGTGGAGCCATCCATCTGAGTAAATATCAAAGGGTCATTTAGTCTAATAACTTTTGCCCCCAGTCCCGTCACTAGTGTGGGATTGATGAGGTCTCTCCCACACCCAGAGTCAATGAGAGCCCGTACTCTCACATGGGTCAATAGACCCGGGTCCATTATAGTCACTGTCAGAAAGAAAAGAGAGGGGGTTTGCTCACCGGGGTTTGCGCCTGGGAGTTCGGGACCTGCTGTTCAGCGCTGTTCACAGCAGGTCCGTGTCATTTCCCTGCGGCGCAGTTTCGCCATCGGATGAGTCGGATGCCTCACTGAGCGGTTTGGCTTGCAGGGCTTTCGCCCCCTCGGCTTTGCCACCGGTTTCGGCGTAGAGGTGTCGAACTTCTTCTTGGCTCCCTTGGGCGCTCCTGACGGTGCTGATGCAGTCGGGCAGTTCGCGGCGAAGTGGCCCCCTTCTCCGCACTTGAGGCAAAGACCTTGCTTCATTCGGAGTTCCCGTGTACCATCTCTCGGCTTTGGATTCGGGGTAGGGGTTTTCCCCCTCGCTGCCGGCACAGGGCCGCTGTTGGCCATCGCTGCGGCGTCATCTAATTTGATGGTTTTCAGCCGGTTCTCCATCGTGATGGCGGCTTGTATCCATCCCGAGAGGGTGTCTGGGTCTTGGGTTTTGGTGACTTCTCGTCTGATCTCTGCGTTGAGTCCCAACTTGTAGTAGTCTACGAGGGTCCCATCTTGCACCCCTCGGATCTTAGCCGCACACCTGCGGAACTCCGCCGTATAATCTCTCACCGATCTCGTGCGTTGCTTGAGGGCTCGGATCGCTGCCTTTGCCGCTTTGTTGGAGTTCGCGTCCTCGAATTGTTCTTTCATAGCCCACATGAAAGAATCGATGTCCCTCAACTCTCGCCCATCAGCCTGGTGGAGTCCCACATACCAGTCAGCGGCCGCTCCTTTCAGGTGAGCTGCTATGACATCGACCATACGCTCTTCGCGCTGGAACAGGTGGCCCCAAGTCTCGATAAACCTCTCGGCTCTCACGAGGAAGAACGGGAACTTTTCGGGGTCTCCGTCAAAATCCGCATCCAGTAGTTCCGCAGGTTTCGGTGGCAAAAACCCCCAAGGTCGGGGGGGTGGCTGCCCCGGCGGCCCCTGCGGCCCTGGTCCCGCGGGTTGATCCGGTGGGCTGGCCGGTACGTTCTGCTGGCCTTGATCCGGCACCGGGCGTTGATCCTGGGGAACTTGGTCGGGTGGCTCCTCTCGCCTTTGTCGCTCGCGCTCCTCCCGGATGCCCTCCGCGATCATCTGTGGGATGCGGGCGAGGGATTCATCTAGGAACCGCATCAGGCGATCCTGGCTCGGTTCCCCACTCCACCTCCGTCTCACCACGGCACCTTCCTGGCTCTCGGAGTCTCGGCCGGGTTCCTCCAGGGCTCCCGCCGTGATCAGCCTACGGACTGATCTTTCGGGGTGGCTCCCCCCCACCGATGCCCATGGGGTTCCAAACCACGTCTCGTGGGTTTCAGCCAGGGGTTTCACCCAGTCTCGTCTACGCCCGACTCGGTGGGTTACCCCTCCATATGCCGCCCCATATGGATCTCCATAGGGCCCTCCAAAGTCGTACTCCGGACCCCATGGTCCCGGCACACGAGTGTCAGGGGTCTCTTTGGGTACGTCCTTCCCAGGAGGTTTCTTATCCTTTTTCTTTTCTTCTTCAATCGGGAGAGTGTCTTCTTCACCGCTACTCATTTTGGAGTCGCGGGTTTCTGACCAGTCCCAAAAGTTGATGAGGATTCTGAACAAACTGTCAGAAGCCCTAACCTAGTCAGCAAAACACCATGCCTTGCGGGGGTCTCTTCTGTCTTTTGCCGATCGTAGCATCTAATGTATTTTTCAATACAATAAATAAATAAGTCAGATGTGACTTGCTGACACTTTCCACCACCACTTGGCTGGACAAGGGGGCAGGCAGTATTCCTTCTAAGCTGTGTGTGTGAGTGGCTGCTGAAGAAGAAGAAGAAGGGGAAGAAGAAGGGGAAGAAGCAGGGGAGGAGGAGGAGGTTGGATTTATACTCCATCCTTCCTTTTCTTTGTTATTCTGTATTGTGGCTAGGATAGTAGAGCAACTCTCTGTTTAAGTATCCATCTCTTCCCCTCTTATTCCAACACACACACCCCCGGAAGTATGAAACCGTAGCCTGAAGCTCTTCAGGTGCTGCACGTATCAGGATGTCCATATGAGCAGGCCCTGATATGAGAACAGTTTGGGGTAACAGTCTTTTTCTTGATGGCACATGTGGAAAAAACCCTAAATCTTCCCTTCATGTTTATGTGTAAAGGGCCATTGATTTGCATCCAACTTATGGCAACCCCCGGGGGTGGGGGGTGGGGTTCAAAGCAAGTGAGAAGCAGAGGTGGTTTGTCGTTGCCTTCTTCTACAGAGTCTTCCTTGGGGATCTCCCATCCAAGTACCGACACTGCTTAGCTTCCAAGATCTGATGAGACTGGGCTATCCCATACCATTCTGCATTCTCTTCTTTCTGGTACATAGGGGTATGGTATTATTCAGGGGCCATTTGGAGCAGGAGCACGCAGGAGTGGAGCTCCGGCAGTTAGAAGCACAGGCGGCGGAAACAATGGGAGAGGCTTGAAGGCCCATTGGAGATAATGGGAGCCAGGAATGCCAATCCACTGAAATACATTGCAGCACACAAAAAGTTGCAAAGAAAATGTGGAATGGTTTTTCTGTTAAGATCTTTGGGCCCAGATAGGCTACTCTGGGATGGGAGTGACAGCCCCCAGAGTGGAAACACAGTCCCTAGGGGTGGAGCCTGAGCAGTGGGTGTTGCCTTCTGACACACTTCTGGTGATGTCAGGGGGTGTGGCATATGCAAATAAGTTATACTAATGAGCTCCTGCACCTCTTTTTCTACGAAATGACCCCTGGTATTATTAATGCTGGTATCTCTGAGCAGGAACAAGAGTGCAGGTTTCTGGAGGGTGTATGGTGGCCTGTAAGTCAGGACAGTCATTGAGTCAATTCATTTTACTTGAGGATCTAATTTTGTGTTCCGTAAGATTTCTAAGAGAGACTGGGCTCTGGAACCTTCTAGAAAGTGGTCATTTTTCATGATCAGCCCAATTCTTCTAGTGCTTTGTTAAAGTAATGCTTTAAATGCCTGGTTATTACTTGACAGTATTTGAACCATCAGTGGACCAGGGTCAGTCTGGCTAGTCCAGTCAGTGCCGAGCCTCATTTGCCACTGCAGTTGTGCTTTTCACGTGGCTGGGAAATGGGTCTCCAGTGAAGACGGAAAGATGTGTTACTTTTTTTTTCGTGAGTGCATGTCCCGTTGACAGTTCGGTGTAAAGGTTTTGGTCCCGGTTTATGTGTTGGGATGTACACAGCTTTCTGTGAGGCGCAGTGGAAAGGACTAGGCTACATCAGCCTTGCAAATAAACCCACAAAAGCAGGTGTGGACTAGAAAGTCAAAACGGAGCAAGCCAGACTGAGCAGCCCTTGCAGGGCTAAGCAGAATTACAGAGCAGCTGTTCTTTCCCTGCAAGTTATATGGGCAGTCCACCTTGCACAAAAGCTTCTAGCCCATAAAATCATTGTTATGTATCTGGTATACATAAATAACAGAGCTTAAATCTCACTCCTATCTAGGCCTGGTATCCAAAAGAACATACTCTGATTGGCTACTCTGTGTAGCAGGCCAGTCAGGATGCTAGAAGGTTATGGAGGGAGACAAATATATTGTTGTTGTTATCTTATTGTTTTGATTGGTTATTTATGCAACAAGGGGCGTGGCTATGCCAGCCCGGATAGTTTCAAAGAGGGCCTGTTGCTCTCCTGTTTTCGTGTTGTTTCTTACCTTTGTAAATAAAGCTGAATCACTGTTCATGAGCTGCTGCCTAAAGTCTCCTACTTAACAATCATCAACACACACACACAAACAAACAAACAAACAAACACACACACATGTTAGTAATTTGTGGCCTAGAGGAAAAACAGCTATAACAAATATTCATCCTCTCAGCTTTTGGAAAACTTCTCCCGGTCACTTCAAGGTCCTTCTTCTCCTGACCAAATATGTGACTGTAATAATTTAAAGCTCTAGGGTGGCTGAACTCCAGGTGGAGCCTGGAGATCTTTCAGAATTACAGCTGCTCTCCAGACAAATCTGTGCCCTTGGAGCTAACGGCTGCTTTGGAGGGTCAACACTATGGTATTCTACCCTGAGGAGATCCCTCACCTCCCCAAACCCTTCCCTGTCCAGGCCCTACTGCTTGGCAGTCACTATTCAGATGTAGTGTGAAATTGGTTTAACTAAACTGGCTATGGTTAATGTGATTTGTCTGGGTACAGGCCGCTCCATTACCTATGGTTAGTTTACATCAAACCCAGTTTTAAAGCCACGGGTTGAAGTTGGTCTATCGCCCACACTAAACCTTAATAATGGCTTCATGGGATGTGTAAACAAAGATATCCTGGATTGTTCCCCAGTGCTGCCCTTACGCTTTCCGTCACTACAGAGATGCCTCGCAGAATGAAGGCGGTGAAATTGGCCAAACCCCGGTTCTGTGAACTAACCACATTTATGGTAAACCATATTTTCACATTGACATCTGAACCAGGCAGTGAAATTGGCCAAATCCTGGTTCTGTGAACTAACCACAGTTACCGTAAACCATATTTTCACATGAACATCTGAACCAGGCAGGGAAATTGGCCAAATTCCAGTTCTGTGAACTGACCACAGTTAAGGTAAACCATATTTTCACATGAACATCTGAACCAATCTATTGTTAGCATTGCCTATGAGCTTAAACAGATCTCTGACCAATGCGTAACCAGAGTTTAGGTACTCAGACATTACATTTAACTAGGGTTAAGGAGCACCAGTGTGGTGTAGTGACGAGAGTGTTGGGCTCGGATTTGAAAGACCCAGGTTTGAATCCGTGCTCTGCCATGGAAGCTTACTGCGTGACCTTGGGCCAGTCACACACTCTCAGACTAACCTACCCCACAGGCCTGCGGTGAGGATAAAATGGAGAGAAGAATGATGTAAAGCCACTTTGGGTCCTCGTGAGGAAGAAAGGTGGGATATGAACAAAGTAAATAGTAGTAATAATAATAATATACTGCCTCTTGTGTGCGCCTGTGTCTGTTTTAAAACTGAGACCTTGAGAGAAAAATGGTTTTAAGTCAATAAATAACTGCAGATATTGGGTGCAGACTTTTGAAAATGGACAACAGATACACTTTTCTCAGCCAGTCGTCCCAAAATATGATCAAGGACACGTACAATTTTCCCCCACCGTTGTCTGAAAGCATGGCATTTCTGCCAATTCTTGCACTAGATTATTTCCCCTTATGTAAATGTGCTTTTTAATAAAATGCTCTGGGGATTTTAAAGTGTAGTATGATTCTGACAAGTAATGATGTGAAAACAGAATCTACCTTTTCAGTGAACACAGGGTCTCTGTGTGTGTGTGTCTGTTACCAAAATAACTTGCTTGGGAAAATAATCTGCTCAGATAATGGATGCAAATTCAATAAGAAGTATTATTTTACATGGAAGGTGTTTCCATTAGGGCATTGCTTTTCTCTCACTAACTGCCTCTCTTTCTATTCATTTTGTTTTGTATTGCACCCAATTTGGAGGCAATTCTTGGGGCATGTCCCCACTCTCCCAAGAAACTACCCCTTTCAAATCTTGTCAAATCTCAGAAGCTAAGCTGAGTCACCCTTGGCTAGTGTTTGGAAGGGCATCCCCCAAGGAATTTTAGGGTCCTGACACAGAGGCAGGCAATAAAACAGAGGCAGGCAATGGCAAACCACCTCTGAAACATCTCTTATCTTAAAAACAAGTCTAGCTCGCCACCTAGTGGTGCATAATGCTAAAAAAGAGCTAGAACTTGTGGTTGCCAGACAATCTTAGGATCTCCTGACTATACTACACACAATGCCATACGATGATGATGATGATGATGATGATGATGATGATGACAATGACGACTCCATCCAAATTACAAAGAAATAGGAGAAAATAGACAATAAAACTAATGGATTGTGGATATTTTAAAAAAGGGTTCTGTAGCACTGAAAAAGTGCTTATAATTTTTTTTTTAGTTCTCCCAAAGGCATGGGACTTAGTTTCATGCATAATCAGAAAGTATCTAATCAGTTATTCAAGTAACCAAGAAACATTCAATCAGTTATCCGTGTAGAAAAGATTTCCTTCTTCTCACTCTCTTTCCCATCACTCTAAACCCATGCACCAGAAGAAGAATATCTATGTCCATGAATGGGAACTTTGAAACCAAACAATTTCTTTATTAATTAAAATATTTATACCCTGTTTTCCCATAGCTCAAGGTGGCTTCCAAATGCAAATCAAAAAAATTCAAGATGCTATAAACACCCACATAGTATTACTTAATACTTAGTATAGCATATTCAAGTGCTGAGAGTGCTTCATACACATTGTCTGATTGTAACTGTTACAACAGCCCTGCAAAGAGAGGTCAATACTATTATCCTCCCGTTGTGGGGTGGACAGCTGAGATAAAGAGAGGGTAGCTTCACTGAAGCCAATTACAGAGTCCATCACAGAGGTGACTACATGGCTCTTGTAACTTTAGAAATGTGCTCTGTGTTTTCACCAACCTTTACGGCGGTACCTTTGGAGAATGGCTGAATTTTTGACATAATCTAAACCAGGAAAAAGAGATACTAAAAGTATGTTTTGGCTGCAACAAAATAATAATATTCTCAAACTTTCTGCAGCTCTATAATTAAGCAGTGTTTTTTTTAAAATTTCTGGATTTCAGCCTTTTTACGATGGCTCCTGTCCCATGTGATCAGATCACACCATTCACCATGTAGATTCCTTGTGCCAAAATTCAGCCTTATGGGAGAAATCGTCTTGATTTTATGGTGCAGAGAATCTTAAGCTACCATGATTGTTTAATCAACAGACTTCAACTTACAGAGCCACTTCTGTGGCTGCACAAGATAGTACCGAGCCTTCAATAAATTTATATTTTGAAACGAAAGGGAGGGAGAAATATATATATATATTTCATAAGATGGCCATGCAGCTTAAAATTGGTAACATATGTCATCAAAATCTGAGGAATATTGACCATGAAGCTTCTGTATCTCTGCCATCTACAGTTTAGGCTCTTTGGTGATCTCAGAAGCATTAGAAGATTGAATTCTTGGGGCTCCCTGTTGTTGTTTTGAGTCACATACCCCTTTTCTAAGGACCTTAGGATATGTTATAGTTTGTTATATATAATCAGCATTGGGTTCCTGAATATGAAATAATAGGTGGAGGGGAGGAGATTGATGCAAGCCACTTTGGATTCACTTTTGGGAGAAAAGTGAGGTATAAATGGACTGAAGTAAGATAAAGAAATGAGATGTGTGAATACACTTACTAATGGCAGAATGCACAATGGCTTTGTCAGGATTGGAACCCTCTTTGTATGTGTCACCAGCAAAACCTGTGAGATTGTAAATGTGCAAGTAATGTGGTTTGTATGTACTTTGTTCTGAAACTGGCATACCTGTTTTAATTTTTCATCAAGGGTTGATAATTTAAACTAATGGCCATGGGTCAAGAGCCTCAGTAGGGTCATAGAATGCCTCCTACTAGGTCATGAGGCATTTATGGAGCAACCACTTTTATTGATGCCTTTTGGAAGGCCTTTTTTTGTAGCGCGCATAGGCGCTATACTGGCTGCCACTCTTCAAACACATACCGAGACAAGCAGCATGGCAGCAAGGTAAAGTCACTCCGTGGCAGAGAAGATTCCCCCACGTTTCTGAACCTTGGCTCCTTCTTCATTTTGGTACACTGCCTGATAGGTGACTAGTGTTTCCTGTCTCCAGGTCTGCTGCCCATGTTCCTGGCCTTGACACCAGTGAGGTCAGAACTGTGGCTCCCTCTCTTCTTGTCACATGATTCTGATGGCATGTGATTTCCTGTTATGTCCTTAAATGGAAAGGAACCTTATTTGTTGTAGTTGATAGCCCATTGATCTAGACTTTGTAAAAACATTCTTGCCCTTTTTGAAAACATAGAGGACTAACTTTTCCACTTTGTTATCTGCTAGGAAGATCTCCTTGGCCAATGTTTGTTTCTTTGTTTTTAAATGCAGCCCGTTCTTCAGTGTATCATTTTAGATCCGATAGACTTTTTCCTTAACTCTTGATTTTTATCACTCCTGAATTTGTTTTCATATTCATGTCTTATTTTTCATTTCACTTTTAATTAGTTTCATTATATTTGATGGCAAAACGTTTAGTTTATCTTCACTGTTAATAGCCTAATTGTTTCTGTTGCCTTAAGTAATATCTCGTTAACTTTATAAGCCATCTTTTCCACATCATCTATAGAATTAATTTCCTGTGCATGGAGTTGTATTAAGTCTGCAGCATTTCCCTCAAAACTTTCCTAATTAGCATTTTTATAGCTACATTGGGCTTTTTTCGTTAAGAATTAAGCTTCTGAGGAGACTTAATAAGTATTATCTGTTGATTATCTTTTCCCCCATCACTAGAAAGCCAGAATTGGGTTTTGAGGAGTGGGTAGAATTGTAGAATTGAGAAACGGGTTTAAAAAAAAAAGCGGCAGGGAAATAGTAGAAATATAAAATAGTGATTTTATGGTAGCATTATATTAAATCTGTCTGTGATTGTGATGGTATCTTACCATATGCATTCCCAGGTATGTTTAAGCATTCTCTCCTTTCTTAAAAGCTATTTTTAGTGGGGGGTTTTGTTTGAATTTGTCACAAGGAGTTATTTTGTATAGGACAACAAACAGATGTTGCAAACAAATAGACTTTATCACTTTGAATTCTCTTAAATTGAAAAAAAACAATAATTGTTTGCAGTCCCTAAATCTCTTCCTCCCCCACAGCTGCTTTCCAGTCACAAAGGAAAAGATATGCAGACCATACTTCTGTGTGAGAATGAGAGCTGCTTTAAGAGGGTGATTTTGAGTGCCTGGTAACTGGTGAGTGGTTGGGGTCTGGGGATATGGGAGAGAGGTGCATGACATCATTTCCAGAAAAACCAGGCAGTGAAGTCCTGGTTGCTTTGGGAATCACGAACACTCTATGGTGTTTCTGGCAATTCCTAGAACTAACTGACATAACTTCTGGGTTTTTCCAGGAAGTGACATCACTGGTTATATAACACTTACTTGGAGTGGGAGTGAGCATCAAGGGCTGCCAACGGGAGGCTGGCTGCCATTCTTTGGCTCCAGCTGGTAGCTTCTGAAGATTTCTTTTCAGTGCATATGAAAACAAAAGTTGGGAGGTCATTCATACATCTTCATCTCCTCAGCTTCTTTTTAGCCCTTAGGTAGTTAAGGAAGATACAGCTGGAAGGGGGAAGCACCATTTCCCTCACTCTACCTCATGGTCTCAGCCTCTGAGGCGGCTTTTCAGTAAAAAAAAATTGAGACTGTTCATGTCTATCTGTGCCTAATGTGGCAGTTCACTGGAAGAGCTCTTGCTGTTGCCCCTGGGAACTGCTGATGGAGGTCTGTGCTGGAGCTCCAGAAAAGCAAACAGGTGCTGAGTGGAAAACATTACCCACCATGGGTGCAGGAGATAACGTCACTTGCAAGTGCTGGGTTTTGTTATCCATTCAGTAGCTGTGTATCCGCATAGTCTTCATTGCCACCTCCTGATGACATGTGATGAGAGCACCAAATCCACCTCCACCTTCAGCAATGCTCAGTGGTACTAGCCGTGGTCTTCCCAGTGAATCACCAGAGAGTTCTGCCTGTTGATCAGTCACCCACATAAAATCTAGTGCACCCTAACCTAGTGACTTTCAACATCTGATAGAGAATTCCAGAAGCTAGTTGAGAATGGGCAAGGCAACTGCCAAAGGGGATGGAGACTCCAGCTCACATGATCTGTACCCAGAAGCAGCAGCAAAATCCTGGAGGCTTCTGTAGAAACCGGGGAGTGCCACTTGACCAGGTTTGGTCTGTTGGCCTGGTCTCACTGCTGTATAGTGACCCATTAGTACACAGTCCAGCCCCCTGCCTGACATTCCTGGGCTGCCAGTTCAAGATACACTCAAGGAGCATGTTGTAACGCTACCTGAGGTAGTTGGCCTTCTCCTTCTTGATATTGCCTCACCGTACAATAAGCTCAGCGGCTTTGTGGGCTTATTAGTAGGGGACTGCAGTTGCCCATAACTTAATGTGGTTGTATGAATTATTCATGTAGATAACAGTATCACCCAACAAATTTCACTATACCTCTGGTGCGAATGGGGACTTCCACACTGCCTGTGTGAACCATTTTGGTTGCTGGTTGCTATTTGTTTAACCATTTCAGACACAACCATTTGTGTCATGCTTACAATATAGGATTGATTGAACCTTTTTTTCTTGAAAATCCTTTTCTCCTGTTCTTAGGTGTCCAGTGTCCTTCTGAATATCTGCCAAGCAATGTTTGAAATCTCTGCAGTGCTTCTGAAAGCACCTGCTTTTGATTTTCTCTCCCATTTCCACACATTCCCTTACTCTGCAATTTAAAAAAAAACCCCAGGTCGATATTTTCAGTATATTGCTGTATTGCCATATTGCAAAAGTCAGAAATATTTTTTAAGTGTGGTGCCAAACAAAGTCGAGCAGTTTGAAACTGAAACAAAGATTCACATACAATTCATAAACGGATGTAGATGCTGTTTTAAAACCTCTGTTCCTTAAGGCAGAGAAAAGCAGGGTATAAAATAACAACTTCTCTTCCTTCTCTTTCTCCTCCTCCTCCGCTTAAGGGGTCCATGACTACTTATTCTACAGTCTTCTCTATAGCCTCCACTGGAGACCCTTCCACTCTGCTCTCTGTTCCTAACCGATGTGCTTGGTAGCCGAACAGCTCTGCCCCAGATGGTATGGATTCCATTCTAGTTGTGACCCTCTTGATGAATTTTGACACACCAAGCGGTGTTATAAGCAGTGCGGTTATAAGCAATGCAGAAGTTATCAGCCTTCTTTACCAAAGCTGTTTGTTCTTTAGGAACTGTGTGCTTTCCAGTCACTTGAAATGAGAAAAAAATTGAGAGAGTACATAAAGGATTGGACACAGTCAGCTTTTTCATTCAGTTTCACTAATTCCCTCCATACTACAGCCCCTATCCCAAGTGGCTTTTGTCCTTGCTGTCCCATGATTCTGAGCATTGCCTTTTGGGGTGTTCCAAGAGGACCCCTCTTTCTGACTCAAAGAAAGTGTATCTTTTTTGTGGGGAAGAGTCAGACGTGATGTTAGGGAAGAATGGTTTAATATTCCTCCTTTGTAGCGTGCCCCAGATATTTCTTAAGTGAATAATTAACGCTGGTGTTTATGTGTAACGTAGTATAGAAGAGATCCACACATACCTGCTTCATGTATATTGGCTGAGTTCAGACTGGCAGTTTGGCCCAAGAGAGGCACATTTCAGAGACGTTTCACAAATCGCCGGTTCACACAGGCACATCTGTCAGGCATTCCCCAGCCATACTCAACCCATCCCGTATTGCTTCCCTCTCAAGTTTAAAAAATATCAGGTGAAAGTGGTAGCAAACTCTGGAGAGCACATTCATCCTACGTCAGATTACATTACAAAAAGCCGCTTACAGCCGCGCCTCTGCCAGGGGTGGGCCGACAGTGCAAATGTTCCCTTGCACCTCCTCACCAGTATGCTCCCGCATCAGTTGGTGCAGTGTGACCAGGAATACCCAGAACAAACCTGTTCCGGGTCTTTTTGCCATGACTCCCTCGTCCTGCAAACTGCCAGTCTGAACTCAGCCATTATCTTTCTCTTCTAAATGTTATAAGTATGAGCTGGGTGCTTTAGTTTCTTCTGCCTCTCACACTTTTCCCATCAGAGAGAGCCAATGACACTCATCGAACATCCACGTCATATAATGAGAATGCAAATATATTCATAGCTGTATTTGTCACCACGATGGGCTGACTCCAGCAAAAGCTTCTGTTAAAATATGCATCTCGAGAGAGTTAATCACACACCACAGAGCTAGGTTGTGCTTGGCTTTGTCGTTCTTGTGGAGCTTCTTGAAGACGCTCTTAATGAAGGATGCACTTGAAAGCACGGAATAGCATTTTGGATATTAAGAAAGGTGGAGATTTAGTTTGGACTGACTTCTGGCGTTATCAGGGAGATGCCAGCATGTCTCAGAGCAGCAGTTCTCAACTTTTCGGTATGGTGGCCTACAAGTCCAAATTTTCTTGGCATGGTGACCCATCCAGGACCGGCCTAAGGTGTTTTGGCACCCTAGGCAAACTATGACCTGGGCACCCATCTAGTTCAGCATTCCATTTCCTATAGTGACCAGCCAGATGCTTTTGAGAAACCAACAAACATCACACAAAGGGCATAGCTTCCTTCACTCTTTATCCCAAGCAAGTGGCTTTCCGGCATACACAGCCTTTGCATACAGAGGTCACATGCCAGCCTTTGACCGCCCTCTCCTTCTCCATCACTTCCTCGAATCTCCCCTAAGATTCCAAGAAACTCAATCTACTAACCATCAGACACATTTTACTTGATCAACATGTATAAGCAATGAAGGGGGGAAATCAATTAATGTATAACATGGAAGATGTTTGTTTATTTACTTGTTATTCAGATTTAGATTCCGCCCTCCCCAGAGGAGTCTTAGGGTGGATCACGGCATAATATCAAAACTTATCAAGATTTCAAACATATACAGTATAAATCTAGACAAGACAATTTAAAACAACATGAATTAAAACTGAGTGCACTCTTTATCCTCATGCAGAGGTTTCCAGCTGGCGCCATTGGTTTCTCAAACTTCTTCTTAACCTGGGCCACACGAGATACTGTTTCCAGGGTCAGGTCTTGGTTCCCAGAATAAAAAGAGAGCAAGGTAACGAGCAGGGGCAGCCATTAGGGACGTTAGGCCTGCAGCCCACTTTCAGAGGCTTTGTGACCCATTTGTGAGTCCCAAACTGTAGACTGGGAAACACTGTCTCAGAGGAATGGGCAGTTCCTGGTCCCGGTCCGAGGAGTGGCAAAGCAATAGGAAGAAGAAGCAGGTTAGCAGAAATGGTCCCGTGTTAGTGTTTGTTTAGTTACTGCCATGTATACCCTGACACAGCCTGGACCCAAGCTGGGTGGTAACAATAAAAGCAATGCCAGACACAATTGTCTATTAAAATAATCAAAGCACATCATTCAAACGGATAGGACAGATAAAGCCCAGCCCACATCTATAACCTTCAAGCTTCCCCATAAGGCAGGGATCCCCAGCCTTGTTGAACCATCGGGCATTTCTGGAATTTAGCGAGCAGATATTGGTTAATACGACAAGATGTCATGGTGGGGAACTGGGTCCAATTATGAAATGTTGGGAGGTTCCCAGTGAAGGCAGCTGTTTCCAAATTTGTCCTCCCCACAGACACAGAGGGAATGTCTCAGGGACTCTTCCGAAGCAGTGTTCCCTCTAAGCTGAGTTAGTGTGAGCTGGCTCACAGTTTTTTAGCCCCCGGCTCAAACATTTTTGTCTTATAGCTCAGGAAGGATTGCTCCAGAGCAGACTAATTTATGCAGTAGCCAAATCGCTTGCTCACAACTTTGATGCCCGTAGCTCACAAAGTTGTAGTTTTGCTAGAGAAAAGTCAAGATGGGCTCATAGTGTCAAGAAAAATATGGTTTGGGGAAGAAGCAACTGGGCACCAGGAAACACATCAGCGGGCACCACGGCACCATGGGTACCACATTGGTGACCACTGTCATAAGCTCTTTTAACCAGCTTCATTTTGCAGTCCTGCCATAAGACCCCAAAGGTAGAGGCCGGCCTCATCCCTTGTGGAACGCAGTTGTACAGCAGAAGAACGGCAGCAGAAAAGGCCTTGCACAGACCGAAATGGATCATTCTCTCAAGTGTGCGAGGGCTGCCGGGAGACCTCGTCGTGTGGAGCGCAGTTGCTGTACAAGTGACTATCAGGAGAGATGGTTATTAAGAAATCAGTCAAAGGAATTAATCTTTGTGAAACCCAAGGCTTAGAAAGAAATTTTCATAAGCGCAGGGAAGTTGAAACTCAAACGCAACAACAGAGCCTCATCAAAAAGTACAAGGTGAAGTTGTTATGCCTCTTAAGATGGCTCCGAAGTCATAAATATTCTTCATAGAACCAAATATGCTGGCCCTTTGTTGAGCAGTTGGGAAACGGAGTGCAATCAGGCACCAACAGAAGCGATTAAGTAACCGCATCCTGTATGCAAATGAAACGGGAGAACGTGACGCCGGTGCAGATGATGTAGATCAAAGGAGCCAAATCAGAATTCAGTAAACAAATAGTTCTGACATGTCTTATAACACGAATTGCGATAGAACTACAAAAAGTAAGCAGCGCTTGCTTTTAAAATAATAAAAGCAGGATGTCTGTCGGGAGAAACGGTTAAAAAATACAGGGCAAGATTCAGCCCTAGGCATGAATAACCAAAGCTCCCCTTTGGTTTCTGTGCTTGTACTGGCGCTGAGAGCATGCCGCTGGAACGGTATTCCAGCATTTTGATTAAGTGATAATGAGGGGAACAAAATGTAGCACAATAACTTTTGAGTTATAATAGGAGGAAATATATTCCGAACAGGCACGTCTTGTTCTCCGAGATCTGAAACTTATGTTTTATAAATCAGAAATAATTTCCAACGTGCATATATTCCAGCTTTTAATGGTTTGGCGAAATCGAGTAAAAAGTTCAATTTTCTCTTTAATTGGTTCAAATAACTTACTGGGAGATGTAAAAATAATTTAGAACAAGATGATATGGGGCACTGTCGGTGTGCCGGTGAATTCAAAGGCATATTTACCAGGGACTGTAATGGGCTGGGGGTTAGAGTCTTACAAAGCCGTGAGGTGTGATTCCCTCTCTTCCTTTGGTTACTGTTTGATTCCCTTTGCAGCTTCAAATGCCCTTCTGAGAGAGGTTAATTTAATTTCACTTGGGCAAAGCTCCGACGGACCAACCTCTTCCCCCTTTCCTATCTATTTTTTTTTATTATTATTATGCTTGTCTGCTCTGAACATTTTGTGTCCCTGGAAAGGCAGTGAGAAGTTACAGCCTGCATTGGCCATATTGGGGAGTTTTTTATTTTTACAAATTAATATATTTTCTGCATTACTTGGGAAGAATTCCTCAGGATACGCGTAACCCCTCATTGTCTGTAGAAGGCCCTGGTGCCCTCCTTGCTGGTGTTCTGCAAGTTGGGAGCCCACAATAACTGTTGTGGTGGACATAAGCAATTGGAAAATGTCCCTTGTTGTGCAAGGCAGCAGAGCTCTGAGGTTTGATGAGTATTCTCCTACTCACCTTGTTCTGAACCTCACCAGCCCAGCACTATAGCACATAAGCTCCTGGTTGCTTTTATACACGCTCAGTGTATTTCAGGCTGGGTTTTGGAGGTGGATGTGTTATAATTTGCAAACTTATACTTTCCTGCATACCGTGAAAGTCTCTTGAGTATGCATCCTCCCACGCTTGTCACTAGGAGACCACATTTCGCTACCCCATATCCACAGGGGACTCCATTTCACTGTGCCTATGCAGAGCCCTACCAGTTTTGCTATTAGAAATGAGCCCTGTTAACATTTTTGTTCCTGCAGACTCATGTGATGAAATACCATACTACCTGCGATCATCCGTGGCTCAGTGGTAGAGCAACTGCTTGGCGTGGAGAAGGTCCCAAGTTCAATCCCCAATGTCTCCAGTTAAACGATTGGGCTAGTAGGTGATGTGAAAGACCTCTCTGCCTAAGATGCTGGAGAGCTGCTGCCAGTCTGAGTAGACAATACTGACCTTGGTGGACCAATGGTCTCATTCAGTATAAGGTATCTTCATCTGCATCCTGAAATGCGCAGTCACCATTTTGTGTGAACGGGGCAGGGCATGCATTTTCCAGTTTTGGTCTGGAGAATCAGAAACCCAGATTTTCAAGGGTATGTGTTAGTGCATACCAAAAATCCACATGTTGCCCTATTCAGATAAAATGGCAGCTGTGTGACCATGTGTATCAGGATGAACATGGGGAGCCAGCTCTCCCATTAAGTGCACTATGGTTGCGGTCATATGTGCCAGATAAACTGGGGGGGGGACCGAGGCTATTCCCTCCAGAGGAATTTGACCTGCAGTTGCGCGATCACACAGTCTGTTGAAGCTGTGGGGCAGCCCACCACTGTGTGATCAGACACACCCGCAGATGAGTCGGGGTTTGTTTTTTTTTGCTGTTTGTTTCCGATTCGCTTAAACGGGGAATTGATGAATTACATCTCAGCACTGAAGGCTTCCTATGGAGTGTGCGATGATGTGCACACTGAGAAGGGGGGGAAAATCAACAGCATGGAGTCAGGATGGCCTGATCAGACCACCCCGAAGCCATGAGAGCACACTGGAGTGATCAGACACGGAAAAGTCCATCTGTGGTCTGTAGCAACCCATTTGCTACTGAGCTTTCCCCGGTATCTTTTAACTCCGCTTCTGCGGCAGAGCAAAACAGGTTGCTGACGGCTAGGGTGCACTTCCCAGATGTCGTTGTCTGATCGGGCCCTTTAAATCCACCTGGCATTCACGCCTATGGCGGGGCTAATTGTGCGTGTGATCACAACCTGATTAGCAAAATCATAACAACTGAACAGGGCTAGGTTGGCCCAGGTTTCATGTAATATGCTAGTCTTTTTGTGTTGAGTGTGCATTGCGGAGTTGTTTGGGATGAGCTAATCATAGCCCTAAGGGTGAAGAGGCAGGCTTCTGAAGAGCCTTTTGCTTGGATTTTTTGATATTTAATTTCAGAATGTGTGAATCTTCACTGAATGCACAACAATTGGCATCAGCGCTTGTTATCTTATTTGAGATCCGAGACTGGGGCAGTTGTCAAAATCTGGTGGTATTTGAGAGCCACAGTGCAATGTGTTTCAATATTTGATAGTTTCTGAAAGCAGTTGTACAAGAGCAGTCAGTATTCAATTATATTTGACAGCCGACATGAAATACAGTATAGTAAATTTGTAGGAGCTTTCTGCATTTAGATAATTAGAAAACACAGGCAAAATCTAAATGTTCCCGTTAAATTTCAGTTTAAAATTCAACTTTTGTTTTTGGAAATCTGTTCTGGAGTTAAGCAAGTGAAATTTCAGATTGCACCAAATGTGTGCAACATTTTGTTTCAACTCAGTTGCACATATTCGTATCGAGGTCTGATGGGAATGATCACATAGTTCTAGTTTCCTATATTTTTTAGAAGGGGGGGGATCCTGCAAGCCTGTTTTGCTGGCAGACGCACTTTCCTCTGGTGGAAGGAACCTTCCGCGATGGAAGATCTGGAGTCACAGGAAGTCTTCTTTCTCCCAGAGGAAAGTATCTCTTGCTTTCCCAACAGATCTTGAGTAGGAGCCGCCACTACCGCCACCGACATCGGGACTAACGGAGTAAAAGGACGGCCCCACGAACATTTGTTGGATGGGGATGAGTAACATCTACAGGACATATCTTCCTTGGTGAAGGAATTTCATTGGTTTTAAAATCTGATATATCATCGTGTTTTATATAGAGAGATGTTACTGTGACATATGGAGAGATCGAAATTTGTGAGCACTTTATTTTGCTAAAGTTGTCAGTTAGTCTCTATTGTTTTATTGTTTTATATGTGGGCACTTGGTGCCCTGTGTAGGCCGCCCTGAGCCCGGTCGTGGGGAGGTCAGGGTAGAAATACAATAATAAAATAAAATAAATAAAATCTACGGAATCTAACTCTCGATCTGTACCTCTGTTTTCACTGTGTGTGTTAAAAGTACCATCAGGTCACAGCCAACTTACGGTGACCTCAAGGCAAGAGATGTTCAGAGGTGGCTTGCCACTGCCTGCCTCTGTGTCACAACCCTGGTATTCCTTGGAGGTCTCCCATCCAAGGATTAACCACTGATCACCCTGTTTAGCTTATGAGAGCTGGTGACACTGGGCTAACCTGGGCCAACCAGGGCAGGGCTGACTTCACTACTGATGTCCTGTTAGTACACTCCGTTAGTGTGGGTGGCTTGGGGAACTCACTGGATTAGGTCTAGTGAGCTGCTTCACTTGGTGGTGGTGGAAAGCGTTGTCAAGGGGCAACCAGCCGACGGTGACCCTTTAGGGTTTTCAAGGTGAGAGGCATTCAGCAGTGGCTTGCCATTGCTTGATTCTGCATGGCAAACCTGGATGTCCTCAGTGGCCTCCCAACCAGTGTTCCCGCTAAGCTGAGTTAGTGTGAGCTAGCTCACAGTTTTTTAGCCTCCTGCTCACATATTCTTGTCTTCGCTCAGGCAGGATGGCTCCAGAGCAAACTAATTTATGCAGCAGCCAAATCACTCGCTCTCAACTTGATGATGCCAGCAGCTCACAAAGTAGAATTTTTGCTCATAGGACTTCACAGCTTAGAGAGAGCATTGCTCCCCACCAAATACTAACCAGGGCCGACCCCGCTTAGCTTCCGTGACCTGACATGATCAGACTAGCCTGGGCCATCCAGATCAAGCCTGATATCACTCCTGATGTCCTGTTTGTGCGCTCACTCAGTGCAGGTTTGCATAATCTAAAACATGTCAAAATATTTTCATGCACTATTAGGTTATTCCCCCCCCTTGACGAATTCACCTAATAGAAAAGCCCCTTCTGCTTCATTACAGTTTGCAGTGGGTTTTTTTTTTTTTTAGAGTTTCAGTAAGCTTTCGTGATCGCAGACTGATGGCCAGGATCATAATTTTGTACAATTTTATTAAACGGGATAAAGAAAAATGGCGCGATGAACCGAACAGAAAAAAAAATCATTTAATCCAACTTTCCACAAAACGCCATTGTAGCTGGCTTATCGTTATAAATCCCCCAAATAACCTGCTCATTAGGGACCGTGCGTTCGGGATCTGACGCGTTTCCTCTTAAGACGAACATACGGTTTTGATATAGTTATAGGAAGCGGGAGGGGGGAAAGAGAGAGAGAGAGAGCGCCTTTGAAAGCGCTCCAAATTTGTCGTAAGCAAATAAAATTGATGCTTTTATTGAAGGATAAAGAAAAGGTGGTGGAGTTAATTGCATGCACTTCCAAGTCACTTCAGAACGAGCAGCGGGAAATTAGTTGTTGTGCAAAAACAGCTTGAAATGTAATTCAGAGCTGCTGTCTAATTTATCAGCAAGAACAAACTGCTCATGTTCTTAAACTGTACTCAATTACTCCGTCCACCTTTTTTATGACCTGTTCAGCAGGCTAATATTTGCTTAAATATAAAAGAAAATTTGCTGGATTTCTCATTGTTGTTGAAAAAAACACACATTTCTTTGAATCCTCTCAGGCAATATCGTTTTTCGTTCGTATTTACATTTATATCTGCTTTAAGACCCTTGGATTTCCTCACAAACAGGTAATTGTTGTTATTCTGCCCTTCCCATAAAGAGCTTGAGGTGGTATATAGGGTGAAATGGTTAGGAGTGGCAGACTGTAATGTGGAAAACAGGATTTGATTCCCAACTCCTCCACATGAAGCCTGCTGGGTGATCTTGGGCCAATCACAGTTCCCTCAGAACTCTCTCAGCCCCTCCTACCCCACGAGGTGTCTGTTGTGGAGAGAGAAAGGGAAGGCAATTGTAAGTCACCTTGAGACTCCTTAGGGCAGGGCTTAAAAACCAATTATTCTGCTTTCCCCCTCCTTCCATTTTATTTTCTCCAATGGGGCTGAGAAGGGTACAGTAATCCATCAGTCGAGGGACTGATGACATGGCTATTCTCTTTCCCCCTCTCCCCAGCACTCCAACTATGGGACAGTTAATTCCTGGTGTTGTGGGTAGGGCTTGCCAGCTCCAAGTTGGGAATGTCCTGGAGATTTGGGGGTGGAGCCTTTGGGAGGGTGGGGTTGGGAAGAGGAGGGACCTCAGTAGGGATGTGATGCCATAGCATACCCCCTCCAAAGTGGCCATTTTCTCTGGGAGAACTGATCTCTATTAGGATTGCCAGGTCTTACCTCCTCGTCAGCAGGGGGTGGGAGGGAGCTTTCCGGAAGGGGGGGAGACATTGCCGCATGCAATGTCCCTGACATGATAATGTCACACAGAAGTGACATCATCATGCCGGGGACGTTGTGTGGCGATGCTCTGGCATTTGGTGCAAAACTCTATGGTAACCATATGGTAACCATAGAATTTTGCCCAAAATACCAGAATGTCGCCGTACAATGTCCCTGGCGTGATGATGTCCTTCCTCATGATGTCATCACATCAGGGACGTCATGTTGGGTTGTGGCTGTTGGGGGCAGGAGCCCACAAAATTGGGGGGACCCCCACTCCCACCTGGAGGCTGGCAACTCTAATCTCTATAGTCTGAAGGTCAGTTGTAATCCTGGGAGATCCCCAGGCCTTACCTGGAGGTCGGCAGTCCTAAGTAATAGTCAAATGGGTCAGTGATCTGCAGTGAGGAGGGGAACAATATTGTCCATCCTCTCTCTCTGGTCTGTGGAGCTGCACAGGAACAAGAGGAACAAGAGAGCAATTCCACTCCGCTTCCTCTTCCTCATTGCAGCCCTCTGAACTGCATGTGGCTGAATGAACTGAACTGAATGTGGCTGTTGCTCCACTTGGGTCCTGCTCCTTTCCCAGGGCTGGACGGGGTGGTTGGGGGGAGGCAAAAGGAGAGAAGATCTTCAGTCTTTGCAGAAGTGGATTGTCACGGTCAAGCAAATAGATGACCTAAGGACAGGGAGCTTCACTTTAGCAAAAAAGACAACTAAGAAGGGCTCATCATGGAGGCTTTATATTGCTGACCCTGTTTAGCTTCAGGCTGGCCTGGCCTATCCAGATCAGGCTAGGGGAGCAAATGCCTACCTCCAAAACTCACCAGATTGGTTGCAGAATCTGTGGATTCCCGTCAGACTTCAAAACTGGGGATGGTCCTGGATTTGGTGCCTTTGCAGTCAGGTGGTCTCTTCGTTGCTGCGACTGAGTAGAAATTTACAAGATATTAGTCTGTCTGATGGGAGGAAGTAAGAGAATGAATGCAGATGAGAATTTTGCTGTCATTGTTCATAAGAGCAGAAGGCCTTACCTGTTAACCACACGGGAGGTTGACAGAAAAGACGAATGTGCCTGCTTGCAGAGGGCAAGCAAAACACATTTTGGGAAGTGATGAGAATCACTCCTGTGAGCGCATTAGAGGAGACAGAAATTAATTTTGAACATAGCCATGCAGCAGCGCCGAGGCATGAAATTTGGGTGTCCTTAGTCACAGTACAACAACAGTGCAGTGTCTAAAGTTGCAGAGAAAATCCTGTTGAACATAAGAACATAAGAACATAAGAGAAGCCAATGTTGAATCAGGCCAATGGCCCATCAAGTCCAACACTCTGTCACACAGCGGCCAAAATATACCAGGTGCCATCAGGAGGTCCAGCAGTGGGGCCAGGACACCAGAAGCCCTCCCACTGCTGCCCCCTCCAGCACCAAGAATAGAGTGCATCACCTACCCCAGACTGAGAGTTCCCATCTATACCCTGTGGCTAATAGCCACTGATGGACTTCTGCTCCATATGTTTATCTAATTCCCTCTTGAAACTGTCCATGCTTGTAGCTGCCACCACCTCCTGTGGCAGTGAGTTCCATATGTTAATCACTCTTTGGGTGAAGAAGTATTTCCTTTTATCTGTTCTAACCCGACTGCTCAGCAATTTCATGGAGTGCCCACGAGTTCTTGTATTGTGAGAAAGGGAGAAAAGTACTTCTTTCTCAGCCTGCTCAATCCCATTCATAATCTTATAAACCTCAATCATGTCACCCCTCAGCCGTCATTTCTCCAAGCTGAAGAGCCCCAACCGTTTTAACCTTTCTTCATAGGGAAGGTGTTCCAACCCTTTTATCATTCTAGTTGCCCTTCTCTGCACTTTTTCCAATGCTATAATATCCTTTTTGAGATGTGGTGACCAGAACTGTACACAGTATTCCAGATGAGGTTGCACCAATGATTTATACAGGGGCATGATGATACTGGCTGATTTGTTTTCAATTCCCTTCCTAATAATCCCCAGCATAGCGTTGGCCTTCTTTATTGCAGCTACACACTGTCTAGACATTTTCATTGAGTTATCCACTACGACTCCAAGATCTCTCTCTTGGTCCGTCTCTGCCAGTTCAGACCCCATCAAAATGTATTTATATTTAGGATTTTTGGCTCCAATGTGCATCACTTTGCACTTGGCCACATTGAACCCCATTTGCCACGTTGATGCCCACTCACCCATCCTCGACAGATCCCTTTGGAGTGCCTCACACTCCTCCCTGGTTTTCACCACCCTGAACAACTTCGTGTCATCTGCAAATTTAGCCACTTCACTGCTTACTCCCAATTCCAAATCATTAATAAACAAGTTAAAAAGCATTGGACCGAGTACTGATCCCTGTGGTACCCCACTGCTTACCACCCTCCACTGAGAAAGTTTCCCATTTATGCTCACTCTCTGTTTTCTATTTATAAGCCAGTTTTTGATCCACAAGAGAACTTGTCCTTTTATCCCATGACTATTGAGCTTACTTAGGAACCTTTGATGAGGAACTGTGTCAAAAGCTTTCCGGAAGTCAAGGTAAATAATATCTATTGGGTCCCCCTTGTCCACATGTTTGTTCACTCCCTCAAAAAACACTAACAGGTTAGTGAGACAAGATCTTCCCTTACAGAACCCATGCTGAGTCTACCTCCATAGTTTTAGTTCATCAATGTGCCTACTAATTCTTTCCTTAATAACAGTTTCCACCAACTTACCCGGTATCGATGTCAGATTGACTGGCCTGTAATTTCCCGGAACTCACCTGGAGCCCTTTTTAAAGATGGGAGTGACATTAGCTACCTTCCAGTCCTCAGGAATGGAGGCAGATTTTAAAGAAAGATTACATATTTTTGTCAGGAGATCCACAAGTTCACATTTGAGTTCTTTCAGAACTCTCGGACGAATGCCATCTGGGCCTGGTGATTTATTAGTTTTTAAATTGTCCATCAGTCAGAGGACTTCCTCTCTTGTCACCGCAATCTGATTCAGGTCTTTCAAACCCCCTCCCAAAATCGGTGCTTCTGGAGTGGGCAAGCACTTCTCCTCATCCACAGTGAAGACAGAGGCAAAAAATGCATTCAGCCTCTCAGCCATTTCCCTATCATCCTTCACTACTCCTTTTACCCCTTGGTCATCCAAGGGCCCCACTGCCTCCCTGGCTGGCTTCGTACTTCTAATGTATTTGAAGAAAGTTTTATTGTTGGCCTTTATGTTTTTTGCGATATGCTCCTCATATTCCCTTTTTGCTTGCCTGATCACAGACTTGCATTTTATTTGCCATAGTCTGTGTTCCCTTTTATCAACCTCACTAAGACTAGCTTTCCACCGCTTAGAGGAATCCTTCTTACCTTTTACAGCTTCCATTACTTTATTTGTTAACCATGCAGGCTTTTTTCTATACCTATTTGTACCTTTCCTAACCTGCGGTATATATTTTTTCTGAGCTTCTAGGGTTGTATTTTTAAATAGTCTCCAAGCTTCCCCAATGGTTTTGACCTTCTCCACTCTTCCTTTCAATTTCTTCCTCACATGTCCCCTCATACCAGAGAAGTTACCCCTTTTAAAGTTAAAAGTGGTTGCGTCAGCCTTTTTGGGCAACTCCCTATCTGTACAAATGTTAAACTCAATGACATTATGGTCACTGTTCCCAAGTGGTGCAATCACTTTTACATCTCTCACCAGGTCTTGGGTGTTACTTAGGACCAAATCCAGGATCGCCTCTCCCCTGGTAGGATCTGTGACCATCTGTTCCATAGCACAGTCATTGAGAGTGTCTAAGAACGCAATCTCTTTTTCCCGACTAGAACTCGTATTGACCCAATCGATGTGTGGGTAGTTAAAGTCGCCTATTACGACACAGTTATTTTGTCTAGCCACTATCTTTAATTCATTCATCATTTTATAATCCTCCTCTATCTTTTGATCTGGTGGGCGATAACAAACTTCCACTGTTAAGATTCCTTTTGTACCCACTATTTCAACCCATAGCATTTCCAGAAGCGAATCCAATTCTCTTACCCTCTCAATCTTACTGGACAGTATACCCTCTCTGACATACAGAGCCACCCCACCTCCAACCCTTCCTCCCCATCCTTCTGATATAATTTATAACCAGGAATCACCGTATCCCACTGATTTTCCTCATCCCACCAAGTTTCTGAAATACCCACAATGTCTATTTCCCCCCCCCAACACCAAGCATTCCAACTCCACGATTTTACCTCGGATTTCAACAATGTTGAAATCATTGTTATCTGAGTAAACAGACAGAAGGCCTGTAGTGTATGACCAAATGCCACTACTTCATGTAACTGGTTACTTCATGTTACCAGTGGCGGCCTAAGCAGAATTGCAAGAGTGTTGGGTGGATCCAGCCAGTTGTTGTGCTGGTGAAAGAGAAAGGACAGGTCCTCTCTAACCACCCAAAACTCTATGCTACAGATCCCCGGGCCTGCATGCACAAAAGCTTTGTGGGATGGAGACTGTAGTAGGAAGGGGAATTGGGTGGAATTCATTGAAAGATGCTTGTTTCCCATTGGGTAGCTGTGTTGATTTGAGTCTAGTTGCACCTGAAAGACCAACAAGATTTCCAGGGTGTGGGGTTTCCAGAGTTAAAGTTTCCTTTGTCAGGTATCTGATGAAAGCAGCTTTGACTCTCGAAAGCTTCTGGACTCAAATCTTGCTCTTCTTTAGAAAAAAACTTGGCTTCAGTGGACTAAGAAAGGTGCAACTGTTTAGGATTGCGATGTAAATACCATTTTCCATGTTTACCTATCATTTTCGGGCAGAGGGGTTATGTTAGATGTGCAGCATTTAGCTGATATTTGTTATGGTGAGAACCGGCATTGAGAAGGGAAGTTACTCTAAAAATATACATTCTAATTCAGTTCTAGGTTGGACAGGAACATTGTTCAGTTGCAGATCGCAGAGAGGTAACCTGGGCAAAACGTAGCTGGGATGCTCCCTAGTGCTGTAGGTGGATGGCATAGTATATTTGCATAGTGCATGGAATATTAACACAATAAATGCATATTTTAGTATGTAGCATTTACTTACGATAAATCCATGCATAACTCTGAATGCTGATTCACTACCTAGGTGAACAGATTTTCTATTTGACCGTATCAGTTACTACCCTGTAGGTCAAAGGTGAAAGGTCAGACAGGTTCAGCCTTCTGTGTCCACTGACCTTGTGTGTTTAAAGTGCCATCGAGGTGTGTTCAATTTATGGTGACCCCAGCAGGGGGCTTTGAAGGCAAGTGAGAAGCAGAGGTGGTCAGCCATGACCTTCCTCTGCCAAGTCTTCCTTGATGGTCTCTCATCTAAGTACCGACTCTGCTGAGCTCACAAGATCTGACGAGATCAAGCTATACCATGCTGCCTTCTCCTTCCACTGAACTTAGGCAATAGGAACAGATACTTAGGGGGTCTTCAGCCTTATGAGGTTCTGGGATAGATTACCTCATCTGCTACCACTCTCTGATTATCCATTTTGAGGGAAAATATGAAAGATGGGGGATATGTCTGGTATAAAAGGCCCCACAGTCTCTTGGTGTGCCTTTCTCTTCTACATAAGGAAAACTTCAGGTACGCATGGCAACTTCAGATTCTATGCCCAGAGTAGTTCCCTGGCTTGTAGAATAGGAAAGGAATGTTGCATGCGTATTGAGGTTCTGTGTAGTCTAATATTCAGACTTTTAATCTTTGCCATTCTGTATACCATATAAGAAATATATATTTTGATAATATTTTATTCTTTTTTTTTTTTGGCCCCCCCAAAGGGGATTTTTTTATTGCTTTTTTATAAGACTACAAAACTACCACTCAAGAAAAGGGAAGGGAAACTAACACTAAGGAGAAAGAAAAGCAAACCCACACTACGCTAAAAACCCAAGAGTAGGAGATCTTTAAACCCGTTAATATCTATGTTAGTACTTTATAGTTAGCAAACCATGAATACAGTGAGTTCCTGTCTGTCTTTCCCTACTTAATAGTTAGCTGATTAGTTGTTATGAAAGAATTCCAGAGCATCTCCTAAACTCGCTTCATAAAGGCCATTTTCAGAGTCCTTCTGCCTTTACTTAGGCTTTCTGTCCCTAAATGCATAAGTTGGTTTTCAGGCAACAGCGCCTTCTTCCGCAGCCAAGTCCTCGTCCGTTTCCGAGGGTGCAGAGCCACTTGAACCAGTTTCACCGTCTTCTTTGCTTCCCAGATGGCGTTTGGGAAATTCTTTAGCTTTAAACACGGAATCAATCTTCTCTCTCTTATCGTTCATCTTAAAGACCACTCCTTCTGGGACTGCCCATTTATATATAATTTGATTAGTTTGGAGGAAGATTGTCAAGTCCTTGTAATTTTTCTGTTTTTGCCGAATCTCGAATGGAATGTCCTTTAAAACCTTGATGATATCATTCCCCATTTTCAATGGAGTTGCCGAAGTTGCTCGCAAGATTGCGTCCCTAGTTTGTCTTCTCGAAAATCGAACTGATATTTAACCCAGTAGGCTGTTGTTTTTGGTGTAGTTTGAATACACCCTATATGCTGCTTCAATATCATACATTATTTCTTCCGCTTTATAGCCTACTACTGGTGCGAGAAAATCACTAAGAAGCCTCTTTAAATCTTCCTTCAGTGATTCCGGAACTCCTTGAAATCTGAGAATCATGTTAGCTTTTTCCATTTGCAAGGACAGCAGCCTGTGTTCCTGATTATTTTGTTTATTTGTCACTCGGTCCACTCTTTTCTTCAACGTCTTTTGTTCGGAGTGCATCTCTTTCACCACTGCTATCATCTGTTCCGTCTGCTTTGCCGTCTCGGCCACCTGAAACTGCTGTGCTGCAAAAGTCTGGTTGAGAACAGTTAACTGCTGGTTAATACCAGCGAGTTGATCCATAACAGGCTTGAACATATCCACTAGCAGTCTCATGACGTCTTTTGGCCTAGGGCTTTGGCCACCCAGAGGTTTCAGTTTCGTTCCCTTCCTCCCGATGCCCGACATCTTAGATTATTGTTTACAGAAACCAACCATTCTTTCACAACCTCTGAAAATCGCTTATGCGTATAATCTGCTCTGGTAAGTCTCACAAAACAAAACAACCTTTCAGATTTTCCCTGCTCCCTCCCTTTTTCTTCTACTTTGCTGCTTGTGGGGGGAGAGGTCCCTCCAAACCGTTATGAAAGGGGGGCAGGAAATTTGCCAATTCTTCAAAAGCTTGGTTACTTTCGACTCACGTTCATCATCGGCTGCTTCCAGCCTTGCCACAGTTGTCGCCACTCGTCCGATCTCCTCCGCTTGTCCCGGTCAGCCTAGCTGGAGCCATTTGGCCACACAGCGGAAGGACCGTTAGGGCGAAGGAGCACCTCGATTCTGCGGCATTCTGCCACTGAAGACGCAACTCCTTAAAAGCCCTCTGGCTAGGAACCCTACCCCAGGGTTCCGTGGGGGGGCCACTTCTGTAACCTCCCTCCAAACTGCTGGTGTGCTAGCCGCTTCCCCGAGCATCGGGGAGAGCGACTGCCATCGCCGCGCTGTAGACCGAAAGTTGATAATATTTTATTCTAGATAGGTTGACTCTTGCAGCATTATAAATAAATTCATGTGTGTGTGTGTATGTACATACATACATACATACATACATATATATATGTACACATACACATACATACATATATGCATGCTCCTAGTTCTGTGAGCCCCTTGGAAATTCTGGATCACAACTATCGTTGCTCAGCTGCAAGAAAAAAAAGGATAATGGGAAATACAAAAGATTATGCTGGTTTATGCAATCCGAGTGTGATACTGTGTTTATTTTTGTTGTTATCACACCCTCATTTCTCAGGCTTTATTCCTCACAAAATTGTAAATAACCTTATTTGACAGAAATACAGGTGTCACAATGAGTTGGAAACAGTGCCAAGACGTTGATCTGTTTGTTTGTTTTTCTACTTCTCCATTAACGCACATCCTGGAGCTCTTATAATTTCCAATATCTATCAAGGATTTAGCTTGGAAGCAGCAGAGATAGTAAACAAAATGTGTTGAGAAAGAATCATCCCCCATGGGGGATCATTGTAAAATCATTGGGAAGCACAGCCTTCAGAAGACTGCATCTTTCTGTTCCTGCTGGACCTGGAAGGCCCTATGGGAGTGGAGGCTCTGCTTTTAGGTACTTGTGCAGTTGTTATTTCAGGCGGTAATCCTTTTAACTAATGTTCAGTCAAACTCACCTCTGTTCTTATGCATCAGCACGTAACCCTGGTTTCTTTGGAGTCCCATTTGAGATAAAAGGGCACCTGTTTGTTTTCCGATGAAACTCCAGTATGGAATTGTCCGGTTTGCTGCTTTGAGCTTGAAAAAAAGAAAACCAAGATCTAGAGTACTACTTTAGTCATACCAAGATGTGTCCAGTGGGATTTTGGACTTTGACCCCTCCAGACATTTCACAAAACTCAGTTTCAAAAATGTCTTCCGTCTGTCATGGGGAGCCACTATTGGACAGATGCACAGTACTATGGGTCTCCAGGCCATATCTCATCTTGTAGCAGAGGTCCTCAAAAATTCTGACTTTAAAAAAAAATGTGTGCAAGAGCAATTTCAGCAAAACTCCTGAAGTAGGAAGAGAAGAAGAGAAGAGATTGGATTTATACCCTGCCCTTCACTGGGAGTCTCAGAACGTCCTACAAACTCCTTCCCCTCCCCACAACAGACACCCTGTGAGGTAGATGGGGCTGAGAGAGCTCTTTTAAGAACTGCTCTTTCAAGGACAGCTCTTGTCAGAAGTATGGCTTGCCCAAGGTCATCCAGCAGCTGCAAGTGGAGGAATGGGGAATCAAACCCAGTTCTCCCAGATTAGAGAACTGCGCGCACTTAACCACTACATCAAATTTCTGAATGGATTTGAACAATCTACTTATGATGTCTCGGAGTCCCTCTGAAAAATTCTGCCCCTTTTCTTAACCTGGTACTCCTAGGGTACTGGTAAATTGTATTAGATGGTGGTCTGATTAATTTGATGGGAGTCCCAGGACACACTATAAATAAATAGATAGATCCCAGCACATGCTATAGATCCCAGCGCACACTATAAATCTGTAGGTGCTACTGACACAAACCACTGAGCAGAGCAAAGAGGAACTCTTAATAAATACAAGGAATAGTTACTCCAGGGCAGAGAGGTCTGCTTTGGTCACTGAGTTGTAACTGTCAGTTTCCAATATCTTTATTTCTTAATAGCTCAATTTGAGTCCAGTAGCATCTTAAGAGACCAACAAAATTTTCCAGGTATAAGCTTTTGAAAGTCAAAGCTCCCTCTGACTCTTGAAAACACACACCCTGAAAATCTTGTTGGTCTCTAAACTCAACTGAACTCGAATTTAGCTGCTCTACTGCAGACCTACAGGGATACCCTCTGGAACTCTGCTAAGTAAGAAGGATCTGGACCACCAGAACCAGTATCCTTCCAACAAGAGGCAGGCAATGGCAAACCACCTCTGCTCATCTCTTGCCTTGAAAACCCTACACGCCCGGTCACCATAAGCCAGCTGCGACTTGAGAATACTTTTCCACCACCAAGTCCCACCGTTGAAGTTGAGTGACTCTGCAGTGCAACGTCTTGTTTTCCCCACAGAGATCCTAGAAGTCTCAGGCTTGTCCCAGCAAGAAGAGACGCACTGTGGATAATGCGCTTGTGTCACCATTTTTACTAACTGCAGTTAGGATTGGGTAACAGCTCTGTGCCACCAGCCCCTTAGAAGCTCACAGAGGCGTTAACTTTAACAGCTCACATTTAACTTGGAAAACCTGACGCAGTGTGTTGCAAACTCTGCACAGCACTTCTTCAGGATTATTTGTATGTATGTATTAATAAACCCGCTATCATCTTGGCCATTATTTTGTATAGAAGAGCTGCTCCTTAATTCAGCTGGTCTAATTCAAAGGCTGTGACCATTTTGCATAAGGAAATGATTAAGCTCCTGAATTTCCAAAGATTTGAAATTCATGATGTTTCGATCTGGAGTGGATATCCAACATAATGGAAACATTGCAGGTTCCCTGCATTTATTTTTATTACAGTAGCATTTGGTGCCCAATGAGGCATTTTAATCACTTTTTTAAAATGCTGAAATTGCCAGATTTTTTTGAGTCAAAGTGAAATAATTGGATGAAATGATTCATCTGCATGTCTGCAAGAGTGAATTTAATAGTTCAGGAGACTGGGGCTTGGAATCCCATGGATGTACAGATTTATTTGTTTAAAACAAAAGAAGTTGGAAAAGTTTTCCTGGACTGCTTAATATTTAGTCTTCATAACATTAAGTCTGCTAGCTTGGACCAGTGGCAAGACGTACAAGCAATCCATTTTTTGCACTCTTACTTCACTGTTATGTTTGCGTTATTCCATTGATTTTAGCCACAGGTGCTCAACATTTCTAATTA
The DNA here is from genome assembly GCA_029375565.1 of Gekko gecko. Classification (NCBI taxonomy): domain Eukaryota; kingdom Metazoa; phylum Chordata; class Lepidosauria; order Squamata; family Gekkonidae; genus Gekko; species Gekko gecko. The sequence goes on from JAPDNY010000011.1 coordinate 22,018,923, forward strand.
AACTGCTTAGCACAGTTTTTAAACTAACTGCATCTCGAACATATCTCTCTGCAGAGAATTATGTTAATTTGTTTCTCCTTTCAAATTCAATGAATTGATTTATTTCCTAGGAATGGGGGCGGGGGTGGGGAGATGTGTTGGTGCATAAGCAGCCAGACTGAGTCATGGGTGCTGGAAATGGCACACACTGTGAGAGTGTGGCCATTGCATCAATCGGTAGTCACTCTGCACTTTGTTATAATCCCACAATGTTAAGAAGAAGAAGAGATTGGATTTATACCCTGCCCTTCACTACCTGAAGGCGTCTCAGAGCGGCTTACAAACTCCTTTCTCTTCCCCTCCCCACAACAGACATCCTGTGAAGTAGGTGGGGCTGAGAGAGCTCTGACAGAAACTGCTCTTTTTTCAAGAACAGCTGTGCCAGAACTGTGGCTTGCCCAAGGTCATCTAGCAGGTGCAAGTGGAAGAGTGGGAATCAAACCCGGTTCTCCCAGATTAGAGTCCGCGCACTTAACCACTACACCAAACTGGTGTAGTATGCAACATATTACAAAATATCAAGGAAACATGATGAACTATCCTGTCTTTAACTTTTTCCATTTCATGACATAATATGAACAGACAATCTGTGCACAGACTTATTTGTTTTGAGACAATTTGAAATGATAGATTTCACTACCAGTCTTTACCCCATAACATATAGCCACAAGGGAAGTGTTGGAGATGTTCTAGGGTGTGCACAGGATAGCAGTGAGGCCCAATGGTCTGGCTGGTGTCTCCCAAGAAATGAGTGTGCACTTCTTTTGTATTTTTAAAATATGTGCGTGTGTGCACCTGGAAGTCATGGCGACCTCTGGTGACTGACCCCTACTGCGGCCCTGGAGGATATTCAGAGAGGTGTCTGAATAAAGCCTGCCCCTGCCTCCCGCCTCTGGTATTCCTTTGAGGTCTCCCATCCAAATACTTGCCGGAGTCGACCCTGCTTAGCTTCCAAGATCTGACGAGATCGGGCTTGCCTGGGCTGTCCAGGTCAGGGCGTGAGTGCACATCCTTGAGCACTCCTTAGGGACTTCTGCAGTTCGTTCGGGTTCTGTGGAGGATGAGGAGGGGTTCCTCAGCAGACAAGCGGATTGGGAAAGGGCTGGCTGAAGACAGAAGGTGTGAAAACTCTTTTCTCACTTTGGGACTGCTGGTTCCCCAGCTGCGTAGAGCACAGGCAAAGCCACTGCAAGGCCTAGGGGCCTTCCTGTGGGCTGTAGTACCCGCTAGAGTGGCACACTTGTTGAAACAAAGTCGACTGTCCCTGGGTTAGTAAATCTGACGGTTGCTTGACACAAAGATCAGAACTTGGGGGTCGGCAGAATTGTTTTTAGAGGGCTTTTCTTTTTTTAATGCACGTTCTGGTCATGAGCCGTCTTCTTTGGAATACCAAATGGGGGATTGCACATAATGCTCTTCCTCCTCTGATGTTGCCATTTGCCGATTCCCAAATCTTCATCTGGCTACGGTGCCATAGCTGGCAGGGTAGCAAAGCCGCTGTCCCTTGTCGTGCTGTGATTAGCTGGTTAATTGAAGTGTGTTCAAGGGTAAGTGACTCTGCAGAACATTATCCGCCATGTTCCAGCCCTCATGTAATTGCAGGGATCAGCTTGCATTAGCCACGGTGTGTTATTCGAGTGCACCCATTGTTACTGCCATTAATCATCCCCTTTGAAGTCAATGAGGGCTGGAAGCAGTTGTGGACAGCCTTTGGGAAAAGGGAGAAAGGGAATCCGAGCGAAGGATGTCCGATCAGAATTGCCCAGTGAGACTCGGAAGAAATGAGAACAAGGTCAAAATAAGGACAAGCAGTGCTATGACCAGAGTGTCCCATCTGTAGGGGAAGAAGCAGTAACGCTTAGAGGTAGGAAATCAAGTTAGGCAGGTAAAATAAATTAGGGGTAGAAACTGACAAGCCAGTGCCGAAGACTGATGGAGCTACAGGGACGGCACCGGAGGAAGTAAAAGAGTCCGGAGGCAAACCATGCCTGAAGACGAATCAGGCAAGCGAACATGGTTTGTTTTACTACATCTCAATGACATTCCTGGGAATGGTCAGAGCAGAACTCCACCTTGCGTGCAAAACCAGACAAAACTTTTGACAAGTGGCCAGGTTTCGGTGAGCAAAAATAGAAGTCGTACCCTACTTGCTGTGCTCAGCTAAGTGCAGCCTCTTTCTGGAGACAGGAAGCCGCCTTATAATGAGTCAGAGTATTTGTCTGTCAAGGTCGGTATTGTCCTCTCCCACTGGCAAGGGCTCTCCAGGGTCTCAGGCAGGCATCTTTAACATCACTTGGTCCTTTTAATAGGAGATGCCAGGGATTGAACCTGGCACCCACCTGCATGCAAAAGAGATACTCTACACTGGCCACTCACTGCTCCTTGTTGAAGAGCCTCTTCCAGCATAGGCAGACTCCTTGGGATAAACTAGAACTCAGGACTTACCTCCTTTCATGACCAGAGTGGTACACGTGAATCACATGAAGCTGCCTTTTACTGAATTAGACCTTTGTTCCATGAAGGCTAGTATTGCCTACTCAGACTGGCAGCCACTCTCCAGGGTCATAGGTCACAGGTCTTTCACATCACCTCCTACCCGGTCCTCTTAACTGGAGATGCCGGGGATTGAACCGGGGACCTTCTGCGTGCCAAGCAGAGGCTCTGCCCTTGAGCCACAGCCTCTACCTGATAGAATCCAGGGTCTTTCTAGACAGTTTCCAGAGTAATACCTGTGAAGTGGTTATGTGTGGGCATGGTTCAGGCTTCTTCACTCAAAGCCGTTTTTCTCCTTGCGACAGTATAGCAGTTTGAGCTGGATTTTGAGATGTAAGGGTTAAGTAAAAGGTGAGAGAGCACAGGGAAAAGTTATGTGCTGAAATGATATGTTTTTCCTGCTAGGAGTGGGGTTGTTTTTTTTGCTTTTATCGCCTGCCCCAAAGCTTCAGGATGGGACAGGTCATATATACAAATCTAAATAAATAGATCGATAAGTAAATAAACATGCAGCGCCAGGAACCTGTGCTGCTGAAACTTTAACCGCGGCTTCCGTTCAAGTATTTTGTATTGGACAAGTTAATATGAAAACAGCCCGAAGAATAAGTGGAAGTATTTGTTATCTGTGAGTTTAAGTGCCAGATGAGGGATTTATAACCAAAGGAACACTTTCCCACCCATGCATGATGAACAACAAAGACACTGACAGTATTAAGTGCCGGAGTTTCTCTTCCCTTCATTGATTTTTATTGCGTTTATTGTTCGGCTCCCAGGCATATGTATTTTCATTTTCCATTAGTACAGCCGATAGACTCTCGGGACAGTCGGGCTGCCGTAAGTTGCACCCATTTCATTAAAAATGGCTCCTTCTGCACCATCGCACGGCCTGTGATTATTAAAAAAGTAAAAGTTTTTAAAAAGGGAGCTGACATTTGTTATTAGGCCTCACAGCTATTAAGTTTTAAATGCCATTCTGGTTTTCCTTTTCATTAAATAGGATTTCCTTTTTTCAATCCTTGGATGAAGGTTTACTCAGCGCCGCCGCTTTCATTGTTTGGACGTCTGTCGTTTCTTTTTACTTGGCTGTCCAAGAATGTGAAGGAGTCTGAATAAATAGGAGGGTTTTTTTTCGGGGGGGGGGGAATCAAATGTAGGGTTTGCCAGCACTGGCATTGTTCACATGATTAAAAAAAAATTGTGTGTGTAAGGGCGTGGGTGAGGATAGGCTTGCCAACTCCAGGTAGGGCCTGGAAATCTCCCAGAATTACAGCTAATCTCCAGCCAGTTTGGTGTAGTGGTTAAGAGCAGCGGAATCTAATCTGGGAGAACTGTGTTGGATTCCCCACTCCTCCACTTGCAGCTGCTCAGTGACCTTGGGCAAGCCACAGTTCTGTCAGAGCTGTCCTTGAAAGAACAGTTCTTGAACGAGCTCTCTTAGCCCCACCTACCTCACAGGGTGTCTGTTGTGGGGAGGGGAAGGGAAAGGAGTTTGTAATCCGCTCTGAGACTTCAAGTGAAGGGCAGGATATAAATCCAATCTCCTCCTCCTCCTTCTTCTTCCTACCCAGACATAGCAACCTACTGGGGGTGGGTGGGTGATCAACAGAACTGGGAGATCCTGGGGGTTTTTTACACATAGGTTCCTTCTTAATCTGTGGTATGAAACCTGCTAAAGATCTGGGAGATCCTCAGCTCAGCTTCTGGTTTGGGAGGGAAGTGGTTGGGGGAGAGTGTGTGAGTGAGAACTTGAGTGTATTCAGTTTCTCCCAGGGGACTTGTCCTGAAGAACAAAATACTTTCTGAACAGATCTTTGGCCTAGTTTAGAAGGAGCAGCTAAGAGACATCCAGAGAATCAGGGACAGGCGACCTTTGGGACCCATGTCCCAAGCCCCGCAGTGATGACTGGCAAAGATGTCAGTGGGTTGGCAATACAGGTGTGGGTTGGGAGAGTGGTATGACTTGTACTTGGCCAGATGTCCTGGACGCTGGTGTTGCCAGCATCTGAGGGGCTTGTCTGAGGCCCATCAGGGAGAACTGGCCCTTGATGTGCTGATCAGAATGGTCTGGTATGGCACCGTTGGGCATGCATTGACAGGGATTGCCTGCCACGGCACCAAATGCTGTTGTTAGTTAAACTTCCCTTTATTTCCTCTGGTAACATTACTTCTGGGTTCCTGATAAATTAATGGCCTATGTACAGAGATTCCCCTGATGTTGCCTCCTGGCTTTGTAATTCTGAGGCTTAGTGCCTCTGGACATGGAGGTTCCCCTCAGTCACCATGGCTAGTAGGCATTGATAGACTTATCCTCCATGGATCCATCCAATCCCCCTTTCAAGCTGTTTGTTCCTGTGGCTATCAGTACATTCTCTGGCAGCGAATTCCACATTTTAATCTCTCTCTGTGTAAAGTAGTATTTCCTTTTTGTCCACCCTGAACCTACTGCCCATCAGCTACATTGAATTCCCTCAGGTTTAGTATTTTGGAAGTGGGAGAAAAATTTCTCTTTGTCAACTCTTTCCACCCTAAACACCAACCTTGCTTAGCTTCCAAGATCTGATAAGATCCAGCTAGCCTGACCATCCTGGTAAAGTCAGTAATGGTTTCACCACATCTTTTTCTCTTTGTGTGAAGTAGGCCTAGAATTATCAACTGTCAGGACTGGCAGACAAAAAAATGACTGTGGATACTTAACAGGTTAACTAGGGCTTCAGGTTGCATTGTTACCTCAGAACTGAAAGGACATTTGACTAATTGCCCCAAATAGGTGGGTCAGATTAAAGCTCCTCAGAGCCATTTATCACCCTCATATCCTGAGGCAAATGTGACAACAGAAAGCTTGGCGGTCTGATTAAATAAGCCACTGCTAACGTGAACTTTGCGGCATAAAGAACACAGGGGGTGTTGCTTTTCTTTTCTGATCAGCCTTCTGTTTTTCACACGTCTGTGCAAAGAGGAACATGGCCTCACCGCCCTATTCTAGAGGGAGGGGAATCTTAAAGAAACCAGTTGTGGGGAACAGGCAGAATTCAATGAAACATCAGTTGCTAAGAGAATGTTGCACATGCTCCAGTGCTGCATAGCTTATTTAATACAGTGGATAATTCATTGCTGCTAGAAATCCTTGGAAAACAAGGAATACACTTAACCAAACACACACAAAATGCATCATTCATAGGCGTGCCTCATAATTAACCCACAGGCTTCTTTAAATGGCTGAAGGTTTTTTAAAAAAACTCCTAGGACCCAATATAAGTTTGGAATTTGGTACACTTGTCGAAATACAGCATCACAAGAGTTTTCCTCTTTGGAGCAAAACCTAAATATGAGATGCAGAGGACAGTTTTAGGATTCGGTCTGGAGGTCAGCGGGACTTCCAGTGGTCCTGCGGTTCAAGTTAACCCATATCTGCAAAACTCTGCCCTGGTTTTCTGTCTCTTGATCACAGTGGAGTAGGACAAAACGTTGGGAACTGAGTTTTGTACAATGGTAGTGGTGGTGGTAGTGGTGGGAAGGGACATCACTTTACAGTTGACTCACAGTGACCTGCTAGGGTTTTCAAGGCAAGTGGTGGACTGAGGTGGTTTGCCATTGCCTGCCTCTGGCTGCGATCACACACACAATTAGCCGCGCCATAGACACAAATGCCGGGTGGATTTAATGGGCGCGATCAGACGTGAACATCTGGCCAGGACCCCACACCCGTTGGCAACCCGTTTTGCTCCACCGCAAGAGTGGTGTTAAAAGACACTAGGGAAAGTCCACTATCAGACGGGTTGCTACAGGCCACGGACGGACTTTCCCCTGTGTGATCGTGCCAGCGCTCTCTCGTGGTGTTGGGATGGTCTGATCAGGCCATTCCGACTCTGTGCTGTTTCCCACCCCTTCCCAGTATGCACATCATCGCTTACTGCCATAGGAAGCCCTCAGTGTGGAGATGCAATTCATTGATCCCCTGTTTAAGTGCATCGGAAACACGCGGCAACCCCCCCCCCCCGATTCACTCGTGGTTTGCGTCTGATCACGCAGTGGCGGGCTGTCCCCACAGCTCCCACAGATCATACAGATCGCGCAAATGCGTGTCAAATTGCTATGGAGCAAATAGCCTTGCTTCCCCCCCCCCCAGCGTTATCTGACACGTGTGACCGGGACCTCTGTGTAACAACCCTGGTGGTTTCCCATCCAAGTTCTAACCAGACTGACCCTGCTGCATTTCCCAGATCTGATGAGATCTGGCTAGCCTGGGCTGTCCAGGTCGGGGTACGCACTAGGTAGGACCTGGGAATATATTTTGATGTTTGATGCTTAGTAGCTCCAAAGGTCAAGTCTCCAGCATGGTGTTGCGCTAACAGGTTTAAGAACACAACACAAGCTTTTATTTGGTGACATTAGCGGGCCTTCTTTTTCCCTGGCATATTGGCACTCCTCTTTATAAAGGTCCCCATACTAACTTTGTGAGACCATTGGGAACAGCAGAGAAGTTCTTTCTCTTCCGGCAAGTGCTAAAACCTAACTGTGGTGTTGATGAGGGTGTGTGTGCATGCGTGTCTTTGTGGGATTGGAGTTGCTGAGCTGTTGGATCCATACTTGAGTAGCACCCTGAGGGATCTCAGTTAACCGAGCATTCTACATGCTGAGTTGTGTTTTTTAGGTATCCCACTAAAACTAGTAGAAGAAGCGTCCCCCAAAGACATTTCCACATTTAAAACAAAAACAAAAAACCCTTGGAAAATCCATAGCCAAGGCACTGATATTGCATACTGCAGCTGTGAAAGCTATAAGAGACAGGCTGGTGTAGTGGTTATTGTGTCAAGGCTCAAGTGGTTAAGACACTGAACTGCAGGCTGTGGAAGGTCAGTAGTTCAGCAGTTCGAGACCCGGGTGCCGCAAGACGGAGTGAGCTCCCGTCTCTAGTTCCAGCTCCTGCCAACCTAGCAGTTCGAAAGCAAGAAATTGCAAGTAGATAAATAGGGACCACTTCGGTGGGAAGGTAACAGCGTTCCGTGCACCTTGGTGTTTAGTCATGCCGGCCACATGACCACGGAAACGTCTTCGGACAGCGCTGGCTCTTCGGCTTTGAAACGGAGATGAGCACCGCAACCCTAGAGTCGGATTCGACTGGCTTTCGAGCAAGGGAACCTTTACCTTTACCTATGATCTGGGAGATGCAGGTTTGAATCCCCAATCGTACCATGGAAGCTTGCTGGGTCAGTTGACTGTTGTAAGGATAAAATGTGGAAAGGGAGAATGTTGTAAGGCATGTTTGTTCCTCACTGGGGAGAACAGTGGGGTATAAATGAAGGAAACGAAAAACGGCGCTAAGGGCAAAATAAGAGAACGTACGTAATACTGTACATCTTGGACAAAGATCGGGAACTGAGATCCATGCACACTCATATATTGCCATTGAATATGTTTTGTGAGATTGGTTTACAACATTTAGAATCATCTAATAATATTTAGCACCTAGAAGCAGCTAGTATTTGTAGCTGTGCCTGGTAGGTGTGCCTATGTATTGCTGTGCCTGGTAGGTGTGCGTAAATTAGAACTCTTTGGAGAGAGTGAAAATCTTTTATGCAGATGGCACCGTGGCATATGCAACTTTGCTTTGAGGGGTTTTTTTGAGGGGGAGGAGTCATGTTGCTATTAAACTTAGAATGGTTTGATTTTTTAAAAAAGTAAGCAATAACTATGATTGGCTGTTTTACAGGCTATATGGATCCCAGTGATATCAAAATCATTTAAAGTCTCTATCTGCAAGTTAGTTGCTGTAGATTTTCCGGGTTGTGTGGCCATGGCATTGTAGGACCTGACATTTTGCCAGTAGCTGTGACTGGCGTCCTCAGAGGTATAACACAAAAAGGTGGAGTACTCTCAGTGTCTATCTGCAAGCTAATCAAATGTCAGAGGTGAACCGTTCTGAGATTTAATTCTCACAAAATAAAAAGATTAATCCTATTTGAGAAATGATGTCTTTACTCTGTAAAGTCAGCTTTGAGGGAGAAATAATATAAAATATGCTTTGAAATAAAAATGGAAATATAGGGTTGGATTCAGCCAACTTCTTTACTCAGTTCTGCCCAGTTCTCTTCCCATATCCAGCCCCCATTCCACATGCGGGTCCCATGATCCCCAGCATAGCCTTTTTGGTGGCCAAAGAAGATGATTTCTTTTTTCACTTGAAGAAAAGCTTATTGGATCCAGCCCATCAGGTTGGATCCCACAGTCTGTTCCACTAGAAAGGGTGTTTTCACCAAGTGGAAGGGGCCTTCCTTGGAAAAAGCACCATCTGCTGGAGGAAAGCTAGAAGACTGGATCAGTGGGATCCAACCCTAAATTAGCTAATCTTAAAAATGCTGAGATGACTTGGCCAACAGATTCCACTTTCCCCAAGATCAGAGTGCAAAAGGGACATTGAATTGTTTGCTATGTTCACTTTTCAAAAGCTGATGGTTCTTTTCCTTCCAGTGAATATCGAATGGAGCTATAATATTGGACCCCAGAATGGGCAGAGCTTGCTATACAACGTAAGAGAGGCTAGAGCAGAGTTGTCGAACTCATTTATTACGAGGGCTGGATCTGACATAAATGCCACTTTGTCGGGCCATGTGTGCCATAAAATGTAATGCCAGATATGGGAGATATAATTTTTATAAACGACACAGGCAAACCCAATTAACAATATTTTAAAACTCAAAATACAAACATACTTTAAACATTAACATTCTTACAATATTTCCTTAAAGTATCTCCCCGATGCCCACCCTCCCGCTTCCACCGCCCATTACTCATTAGCACTGGGACAGGATATGGGAACATAATACACAGCCTCTGACATCTGGCAATAAAGATAATGACCAGTTGGATGGGCTGGTTCTGGCCTGGGAGCTGTATGTTTGACACCCCTGGGCTAGAGCATGCATTGTATATCCTATAGCTGGAGTAGATGGAAAGTAGACCATGGCAACTATTGGACCACTGGCCAATTTGCTGTGGGCTGTTACCTTCTGGGGTTCCTGTTAGAAGTACTAGATTAAATGGATCTTGATTGTACGAGCAAGGGATTTCTTATATTCTTAAGCAAAATGGCATTCAGCATTTGCCCACATTATTTATGCCTTTAATGTTCAGAGATCCCGAGCATGCACAAAAGCGGGTCAATAGATTACTGGGGTTCTTGTAAAACAAACAAACAAAAAACAAACAGAACGATAATTCTGCCATATAGCAGAAGAACTCTTTAGGTCCTATGCTTGCCCCAAGGGAGTCGTCTCAGCAGAACTCTCCAAATATAAAGAACAAGTAGCAAATGAAGGAGGTCACTTAAGAGAGAAAACAGCCTACGAACAACTACTTAGAGGAGACTTAAAACATTTATGAGGAGAAATATATAAAATGCTATTGCAATATGAAACAGAAACCAAACAAATGAAAGATTGTATGATCAAATGGACAAAAAAAATTGTAGTGAATATTTTTATGAGCCAGTGGGAAAATTTATGGACTAAATAAATTAAATTTACTGAGTCCCAAATGCTGGGAGAATTGGTATAAAATGTTTTTAGATGGTACATTGCACCCAAAGAAATTGAAAAAGCCAAGAGCCAGTTTGGTGTAGTGGTTAAGTGCACAGACGCTAATCTGGGAGAACTGGGTTTGATTCCCCACTCCTCCACTTGCAGCTGCTAGATGACCTTCGGCAAGCCATAGTTCTGTCAGAGCTGTTTTTGAAGAGCAGTTCTCTCAGAGCTCTCTCAGCCCCAGTTAACTAAAGTGTCTGTTGTGGGAAGGGGAGGGAAAGGAGTTTGTAAGCCGCTCTGAGACTCTGGGTGAAGGGCGGGGTATAAAGCCAATCTCCTCCTCCTCCTCCTCCTTCTTCTATAACGGAAATTGTTGGAAATGTCAAAGTACAGATGCAACATTTTATCATACAAGCAAGACAGTATTAGATAAAGGTCCATGAAGAGATACAAAAGATATTAAAATTTAAGTTTGCAAGGGACCCAAAAATATGCTATTAAATATTTTACCAAGTAATATTACAAGAACACACTGTGAAATATTTCAGTATATAGTAACAGTGGCAAGGGTGATATTTGCATCTAAATGGAAGGCAGAAAAATGCCCAGAATTGATGGATTGGAAGAAAAGATTAACTGAGTACACAACAATAACAAAACTAACATCTTATTTACATAACAGATCAAATTCAGAATTTCAAGAAAATGGAATGTACTTTTTGATTATATAGCTGGAAACTAGGACTCAGTTGTTAAAGTGGAGAATGATTAAGAGATAGAATCAGGCAATACATGTTTGTAATAATGAAATGTTAGAACACAGATTAAAAAAGGAGTGAAAATTTAGAGTTAGTTTAAATAAACCTTATGCAGCAAAGTAAGTTCTGTTTGACAACTGTAATAAATAAAATAGTATGTAGCTTAGGTAGGAATTAGACATAATAGATAAAATAGATAACCATAAATAATTGCCTATGTTTATGTCTATACTTATGTTTGTGTCCGTGTAAGACTATCGTCTATGTATAATTGTAGTAATAATTTTTTGTTTTTGTCTGTTTGTAAAAATTAAAATTATATATAAACAGGGGAGTAGTTTCAGAGAACTCATAAAATTAATGTATACGACTCAATTTTGATCAATGTTTTTGAAGGCGGAGAAGTTTCAAGAAGGTGGAATTGCTTTATAAATTACTTCATAAATGTTTAAAGTGATAATTACTGACTCTCTCCAAGAAACTTTTCAAGGCAGTGCTAGCCATAGTGGTTCTCACATTACATCTAAGAAGCCAATTGCTTTAGAGAGTGTGAGAGTTAATTTTCCTTTAATGCCTCAGGTGTTTGTAGCTACCAGAGTCTGTTGTTGCCTGTTTTAACTGGGTCAGACTTGAAGTTATCTGATCAATAGTTTCCACGCCACCACCGCCCATCCTTTTCAAAAATCAGTGTGGAATTGACAGTTTTCCAGTCTTCTGGCACAAAGGCTAATGTTAACAACAAAATACATATTTTGTTAGAATAAAATTTAAGTCAAGTAGCACCTTAAAGACCAACAATGTTTTCCTGGGTATAAGCATTTGTGAATCGAAGCTCACATCACCAGTTACTCATTGTGTCTGACAAAGTGATCTTGGACTCATGAAAGCATATACCCTGGGAAACTGTGCTATCATTAAGGTATTACTGGAGTCTAATTTTGCTCTCCTACAGAGTAACATGGTGAGAAGTTCAGCAAAATCATTTGGTGGAGTTTGAGTGTATCTCTGTGTTACATGCCATCGAGTCGCTTCCAATTTATGGCAACCCTGTGCATTAATGATCTCCAGAATATCCTTTCATCAACAACCTTGCAAACTGAAGGCCTCAACTTCCTTCACTGAGCCAACACATGTCATGTTGGGTCTTCCTCTTCTCCTGCTACCTTCGACTTTTCCTACCGTTACTGTCTTTTCCAGTGATTCTCGTCTTCTCATGATGTAGCCAAAGTATGATAGCCTCAGTTTAATCATTTTAGCTTCTAGGGAGAGTTGATTTGATCTAGAACCCCCTTATTTGTCTTTTTATCGGTCCACAGTATCCATAAAACTCTCCCCAACACCACATTCCAAATGAATCAACTTTCTGTCACCTTTCTCCACTGTCCAACTTTCACATCCATACATAGTAAGGGGGAGTACTGTGGCATGAACTTCATCACCAACCTTAAAGTTGTGAAATTCTTTAGTAGTAATTTCTTTTGTCTTCTTGATATTCACCTGTAATCCTGCTTTGAGTGTATACCAGGCGTGGCCAAACTTGCTTCACGTAAGAGCCACATAGAATAATTGTTAGGTGTTTGAGAGCCACAAGACATGAACAAATATTGCATACACATTTTTATTGAAAAATATGCAAATTTGTTTTTTATTAACATAATGAGACTGTGAAAAACAAAAGAGGTAAAACAGATATTGATAATGGTATTTATTTGTCCAATGATATTAATTTGTTTTCTAATGATATTTATTTGTTGGGCGGGTGGAAAGAAAGCATGAAAGAGGTGGGAGAGAGAGAGAGAGAGAGAAACAAACCAAATAGATGGGAAGGAGCGAGGGAGAAAAAGAGAAAGAAAGGAGGAAAGTAAGTAAATAGATGGGGACGGGAGGAAGGAAGGGGGAAGAAAGAAACAAAGAAAGCAAATAGATGGGGAGGGAGGGGGAAAGGAAGGAAGAGAGAGAAAGAGAGAGAGAGAAAGAGAGGACTAAAGAATGCAAATAGAGGGGGAGGGAGGAGGAAGGATGGAAGGAAGGAAGGAAGAGAAAGGTAGAAAGAAGGAGAGAGAGAAAGAGAAAGAAAGAAAAAGATGGGAAGGGAGGGAAGGAGGGGAGAGAGAGAAAGGGAGAAAGAGAGAGAAAAAACAGTACAAAGAAAGATAGAGGTGGAAAGAAAGCAACTAGATGGGGAGGGAGGGAGAGGTGGAAAGAAAGCAACTTTAACTTTAAATGTACTCTCCAGCCCCACCCACCTGCCAGCTTGGCTTGGAGAAGGGATTTAAAGAGACAAATGCCTTCTCCAAGGCAGCTGGGGTGGGTACTTTGAGAATGCATTTAAAATTGCTTTCTTTCTCTGCTCCCTCCCACCTCAAGCCTACCCAGGGAGGGAAATACTGGCTGGGGGAGGGAAGACCAACTGGGGAGGTATGCCTCCTCTTCGCTTCCCCAGCCACCCTGCCTGGAGCCACACAATATGTGTAAAAGAGCCACATGCGGCTCCTAAGCCACAGTTTGGCCACCCTTGGTCCAGGAGTACTCTAATGTGCCATAAGAAATAAGTAACTCGGGACTGTTCACTTTATAAAACCAGGGACTGGTACTTGGATAAATGTGCCATTTCAATCACACGTTCAGCTGTACATGCAATGAATGTAACATTCACAATTACTGAACACAGGTTTAGAGAAAATTCAAGTGTACACAGATTGGATGTGCATTCACTGTAACTATACTAGGGCGCAGTCATCTACCATGTCTAGGAATTTCGTCTTTTAACAATGACTGGAGAAGACTCTTGCCAAATCAATGTGAAGGTAATTGAGGACCCTGTTGTTACAACATTGTCTCATTTAATAGCCTCTGATTTCTTCTTTCACCCTTAGATCGCCTCAGAGCTTTGTTCAAAGGGCTAATAGTGCTCCCCAAGTACTACATTTCTTTACAACTTGGCAAATTGTCACCATAATTCACAAGGAATGAGTTTTCTTGAACCAGAGGCTTCTTCCTTCCTTCCTGTCGGCTTCCCCGTGTGCGCAGTTTTAACAGCACTGTGCAAACTTCTTAATGTTAAGCATTGGCAGTCTGGTTCCATCTCAGTTCAGGTGAATCCCATCTTTTCTGTACAAACTTGGGTTGTGTCAGAACGTTTCCTAGTCCCTAACACACCTGAATCCACACCAGTGTCTCATTCATGCCTTGAGACCTCTCAGCTCAGCTTGTCTATCTGGTCCTTCACGTGGAACAGGTAGCATTTCTAAGAATGCTAATCATGCAAGAATAATTTTTAAAAAAATCATTAGATCTCTGTGTCTGTATTTGTTTGGGGTTTAGCTGAACTGAAAGAAAGTCAGAAAATTGAGGAAAGCACATCAGGAAGGATACTAAAAACATAAGAGCCCTGCTAAATCAGACCAGTGGCCCTTCAAGTCCAGCATCCCGTCTCACACAGTGGCCAACCGGTTCCTCTGGACAGCCAACAACAGGGCATGGAGGCCGAAGCCTTCCCCTGATGTTGCCTCTGGCTCCTGGCACTGAAGGCTCTCCTCAGTCACCGTGGCTAGTAGCTCCTGAAAGACCTATCCTCCACGAATCTATCTAAGCCCCTTTTAAAGCTGTCTATTCCTCTGGCCATCTTCTGCAGCGTTTTAAACACTCTGTGGGTAAAGAAATACTTCCTTTTGTCTGTTCTGAATCTGTTACCCCTCAGCCTCATTTGATGTCCTGGAGATCAAGTATTTTGGGCGAGGGAGAAAAACAGCTCTCTTTGTCCACTCTCTCCACTCCATGCATAATTTTATAAACCTCTATCATGTTCCCCCCTTAGTCGCCTCCTTTTTAAATCCCCTCATAGGGAAGGAAGGTGCTTCAGCCGCCTAATCATCTTGGTTGCCCTCTTCTGTTCTTTTTCCAACTCTGCAGTGTCCTTTTTGAGATAGAAGTAATACAGTAAGCAGAACTGTAGGAGCTGCAGTGGCTCAGTGGTTAAGACACTGAACTGCAGGCTGGAAGGTCGGTAGTTCAGCAGTTCGAGACCCAAGTGCCACATGATGGAGTGAGTTCCCATCTCTGGTTCCAGCTCCTGCCAACCTAGCAGTCCGAAAGCAAGAAATTGCAAATAGATAAATAGGTATCACTTCGGCGGGAAAGTAACAGCATTCCGTGTGCCTCGGCGTCTAGTCTTGCTGGCCACATGACCACGGAAACATCTTCGGACAGCGCTGGCTCGTCGGCATGGAAATGGAGATGAGCACCGCAACCCTAGAGTCAGATTCGACTGGCTTTCAAGCAAGGGAAACCTAACCAGAACTGTACACAGTAGTCCAAATGAGGCCGGACCATACAGGGGCATTATAATATCAGCCGTTTTATGTTCAATCCCTTTCCTAATAATCCCTAACACAGAGTTTGATACTAATCGTGAGTGCTCAATCAGACTATCCTACAATAGCCGCTTTATACTGCATCAAAATATTGGTCCATCAAGGTCAGTATTGTCTACTCAGATGGATAATGACTCCCCAGTGTCTCAAGATGAAGTCTTTCACATCCCTTACTGCCTCGTCCTTTTTAACTGGAGATACCAGGGACTGAACCTGGGATCTTCCGCATGCAAACCAGAGGCTCTTCCAGTGAGCCACAGCCCCTCTTCTGTCAAGCTGAAGCTGCCTGATGATGACTCCTTATGGGATTTTCAAGGCAAGAGATGTTTGGAGGTGGTTTGCCATGCCTCTGCATAGCAACTCTGGACTGGTTGGGTGGTCTCCCATCCAGTTATAACCAGGACAGACCCTGCTTAGCTTCTGAGATCTGATGGGAGTGGGGCTGCCTGGGCCATCCAGGTCTGGGCCTTTACAACAGGACAGCTTTTGAATTCCGTGGCTGAGTGTGCAGCTAGACATGTGCATTTCTGCGTTTTCCAAAACTATTAGCAGGTGTGTGGGGCCAGCAGGTGAGCAGGCAGCAGGAAAGAGGGAGACCCGACATGAGGTGGATTGACTCTATCAAGGAAACCACAGCCTTCAGTTTACAGGACCTGAGAATGGCTGTGAACGATAGGACATTTGGATGATATTAATTCGTAGGGGTCGCCTTAAGTCAGAAGTTACTTGATGGCACTTAACATACACACGTGTGTGGTCCTGATTTGGACTGGGCCATGAGGGGAGGAAGTAATATTGCCTTCCCCCTTGACTGTTTTCCCTACCCGAAACAGCCCCAGGGAGACACTGTTTGCCCTGTTGAGGACACTTGCGTGTACTGATAGGGCTACGCCTAAGTTCCCTCTCTTTTTTCCCATCAAGTCACAGCTGATTTATGGAGACTCTGTAGGGTTTTCAAAGCAAGAGACATTCAGAGGTGGTTTGCCATTGCCTTCTTCTGTGGCCACTGCCAGGTCAGTCTTTCACCATCCACGGCTGATTAGGCAGTTGGTTCCCTTCCTCAAATGCAATGACCTGGCAACAGTGATTCATGCTATGGTCACCTTGAGATTAGACTACATGGGGCTGCCCTTGTCCCAAATCCGGAAGCTGCAGCTAGTGCAAAATGCGGTAGCCAGGCTGTTGATGGGTCTCTCTATACGAGATCACATCCAGCCTGCTCTGAAGGCATTGCACTGGCTGCCAATACCATACCGAATTCATTTCAAGGTGCTGGGTTTGACCTTTAAAGCCCTATATGGTCGGGGGCCTGCCTACCTGAGGGACCGCCTTTCCCCATATGTGCCCCAGAGGGCACTGAAGTCAGGATCGCAAAATTGCCTGACTCTCCCTGGCCTGAAAGACACCATCACGAGGGCTAGGGCCTTTTCAGTGGCAGCTCCACACTTGTGGAATGGGCTCCTGGAGGACATCAGGGCCCTGCGGGACCTTTTACAGTTCCACAGGGCCTGTAAAATGGAGCTCTTCCACCAGGCCTTTGGTTAGGAGCCACCACTGGAGTCATCAGAATCTGAACATGCTATGGCCTTTACCTTACAACGTGGGTGTATGGCCTTTCTCATTGGACCATGTATAGTAACTGCTGTCATCTGTACTTACTAGCACTTCTGTAAATTGTTGGTTTTGTGAATTTTAATGCATTTATTGTTTTGCCCATTTTACTGTGTACGTGTCAGAATTGGGCTCTGCTGATTGTCATGGTGACTTCAGGTTTTTGTTGGTTTCCTTTGTCATTTCCTTTCACTTCCAAGCCATTGCGACCATTTGGTCTCACCCCTCTCTAGCCCTCTCTGCCATAAAATTCTGAGAGATGGGAGGAGCAAGTGCAAATGCCATATATTGGAATGTATGTGTGAAGGAGTAGGTTAGCTTTGCTTGCAACAATTTTCCCATGAGAACGAGCCCCAAGATGTGCAACCAGTGGAAGCCTTTCATCCCTGGAGAAACATCTGGTACTGGATAATACACTTTGGTAGTGCTGAGTAGTATGAGGGGGGAGTGAATGAAAGTGAGAGAGTGAATGCCCACTCCAGGACCACTGCATGATGGAATACTGGCCTATTGCCTGTACAGTACCTACCTCTTGATCTCTTCCTTAGTCTGAACAAGAGATCTCTCTTGTGCACATCTAAATCTCTGTTTCTAATAAAGCTTTCATAAAAGACTATTGGACTGAGAATGGATTAACTTAAGAGCCTGACAGTACGCCGCCTTGAGCCAGTTTGCCCCAGCTAGGTGCAAATAATAAATAAATAAATAAATAACAACCTTGGACTTCCTTGATGGTCTCCCATCCAACTGCTAACTGGGGCCAACTCTGTTTAGCCTCCGAGACTGGGCTCGTCTGGGCTATCCAGGTCAGGGTAAGTTCCCTGGCACTGCACAAATTGTAGTGCCCAAGGGCATTTCAGGTCAGGAAAACCGTGGTAGGGAGTTGGCTTAGCATTGTTCCCCCAATGATCCCAACTGGGCCCCTGCATGCCTGATATTTAAGTGTGAAAAATGTGCGCCCACTCCTCGCTTTTATTATAATCAGCCTTGTTCTATCATAAAACTTCACAACAAACTTCACAATCCATATTGTGAGGCAAGAAAATATAACATATTTTGGAAAGCTATAAAACTCGGTGAATACAGACAACCATTTTGCCAATGACAGTGTCCGGCAGTGGGAATTCAGTCACATACGAAGCACATTCTTTGTAGTATCATCTGTCTGCTTAGCAAAAAGCATTTGAGCATCACACGGATTCCCTAGATTTACAGCTGGGAGACGAGACATGTGGTAAAATTCTTCTGTTGTGATTCAGTATTGTACAACTTGTAACTTGGCACCCAGGTTTTGATTTCTACTTATGGTCTTGAGGGGGCGGTATCTTGAGCAAATAACAAAATCAAGAGATGAACTGAGATCCCGGCAGGCCTGATGTATGGTCCTTATTGATCTAAGTGAATCAGAAATGGTGCCAGTCTGATACGGGTGCATGGTATGGACAACAGTGCTCCAAATGGGAGTATACCCACCACAGTAACTCACCCCTTGGTCAGTGGTTGTCTGCATTCATGCTCTGTGTTGAAACCATTGAAGTTCTTGGCAATGGGTACTGTTCTGAGAAGAATCTATGTCTGTGAGAGT
Source organism: Gekko gecko (assembly GCA_029375565.1). Taxonomy (NCBI): domain Eukaryota; kingdom Metazoa; phylum Chordata; class Lepidosauria; order Squamata; family Gekkonidae; genus Gekko; species Gekko gecko. The sequence goes on from JAPDNY010000011.1 coordinate 22,037,302, forward strand.
GGGGGTGACTATCCCCAGAGAATAAGGACAGATTACAGGGTCTACACCAGTGCTAAGAGACCAGAGGACATTCTGCAGCTGACTGAAGGTTGGAAGAATTTCCCAAAAGATTAGCAGTGACCAGGGTTCTGTACAGGAGCCTGTGAAAACAATGTGGTCCAACTTATCAGTAGGAAGGTGGGGAAGAAGAATTGGAGCTGGGTGTTGGTTGGAGAGAGGAAGGATGAGGAGAGAGGCAGAATCTCTTGAGCGGCTGTTATTGACATGAATGAGGAGAAAGAGTATGTCCCGCTAAGTATGTCTAGGATGTCCTGCTAAGGATATGTGTGACCCATTACTCTAACCCACAGCGATAATATTTTAGAATCATTTATCTCCCATGGGAGAGATGTACAAAGTTTAGTTTTCAAGGTTACGAAAAGTCTTGGAAAGAGAAAATGTGTGTTTCCACTTCCACGTTTTTCTGCTGTAATAGACACCATGACCATTATTCATGCTCGTAAATATAGATCAGCAATTGAGAAATTCTTAGTGAAGTGTAATTAATAATGTATTAGGAACCTAGAGGTTATAAATAGGGTTGCCAGGCTGGGCCAGGGGACAAACAGAAACCAGAAGGGCATGGGGGGGGGGAGGCTGTTGGTGACAGTGTGATGCCACTTCTTGGGAAAACCCAGAAGTAACATTACGCTTCTCTAGGAATAGCTGGAAACTCTGTGGCAAAACCACTTTGGCAATCCCTAGAGAGGACTGACATCACCTTCAGGTTTTCCCTGGAAGTGACATCAGTCCTCTCTAAGAATTGCCAAAGAGACGTCACACCGTTGATGTGACATCTTTTTTCTCTCACCACCACTCAGAGAATTGGCAACCCTAGTTATAAAGCATTAAGTCTTGGCTGAGACTTCAGGTCCTCTCGGAAGTGAAACAGAAAACTAAACTGATACAAAAATGAGAAGAGGTACATACCTATATCTTTAAGTCTATCAATAATAAATATTTTTAAAATGTGAAAGGGCAAATCCTTTGTCTGTGCTGGCTTGTGTACCTGCCAAAACTTAAGGGAGAAAATTACATTTTAGTATGATATCCTTTCTGGCTTCACTTCAGGTTTATTTTTTCCCTCTTGGACTGCATATGGCTGGTTTTGCTTAGCTGGCAAAATTTGCAAGAGAAATGTCTCATTTTTTTAAAAAGTTGCTCTTAAAACAATAGACAGTTGCCTTAGGGAAGAGATCTCTCCCTGTATACCTCAGCAGTCACTGAGGTCAGAAATACATTCTTTCATAAAAATGTCCCCTACCTGATGGTCTAAGAGCATCCCGTTTGTTATTCATGAGGCTCCTGGGTACGGTTTTTTGCCAGTCCTTCAGTTGCAGAGCATAAGCGAAGGCTGATTAGGGAATGCCTGGAGGGCAGGACGTTGAATGCTGTTCACAGGCTTCATCCCAGTGCTCATGTAATCGTTCCTGATCTCTTAATCGTGGTTAAGAGATCTAGAGTGGTCAGCTGGCTCACACACTTCCTCTCTCTCTCTCTTTTTTTTACTCTCTTTCACATTAATTCTTCTTTATTTCCCCTTTCCCCATAAACCATGGTATAAGACTGTGTCTGTGCTGAAATAAATCCCAACCAAGGTGTCATGGCCACACATGACGTAACACCACCTTCCATCGTCTTGTTGGCCAATACCAGGGGACACTTCCCAGGCCTCAGAAATGGGAGGGGAGGGTTTTTTGGCTCACCCTAGTCCTTCTCTCCCCCCGGCTGGCTGATGCTCTCTCTGTGCGGCCTGAGTCGCCAGCTAAGTTTCCTCCCAGACTCTTGTCAGGAACGTCCTTTTATCTGCTGTCCATTCCTGTTCCTCCCCCTTTTTGTCCGCCCATTGGGTTACTGCCCTGTCTGTCTGGCCCAGGGAATTCCTATTGGCCCAGATGGTGCTCTCTCTCTCTCTCTCTCTCTCTCTCTCTCTCTCTCTCTCTCTCTCTCTCTCTCTCTCTCTCTCTCTGGCCTTCCACCCCTCTGACATTCCCAAGCTCTCCCCAGTGGAAGACGGGTTAAGGATAGATTGTGAGGCACTCCAAAGGGATCTGTCGAGGATGGGTGAGTGGGCATCAACATGGCAAATGGGGTTCAATGTGGCCAAGTGCAAAGTGATGCACATTGGAGCCAAAAATCCTAACTATAAATACACGTTGATGGGGTCTGAACTGGCAGAGACTGACCAAGAGAGAGGTCTTGGTGTCATAGTACATAACTCACTGAAAATGTGCGACTGCCATAAAAAAGGCCAACGCTCTGCTGGGGATTATTAGGAAGGGAATTGCAAACAAATCAGCCAGTATCATAATGCCCCTGTATAAATCGATGTTGTGACCTCATTTGGAGTACTGTGTACAATTCTGGTCACCACAGTTCAAAAAGGATGTTATAGCACTGGAAAAGGTGCAGAGAAGGGCAACTAGAATGATAAAAAGGTTGGAAACTTTCCCTATGAAGAAAGGTTAAAGTGCTTGGGGCTCTTTAGCTTGGAGAAATGATGGCTGAGGAGTTGACATGATGGAAGTTTATAAGATTATGCATGGGATAAACCAAGTCGAGAAAGAAGTACTTTTCTCCCTTTCTCACAATACAAGAACTCGTGGGCACTCAATGAAATTGCTGAGCGGTCAGGTTAGAACAGATAAAAGGAAGTACTACTTCACCCAAAGAGTGATTAACACATGGAATTCACTGCCACAGGAGGTGGCAGCGGCTACAAGTGTGAGAATTAGATAAACATATGGAGCAGAGATCCATCAGTGGGAGAGCTTCTAGTGTCCTGACCCCGCTGTTGGACCTCCTGATGGCACCTGGTATTTTTGGTGGCTCAGTGGTTAAGACGCTGAGCTGCAGACCGGAAGGTCGGTAGTTCAGCAGTTCGAGATCCAAGTACCGCATGACGGAGTGAGCTCCCGTCTCTGGTCCCAGCTCCTGCCAACTTAGCAGTTTGAAAGCAAGAAATTGCAAGTAGATAAATAGGTACCGCTTCAGTGGTAAGGTAACAGTGTTCCGCGCACCTTGTCGTCTAGTCATGCTGGTCACATGACCATGGAAATGTTTTCAGACAGCGCTGGCTCTTCAGCTTGGAAATGGAGATGAGCACCACACCCTAGAGTTGGATTCGACTGGCTTTTGAGCAAGGGAAACCTTTACCTTATAGATAGGAACTCTGGGGCGAGCGGTGCTCTGTATTCTTGGTGCTTGGGTGGGGGGCAGCAACAGTAGGATGGCTTCTAGTGTCCTGGCCCCACTGGTGGACCTCCTGATGGCACCTGGCATTTTTGGCCGCTGTGTGGCAGAGTGTTGGACTAGATGGGCCATTGGCCTGATCCAACGTTGGCTTCTGTTATGTTCTTATGGGGGCAGAACCACAAGGTTCCAGCTCTCCCTCTCAGTCTCCCTGGTCGGTGGCTGGCTGCCTTGTCTGCTGTGAGCAGTGTCTGATCTGCCTCTCCCAGGCTCCTACCCTGTTGCTGGGGAGAAGGCTTGCCAATTGGGACAGGTCCATCTGATCGTCGGGGAAGGGGCAGCCTTCCACCCCCTTCCTCAACTGCCGGGAGACCTGCAGAGTCAAGGATCTGGCTGTCATCCCTTCCTGATGCTCACCTGCCTGCGCCGCTCCAGATCTTTGCTGTGGTGGTCCCAGCAAACCCCAACCTCCAGGTGGGGTGCTGGGAACTGGGTAAGTCCTCCGTATCCCAGCTGAGACTGGGTGTTAGGTTTGCCATCACAGAAGGAGCATGTGAGCCCCAGGTTAACTCCTGGTGTCAGGTAGACTGGCCTGACCCAGACACAAGGTTACCTTTAACCAAAAGTTGCAAGCGTCCATCAAGTGAACTAACTCTAGTGCTAGAATTGATGCAGTTGTAATGCTGTAAACTTTGTGTCTGTAACAGATCTTGTATGGCCATATCGTATTCCCTCCCAGTCTCCTTTTCCCCCTAAGATAAATTGCCAGTGGTTGTTAAATCAGTGCCGGACAAGTAAACTGTAGCCATCTTAGTTTTTTGCACCTGCCCTAGCTTGAAATGATCAAACACAGGCAATAAAAACAGCATTCCAGATTTGACTTAATCAGAGCTACATTGTGCAAGGACACCAGCAGTAACTGGAAATTCCTCTGCAGCCTCCACTGACATTTCCCACTCATCATCTTGTGGCTATCTATACCAAGGGTCCCCAGTGTGCACCCATGGGTGCCATGGCTCCTGCCAACACTGTTCTTGACACCCATCAAACCGTTTTCAAAAAGTGGGTGGGGCTAGGTGGGACTTTTGCCCAGCAGGGCTTCTGATTGGCTACTGGAGATCAGACCCTTCACATTCTCTGCCATGGACAGTATCCATGGGCAGAACTGGACTGTCTGTTGTACTGTAGATTAGTTCAGTTCTCTCACGCTTGAAGGAAGCCGCGATGCTTGGAATTCTGTCGTTTCCACCAAGAGAAACTGGTTCATTTAATAAGATAGTGTCTAATTCACCTCATCTGCCTCTAAACATGTTCTTGGGACTAGCTGGGTCTGCAAAGAAATCAGTGTCTAATGCACCGCCTCCGGTAATTTACAGGCAAAAATAAACACATCCTTACGACAGAAGCATTGTCCCTGGTAAGTAAGAACTGCTGGAGTATAGGCGAACGTGTTGCCCTGAGGCAATGAAGAATGAGGCTACATTTCTGCACAAGGGCGTAGATAATTAGGAAATGCTAGGTCCCATTACATGGACCCCTCAGAAAAGTACACTATGGATTTATCCGGTGGAGTTCAAGTGTGAAATATCTTGTATTTTACATTAATTATTTACATATTTCATTCCCTCCACATCGTATTTTAGGGGAGCAAACTCTTGAATGCCTTTGCGCAGGCAAAAATGAAAACTACTAAACTTAGCTTTAAATTCACTATAGGACAAGCAGTTTCTCTAGGGCCACGGAAGGAACCAACCTGCAAACGTACCATGATTCAAGGTGGAACCGAATCTTGTTCTCCCATCCGTTAGCAGCTGATTCACCTAACTGACACGGAGCAGAGTGGTAGTAGGCATTGTTTGTCTTGTTTGGAAACCATCCTCACTGGAGTGAAGACCTAGAGTTCTACTGTTGCTGGCCTCAGTGTTCCCAATCTGTAGCTGAGATTCAACGCGGGAACATTTAAGACTCCTGTTTGAAAACAAAACAAGTCTAAGCCTTCTTCCAGTTATGAAACTAGTTTCGTTTTCTGTTTGTTTGTTTTTTGACTAGAAACACTCCTGTACATTCGAAAGGGGTGGGGTTGCCACGCCCGGGTTGGGAAATTCCTGGAGATTTGGGAGTGCAGCCTGGGAAAAGGGTGGGTTGGGAGGGGAGGGGAGGGACCTCAGCAGAGATAATGCCACAAAGTCCACCCTCCAGAGTAGCCATTTTCTTCAGGGGAACTGGTGCTTATAGTCTGGAGAGCAGCTGCAATTTTAAAAGGTCTCCAGGCTCCACTTGGAGGTTCGACTGTAGCAAAACAACAACAGCAAAAAAACAACCCTGTACTGAAACCACCAAATAAAAATTCAATTTTATTTTTACGGGTGATTTTTATGGATTTTGTGTGTGTGTGTGTGTGAAAAATCTCAAATTATTCAAAAATATTTATACAAAGATCACATTAAATGCACATACCTACCTGGCGGCCCCTACCTGGTGGAACGAGCTCCCGGAGATCAGGGCCCTGCGGGACCCCTCACAGTTCCGCAGGGCCTGCAAGACGGAGCTCTTCCGCCAGGCGTTCAATTAGGGGCCGGCACGGTCGCAGATCCTGGCCCACGGCCTCTAATGGCAAACTGATGCCATAATAAACCTTTGAGCGGACAGCCATCCCAGAACGTCTGGGAAGGGGAAACCTTGGCTGGTAAATGTTCCACCTGAGTGTATCTTAACCGCCAGCACTTTGATAGTTGCATTTTGCACTGTGTTGTATTCATTTTAGATGCTGTGTTTTAAATAAGCATTTGTTTCTAAGCTGTATTTTATACTTGTTTGTTTTAAGCTGCATTTTATATCTGTTGGAAGCCGCCCTGAGCCTGCTATGCGGGGAGGATGGGGTATAAGTCTAATAAATAAATAAATAAATAAATAAATAAATAAATAAATAAATATTATATTACTACTACTACTAATAATAATAATACTGTAAAGTACTGGGTTTCAGGCCTCATGACTCGGACGACGACATAAGAGAAGACGCGTTTATTCGTACTTCACGTAAGACAAAGAACACTCAGTAACGGCCGGAGGCCAACTATATACAGTTAGGGGGGACGGCCCTATATTCCTATTGGCGGGTTTGAATCGCCCGCCAATGCTGCCATTGGTTCACTACTGGCGAGCTCAGGAACCTAGTCCCTATTGTTCTCAGAGAGCGAAGCTTGGCAGTGTTTCGCCAGCTCAGCCCTCTGATCTCAGGACACAACACCCCTCCCCCATGGTTCGTCCCCTATCAGGTGACGTAGTCTTTTAAGTATGCTGGTGGCCTCCTTTCTCTTAGCGAACGTCGGGGGCCGGTACCGGACTGGCGGGGCCCCTATCGGTTGTTCCGCCCGCACACGGAGCTTGGGCCTCTGGAAGTCGCCGAGGCGGTGACGGTGGCGGCTGTAACGGTGGCGGCAGCGGCGGCGGCGACTCGGCTGCTACCGGGGCCAACGGTGGCGGCAGCGGCGGCGGCGGCTCAGCTGCTACTGGGGCCCCCTCCGGATTCCGTGGACTCTCTGGCGCTGGCTCCGCTGTCGGTGCTTGCGGTCGATCGGATGATGGGGCAGGGGCGGCATTTCCCGGTAACTCGATCTCTCTATCGGGGTCTTGACGCCTCCGGAGCTGGTCGATGTGTTTGCGGAGGACCCGGTCCCCATCGGTTAGGACCTCGTATGACACTGGCCCGGTGGGTTTTAGGATGCGCCCTGCCACCCACTGCGGCCCCGCTCCGTAGTTCCGGAAGTAGACAGGGTCTCCCGGTAGGAAGCTCCGGGGCGCCTCCCTGTTCTCGACCAGCTTTCTCTCGGGGGCTCGGTCCGGGTGGAGTCTGTCTAATAAAGTGGTAGGGCGGCGGCCCATTAATAGTTCTGCGGGGCAGTGTCCGGAGATGGGGTTTGGGGTGGTGCGGTATGTGAGAAGGAAGCGGGCCAGCCGGAACTCCCAGTCCCCCCCCGTTATGCGGCTCAGGGCCTCTTTGGCGGTGCGTACCGTCCTCTCCGCCTGTCCATTCGTTGCCGGGTGGAAAGGCACGGATCGTATGTGCCTGATGAGGTTCCTTTCGAGGAACGCTTGAAACTCCGCAGATGTGAATGCTGCCCCGTTGTCCGACACGATTGTGTCGGGTAACCCGTGCGTTGCAAATATCTTCCGCAGGGCCCTTATTGCCGCCTTGGTAGAGGTGGTAGACACTGGGCTTATTTCCACCCATTTTGAATAAGAGTCTACCGTTACCATGAACTGGAGCCCCTGGAACGGCCCCGCAAAGTCTATGTGCAGGCGTGACCACGGCTTGTGGGTAGACTCCCAGCTTTGGGTTGGCGCTCTCGGTGGATTGGGGCGGACCTCCTGACATCGTGTGCACCCTCTGACCCAAGATTCAATTTCTGCGTCCACCCCGGGCCACCACACGTAGCTCCTTGCCAGAGCTTTCATTCGTACGATGCCCGGGTGGGCCTCGTGCAGCGTTTCTAGCACCCCTTGTCTCATGGGCCCCGGAATGATCACCCTGTCTCCCCATAGTAAACACCCTTTCAATGCGGACAGCTCTTCCCGCCTGGCCTTGTACGCTGTGAACTCTGGCCCTGTCTGTTCCGCTGGCCACCCCCTCACCACCCAGTTTAGGACCCGGGAGAGAATGGGATCTCGGGACGTGCGGGCGGCCACATCTGCAGCCTGAAGGGGGGTTTGGCAGTTCCTCCATCAGCAAGACAGCGGGGGCTGGGGCCGGATCTTCCCCTGTCTGCGGCAGCGGTAGGCGGCTCAAGGCGTCGGCATGACCCAGCGCCTTGCCCGGCCGATGCTCCAGTCGGTATTGGTAACCCGCTAAAAATAAGGACCAGCGCAACACCCGGGGCAACAAAACTTGCGGCGTTTGTTTGTCCGCCGCGAACAGTCCCAGGAGCGGCTTATGATCTGTTACGAGCGTGAAGGGCCGCCCGTACACAAAATTGTGGAATTTTTTACCCCCGCCACCAGTGCCAAGCCCTCCCTGTCGATTTGGGCGTAGTTCCGCTCCCGCGGGGGACAGCGTGCGGGAGTAGTAAGCCACCGGGACCTCCCTCCCATCCGGTAGCTTGTGTGCCAAGACTGCCCCGACCCCATACGGTGATGCGTCGCACGCCAGGATGACCGGGAGCTTTTCATCAAAGTGCGCGAGTATTGCGTTTGAAATCAAGAGGACTTTCACCCCCGAAACGCCGCCTCCTCCCTCGCTCCCCATGCCCAAGGTGTCGCCTTATCCAGCAGCCTGTGTAGGGGTTCGGCCACGGCGGCTTTGTGTGGGAGAAAGGAATGGTAAAAGTTCAGGAGGCCTAAGAACGCCTGGAGCTCGGCCTTGGACTTCGGGGCGGGGGCCTCCACGATGGCCTTCACTTTGTCCCTCGCCGGATGCAGGCCTGATGCGTCTACCCGGTATCCCAAGAACTCTACTTCCGGCACCCCGAGGAGGCACTTTTCCCGCTTCACTTTCAGCCCCGCGGCTTGGAAGCGTTCCAATACAGTTCGGAGGCGGGCGGCGAAGCTTTCCGGGGTGGTCGCGGCGATGAGGACGTCGTCGAAGAACGGCGTCACTCCAGGGATCCCTTTTAACAAATCGTCCATTAGATTTTGGAAGATCCCTGGGGCCACACTGACCCCGAACTGCAGCCTCTTCACCCGGAAAGCTCCCCGGTGGGTCACTATGGTCTGTGCCTCGGCCGTGGCCTCATCTACCGGGAGTTGCTGGTACGCCTGTGCGAGATCCAGCTTTCCAAATATGCGCGCCCCTGCCAGTGTTGCTAGGACATGGCTGACCACTGGTACGGGGTATGCGTGCGCCTGGAGTGCCTGGTTAATAGTGCACTTATAATCCGCGCAGATGCGGATCTCCCCGTTTGGCTTGACGGGTGTCACTATCGGTGTCTCCCATCTAGCGTTCGGGACGGGCTCTAAGACTCCCTGGGCCACCAGCCGGTCTAATTCGGTCTCTATTTTAGGGCGGAGGGCCAGGGGCACGGTGCGGAAGCGCCGACGGATGGGCGTCACGGTGGGGTCTAAGTGGAGCGACACCGGGGGCCCTTTGTAACATCCCAGTTTCCCGTCAAAGACCTCCGGGAATTCCTTGCACACCGCCCCCCAGTCCCGCACCCCACATTTATTTACTCCCCCAATCGATATGCCTAGGGCCTCGAACCACGCCCGCCCCAGGAGACTCGCGAGATTTCCTCTACCACCACCAAGTCCAACTTCCCCTCAAAGTCTCGGTACTGCACTCGGAAAGTGCCGACTCCCCGGATGGGGACAGGGTTCTTTTGAAAGTCCACCAAGCTTAGTGGCGATGGACGTAGAGGGGTCCCCCTAGTGGGCAAAGTCTTTTAAAGTGTCCAGGGAAATGATGGACGCCGCCGATCCCGAGTCCACTTCCATGCAACAGGGGACCCCTCGATCCGCACGGTTACTTGGATCTTCGGGGCAGAGGAAAGGTTGGGGTTGGGGAGGCGAAGTACCTGTAGTGGTTGGTCGGTGAGGTGGTACAACTCGGCGACCTCTTCCATTGTCTCATGTGCGGTGGACGATGCGCGGTACTGGGGGACCGACGATCTCGAATTCCGGGAGCCCTTGGACCGGCAGACCCGGGCGAGGTGTCCCTGCTTTCCGCACCCGTGACAGACAGCGTCCCGGAACCTGCAGGATTTCCGTCCGTGGCCCTCCCCGCAGCTGGCACAGACGGCTCGGTTGCCGGAGTACTTTGCTTGCTCCCTGTTGGCCTGCTGGAACGGCGCCGGCCGGCGTTGTTGGGGTTTGAGGGCGAAGACCTCGTCCGTCTCTTCGTTTCCGGGGCTTGGGCTCCTTCCAACCACCTGCGCGGCCGCGACCGGCCGATCCCCTTCTGCGGCCTCGTGGGCAGTGGCGGCGTCGAGGGCCTCGTCCAAGGTGAGCTTCCGGTGTCCCACCAACTTGCGCCGCAGCTTGGAGTCCGCCAGGCCCCACACGAACTGTGTCAGCAGGTTGTCCTCCACCTTCGGAAACCCGCAGTCCACGGCTAGCGCCCTTAGCGCGGCTAGGAAGTTGGCAATGGATTCCCCTCGGGTCTGGACTCGCCTCTGGAAATCCATCCTCTTGGCCAGGAAGGTCGGCCGGGGGCTGAAGTAGCCATTTAGGACGTCCAGGATTTCCCCAAACGAGCTCTCCAAGGCCGTGCGGGGCACCAAGAGGCTCTTGGCGAGGCGGACGGTTTGGGTGCCGCAGGCGTTCAGGAGGATCGCTCGTTTCTGGTCGGGGTGGCGGATTTCGTTAAGCTCCAAGTAGCTGATGAGCTGGTCGACCCATGCGTCCCAGGTTTCTGGCTGCGACTGGTCGAAGTGCTCCAGTGTTACGTGGGAAGCGGCCATGGTTCTGTCAGGAACGGCGCGCGCCGGGGCGAGCGGTGCGGTGCTGCTCTCGGGGTCAGCGATGCGATGCTCGGCGAGCGGTGCGGTGCTGCTCTCGGGGTCAGCGATGCGTTGCTCGGCGGTGTCCGTTTCGTCGTTCATGGAGTCACAGAAGGCGTTAGAATCCCATCCTCGTCGCCACTGTAAAGTACTGGGTTTCAGGCCTCATGACTCGGACGACGACATAAGAGAAGACGCGTTTATTCGTACTTCACGTAAGACAAAGAACACTCAGTAACGGCCGGAGGCCAACTATATACAGTTAGGGGGGACGGCCCTATATTCCTATTGGCGGGTTTGAATCGCCCGCCAATGCTGCCATTGGTTCACTACTGGCGAGCTCAGGAACCTAGTCCCTATTGTTCTCAGAGAGCGAAGCTTGGCAGTGTTTCGCCAGCTCAGCCCTCTGATCTCAGGACACAACAAATACATACAGTACAAAATAGCTCAATAGTAGCACACTGGTTTCCACACATAAGCACAATCCTTTGAGTGTAATTAATGATCACAGTGTATCAAGAACAGAGTTCTTTAATTTGAAGCGTCCCCTCTGGATACGCTCAGCTGTCGAAGCAGTAGAAATTCCTCAAGGCAACGGTTCCAGCGACTCCCGTTGGTAGCTGGCTTTGGGAAATCGCATCTCACCAGTAGCATTCTCAAGAGCAGAACCAAACCATCTAGGATCAACGCCTGGAGTTTGGCAACCCTAGGTACCTCCATTAGTCTGAGTCAGCCAAGGGCCTCGTGAGACACGTAAGACAGTTTTATCCCAGAGACCATTTGCTGCAGGGCCAGTTGTTTCTGCTGATTTGGGTGTGTTCTTTTAAAATCTCTGTGTTTTAAAACTGCAGTGTGTACATTTTAAGTGGACTGGTATGTTGTGTACCAGATTAGCCACTCGTAGGCTCTGCTGCGACTAGCAGTGCAATCCTGTGCAGAGTTATACCCTTCTCAAGCCCATTGAGCTCAATAGATATAGATCACAATAGATATAGATCACAATAAATTATGGCAGGTTCTTAAAGAGATGGGAGTACTGGACCACCTCACATGTCTCCTGAGAAACCTGTATAAGGGTCAAGAAGCAACAGTTAGAACTGGATATGGAACAGCTGATTGGTTTAGTATAGGAAAAGGAATACGACAAGGATGTATATTGTCACCTTGCTTATTTAATTTATATGCAGAGTACATCATGCGAAATGCTGGCCTGGATGAATCACAAGCTGGAGTTAAGATTGCTGGGGAAAAGATCAATAACCTCAGATATGCAGACGATACCACTCTGATGGCAGAAAGTGAAGAGGACCTAAAGAGTCTCTTGCTCAGAGTGAAAGAGGAGAGCGCAAAAGTGGGCTTGAAGCTCAACTTCAAAAAAACTAAGATCATGGCATCTGGCCCCATTACTCCTTGGCAAATAGAAGAGGAAGTCGTAGAAGTAGTGACAGACTTCACGTTCTTAGGATCCCAGATCACTGCAGATGGTGACTGCAGCCATGAAATTAAAAGACGCCTGCTCCTTGGGAGGAAAGCGATGGCAAACCTAAACAGCATGATAAAAAGCAGAGACATCACCCTGCCAACAAAAGTCCGTATGGTCAAAGCAATGGTACTCCCCGTAGTAATGTATGGCTGCGAGAGTTGGATTATAAGGAAGGCCGAGCGCCGAAGAATAGATTCTTTTGAACTATGGTGCTGGAGAAGACTCTTGAGAGTCCCTTGGACTGCAAGGAGATCAAATCATTCAGTCCTAAAAGAAATCAACCCTGATTGTTCCCTGGAAGGCCAGATCCTGAAGCTGAAACTCAAATACTTTGGCCACCAAATGAGAAGGGAGCACTCACTGGAGAAGACCCTGATGCTGGGAAAGATTGAAGGTCAAAGAAGAAGGGGACGGCAAAGGATGAGATGGTTGGACAGTGTCATCGATGCAACGAACATGAAATTGAGCAAACTTCAGTGGACAGCGAAAGACAGGAGGGCCTGGCGTAGTCTGGTCCATGGGGTCGCGAAGAGTCAGACTCGACTATGCGACTGAACAACAACAAAATGACCCTCTTTAGGACTGCGTTCCAAGTTTGACCATGTCAGATCTCCATGCAAATACTGACTCAGCATCTTCTTACTGGCGTCCTTTTAAACTCATTTGCTGGATTGCCATGTTTTCTTCTTTATTCATGAGGACTGGAAGCCCCAGGACACCCGCCACCGCTTGGTAGAATGGCGGAGAAAAAACGTGGGAGGAAACTGCTTTAGCTGTGATGGCATGATATCACTTCTGGCGTGAAGCAGGAATGGATGCCACTGCATCAGGGCAATGCTCTAGGAAACCATAGAGTTTCAGTGGAATCCTAGAGAATTGCCCTGACACAATAATATCACCTCTGAGTTCGTGCCAGTGGTGGCGTTGCACCTTTGGAGCAACTATGATTTACATCTCATGGCCCCTTCCCAGTGCCCTGCTGTTTTAGCTATAATTACTTGGGCACTGGAGTTTTTTATTCACCTGACACGAGGCATGGGTCCTTCTTTGTTATTGTTTATTGTGCCACCTGTTGTTTTATTTGTTTTATCACTTTTACTGAGCCTTCGGGGAGGGCGGGATATAAATCCAAATAATAAATAAATAAATAGATAAAATACTGTTTGATGAATCTTATGTTGCAAGCCACTCCGAGCACACTCATGGAATAGGGCAGGATATAAATTAAATAAATCATCATCATCATCATCATCATCATCATCATCATCAATAATAATAATAATAATAATAATAATAATAATAATAATAATAATAATAATAATAATAATAATATCTCTGCCCCCCTCCCAAGGCTCCCACTAGTTGCTGTCACTCAGCTGGCAACCCTGTTACTCATGGGTGTCCCATTGTGTTCAGGGGGCTTACTCATGAGTAAATGTGTGTACCCTGCAGTGCCAGTGTCTTTTATTCATTATATTGTAGATATCCTTCCCTTCCTCCAAAGAATGTAACTTCACAACAGCCTTGTTCCAGGAGATCTGGAAATCTAATATATTTTATTAATTAGTTTTGGATTATGTACAGTGATTTGGATTGTGTACATTGATAAATTACTACATGAAGTGAAGTCCCATGTGCCCCTATTGTAGTTTTAGGCTGAATGTCAGCAGATTAGTAAATTATATTAAAATATGTTTTGTCTTTCCTTCTGGTAATTAAATACAACGCATCGTAAATTGCTGTTCTCCCCTAACACGTATAAAAATAAAAGTTCCATAAAGATATGGGGGGATTATCTGGATATGGTTATTGGGCGCCTGATCCAGCAATCTTTGCAGAAGTTCAGCAGATATGGGCCCGACCTCATGGAAACCTTAGACACACTACTTCAGTGATCCCCCAACATAGTGTGTGCCAGTGTCTCATACCAGTGTGTTTCCTGGCCTCTCTTGTTTCTTCCCCAAAGTGTCTCTTCTCCAAACAAACAGCAGGTCCTGACTTTGCTCCCCTTTATTAGAGTAGGAGGTATTTCAGAAGATCTCCTTTATGGCAGCAGGGAGCACCCATTTGGAAAAGCTCCTTCCATCAAAGAAGGATGCTTGGCTTGGAACTTTCTATCATATTGTGGAACCTCTCAGTGTTCTGTGGTTGGACCCAGCCCTTTGGGCATCCATTTTATGATTTGTCCTACCACTTTGGCAGCCATTTTGTTGTGGCCCCCTTAACCTGTTCTCAGATTTTGAAAAGTGCTCACAGGTTCAACAACATTGGGGACCCCCATGCTACCTTGAATTCAGCAATGGAAGAAAGGTGGAATCTCAATGTAATAAATAATTATAATCAACCAGTGAAAGGGGAATGGGAGCAGAATCATATCCACAGGTCCTGCCCCTTTCTAACTGATCTGTATCCTGCATTTTTCAGAAATCGTGTGCATGTAGGTTCCACATGCTAGAGCTGATCAACACCTGGAAATGTGGGTGGAACCAGTGGACATGATCCTCCTTCTGCAAGTTGGTTATCCCCACATGTAGTCATCTGCACAGAACTAGGGTTGTGCCTGTCCTAGAGCCAGAAAGTAGTGATGGGAGAATCCTGAGTAGTGGAAATTAATGATTGACACCATCTCTCTTACAGAAAATGTGAAGGTTTGTCTTCTGATTCTCAACCAACCTTTGGACAGAGGTTATCTCCATCATCTCTGGAGCAGAGGTAAGAAAAGCGTTGCCAATCTCCCCATTTGCTTATTTTTGCTACATCGACTCCGGCTTTGATGTTCTTTCCGTCTGTTCCCTGTGGAGCAGCACTGGCTAATTTTCAGGGGTTTGTCGGGAATCTGGGACCCTGTGATCACTGAGGCGAATCTGCATTACATCATTTCACTCTGCAACTGGGAACTTGCACGCATGAATATCCCCCTACAGCCTGTCCACTCCAAATCACCAATCATGGAAAATTAGCATGCTAGGGAGAAAGCTTGACAAGAACCTTTCTCCTTAATATTTAGTTTTCTGCATGAAGAGACTGTTTCGTATGGAGAAGCAGTCAGTCATGGGAAGGGTCCTGCCTAGGGTTGCCAAGTCCCATCTTCACCCCCAGTGCGGGACTTTGGAGGGTGTTCCTGGAGCGGGTGGGCGGGGCATCCCCGACGGGATGACATCATGTTGGGGACGTCCCCTCTGCCCGCCTGATCTTCTAGAGGTGCTGGCTCCCTGCACTTAAAGGGGCTCCTTTAAATGCAGAGGGCTGGCATTCCCCCCACACACGGAGGACCCACGGAGATCGGGCGCGTGGCCCGCAGCCACCCCTCTCCCTCCTCTCTCTCAAGAGAGAAGGGAGAGGGGTGGCTGCGGGCGCTGGGGATTGGGGGCGGGTGGTCAGCTGGCTGGTGGTGGGTAGAAGCCCCCAAAAGTGGGGGACTCCTGCCAAACTGGTGGGGTTGGCAACCCTACTCCTGCCCACAGCCTGAGATGGGTTTCAGATTTACCACCTCGCTGAGAACCAGGCCAGGGAACGATACCCTTTGTGACATGATATCGTAACTGTGTTCATTACAGGCAAATGTTGCATTTCTTATATCGGAGGTCACTTTATGGACTGAATGGGCAGGGAAGGATTTTTGTGGGGGAAATAAAAGCCTCCCCAGAGTGTCTCGAGATTCTTGAGTTTGTAATAAACTGCAGTGAATCAATGCTGCATTTAAAATTTAGGGGGAATGTGTTTTTGAAAGGTCACCAACAAAGTGTGCCGGTTTAATTACAAGAGAAGAGAGCTTGTAACCTTTTATCATCCACAGCGGGTTTCTTTCTTTCTGGTTTTTTTCCCCCTCCCCTTCCCTGCTATAGGTTTGTATGATTTGAATAAGCGACGTCGAGCTCAGAGCCTTCGGATATATATAAGTCATGAGAGGCTCGCAGCTATTTCCTCTTTCCATGGGAAAATCAATGCCGGGTCGGAATGCTCGCCTGCGAGATTCTTACAATATTTCAGAGCAGAGCCAAAAGCCTCTTTCCAGCAGTCATTTATTGAGTTTCCGATAACCGGACAAAATTGAGAGCGGGGCTGCGGCAGGATTTTCGGTGTGATTAAGAAAACAGTAAAACTTGGCTTGTTGCAAAGCGCCCCCCCTCCCCCGAGCTGTTTTTGAGAAGCAATGTAATGGGCGAGGCTTGGTTTGCATCCCCGCGCTCTGTTGCTTAGGAGTAAGCCCATTTCACCAAAGTGAGAAATACTATGGCTGGCCCAGGCTGGCCCGATCCCATCGGACCTCGGAAGCGAGGCAGGCTCAGCCCTGGTCAGGACTTTGGCTGGGAGGGCACTGGGGGGGTCCAGGATGGTTACATGGAGGCAGGCAATGGTTAGCCACAATTGAGCGTCCCTTGCCTTGAAAACCCCACGGGGTCACCATGAGTCCGCTGCGACTTGACGGCACTTTAGACGCGCACAGCAGTGTCTCGCACTGGGTCGTGAGAGTGTCGGGGACATCCCCATTGCTCAGCTTCATTCCCCTCTTCCAGTCTGCAGTATGGGAATCATAATAATGACCTCTCTTCCCTAGCGAGTCCTCCTTACACATTCTTGGCCCACTTAGATCATTAACAAAGTTGTCAAGATCTGCTTCCCGAGCCCTGCTGCTGTTTGTGCTCACACTTACAGAGGGGGAAGCAGGTGGTGGCTACAGACTGGGTATCTTCAGTGGCGGCACCTCACCTTTGGAATGCCCTCTCCTTCAAGGGTAACTTGTCTCCGACCTACTAGCCCTGTTCACATATTACAATGAACTTGTATACAACCTGTGTATACGTGTGTATGCCTGATTGTAAGAAAAAGCCAATGTACATTCACTTTATAAACAAAATTGAGCACCAATTCCTAGATACCTTTGGGGTTTCTGTTACTTGTTCAGCTGTATATATGTACAAGAAGAGGGACCCGCGATATTCCCGGGGGGGGTATTCCCCCTGGTTCCCGGCCTGCGGAAGCAGGAGGACCTCAGGGCTGAGGAGAAAGCAGCCACAGGTAAGTTCCCCCCCGACTCCGGTGGCAACGTCTAAATGGCTTCCAGGCACCGGGTTGCCAATCTCCTCCCCCTAGCTCTGCCGCCGATCTCTTTCCTCCCCCTGGACCCGTCAATCTCTCCTCCCCCCCAGCTCCGTCACCAATCTCTCCTCCCTCCTGGCTCCAGCGGTGAGGCCTAAGTGGCTTCCAGCCACTGGACCCATCGATCTCTCCTCCCCCCTGGCTCTGGCAGCGAGGGCTGAGTGACTTCCAGCTGCTGGCCGCTGCAGAGTTCCCAGAGCGTTCTCTGCACATGCACAGGGAACGCTCTTTTACTTTTGTGGGGATTTAAATATCCCCCGAGGACTTTTTTCAACTTTTTAGATTTTCCTGCACACCTGGAGACCTCTCCAAGTGTGCAGGAAACTCTCTCTGCCCTCCAAGTGCCCCCGATGTGCGGATTTAGATATCCACATGGAGGGGGCAACTTGGCTATTAGATATATAGATGTACATATAAGGAAAAATCAAGTGTACCCTATGCGCTGGTTGTACATACATTCACTGTAATTTGTAAACAGGTTAAAGTCTTTTAGTTGCCAGGCCAAAACGTTTCTTTCCATCTGTCTTTTTAGATGAGGGGTTCTATCCTTTTAAGGTATTTTATGGTCTCTTCTAGCCGGTTTTATGGATATTTTAAGGCTTCTCAGTGGGAATTTGGGCTGTTTTTATGTCCCTGGCTTTTTTCTTTTAATGTCTTGCTTTTTTGTATTGATGATATATTATTTTTTATGGTTTTCATTGTAAGCTGTCTCAAGTGCTGGGGGGGGCTGGGGGCGGGCAACAGTGGGAGGGCTTCTAGTGTCCTGGCCCCACTGCTGGACCTCCTGATGGCACCTGGTATTTTTGGCCACTGTGTGACAGAGTGTTGGACTAGATGGGCCATTGACCTTATCCAACATTGGCTTCTTTTATGTTCTTATATAAGCAGGTCCGCGAAGAGGCTGTATACGAATTCTCTAACTAAATTCATAAAAATGTGATTGATAGAAACAAGGTAAACAGAGAAGTTAAAATTACCTTAATGCAAAATATCAGCATTGCCGCTGTGCGTTAGACACCTGCTGTTGATGATAATTGCCTAACTAGCTGTGAAGTTCTGTGCAGAGTTTCTCCATTCTAACACCACTGAAAAATTAATAGTTTTAGGCTGGGATAAATGCGTGTAGGACATTTCCTGGGAAATAAGCCGCACAGAGCTCATGGCTAGGCCAGAAAGGAAGCAGGAACAGGAAGCGAGAAGGCAGCAGGGAACAGGTGCCAGCTTTAGGAAGTGGGGTGAGGTGGGAAGCCGGACTGTTGGGAACCACCTCTCTTAGTCTCCCACATTCCTTCGGTTGATCTGGATTACATCAGATGACATTTCCTTTGGTGTCTGAAGAGGGAATCCTTGATGGGCGGGGTCTGCTGCTCTATAATCTTTAGTGCAGAAGTGTCAAACATGCAGCCCGGGGGCTGGATCAGGCCCCTGGAGGGCTTCCATCAGGCCCGCAGTGGAACTGGCCATCTCCTGCTTCCAGTTCTGCTGCTGCATCATCGCTTGCTTCGCCAGACTCTCTCATTCACTCAGCCATTTCATGTTTTAACCCGGGTCCTGGACTCAGAACTCTGAGAATGAGATTTCTGTGATGAATGTCAATAAGTCAAAAGTAGGTTTGCAGCTTACAGAGCTAATGTTTTAATCATGTTTTTATTTTTATTTTTTTAAATAATCTTTGTGTTTGTGTCCTTTATAAAGTTTATATCTCTGCTACCTGACATTACATTTTATGACATACATTGCCCGGCCCAACACGGTCTCACTTATGTCACAGCTGGCCCTCACAACAAGTGAGTTTGACACCCCTGCTTTAGTGGGCAAATCTCTGTGTGTGGCCCACTGTCTGTTTCCTAAAGCTCTTCCTGGGTCCCAGGCACCCTGATTGTGAGCTTGCTGGGAAAGCTCAGCCTGATGGCTATGTGAGCATGTCTGTTGGCAGAAATACTGGCAGGATGCCAGGGGCTGCAGACCCACCAGCTGATTACGGACAGACTGCCCTTTCAGGGTGTTGGCATGGTACACGGTTGCCAGGAGGCCAAGGTAAGCATCGTCTATGTCGACTGGCACTCTGGCAGCCGTGTCATTTTACCAGGAGATGTCAGAGGCTGAACCCAGATCCTGCTGCGTGCAAAGCCGGTGCTCTACCAGTGAGCCATAGACCCACCCCCAAATTAAACAGATTTTAAAACAATTTTCTTATTAAAAACCTATAATAACATTTCCACCCATTATAGTTTTTTCATGTAATAACTTTTCCATCCAATATGCTCTCTCAGCCCCACCTATCTCACACGGTGTCTGTTGTGGGGAGGGGAAGGGAAAGGAGATTGTAAGCTGCTCTGAGACTCCTTCGGGCAGTGAAGGTATAAATCCAATCTCCTCCTCCTCCTCCTCCTCCTCCTCCTTCGATTTAGCTTTTTGCTGAGTTCCAGCTTCCCCCTACAAAACTCCTGGCCTTTCCCACCTCAAGATGATGGGCTGGATCTAAGCACACTTTCTCATCACATGAGTATGTGATGCTTCTCTGCAAAAACCTCTCACGCATTGGTACGAGTCTCAGAAGTATTGCTTGTTGTACCAGCAGGTACTTGTCTTTTGATCAGTGTTGCCAGATGAATAGCCCACTTCTTTACCTGTTTACTGAGAAGTAATTCTGTAGTTGAATTTGCTGTAGCTTACCCCCAAATGAGTATGCCTAGGACAGCGGCTCTAGAACATTAAAAAGCTCAGTAAAGGGGTTGAGCTTTCACTATCAGGGAATTCTTTGAGAGGGCATTGTTGATATCAAAGCGACCTTCTTCTACTGATAAGGAGTGGTAAAGCTAGCCAACCACAGTATGCAAGAAGGAACTTGAAACCAGAAACTACCTGTCTGCTTCTGTTTTCATTGCTCTAATCTTAGGTATTAAAGTAGAAATAAAATGTTATCCTGTAGCTGAATAGCACACCATTAGAGGGATAACGTGTTACATTAATCTTGCTTTAGCATAAGGTGAGCTACAGATGTGATGCACACTTTCCCACATTCGTAGAATTGGTTCTGCATATGTATCTTGAGTGGGTATATTTTTCCAGTTGATTTTCCTTAATCAGAAGACCAGAAAAAAGGACCTGAAAAAGAGCCATCTCAGTTCAAGAACTTTCACTAAAGGGTGCTACACAGTTAGTCCAGTTCTATTGATTGGTTACTTGGTTGGAAGTACTTCTGTGGACTTCATTGGAGCCTACTGTCAAGTAATAAGAGGGAAAGGGCTGTGGGTCACTGGTAGAGTATCTGCTTGGCATGCAGAAGATCCCAGGTTCAATCCCGACATCTTCTCCATTTAAAAGGCTCAGATAATGGCAGGTGATGTGAAAGACCACTACCTAACACCCTGAAGAACCTCTGCCATTCTGAGTAGACAATACTGAACTTGATGGACCAAGAGTCTGATTCAGAATAAGGCAGAATAATGTGTTCAGTTGTGAATAGAATTATAGGCCAAGGCCATTAAAAGGTCATGAAGGGCCCTGACCTGGATAGCCCAGGCAACCCCGATCTCGTCAGATCTCGGAAGCTAAATAGGGTCCACTCTGGCAAGTACTTGGATGGGAGACCTCCTTGGAATACCAGCAGTCAGGAGGCGGGGGCAGGCTTTACTCAGCCACCTCTCTGAATATCCTCCAGGCTCCCAGTAGGGGTCAGTCAACAGAGGTCACCATGACTTCCAAGTGTGTGCGTGCACACACACACACACACACACACACATGCACATATAAAAAATACAAAAAAGGCCCTTGAGGGGGAGCTGTGGCTCAGTGGTAGAACATCTGGCTGGCATGCAGAAGGTCCCAGGTTCAATCTCCGGAATCTCCCGTTAAAAGGACCAGGCTGTAGGTGATGTGAAAGACCTCTGCCTGAGACCCTGAAAGGCTGCTGCCAGTCTGAGTAGACAATACTGACATTGATGGACCAAGGGTCTGATTCAGTATAAGGCAGCTTCATGTGTGTGTTCAGATAGACTAAATAACTTACATATTAAAATTGGTGCCAAAGGTCAATTACTTATATTAATATGTGTCTAGGCCTTTATATTGGTTCTTCTGGTGGTGCGTATTTTATAGAACTTTTGGTAAGAGAGAGGAAGTTATGGAATAAAGTTTGTCCATTTGGGTCCTATAGACTTGCGTGAAGATACATTCCCTCCAAATGAAACATATGAAGGTGCCCTATCTCAGCGTACACCATTGGTCTATCAAGTTAAGTATCATCTGCTTTGACTGGCATCATCTCTCCAGGTTCTCAGGTATTTCATATTACCTGCATCCTCATCCTTTTAAATGGAGATGCCGTGGATTGAACCTGGAACCTTGTGCGTGCCAAGCAGATGCTCTACCACTGAGGCACAACCGCAGTCCTATCAACACACCACCACAGTTAACCACCATGTTTATACTAGGCCCATGTGGACAATGATGAGCCTACTTCCCTGCCATGTGCTGAAATCTTAAAAAATAAAATGTTGTTTGTTTAAAAAATGTGTAATTAGTATTCTGTGTTACTTAAAATACATAGGAAACAATGAATAATTAACAGTTTTTCTTCGTGATGCTTTGATGTGCTGAACCCTACTGATCTTTAGCTCAGAGTAACAGAGACTTGCTTTGAAGTGCTTGTGGAAAACCTAATAGATGGTTACAGCAAAAGTATACATTTTTTAAAAAACGGAGACCATTGTGGAGCTTTCTGCTGTTGAACTGAAACACAGCTCTCATTAAGCTACTTGTGCAGTTAAAAGGGGAAGTGTTTGATGGTATATATCCTGTTGGCATCAAAGTTCTTTGGGTTTTTTGAAGATGTTTGGAACATGTGGCTAAAGGGATTCTGAGTGTGACCAGTGCAAAAATTGGGCTGAGCAGGGTATAGAAGAGATTGACATTTCAAATAGCTTATTTTCATCTGTCTTGGGAATTGCCCTTCCAAAACCATGTTTCTTTAATTAACTTTGGATAGAGTAATTTTAGAGAGATGCAAAGGATTCTCCAGACAAAGGAATGCCGATGGAAACTGTAGCGCTATGGGATGGATCTGAGGGATCTGTTCTGCTAGCAGGACTACTGCCTGCTAGGCAAAGGGGACTTGTCTTGCCGCAAAACACTTGGGCAATGCATCTTGTGCCTCCTCTAGCAGAATGGGACTGCAGGATCCAGTCCTACATGGGTAGAGCTCTTGCATTCTCTTCTCAGAGTGGGATACTGGCTGTAATGCTCTACTGTATACATTTATTTTATTTTATTTGGACTTCTATCTCGCCCTCCCCGCAAGCAGGCTCAGGGTGGGTTCCAACAATATAAATGCAATATATAATACAATTAAAACCACTTAAAACAACAATATAAAATAGCACAAAATTCTAAAATACCATGTAAATTCTGATCAGATGTCTTAGCGATTAAGATGGAATGAAGAATCCAGGCCACCGATGGGGGGGCCAGCCAGAGGGAGGGGACATCCACTGCCTCAACCAAAGGCCCGGTGGAAGAGCTCTGTCTTACAGCTGCCTTCTCATGTGATACTTTATCTATTGATTTTGATGTAGGTAGTCAAGAGTAATCTTTTGCTTTCTTTTAACCCTCTTCCACAAGCCTGTCCCTCGTCCAGTAAGAATTGGATCTCCCTGTACAGAGCTGTAAGAGATAAACGCCGCTCACCACAAGTGTACCACCACTAGCATGGTGTACCACCACTAGTCTCCATGCTTGCTTCCCGTCTTCTTGGTCATCGTGGAAACTGGCAAGAAAACTCACAGTGCACCTGGAGGTGTCTATTGAGTGAAATATTTTCAGACCTTACCTTACAGATCTTGCCTATACCAGTTGCTGTGCAAAAGCAGTTTTTAGCCGTCTCCACATGGGGGCGGGGCTTGCATTTAAATCAGCCTCATCATGTACCACTGTGCTTGGGATATCATTAAAATATGCAGCAGCCTGCCACTGTCTGTTTTAACTTTCTCTACTGCTGTAACTGCATCTGAAAGATCCTGTTTTCGCAACCACAGGTTACTAGAGCTCCACTGCAGTGAGAAGTAACACAGAGTATGTTGTAGGTAACATAATTTCTCGATAAAACAGTAGGGTTTTGGGTTTTTTTAAAGGGATGGATCCAGTTGTTGATTTATGCAAATCCTTGAGAAAAGCACACAGCATCTATATTTATACTGGCATTGGCTTCAGCCTAGCAGTTTTATCGGCATCGTTAATAGCTTTTTTTGAACATGGGATGCTATTTTATGGGCGTTTTGCTCTTCTGTCAACACTAGACCTTTCAGACGTCTGATTGTTTTATAACTTTGGCTCTAATAAATGAAGAACTTAATCATGGAATGTTTAACTAGGCTATAATGGCCACAACTTTATCAAGATTCTTGATTGATGGAATACCTTTCGTGTGCATGCTGCCTCTAGAAAACCTTTCAATACATTTTAATTGCAAGAGGCTGGCTCATTTATTTGTTGTTGTTTTATTCGAAACAGCTGACTATTGCACATAGAAGGTCAGACCAGTAAAACTATTGCACACGATGCATCTCCCTCAGTGCTGGTGTTTTGGGTCTGAAGGGGAGGGTCTTCTTGTCCCCAAGTGAGCTACATGTTGGTGATGATGACAATGTAACGATCAGTCCTATCAAATACAGTGCTATGAGGAGGACCTGTATAGCTCAGCACTTTGCTTGTATGAAGCCCCATATTCAAAACTTGGCGTCTCCATGATCTCAGAGAGCAGAATTGGGTTCAACCTCTGCCTAGGAATCTGGACAGCTGTTGCCCGAGACAGTAATATGCTAGGTGCATCAGTGACCTCACTACATCTAAGACAGCTACATGTGTTCAGCATGATCCATTGAGTAATTGTCTTCCATCTGTTTTTCTTTCTATAGCATGTCAAGGAAGTGCAACACTAGCCCATGCTGTGTGTCTACAGAGCACATAAGAATTTGCTTCCCAGAGAGTTACAGCTCTCCTACAGTCATCTGCTATGATGGTGTCTGCACCATGTGGGACATGGAAAGGGGATGTCTCTGATAACCCCAAGAATACAAGATGGGGGCATAATGTGTCTGCTAACTCCAAGACAAGCCCTCTCTCCAGCCACAATAGTCCTCTTGCTTGCCTCATCCAGAAAGTTTTTCTAGACATTTTTGTCACCCTGTACCAGGATGTACAAGGACGTTTGCCCTGACCTGGGTAGCTCAGGCTAACCCGATCTCATCAGATCTCAGAAACTAAGCAGGATTGGCCCTGGTCAGCATTTGGATGGGAGACCACCAAGGAAGTCCAGGGGTGTGATGTGGAGGCAGGCCATGGCAAACCACCTCTGAACGTCTCTTGACCTGAAAACCCCACGGGGTTGCCATAAGTTAGCTGTGACTTGATGCCACTTCCCTCCACCACCGGGATGTCTGTCCTGATTTGGATAGCCCAGGCTAGCCCGATCTTATCAGATCTTGGAAGCTAAGCTGGATCGGCTGTGGTCATTATTTGGATGGGAGACCACCAAGGAATTCCAGGGTCACTACACAGAGGCAGGCCACTTCTAAATGTCTCTAGTGGTATTTAATAGCTAGACTTTTCTCCACTGTGAATTTGTGGGGGATGGGGAATGCTCAGTGGTAGAGCATCTGCTTGGCATACAGAAGTTCCCAGTTTCAATCCCCATCACCTCCAGTTAAAAGGACCAGATAGGAGGTGATGTGAGAGACCTCTGCCTGAGACCCTGAAGAGCCACTGCCAGTCTGAGTAGACAATACTGACCTTGATGGACCAAGACTCTGATTCAGTATAAGGCAGCTTCATATGTGTTTGTTTTGCCAAATGCCTCAAGGTATATTTGCCAATATAAGGAAGATTCAAAAGCTTGTCCCAATTCCAGAAAAACATCAGGAATGTAAGGGCATTCAAGGATTCCCTGTTGCACAACAGCTTATAGGTACAGAAGAATCCCTGAAGTATCCTTCTCCCCTTCCTTGGATAACCTTGCTGCTTACAGGAATCTCAGAAACACTACCACTGCCAGAAAGCTTAGTCCCTGAGCTCTGGAAAGACAGAAGAGGCATGGTCTTGGGGTATGTACTAGGTTCTTCCACAGCTGCAAGGGATATGCCTATCCATTGGGCTGGCAGTTGATGGGAGGGGAAGACCACATTTTTGAGCAGAGGAGTGAAATGTACTTCCAGAGCAGAAGTAGGCAAGCCAGACTGTACATTCTAAATAGTTGCATACCAGACCATTCCTCTCAGCATGCAGGGTTAGTTTTCTGCATAGGCAACCCAACCGAGCACCGCTGAGGACAGTGGCATGGGAGAAGGGGGCAGATGTGGCTTATGGTCATCATTGGCTTTTGGCCGCACACAGTGGCCAGCTGTGTTGAACATGAGCTGGGGGTCGGTTTGCCCTCGTTGTGTCCAGCCAAGCACAACCACCTTTCCATTTCTTTCCTAGACCGCCAAGATTGTCAGGTAGGCATGGCATTTGGGGTGGGGGCACTTGTGGATTGCCTGTCCTTGGTCTAGAGGTCTGCTAATGGTTCCCATTTCACTGACTTTCTCCCTGGGAAGGGCAAAACCAAATGAACTTGGCAGGAGATGATACTATAGCTTGCTTTCTCCAGTGAATTTATGTAGCAAGTGATGTTTTTGAAAGCCTCACTTTCCCCCAAATCTCTTTAATTTTATTGCCTTCTCTTTTCATTTCTGAAACCAAAGGAGTTTCATGTTTAGTCTGGATTCTCAATACTTTACGGTTCTCTGACACAGCTTGCATCTGCCTTCTAAAGTGCTTTCATAAGACCGCTTATTCCGCAGAGGCGGAAAGAGATAAGTGCACTGACATGGTTCATCGTCATAAAAACTGTTTGCTGAAAGCACTCTCCCCACTCCCATAATTTAAATCACAACACCTAATTAATTCATGGGATTTACTACTCCAAGAGGAGGTAATGGCCAATAGTGGAAGAAGAGGAGGAGGAGGAGGAGGAGATTGGATTTATACCTCGCCTTCACTACCTGAAGGAGTCTCAGAGCAGTTTACAATCTCCTTTTCCTTCCTCTCCCCACAACAGACACCCTGTGAGTGAAGTGGGGCTGAAAGAGCTCTTTCAAGAACTGCTTTTATGGAGGAATGGGGAATCAAACCTGGTTCTCCCTGATTAGAGTCTGCGCTCTTAGCCATTATACCAAACTGGTTTACAATCCCTTTCCCTTCCTCTCCCCACAACAGACACCCTGTGAGGTAGGTGGGGCAGAGAGAGCTCTGAGAGAACGGCTCTGTGAGAACTTGTGACTGACCTAAGGTCATCCAGTTGGCTGCATGTGTAGGCGTGGGGAATCTCCAGATTAGATTCTGCCACTCTTAACCACTACACATTATCTTATCTGACAAATGCATGGAGAAAAGATCCATCAAGACAAAGGTATTAGCTATAATAACTAACTGCGAGTTTCACGGACAGAAACAATATGCTGCTGAATTCCAGAAGCTAAGGGTAGAGAACAAGGAGTGGACTTAGTATCCTGGAAGACATTTTGCTTGGATGTTTGTTGTAGAGAGCATGATTGGCTACATGTTGGGTCTAGTGGCACCTTAAAGGCCAACAAAATTGGTGGTGGGGGGACGACAATCTTCTGAGAGTCAAAGTTCCCTTTGTCAGATACTATCTGAGGAAGGGAGCCAGGATTTTGTGGCTTGTGGGGCAAATTTTTTTCTGGTGGGGCTCAAGTTCTCAGTCCAGAAAGAAAAGCCATTTAGCCAAGAGAAGGCTGTGACCAGGATAGATTTCTAAACTGCAAGTTGTCAACCGCTTCAGATGACAGTTCTCAGCCGCTGCAAGTTAGTCACTTCTGCCAGCCTAAGCAACAATCCTGATAACAAGCCAGCAGTCAAGAAAGCTAAGACATAGGCAGAAAAACTCTCTTAAAGGAGACCAGTTTCTTGACACAGAGTTAGAAGGGATCCCAGAGGTCACCTACTCCAACCCCCTTGCTCAGTGCAGGAATTACTCAACTGCAGCACCCCACTCTGCTTAAAGGAGCACATGCATTTGAAAAACGTTTTAAAGTGATTGGAAAAAGCATTCACAAGAGACATTCTTGTGGGGCTGTGCTTTGAAGAAAGGGGGTGGAGGCCCCCAAAAGCCCCACCGTAGCTATGGGCCTGATGGGAATTTTGATACTTGAAAGCTTAGACACCCTCAAACTCTTGTTGGTGCCTGAGGTGCTACTAGACTCGAATCTAGCTGTTCTTCCACAGGCCAACACAGCTACTCCCTGAAACTTGATGACATGGTCTTTGGTCAGGCCCAGTAGGGCGAGTTTTATGTCCTCTTTCAAATCGAGCATAATGGTGAGCTGCTACTAAGTATGCCTGAGGCCTAGTTCACACGTTACGTTTGTAGCGTGGTTATCATCAGCAAAAAGAAGTCCATCCTGGTTAGAAGCAACATACCATTGGAAAAGAATGAGATTCTCGTCACACGGGGAGTCCATACTATGGCTGCGTTCAGAACACATTGTGCATGAATCTGGATCATAGCTAGGCTTGCGTACATACCTCGTGCCTGCCTCATCGGGTCTTGCTTGGAGTGTAATGAAGGAATCCTGGTTGAACACAATAAATGAATAAAAACTGGTTACCTGTTACACAGCGCCAAGGAGGTCCAGGATTGCTGTGTAGAAGCAGGCAATGGTGAACCACCTCTGAACGTCTCTTCCCTTGAAAATCCTACGGGGTCACCATGCATTAGCTATGACTTGACGGCACTTCACACCACCACCTGCTATGTACCCAGTCAGGTGCCCCAGGATTACTGGCAATTGTTTTAACTCCATTAGCTAGAATAAAGCCATAGTTCGACGTTCAGGTGCAAGAGTAACTCCAGTTATCCTAGGTGCTTCCATTTGTATGTGGCAGTGAACAAAATAAATTCTAAAGCAGGAATCTTTCATTGATCTCTATCTGAGAAGGAGGAAGCAGGAGAGCGTGAGCTCATTTCATACATAATAGGGGATTCCTGTTGGAGTAATGTAATATTTGAATACAGCATGTATCATTCCTGTGCCGCTTTGAGCCCCTTCAGTGAAGGGGAATGCTAATGCTAGTATAGTTGGTGTATCACCTAGCTTCTCCAGATGATCAAAGAAGCCCATGTTTTATTGATGAAACATGGTGATTGCAACCATGGCGGTTCACAGTGGCAACGATGAGGATAGCGGAGGTTTGCAGTGACAACCACACTGGAAATATAATGTATGAATCTGGTCTCAAATTAAGTGTTAAATTGAGTTCAGTCCTTGTGCTAAGGTTGTGCTGAGCACACGTTTGTTGGCAGCCGGATGAACAACATTCACCACAATTCTAAACCAAGCATCTCCTACATACTTGGCATGTAAAAGTCATATTGATGGTTGTCAGAATTGGGTCCATATCCAGGGGGAGGAATGCAAGCACTCACCATGTAACTTAAGGCACACACACACAAAAATAATAATAAAAGAATTCAAAAAACGACATCAGGTTTCATAGAATATTTGCAAAAGCAGAAACCATTCTGAAACACAAACAACAGCAAAAGTTAAAAGGGAAGCCACTGGCAAGTAATAATCAAAAGACCGGCTTACGGACATAATCAAAACAGTTGTTTCATGAACTGTAGACAGTTCCTTAAAAGTGACTTGTTGTTCCAGGTGGAGGGAAAAATGCTTCTGCATTGGCAGCATTTATCAAGTCCCGTCCCGGCAGAAACTCCATGTGCCTCCTTGCACGAGGAAAGTGTCCCCAGCCAGCCTGTGTCAAGCTGCCAGGTGCATGCAGTTAACAGCCAGCCAATTTCTCTTGAAACCGGCCAGGTCTCAATCTGTAAGGACTTACAGCGAATAGTTAATAAGAGCTGTAATATCTATAGGCTTCCCAACAGCTAATCCTTACAGTGGTGTAAAGTGCCATCAAGTCACAGACAACTTACAGCAACTCCATAGGGTTTTCCAGCCAAGAGAGAAACAGAGGTGGTTTGCCGTTGCCTGCCTCTGCGTAGCAACCTTGGACTTCCTTGGTTGTCTCCCATCCAAGTACTAACCAGGGCCGCCCCTGCTTAGCTTCTGACTTCTGACAAGACCAGGCCAGCCTGGGCTATCCAAGTCAGGGCAATTGGCAAACAGTTATTGGAATCGATTGGATTGAGGGTTGAACAAAACTTGGTTTCTACTATCAGGGGCAGGTAAACCTAGTTTATACTAGCCAGTTGCCATGAAAGTCGGCAGGAAGGGTTTCCATCCTCAACAATCCTTCCGGGACCCCGGTCATATGGGCCAGAAAATGTGTGTGTGGGGGGAGGCGTGGCTGTTCGTCCCGGAGCAAAATAAGGTGTGGTAGCCCGATCACATGGTCTGCCAGGTTGCCACGCTCCAGCTCCGAGCACTGATCACATCGCGTCGCTGCAGTGCGGTGAAAAAGTGGTGCAGCAGAGCATGCAAGCCGCACTGTTGTAATGTGTGCATGCGCTGTTGGGGGGGGCACTGTTGGTGTCTTGCGTGTGCGCATGCGCCATTTGGTGTTGGTGCGCATCCCATGGAAACCTACAACATCCGGTTTGCCCCGGGACATGGGTGGGCATTGGATGCTGTGGGATACTGGTGCTCCCGCGATCAGATGCCGGTCTTTGCCCCGGGGTTTCCAGAAACTAGTGCTCCTTTCCTCATAGTTTTTTATTCCGCAGCTTCGGAGGGAAGCTGCGGGTTGGCCACGGGAGTGCTACGCCTCCCAGATGTGCCTGTGTGATCCCATCCGGAAACCCCGCAGGGCTACTGTGTCTTCGGCAGGGCAAATGCTCCGTGTGACCGGGACCTGAGATTGCCTAACATTCTCGGCTACCTATATTTTATATAATAGTTCCTGCCAACCCAGTTTACGTGGTGTTATGTAGGGGGTTTATTCATTATGGTAGCTCAACCTGTGCTCACTGATAACACATTCCAAGCATAAACAGGGCATATTCATGCAAACATTGATTATGTGATAGTCATGGGAAAAGAGCTTAAAATCCTTTGCTTCCATCCTCCCAGAAGTGATTTATAAGAAAGTAAGCCAATTTCATAATCTGGTTTGAACATATAGGATCACGGTAGGATCACTCTCAGTCTGTCTTGAGAAACTTGAGATAACAGTGGAATTCCTTAGCTATAGGAGCTGGTATTTAAGAATAAAAAGAATCAGTATTGCCCTATATGAAGTATTTCCTGGTTTCCAGATATCAGAATGGAGTTCCACAGAAACTTAGGGTAGAAGAGCATGCTCCTCATATTCTTCCTTGTGTTCAGAGCCTGGGCACCACTTCTCCTGTGCCAGTTGGGGGAGGCAGGGCACAATTTGCAGTAGAAAAGCAAATAGAAGGGCACTTCATCCTTCTTTTACCCATACCTGAATCTCAGCCCCACACACAATTCCCCACCCATCCACACTAGCTGCTGTTCTAACACCCTGTTTTTCACATCTGACTTTCCATTGCAAACATAGTTCTGGAATCTTTGTGTGGAGGAGGGTCAGCTTCAAGAAAGGGCCATGGAGGGCAGGGGACAACACCCAGAGGAAAAGTCAAGTATCTTCCTCCTTCTGTAAGCTTTCAAATAGGAAGCTGAAGCAGTATGGGACCTTAGAAGCTCAGTTTTTCAGGCTGTAGGTAGGACAGGCATCTGGTTGGCCTGGTTTTGGTGTAGGAAGTTTGGCTTCAGGACACATGGTTTGGATTGAGTTTGCCATGGACATCTGGGAGCCAGAGAGTCAGGGATTCTGGGGCTTCAACCAGGAGCCTCAATCTGGGATTTAGCTTGGAGCCAAAACAAATGTGATGGAGGTTAAGTCTGGTTAAGTAAATTGCACATGTAAAGTTAAAGTGTGGGTTTTTAAAAGAGAAACGACATGTCCTTGAGCACCCAATAGTTTGATATCTTTTCAAATGGCTAACAGCAGTGTAGAGATTACAATTTTCAACCACAAAACCAAGAGGGGATTGAACACAATTTGCCCTTAACAGATTGGTGTAGATCTGTGATCTACATTTTACATCACATCAGTTGAAATGCTCTAAGACTGAGCCAGGTTATCCTTTTCATTTTTTTTGTTTCTCGATAGATCCCCTTGATTGTCACTGAGTTTTCTGTTCTGTCAGGCTGTAATCCTAAGAACACTTTCCCATTGAATAAAATGGGACTTACATATGAGTAGACCTACTTAGGTACGCCCCCTTAGTGTTCCAAGTACCAAGATAAGTTCTAGCGAGGTCAAGGTTGGTACTGGTGAAGCTTTAATGTTGTTTCAATTTATTTTATTACTCTTATGCAGATATGTAGGGGCAGGTAACATTTTTGTTTTCGACATGTGTCATTTTTGCAGTGAGAGATCTCGCCGTTAGCTGGCTACCATTTGTCAGTCTGAGAGCATCTGTCCCATTTTCATAGATTACTTAAATGCAAATGGGCAGATATATAGAATGCAGTTTCTCCTTTATTATTACTGTCTGTACAGCAAAAAAGGCATAAAGCTGTCTCTCCCCTTTTATCCGCTCAACCTGACATCAAGCCTAACTGTGTTCTCATTAGTGTTTGGCTGTCATGTACGGAAGATGAACTTATAAACTTCGTTCAGGGCATAAAGGCATTAACGATTTCGGCAGCATTCCTCATTCAAGGGCTTATCTCTAGAAGTGGCAGAACATTTACTTCCAGAGCACGCCACTAAAACAGGAACGAGCGTGTAAAAGGTGCCATTGCAGAAGGGTAAGCATCCACATCCATTCATATTACAGAATTTGTCTCAGAGTATGGTACTGTTAACAACAAAGGGGGCTCATACCGCTTTCCTGTGGGATACCAAATTCCAGAGTTAGCTTCTATCCTGACCTGTTACAAAGAGGATGAAAGAGAGGGATGGAGAGAGAAAAAGAAACTGGAGACTGAACTCACCTTTAAAATATCTGTTATTTGCAGACATAATAGCAGAACATATTGGAAGCAAACAAGCTCTTGAAGCAGGCAGCACCACTGATAGTTCTTCATAAGATCCGGAAGAGCAACAGGATAAATCCCTGCAACCTCCTCCCCAAAGCTACTTTCTATTCAGTCCATTCCAGCTAAACTCCCACCTTTCTGTCTCTGCCTGCCCACATTCAAACGACTCTCTTTTCCCCTCCCACTAGCCACAAGCTGTGACATTCCAAACAAGTGGAGAAAGAGATTTCGAGTTATCAAGAAACCTTTTCTAATAGCCCGTCATCACCTAACTGGTGTCTAAGGAAAATAGAACATTGTTAACGGGTCATTCAGAATCAAGGCACCCAGCCTTAAAAACACTAGTTCCTATGATGAGTGTGGCTTTCTTTAATGACCCATAAATTAATATATAAACAAGTTTCTAGAAAGGCAGCAAAAGATTCCGGCACTCCCACTTCTGAAGAAAATGGACTTTGGCAAAGGCTTCTTTGAATGTGATGGTGTTCAGAATGGATGGAAAGAATGAGGGAAAATAGGATTTCCTCGGTTCTGTTCCCTCTGGGAGTCAATCTTTATATTCTTGGGGCTTCGCACCAAGAGGAGAACAGCCTTCCTGCCATCTCACCTCTCTTTCCTCTGCCAAATTTTTTTAACTGATTTTTTTTTTCTTGGCATCCATGGAGATTTCATACACAGGAGAATGAACTTTCTGGTCTGAAAATGTTTAATGTGCTATGGCTATACACTTCCATGACCCAGTGATTTAGGGATCACAGAAAAGTGCCCAATGGCTTTACTAAGGTTTCTCAGTGTTGGTCAAGAGCAGAAACTAATGAATCCCGCCCCCTTCGGTCCCTGGCTCCAGTTTTCGGTGATTCGGAGATCCTCTAGGAAAGTGTGCCCAAGGGCTCAGTAAGACTCTAATGCCAATAGGGGAATGCACTAATGTGACATGGTTTTAATATCATATTAGAGAGTCATGAGCATGAGACTCTCTAATTGAGAATTCTGTCTTTTCTATTCAAAAATCTCGCATCCGTGACTTTCTAATGTGATCTTAAAATGATATCACATTAGGGAATTATTTGCATTAGAGATTCTTACTGAGTCCTTGGACACGTTTCCCCAGAGATGCTATTATCATGAAAAAGTGCACCCAGGAACCTCAGAGACATTTCCCCCCGTTGTCCATGCTTATCTGTTTGATTGAAGGATGAGATTAAAGTGTAATCAATTGATTATTAGGTAGCAAAGCCCAAGGGGTAATCTTGCCTGTGTTTCTCAATTGCAGGATCGTGGAAGTGCGAAAATACTTTTTTCCATCCAATAGCCATGGACTCTACAGACACTGGGGAAAATGTTGTATTATTTAGTATATTTAATATGATGAACAACCTTAAAGGAACAAACTTTTGAGTTTGCATGCACCCGAAAGCTGATACCCAGAATTAAACTCGATTGGTCTTAAAGGTGCCACTGGACTCAGACTATGTGCTGTTGCTTCAGATGAACATGGCTACCCACCTGAATGAACCTTAAAGAAGAAGAGATTGGATTCATACCCCACCCTTCACTACCTGAAGGAGTCTCAGAGTGGCTTACAATCTCCTTTCCCTTCCCCTCCCCACAGCAGACACCCTGTGAGGTAGGTGGGGCTGAGAGAGCTCTTTTGAGAACTACCCTTGAGAGAACAGCTCTGAGAGAACTGTGACTGACCCCAAGGTCATGCCAGCAGCTGCATGTGGAGGAGTGGGGGATCAAACCCGGTTCTCCCAGATTAGAGTCTGCGCTCCTAACCACTACACCAAACTGGAGTGGGAGACACCATAATTTGATCAGGAAATGGGATCATGTAGGATTTCACCATCATCCTTAGAAAGCCTCTTACTGCTTTAAAATTATTCGGGGGAAGAAACAAACAGCAAAAAAATCTTGTGACATCTTAAAGACTATTGCAATTCTAAATCATTTTATGTCACTGCTTTTATCTTGTTTTTTTAAAGGTTTAGCTTAAAGTTTCAGTTTTATGAACTACTTACCATAAACAAAATGTTTTGGAACATATATTATATATCTGTAACTCTGTACGGTACAGACTGTACTGCTGCTGCATACTGTCAGACCATAGGTCCATTTGTCTCAGTTTTGCTTCTTTCCAGGATCTTTCCCATCACCTGCAACCTTAGATCCTTTAACTGGAGATGCCTGGGATAGAACCTGGGCCCTTGTGTTTGTAAAGTGTGTGGTCTACCAGTAAACCGAAGCCCTTAAGTATGACTGTATGTTTGCATGAATTTAATGAGTAATGTCCATTTTTGTGGCCTGGCAGCAAACGACAACAGCAAGAAGGTTTAAAGCATCTTTGTAAATCTGGGCCCCAAGTAAACAGGCCCACTTTTTCATGCAGCATACAGTCTTCGGCTCTTGGTTTTGATTCATCACCTGAAAGGTGGCTCAGAGCTACCATCATGTTAAGATATGGGTGTCTCTAAAGAGCGACCCTGCATGCTGTTTTGTATCAGTTACTGAGAAGCGTACAAGGAATAACTTCCTGCGTAGTTTATGCCTTGACGATGTTTATAGACATTTGGGGGGTAATAAGATAACAGCCCAACTGCTGGCTGAAACCCGTGATGTTTGTATGGAACTGTACAGCCATATATTCTTCCTGTCGACTCCTTAGTTTGAAGCACTGTTTATTAGTGCGCAAAGGCTAAAAGGTGAAAATGTATCTTGCAAACTGTTGGAAAAAAGAGAGCCTGAGGACATCTGTCTCAACCTAAGTCTTGCCGCATCTGTAAGTGTGTTCCATTGTTACCTGATTTTGTGCTTTTCAAGTGACAATGAACAGCTTGAGAGATGAATAGCTGGATTCACCAATGTAAGTATACTACAGTATAGGTTCTAAACCTGTAATGGGCTCTTGTTTGTTATTGCTTCAGCTAAGCTCTGTAAAAGACCGTACTACAATATCAGTGCAATCCTAAGCACATAGTACCAGGGCTCTTTTTGTAGCAGGGACTCTTTTGCATATTAGGCGACACCCCCCCCTAATGTAGCCAATCCTCCAAGAGTTTACAGAGCTCTTCTTACAGGGGCTACTGTAAGCTCTTGGAGGATTGGCTACATTAGGGGTGTCACCTAATATGCAAAGGAGTTCCTGCTACAAAAAGAGCCCTGCCCCTAGAAGTAAATCCCTAATGAGTGTATTTAGGATTGTGTCCCCATCTACAGTATAAATGCCATCACCTGCAGGTCTCTAAACTTGATATTGACGCTCCATGATGTCCATTCCATGGTTTGGTTGATGGCCAAACTATGTGAATGGGTTTGATGAGGCCATTTGAAGATGCCTCCTGGTTGAAACACAGCAGCTACTGCAGTAGAGAAATGGGTGGAAACAAATGTTAGTTTATAATACGTTTTATCATACATTATTAGGTATTTTATTATATTTATTGTATTAGAATGTTTTTTGTCATTATGTTACCCGCTTTGAGCCTGGACACAGGGAGAGCAGGATACAAATCCAGTAAAATAGATAAAAACCATGTTACGTGATTGTAGGGGACACTTCACATTTACAGAAAGGCAAACTGGAGTTTTCCACTGGGTGAATGCTCACATGGGACTTGAAATAAATCATAGTTCGCCGATGAATGTAAAAATATTCTGCTTGTGTTTGCACATATTGGTACCGTTTGGATATCTGAACTTCTCTGTTTGTTTGGTTTCTTGGGATGATTCTCCTTTGGGCTTCTTGTTAGCCATTCAGTCATGTTCAAGTCTTGGCGATTCTATGGGCCAGCTCTCTCAATGTTTTCTGGTCTTGTACTGTTTCTTTGAGTTGTTCCATGCTCGGGCTGGTGTCGACTTTTATGGTGTCTAGCCATCATGTTCTTTAGCGGCCTGGTTTCCTTTTACTGCTAACCAGTCCAAGCATAATTGCTTTTTCTAGTGAGTTCTTCTTCATGACATGGCTGAAATAAGTCAGTCACAGTTTTGTCATTTTTCCTTCCAATGGCATGTCTGGTTTTATGCACTCTTTTGGGCACACAGGTTTAAACTGTTTTTTCTTGAATGGTATATTCTGATCTTACAGATGAATCCAGGAGCATTACTTGCCCACACTGAGAGTTTACAGCAAATAAAAGAACACGTTATCTTAATGTTTCCAAGGTTATTTATTTATTTATTTTGCCTGGTTGCCTAGAGGTATAGGTGACTGGGCAAGATGTTAAATGCAAATCCATATATCCATGTTGTTCATATATCAAGTTGGGTAGCCATGTTAGTCTGTCTGTATCAGTAGAAAAGAACAACAGTCCAGCAGCACCTTAAAGACTAACAAAATTTGTGGCAGGGGATGAGCTTTCGTGAGTCACTGTGGCTCATCCCCTGCCACAAACTTTGTTAGTCTTTAAGGTGCTACTGGACTCTTGCTCTTTTCTACTATCTGTTCATATATGATACTGGAGTACCCCAGTAATCCAGCCTTCCCTTGACTCGTGAGTGAGGTAAATGGATGGACATGTGTGCCCTGGGCACCACTCATCCAAGGTTGTCATGTTCAGCTTGGATATGTGTCCAAGAGGCACTCTTTCCCTATGTGCAGAGCCCAGGATTCCATGCATGTGCTAAAATACGCCTTGTAGTAGAGAGAAATTATGGAAACCGCTTTGCTTACATTTCCCTTAGCTCACCTCCACTGCTTATATAGTTCAAGAAAACTATATATAGTATAAATGCCATGATTTGATGAAGTCTCAACAGTACAATGCACGGAAATTCTTACAGCATAAGCACCCAACTTGATTAGCAAAAGAAGGAAAATGCATCTGCAGTTTTAGGAACAGATTTATCAGAGAAATAATACTCTACTCTTATTTTGCTATTTGCTTTAAAAAAATACCCTGAATACACATGAAAAATGTGAAGCCTAACAGCAAATGGGCATGGGTTGAGATACATCTGAGGTTTTTTGGGTGTGTGTGTTTTTTTTTTAGGTAATCACGTGTTTCTAGTATGGTACCTTCACAAAGAGAAAATACGATCCTTTTGATCAAAATATCAATAATGAGACTGGGGTTGTTAGGAAGAGGTTGTGCTAAGAACCCCGAGAAATCCCTGAACACTTAAAAAGCACTTTTAAAGAAGCATCACTACAAATTCTGCTCAAGCCTTTTACAAGTCTTTTAAAAAGAAATTGAAAAGAAAGACCTTTCTACCTAAAGCAAAGCCCCACATTTGCTGAGAACAGATACAAACAGGTACAGCAAAGTAGTAGCTGGATTAATAAAGCTTGGTTTTGTCGAAAAGAATCTGTTTCACACAATACATTTTAACATGCAGCTTAAAATGTTTTAAAGGCATACCTGAAAAGTGTGAATCCGATAAACCTGTGTTTGCAAACATTAGGATCGCACAGGGACACTTATCATGCCAGCAATATTTAGAGCCAGTTTGGTGTAGTGATTAAGAGCATGGACTCCAATCTGGGAGAACTGGGTTTGATTCTCCACTCCTAGGGTGTGTTCAGACAGCATGCTGGAGCGGTTTAAACTGCTCCAGCATGATGCGTTTTTTTTTTTAAACTGGAGAATCACGATCACACACCTCCTCCTTCGGAGCTCCCCGCCGTCCTCCTACAGGTGGGGTTTTTTTCCCCTCTCCTTTGAGCATGCGCACAGGCAGCCCTCTCCCGAACAAAAAGTTTGGCGCGTGCGCAGAAGAGCGATCTCAACCAGTCCCTTTAAAGTTTAAATGAAGACTACTTTTTACATTTTCTCTCCGAAACTGGCCTCCCCGAGATCCCGGACTCATCTAAATGCCTAAACTAGGCACCATTGAAGCTTTTCTTTATTTAACTTAGGAACGGAGCTCCGCTCAAGCGCACACCGCTAAGGGGGGAAAAATGGTGGACTAAAACCGGAAGCCGGAGGCAGCTTCCCAGAGGGGAGGGGGGTTGAAGCACCCGAAAGTGGCTTGACGGAGCGATCAGACAGCGGAAAGTACGGCTTGAATCGGAGAAGCAGGAAAACACCACTTGGTAAGTGGTGTCAAAATACTCCACTTTAAAGGGGGTTTGCTCCAGAAAGCGACGGCTGGGGACGGTGGGCAGATGTTGGGTGTGTGAACACGCACATAAAAGCCATTTCTGAGCTGTGCTGAAAGCGGCTCAAACGGCGCGTCTGAACGCACCCCTAGGGTGTCTGTTGTGGGGAGGGGAAGGGAAAAGAAATTGTAAACTGCTCTGAGACTCTGAGTGAAGAGCAGGGTATAAATCCAATCACTTCTTCTTCTTATAGAGAATAGGTATAATCCAGCCACAATGAAGCATTTCCCCACTCCCCCTGGTTACCATAAGGTAGACTGTGACTACTCTCTTGAAATTTACAAGGGTTCAGAGTGCTTAATTCTGGCTTGGATTGTGACCAGGAGTTGCTGGTTAGAAAAGAAGGGACTTATATGAGGGGAAAACAAAGTCTTTATTTATTTAGTATATTTTGATCTCACGTTTCTTGTCGGTGAGGACCCAAAATGGCTTACAAGATACAGAACAGAATTTAAAATTGAACGGAGGATTTCAACCCCTACCCGCCATGAACCCAAGGTACGCAAAATATCCTGGGCTGGTGTGCACCTGGTTAGTTCATCAAGAGCATGGACTAAGAGCCAAAGGCCAAAAACCTTTAAGGTCCTGCCCTTTAGTTCATTACGAAGCCACAAATGGTGGCTACGGTTGGAGAGATGCAATCCAGATTTGCAAGCTGTCAGCTCTCTCCCTCCAAATCCCAACTGCTGGTGAAAGTACTGCTGGTCACACCCAGGACCGAAATACCTGTCACAGAAGAGAGAATCAGCCTGGATTTTACAAGTTGGCAGCCATCTTCCCACAATTCCTCTCTCCTGCTTTCTTTTATGGTTACCAGCTCTAGGTTGGGAGATTCTGGGAGATTTCAAGGGTGCAGTTTGGGGAATATAGAGTTTGGGGAGGGGAGGGACCTGAGCACGGTATAATGCAATAGAGTCCAGCATGATGTAGTGGTTAAGAGTGGCAGACTCTAATCTGGAAACCCAGGTTTGATTCCCCCGTCTTCCACATGAATCCAGTTGGGTGACCTTGGGCCAGTTACGGTTCTCTCAGTGCTCTCTCAGCCCCACCTGTCTCACAAGACGCCTGGTGTGGGGAAGGGAAGTTGATTGTAAGCCAATTTGAGACCCTTACGGATAGAGAAAAGTGGGGTATAAAAACCAACTCTTCTTCTTCAATAGAGTCTACTTTCCAAAGCGGCCATTTTCTCCAGGGAAACTGTTCTCTGTAGCCTAGCCATCAGTTGTAATTCTGGAAGATCACCAGCCGCCTCTTGGATGCTGGCAACCCCATTTCTTCTGCTTTTACGGCTGTGCGGGTGGGAGGGAACTTTCCTTTAAAATATCCCGTCAGCTACACTGGACTAATAAGAGGAGGATTTGGGAAATAGTTGCGTGAATATTTTAAGAGTGAGCAAATTAAATAACTTGAAATTCAATAAAAATGCAGAAAGCTTCCTTTGCAAAAAACCTCTTTAATACTGGCGTCCTCATTAATAATACTTAATCAGTCTCTGTGGCATTTACACACTGATTTTTATTCCACTTCCTTGGTTTCATTAGTGCTTATTTGCCATAATTAAAACCTGCCACAGAGAATCATGAGGGAAAGTCTGTGTGTGTGTATTGCGTCTCCCCACCACCACCCGTGTGTGGATTCAGAATGAAACCCAGCGCTGAAAAACCCATCCCAAGCTTGAAAACAAACCACTGAACAGCTTATAATGATTTTTTACCATTTTCAGGCTAAAACACACACTTCTGAAAATGGTTTTAAGAGATCAACCCCTTAATTAAAAGCCCGAGTAAAGACAAATGTTTTGACCGGCCATGGTGCCTCAGAAACAGTATTGTAGGCCCCAGGTGAACCTAGGGCATTCCATAAACAAGGTGCTACTATTGAAAAAAAACCCCTACATCTGGTTGCTACGTGCCTCACAACTGAAGGCAGGGGCGCAGAGGACAGGGATTGTGAGGAATATCTTAGCTTACTGGACACAAGGTATAGGAGGAGGCCATCCTTCATGTACACTGACCTGAAGTCACTTAGGTCCTTAAATATAAAAAACAGCACTTTGAATTTGGCCCAGAAACAAATTTATGTGACAAAGAACTATAAAAATTGCCTCAGTCCCGCACATCTCCTATATAGGTTCCTATGAGGCTCACCAGGCTTCCTGCTATGGTGGGAGGCTGACTGCCAGCAAGCCCCGTTGCCCACTGCCACTGCAAGTGGCATCAAGAATTCATCAAGAATTATTCCTCACAATTCTATATATAGTAAGCTCCGATGGGCAAGGTAGAAAATGCTAAAGCTGTGTGTAGCCAGCTTTACGTACAGAATCATGAAGAATAATTCCTGATGAAAATGTGATTTCTTGTACTTGCATTCAATGGTGGATAAAAGATAGAAGGCACACTTTCGTAATTTATAATTTGTAATTTATGATCCTCGTTCAGATGATGTCTTCAACGAAACGAATAAGCATTCTGGAAAACTTCGTCAACAACCATCACGATTATGCTATGGACCTCTTTTGCACTTTATTTGTAATTGTATGAATGCTATAACTGTTGTTACAATGACAGTGTTTCACTTGGAGTGTGTAGCGCTTCTTTACAGCTTTCTGCTTTGTTGTTTTGGTTATTCGGAGCTGTGACTTCTGGGAATTTTTGTGTGTAGCCAGGAAAAGATACTC
Organism: Gekko gecko; assembly: GCA_029375565.1. Classification (NCBI taxonomy): domain Eukaryota; kingdom Metazoa; phylum Chordata; class Lepidosauria; order Squamata; family Gekkonidae; genus Gekko; species Gekko gecko. Next base: position 22,078,352 of record JAPDNY010000011.1, read on the forward strand.
TGCCTCCCACCCCACAGATTGACTCACTGTGTGGGGAGGGAGAGTGGGCATGTGTATGTTGGCCCCACCCACTGGGTCCACGCAGTGCCTGGTCATCTGCATAGTGAGACTGCATGGAGAATATGGCTGCACAGACATCCCCACTCCATGATTAATGACGCTGCTTTCAGAACTTTGTTCATCACAGGGAGGGGCGTGCACATGGCCACCTGAGAGCCAGTTTGGTGTAGTGGTTAGGAGCGTGGACTCTAATCTGGGAGAACCGGGTTTGATTCCCCACTTCTCCACATGCAGCTGCTGGTGTGACCTTGGGTCAGTTACAAGTTCTTTCAGAGCTGTTCTCTCAGGAGCAATTCTTGAAAGTGCTCTCTCAGCCCCACCTACCTCACAGGGTGTTTGTTGGGAGGGGAGGGAAAGGAGATTGTGAGCTGCTCTGAGACTCCTTCGGGTAATGGAGGACAAGGTATAAATCCAATCTCCTCCTCCTCCTCCTCTTCAACCATATGGTCACATTCTGCAGATAACCTCTGGTATCTTGACTCTCGGAAAATTATACCCTGAAAATCTTGTTGGTCTTTAAGGGGCTACTGGAGTTGAATCTTGCTGTTCTGCTACAGACTGACACAGTGACCACACTGAAACGGCAAGTGACCAGGCAATCTACAGATGCCTGCTCTTTCCCTCCCCATACAGTGAATCAGCATGCTGGGGCAGGGGGTCATCTGTGCTGGGCTTGTGAGGGTCACTTTCGCCAGGCTCCTGGGCCTTCCAGGAGACCTACCAGGAGACTAACAATTAGCTCCCACCGAGACCTGCCAGGAGACTGACCAGAAGACCAACAATTAGTTCCCAATGAAAGATGTTCATTAGAAAATATTAACATTCTTTTGACAAGACTGGTTTCTACCATGTGTAAGAACGTAACTATTGAGTGCTTTAGTAGTTAGACTAGGATCTGGAAGACACAGGGTCGCTTCCTCATTCTGCCGTGCAAGTTAGTACACTCTCTCAACCCAACCCACCTCATAGAATTCTTGTAGTGATGGTAAAATGGGAGAGGGGGAACATTATTGTAAGTCACTTTGGATGGGTTTCCACCAGAGGGGGAATTTGGGGTATAACTATCTAAATAAACCGAAATATTCCAAGCCATACTTCTGTCTTTTTGGTAGCACAGTTTGGGGAACCTTACAAAGGTGGAAAGCACTGTCAAATTGCAACCAACTTATGGTGACCCCAAGGCAAGAGACATTCACAGGCGGTCGGCCATTGCCTGACTCTGAGAAGCGGCCCTGCCATTTCTCAGTGGTCTCCCATCCAATTACTAACCAGGGCCAACCTAATCCAAATACTAACCAGGGTCAACCCATCCAAATACTAACCAGGGCCAAATAGTAACCAAGGCCAATCCAGGTCAGGGGAATCTTCTACTAAATATTATACAAACATATTCCTTGATTTGTCTGCCAGGATATGCGCAGGCAAGGCGGGATATAAATGTAAAATAAAATAAATAAATTTACAGGGGGTGAGATAGGGCTGCCGGGTCCCCCGGGAGGGTGGCGGTTCCCCTGCTAAAAGGGCCCCCAATCTGCTAGTCTGGATCAGACCGGTGGGGGAAACTCCACCCCCAAAGTGCCCGGTTCGGGCCAATGTGCCCAGCGCAGTGACATCACCCGGAGGTGACATCATCGCGCCGGGCATGTTGCCGGCTGACACTCTAGCAATCAGCCTGAAAACTATGGTACCATAGAGTTTTCAGGCTGATTGCTAGAGCGTCAGCTGGCAACGAGACCAACATGATGATGTCACTTCTGGGTGACGTCATCGCGGCGTGTGCACACAAATGTCCCAGGCTGGGACCAACTCTCCCCCACTTTTAAATGTAAGGGATCTGGCAACCCTAGAGTGAGAAGCCCACACTGGAGCTCCTAACTTAACTGTGGAAACAGAGAAATTATTAGGCTGCAAGTCTTATACTTTTTACCTGTTCATTTGAAATCCATTTCTACCTGCCTCAGTAACAAAGGCAACCGAGACATTCCTTTCTGCTTTTCCAGCCCCTCAGCAGCCCTCTGGAGCTTGCTGGGAAGATCTGAGCAAAGCCGTCAGTCAGGAGAATGGAAGCGGCTCTTTTAATTGCTCCAGATGGAGGGTTCTAAATGAAAGTAAAACTGTGCTGGGGGGGGAGAGGGAAGAGCATCACGGCCATTTCCTTTCAGTTCTGACTGGCAGCTCATCTCAGAGGGCTGGACTTCAAAAGAAAGCCTTCCCTCCCACCCCCCAAGCTCTGCCACCTCCTCCCTTAGCATGCTGTGTCCTGCCAACCTGCTTTGATTTTTTTTCTTTTCTTGCTTAAGATGGTAAGTCAAACAGCTCCTGGTTCTTCTCCACAGGAATAAGCATCAAGACTGAGGCAGGTTTGCCTAGGAAAAGTGAAAGGGAGGAGTACAACCAGTCAGGAGAGAATTCGGGTGGAAGTTGTGGATTGGAAATCTTGCTCTTGCTGGTGGCAGAGAAGTGCACAGAAGGTGTGAGGACCTGGAAGTGGAAGTTAGTTGCAAGTAGCATTACTGACCAGTCAGTACGAATTTTCTGCTCGAAATAGCAGAACTAGTTTCGATCAAAGCAGAGTTGCCAACTCCGCATTGGGAAAGTCCTAGAGATATGGAGGTGGAGCCTAGGAAGGGTGGGGTTTGGGGGGGAGTAGGGTTGCCATTCCCCAGGTCTGGGCAGGGAATCTCCCGGTTTGGGGGGCTTGCACCCAGGGAAACCCTGCCCCCAAACATTGGTGTCCCCGCACAATGTCCCCGACTTGCTGATGTCACCTGGAAGTGATGTCATTGCATTGGGAACATTGCATAGTGACGCTCTGGTTTTGGGGCAAAACTCTATGGCTTGACCCCAATTTTACCATAGAGTTTTGCCCCAAAACCAGAGTGTTGCCCTGACATCACCAATGCGATGATGGCATTTCTGGGTGACATCAGCATGTTGGGGATGTCCCTACCCCAGGCCTGTAGGCAGAAAACTGTGGTTGGTGGGTCAGGGGTCAGGGCACTGGGACAAGGGAGCAAGGAGCTGGTAACTTAATTAGATTAGTTCCCCCAGAAGGCCGCTTAGGGACCTTCCCTTCCCTTCCCGAGCTGCCCTGCTGCTCCTAGTCAGTTTCACTTAGCTCAGATCAGCTGTTAGATTTAACAGCTGATTGGAGGGGAGTGAAACTGACCAGCACTGGCAAGGGCAGCTTTCCTTTCCTTCCCCAGCCTCCCCACCACTGTGGGGGGCTGCAGAAGGAAAGAGAGAAAGAGGAGGCATTCCTTCTCTTTCTGTCTTTACTTCCCCAGCCCCCTCCCTCCGCCAGCAGCAGGAAGGCTGGGGAAGGAAAGGGAAGCCTCTGTTCCTTCTGGTCAGTTTCACTCCCTTACAATCAGCTGTTAAACCTAACAGCTAATGGGGGGAGTGAAACTGACCAGAAGGAACAGGGCAGCTTTCCTGGAAGAGCTGGTGAGGCTGCAGAGGGGCAGGGATAAGGAGCACATAATAGCGGGGTGGGGGTCTGGCATCCTCATACCTGGTGGGACTCTGCCCCCAAATGTCTCACCGTGGCTATGGGCATGCCCTGCCCACTCCTGGAATGCCTCCTAGATCCCCCTGCTGGCAGGACTAAGGGACCTGGCGACCCTACAGGGAAGGGAACTCAGAAGGGTATGATACTATAGAGTTCACTCTCTATAGCAATCACTTTCTCCAGGGGAACTAATCTACATAGTCTGGAGGTCAGTTGTAATTCCAGGAGATCCCCAGGCCCCACCGGGAGGCTGGCAACCCTATCGATCAGACCTGGATTAGGATTCCAAGGGACCTCAGGCTTGAAAGAAGGAAGTAGGGATGCCAGGCCTTCTTCTATAGTGGGAGGCCTCCTGGTATCTTGGGTCTTTGACTGCCAGTGTCTTGACACTGACTGGTTGGGGGGGAACACCCCCCCCCCAAAAAAAACCAGTGACATTGCCAGAAATAAACCTGACATGCCTACATCACCTGGAAATGACATAGGCACATCGGTGACATCGAGGGGCGATCCTCTGGGTTTTGGGCAAAACTCTATGGTTTGAGGCTGATTTTACCATAGAGTTTTGCCCCAAAACCAGAGCATAGCCCCTGACGTCACTGGTGTGCTTATGTCATGCAACGTCACTTCTGGTGACACGGACACATTGCGCAAGTATGCTTCCAGCTCCCAGAACGTCACCCCCCCATCCCCCTGCCAGCATTTCCACCAGACCTGGCAACCTAGTAGATGGTAAGTTTTTAATAATTGAGTTGCAGCCGGTCAGCTTTTCTGCTGGTGAAAAAGGAAGGAAAGTGTCCTCTGTGGCAACCAAAAAATACTATGCTGAGAATCATGGGAACTTCCATCTACAAAAGTCATGTGTACCGAGGGGAACTACATGTGATCGAGCTAAAAAAGCTGGCTGGGTCCAACGGATTGTCAGATTGAAAAAATATATCAGCGTCAGAAGTGGTACCTGTAGGGTTAATTTAGCATCCCTAATTTTGAGCAGGGATCCCCCGTGTGGTGCCCATGGGCACTATGGCACACCCCCACACCCTGACACCTTTCCTGGTGCTTGCCAATTGTTTTTAGAAAGTGGGCATGGCCCGGTGGGGCTTCTGGTTGGCCACTGGAGATTTGACTGGCTGTGCAGATCTTTCAAAATGTGCTTTGCCAGAAGCTGCTACTACAGCACAGTAGTCTTTGACGTGTGACTGAAGCTAAGCTGTGGCAGCCATTTTGTGGCTGGCTCTGCCTCCTGCGGCAGCCATTTTGTGGCTGTGCCGGCCATGCTGTGCCAGAATTCCATATGTGCCTGCAGCCTCACAAAAGTTAGGGACCCCTGACTTAGATAAATGGCAGCAATGAGAAGAATGCTGATTGAAGGAAGTACTGCGATAAGTGCCAGAAGGCAAATGTGTTTCATGCTTTGGATAATGTTACTTTGCTCCAAGAGTAATAACTATCATTTCCCCACAATTATTTTGTAAAGGGTTTTTTAAACGAGTTTAATAGGGCACACGAAGACCATTAATCTGTTTATTGTAATTACTCATGTTTGTAATTTGCACAATGAACAACATTTTTTTAAAATTGGGAATTGTAAATCAAAAGTGGAAGACAGTAAAAAAAAAATACTTTGGTTGGAAGACAGCGCTAAGGAAAGGAGAATAACTGGAGCAAGTGCCTGGAAATCAGTTGTGAAAAGAAGACAGAAGTTCACAGTCAGGTTTTCAGAATCCTGGGAAGAGTCTCCAAGGTGCTTTCTTAATGAGCTGAATACATGAGGTTGCCTCACCTCACAGCTCCTCAGAATTGTACATTAATCAGTTAATAAGGCATGTTCTGTAGTGCCTGAAAGCTTTAGCAAAACACTGAAACATTGACAGTTTCTGATTAATTATTTCTTATTAGCAAGAAAGCTGTGTAATTAAGCTGCAGAAGGTGTTCTGGTTCATGGGACCCCTGATGGATTATGGGTAGGGGCCTGTCTTAGGTCTAACGGTGAGTGAGAGAAAGGATATTGCAAAGGACGAAGCCGGCCTGAGTATGCCAATACTGGCTAGCAGGAATCTTCTGCGCTCCGTAATGCATTCGGGCTTATTTTACTCAGCAACTCTTTTCTGTGTCTGTTCCCTGTAAGACTCGAGGTGCCTGACTTTGACCGGTCTTTGTCTGCATATTGCTTGCAGACTGAGGCATCAAGAGGCAATCTGTGCATGGGAAAACGTTCTTGCAGATCACCATGGATGAAAGTTTTGAAAGTCATCTGCCTGTTTTATGTCTCAGACTCGGCAATATGCAGCTCAGTCTGAAAACCGGTTTTTAAACAGCTTAAGGTGGTGACTAAGCCTCATGCCGGTGCAACTTGGACACATGCCACTGTAGCATCCCACCAACACAGAACCAGTGTAAAGGTGGTGCCACACAGTTTCCAGTCTCCATGTGGCACCGGGAGATCCCCCAGTATTACAGCTGATCCCCAGGTGATCAAGACCAGTTCTCCTGGAGAAAATGGCTGTTTTGAAGGGTGGACTGTATAGCATTATATATACCCTGCTGAGGTCCCTCCCTCTCCAAGCCCCACCCTCCTCAGGCTCCACCCCCAAAATCTCCAGGTATTTCCCAACTCAGAGCTGGCAACCCAAGGACCACAAAAGCTGAACTGGTGTAAAAGCCGGATATGACCAGCACTGGTGATGGGAATTCTAAAGAGAGGGCACTTTGCAGAAATGTACGAACACGACAACTCTAAAATCACCTGTAGTTCGCCCTTCTAAAGATGATCTTAGAAGACCATCCTTGACATTCAGGGGAACATCAGTAAGTTCATTGTGGGGTAATTCTAAAATCATAGTGCTAACATTGAAAGCCCTTATGTCTCATAGCCACCAACTGGACAGAGTTCGGCTGTTCTCTGTCAAAGTCATCGATGTATAATGTTCTGGAGACGCTGAAGCTCATATGTTCCATAACAGCGAAGTCCTCACTGATAAGTGGCATCAGCTCCATTACGGTGCTTCCCCGCCCACTGGGTTTTGAGACAAAATGTACTTCCTGTCCCCAAACTACTTTCAGAGTAGAATAATCTTTGAACGTACAAATGTTGGCTATCCCTTGCTATAAGCTTCCCTTTAAATATCTTTATCTAGGTTAGTGGAAACTAGCTAGGCCTGGAGCCGCCTAGTGTTATGCAAAATAAGTTGTCTTAGGAGGGGCTAATAAAATTATTTCTGCTGTTCTTTGACTTCTATCTTTTAAGGGTGGTGAGCTGAGGTTTGCACTTTTGATTGATTGATTGATCCCCCCTAGAGTTTTTCCTTTCTCAGATTTATGTTACCGTTATATTTATTACAGTCATCAAAGTGTGCAAATGTTTAGTTTTGTATGAGTGCTTTGGATATTGTGTAATTGAATGGCGACGGGCTTTCTTTATTGTTCTACCGAAACCAAATCCTCTTCCCCCTCCTTCTCTCAGCCTAACAATAAATGTCATTAGCCTTTATTTATGGTATCTTTCAGTTCAACTTGTCGGAAAAAGCCTCCACACTTGTTAATACACATGAATCTTAAAATTCATGCATTGTATACAATATCAGTAGGGACTTTGTGCCGTGCACCCATAAAGTCATTTTATAAATGCCTTCTGCATGGATTCCTATTATTTCTTCCTTTATCTCCATCTTTGTTATAGTGATTGTTAATGGTTATAGCTGATTGATGTCAAAGTTCACCATCTTTTCATTATCTTTATACAAATATACCGCAAATGCTTTGTAACTGTAATATTACACCCATCAAGTCTCCTTCCTGTTCCTGTTTGAAATAGATTGTGATAGAATTTTTTTTTAAAAAATATGTTGGTTCATATGGGGAGAGGAAGCTCTGCTTGCCCACTATGGGTAGTTTCGTGCTTGCAGAACTTTTGGCCGGAGTGGGCAAGTCTATTCAGCCCTAGTTAATGCCCACAAAACTTTCATATTGTCTAGAGTTGGCAGCCTTTGTGGCCCGCCACTACTCCAAGTGGCAGTTGGAGAAAAATAAAGAAGGCATCATGTCTGCTGTGATGACATCACTTCCAGGGAAAACCCAGATTCCTAGAGCCACCTGACTTCATTTCTGGGTTTTTTCTGGTAATGACCTTGTGGAACATACAATACTGCCCCCCCATGCAATGCTCCCTCTAAGCTATGGAGGGAGGGTGGGGTTTAGGGAGGGGAGAGACTTCAGTGTGGTATAATGCCACATGTTTCACCTTCCAAAGTGGCTATTTTCTCCAGGTGAGCAGATCTCTGTTGCCTGGAGATCTGTTGTAATCCCAGGAGATCCCCAGCCACCACCTGGAGGTTGGCAACCACAGCTGTTCATTTTGGGGATAATCAAGAGTCCTTTGCCTGTGTCTCAAATTAAACAACGGAGCTAGAGGGGGAGCCTTTTCCAGGGCCTCCACAGTGGAGAGGCAGGAGTTAGAAGTGCCTTTGCCTGCCCATCGATTTGTGTCAGAAGGAAGTTGGGGCAGGTGCAATGTCTCTCCCGCTACTGTGCTTTTGCTAAATGCAAAATATGACTTCGGTTTAAAAATGAACTGCTGACAAGGATTTTTAAAGTGAGCAAAAAAACCCAAAAAACCCTCCCCTAAGCTAATAATGAACCCCTGTTTGAAATTTATGCACCTGACTGTAATTATACCCAGTGTGTTAAGTTTTTATTATACCTATTTCTTTTAAGTATGCAGCTCTGAATGTTTCAAGACCAAACTCTTTGCTTTGTAAAGGGCCTTGTATAAATCACAGCAGACGGGGTGTACTGGACGTGTCTGTAAATTAAGCTCAAAATGGCCTCACCAAAACAAATGCCATAATCATTAGCCATCAATTAACCTTCCTTCTGCATTTCTCTTGGAATCTAACCGAGGATTCAGAGTCAGCTCACTTAACTGCTTGCTGATACTAAGAAAATAAGCAAAATTGAATTGTAGGGGAAGTTTCAAATTGGGGAGGGGGAGAAACAAGTTGCTCGAATCTATATTGTTATTCTGTTAAGGACCATCTGATACCTGGGCCCAGGTCTTTTTGTGATGGTGCCGGCTGCATATAGGATGGGGGTGGTGGTGCTGACGAGCGAGATTTCTTTTTATGGGCATGCTTAAGATACGCCAACATTTATTTTATGGAATAAGAACATAAGAACATAAGAGAAGCCAATGTTGAATCAGTGGGGCCCTTGGATGACCAAGGGGTAAAAGGAGTAGTGAAGGATGATGGCTGAGAAGCTGAATGCATTTTTTGCCTCTGTCTTCACTGTGGAAGAGGAGAAGTGTTTGCCCACTCCAGAAGCACCGATTTCGGGAGGGGGTTTGAAAGACCTGAATCAGATTGCGGTAACAAGAGAGGAAGTCCACATCTCAAAAAGGATATTATAGCATTGGAAAAAGTGCAGAGAAGGGCAACTAGAATGATAAAAGGGTTGGAACACCTTCCCTATGAAGAAAGGTTAAAATGCTTGGGGCTCTTTAGCTTGGAGAAACGATGGCTGAGAGGTGACATGATCGAGGTTTATAAGATTATGAATGGGATTGAGCAGGTTGAGAAAGAAGTACTTTTCTCCCTTTCTCACAATACAAGAACTCGTGGGCACTCCATGAAATTGCTGAGCAGTCGGGTTAGAACAGATAAAAGGAAATACTTCTTCACCCAAAGAGTGATTAACATATGGAATTCAATGCCACAGGAGGTCGTGGCAGCTGCAAGCATGGACAGTTTCAAGAGGAAATTAGATAAACATATGGAGCAGAAGTCCACCAGTGGCTATTAGCCACAGGGTATAGATGGGAACTCTCAGTCTGGGGCAGGTGATGCACTCTATTCTTGGTGCTGGAGGGGCAGCAGTGGGAGGGCTTCTGGTGCCCTGGCCCCACTGCTGGACCTCCTGATGGCACCTGGTATATTTTGGCCGCTGTGTGACAGAGTGTTGGACTGGATGGGCCATTGGCCTGATCCAACATTGGCTTCTCTTATGTTCTCTTATGTTCTCTTAGGCCAATGGCCCATCTAGTCCAACACTCTGTCACACAGCGGCCAAAATATACCAGGTGCCATCAGGAGGTCCAGCAGTGGGGCCAGGACACTAGAAGCCCTCCCACTGCTGCCCCCTCCAGCACCAAGAATAGAGTGCATCACCTGCCCCAGACTGAGAGTTCCCATCTATACCCTGTGGCTATGGTATTGGTTAATGTATACCCTGTAGAATGGTATTGGTTAATGTATGTATTTGTAGGACCTTATTTATGACCCAAGACACTCAAGGGAAAGGTATGAAAAACTAAACTAGTAATGCAAAGTGTAAAGAACAAACAAACAACCAGTTCATCTACCTTGCTTTATTCTAAGAGCAGGCCTGAGATTCATTGTCCTCCAAGGTCCCTTCATGCTAAATCCCGTTGCCCTGTCCCAATGTTTCATTTTACCCAGACATGGAGATTGGATCTGACGCAGTGAAAGAGCCTCTGCTTTGCACGTAGAAGGTCCCAGGTTCAGTTCCTGCCATCTTCAATTAAAATGAACCAAGCATTAGATGATGGGAAAGACCTCAGCCTGGGACACTGGAGAGCCATTATCAGTCTGAGCAGACGGTTCTGACCTTGATGGACCAAGGGTCTGATTCGGTACAAGGAAGCTTCATGTGTGTTCCTGTGTTTAAAATGTGCAGCCTTTGTTTAAAGGATTAATTAATGGGTTGATCGTTTAAAATCTTTTTTTTTACAGTCTGCTTCTAGCCTGAGAACGGTTTAATGAGGTTCTTTGAGTGTTTTTGTTCTGATTATTTTGAATGTCTTTATTCTATGATGTTTTCATGTTCTTGGCTGGGTTGTTTTTTAAGGCTGGTGTTTTATTGGTTTATGATTTATATTTGTATTATGCTTGGCTTCAGAAGCCATGTTGGGCGGGTCCTCTGGAGGGGCGGCATCAACATTTTCTAAACAAATAAAATAAAATCTGAGTGATGCACATGAAGTCTGTTCTTTCACCCCCTATTTGATGCCACAGATGGCACACCAACCAGTCAGGCGACTGTGCATCCCTGGAAAAGTTAAGTGATTGGTTCTGGCATCTGTGTACGTTTTCCAGGCCTCTCGCTATGTTGAGAAACCTGCTGGCAAGGTCCTTTGGCTGCGACTGCTTTAGAGTGGTGTCAAGAGAAATTTTTTAAAAATAGCACTGTTGCTAACCATCCCTGGTTGGTAGACACCATCACTGATGGTAGTGCTATTGCTGATATCAACCTCCCCCCATGTCCTATCCCCAGCTCTCCCACCGGTTGGCAGGCTTGGCCTGGCAATACTTTATCCGTGACCTGCTCATTTTCCACAGCTTCTGCGAATCCCCGTATTTCCCCTGATCACTAGGCATAAGTTAGACTCTCTGTAAAATCAGGAATGGCAATTAAAACTCTTAGCTACTCACCAAGCATCCTTGGCATTCCTGCAAAAATAATTTGTGCCATTTTGTATCATATAACTGTATTGGAAATAGTGATTTTTATCTGCCTAGTAATGCAATCTCTTTGAACACCTTTGTATAATACATTAGCGAGAACATTACCAAGCTAATATTCAGCTAAACCATAGTCTTTGTTTTCAGAATGTATAATTTTGGCTGAAGGGATGCAATACTGGCAATCAAGATTGGTACTTTATTTTCTCCCAGAGGAAATTTGTAGAAAATACAAGGCAGGTTTCTCTTGTTACATTTTAGCAAGATGCTAATCTTAAATGTTTAAGATGTGGTATATTCATGAGCAATGCACACATACACACACACTTTATAGCATTTGTCTTCTGGAGATCTCTGCAGATTTTATTTTGCAAGCACTTTTGCCTCGGAGAAAGTAATATGTGAAAGAATATACAATAAGCATTTATGAATAAGAATGAGTGGGTAGAAGGACAGGGAAAGAATAATGTTATGGATGGGCGAAGCTTGATCACACCATGTTCTTGTGTGTCACTAAGTAGTATTGAGTGGTGGCCATCGGTGAATTGATTCAATTAACATCGGCTATGTAGATACTTGACCTTTTCTTCCTTCTCCCTTAGTAATAGAACTCAAGGGCATCCAGTGAAGTTGATGAGTAGCAGATTAAGGATGGACAAAAGGAAGTTCTTGTTAACTCCGTGCATTGTGGAACTGACAGCTGTGGGGTGTCATAACAGCCATGAGACCAGATAGCTTTCAAAAGGGATTTGACCGGTCCATGGTGGATGGGTCCATGTGTGGTTCTTAGCCATTCAGGCTAAAGGAATCTCTGTATTTGAATGACAGTTGCTAGAGGGGCAGCACTATGGAATGCCTTTAGTGTCTATGTCGTCTTGTGTCCTACTTCCGGGAGCATCTGTGAAAGACAGTGTGCTGGACTAGATATTCCAGCAGGGCTCTTCTTGTACCTACAACAATTGCATGGTTAGCCAGCCCGATCACTTATGAGTGTATGTGCCATCGAATCACAACTGACTGGTGATAATCTCAGCAAGGGGCTTTCAAAGCAAGTTAGAAGATGGTTTGCCATTGCCTTCCTCTGCAGAGTCTTCCTTGGCGGTCCCCCATCCAAAGGCCAACCCTGCTAAACTTCTGAGATTGGGCTATGCCATGCCACCTTCCCTCCCAGCCTGATCACTTAGGGCTTCCAAAAAGCTAAGGAACTGATCAATATAGGGCTTTGTTTAATGACACTCACCTGCCTTCGGGGTGCCTTGATAGTGCTACTAATCAGAGTTCATTTTCATTACCACCTGATGTCTTGATAGCCATTGATCACTGTGAAGGAGAGACTCCATCACCAGAAGCAGAGCCAGTTTCATTAGGGGCTCAGGCACACCCTTGCGAATGACAGTGTCCGCTACATAAAGTGGCAGTTTTCAGATTTCAAATGGAGCCTATTCTACCTGCCAGGATCCCCTGTCAAGCTGGGGCTCGGCTCAGACCCAGGGACAAGCAATACAGGTCATGGAGGGAATGGACGTTGGCTATAACCATTCCCTTCATGTACAGGCCGTGTTAAAGTCCAGGGCTTGGCTTGAACCTAGCCCCAGAAGGCATAGGTCCAGGAGCCAATGTTCTTCAGCTGTTGCCTTCACCTTCTACGACATTGGTGACTGTGAGGGAACTGAACTCCTGGGAATGGATGGAGCCCCAGGGCAGGAGAAGGGGAGGAGACAAGTGTTCCTTCCTTTTCCTACCTCTCTCCACTCAGGAGCGTGAACCGTGTAGCCCCACTGCAAGAGAGATGTGACCTGCTTTGGGGCACAATCCACAGTTGAGAACCACCAACCAGGGCCGGCTCACTCACTAGGCGAACTAGGCATTCGCCTAGGGCAGCCCAGCCATGGAGGCGCCAAACTGAGAAAAACACTGAGAAAAATCTTCCTCTTCCTCTCTCTTCGGGGGGGGGCACCAGAAGGTAGCCTCGCCTAGTGTGCAAAAAAGGGTCCCTCACATGACAAATATTCACATGTGGTGGCAGTGCACACTTTCGGCACGTGGTGCAGTTACCAAGCCATCAGGTGGTCCTCACGATTTGTCTCAGAGGCTGAATTTTAAGGGCAGTCTTTTTATTGTCACTGTAGGAAGGTGACTATGTAAACAGAACTTGGTAGAATTCAGAATTCTCTGGATGCAGACAGAAGAACTGTCCCATTTTTTAAAATTCTTTATTAATAGGAAATTTTTACAAAATTTAATTTATCTCATCACAGTGTAATATAAAAGCTATAACAAAAAATAAGCTAAATAAACCAAAATAAGGGAGGAAATCAACATAGGACCTAACAGAGCTTTATCCAGAACTGTCCCAATTTTTTTAATGGGAAAAAAGCCAACCTTCTGAGATTCCTTGCTAATATAATGCAGGCATACAATTCTAATTCAAAAATCTGAACTATCTACAGTTATAAGTAAACTAGTCCATAGGAGCTTACAGCAAGGAATGGGAAACAGCAGGTTTCATCTAAAGCTTGATCAACTCCTGAGCTTGCCTCTAATTATGCATTGAAAGTAGCTTCTCTTTGCTTGGTGGCTGTTTTCCACTCATCTCTAGCTGAAAACAGACAGAATTACACAGTGGGTACACACACATACACACAAGCCCCCCCCCCCCCAGAAGGTGTAGACTGTGAAATTCTCGAGAATGGCTTTTTAAATGAGACATTTAACCCATTCATAGAACTACGGTTCCCAGGGATCTTTGGGAACAGGCCAGGAAACAGAATAAAGTTAGAGTCCAGCGGCACCTTTAAGACCAACAAATTTTATTCAAGGTGTGAGCTTTCATGTTCATGCACGCTTCCTCAGATGATGAAATGGGATTACATATCATAGTTGTAGGAGTGGGTTATTAATTCAGCATGCAAAATAGTGGGGACGCATTTTTTTAACAGATCAAAAGAATGACAAGCCTAGTTCCTGGTTATCATCTGTTTAAGACTGTAGTATAATTAAGACGTGATATTCAAGAATACTCCAAATGGGGGGTGGGTGGGAAATCTGAGAGGCCGCCCTCAGTTTTCTGCAACTCAGGAAAGCAAAGCTGTAATGGACTGGCACCTGCTGGCAGAGTGAACCTCATGGGGCACGGGACGCCTCTGCATTTCCTCCCCTGTGGAAGCCCACCGTACTCACTTGGTACATTTTGCTTCTGAGAGTCAGAGGACCCCCCAAAGAATATCATGAGGGCAAAGTGTGAGTCTACAGTGGGGGAAGGAAATCAGTGGAAATTGCTGCCTGCACTCTTCTAACGACTGAAGTGCCTTTAATGGCCCTTTCCGCACTCTCCTTTTAATCCATGTTCACTGCGGTATCCTCCAAGCAATTCTGCACTAAAATCGAATTCAACCTTCTTTTTAATCCAGTTTTTTCCCCTATTCTGCACTAAAATAGAGTTAAACCTTCTTTTTATTCCTCTCCCCCACCCCCCGAATTACATTCCCTCCTTTCAGGGCTCTTTTTGTAGCAGGAACTCCTTTGCATATTAGACGACACACCCCTAGACCAAGGACAGACTGGCAGTTTGAAGTGTAAGGGAGTCGTGGCAAAAAGATCCGGCACAAACTGTTCTGGGTTTTCCCGGTCACACTGCGCTGACTGATGCGGGAGCATCCCGGGGAGGAGGCGCAAGGGAGCATTTGCACTGTTGGCCCGCCCCTGGTGGAGCCGTGGCTGTAAGCGCCTTTTTGTAATGTAAGCTGATAATATGCACTTATGCGCTCATGCACATAAGTGGTCATGCGCATAAGAACATCCCTACCAGATCAGCTTGTTTGCGTTCACACTTCTGGGAAGTGGGATGAACTCGCTCTCCAGGGTTTGCTACCACTTTTACCTCGTATTTTTTAAACTTGGGAGGGAGGCATTACGAGATGGGTTGAGTACAGCTGGGGAATGCTGGATAGCTGTGTCTGTGTGAACTATCCGGATTAAAGGAAACATTTGTGAAACATCTCTGGCACATGCCTATATCAAGGCAAACTGCGAGTCTGAACTTGAGCCTATTGTAGCCAATCCTCCAAGAGCTTACAGAGCTCTTCTTACAGGGGTTACTGTAAGCTCTTGGAGGATTGGCTACATTAGGGGTGTGTCACCTAATATGCAAAGGAGTTCCTCCTACAAAAAGAGCCCTGCCTCCCTTCAGTGGTCAGCCCGGTTGCAGTTTGCTGTTGCCCCAGGTTGTTTGGAGGCTGTTTTGCTGTGGACTTAAATTGCCTTGACTCAAACATGAGAAAATCCGGAGTGGCAGGCAAATGCGGAAAGGACCACTGTCTTCAGAACAGACTAATGAGACAGCTACTAAGGAGGGCCAAGCTAGAGGGATAGCTAGGGCTAGGAGAAGGGAGAAGAGCCATTCTACACATATGCATGCACAACAACCCCTCTTTCAGTGAGCCAGACCACTGAAGGGGTGAAAAGGGGAGGTAAAGAAGTCTGACTGGTGGCAGTGACTACCTGAAGGATAAGGGAAGGGGTGTGCTAGGGTTTCCTTGCAAAGAAGGTTCAAGCTACCCCCCCACACACACATACTACACCCCGACCTCTCAGTTGCTCGCAGCCAGGAAGGCAAAGAAAAGGTGTACTAATGGGTTGCAGATTGCAATAGGTTATCACGATACTCAAGTCACAGTCCCTAGCGTACACCTAAGAAACCATGAAGTCTATAAGTCTAGAGGAGTAGCCGTATTTATCAGTTGCAGCATAATTCAGCGAGGCTAACACGTTGTTTATGAATCAGAACTCATGTCATCCAATTGGCTTATCATGTCTCACCCTATGTGTGTGTTATGTGCCATCAAGTCAAGCGACTTCCAATTTATGGTAACCTTATGAATTAATGATGGCCAATGCATCCTATTGTTAGCAATCTTGCTCACGTGTTGAAACAGAAGGCCGCGGCTTCCTTCGTTGAGCCCATCCCTCTCATGTTGCGTCTTCCTCTTTTCCTGCCGCCTTCAACTTTTCCTATCATTATTCCCCAGTGACGTCTTCTCGTAATGTGACCAATGCACGATAGCCTGAGTTTAGCCATTTTAGCTTCTAGGGAAAATCTACGCTTGATTTGATCTGGAACCCATTTCTTTGTCTTTTTGGCAGTCCACAATATCCATAAAACTCTCCTCCAAAAACCACATTTCAAATAAGTCATCTTTCTTCCTGTCGGCTTTCTTCATTGTCCCAACTTTTACACCCATTCATAGTAATGGAGAATACTGTAGTATGAACTACCTTGATCTTGGTCACCAGCGACACATTCTTATACTTAAAGATAAGAACATAAGAGAAGCCAATGTTGGATCAGGCCAATGGCCCACCCAGTCCAACATTCTGTCACACAGTGGCCAAAAATACCAGGTGCCATCAGGAGGTCCAGCAGTGGGGCCAGGACAATAGAAGCCCTCCCACTGTTGCCCCCCCCCAAGCACCAAGAATACAGAGCATCACTTGCCCCAGACTGAGAGTCCCTATCTATACCTTGTGGCGAATAGCCATGGATAGACCTCTGCTCCATATCCTTATCCAGTTTCCTCTTGAAGCAGATCATGCTTGTAGCCGCCACCACCTCCTGTGGCAGTGAATTCCATACGTTAATCTTTTCTAGTTCCTTAATGCTTCCCTGGATTAAATCCCTTGCTAATCCTATATAGCTTGTGTGATGGATTATTCTTTAGATCATTTGAAATTGGCTTCTCTTTTATCATCTTTCTCCCCCCCCACCTTTCTGTTGCATGTAGTTTAAAATGAGATCGAATAATAAATTTAAAAAGTACAAAAAGAGGAATCTTCCTAAATGGACAAACCCTTTGTGCTTTTGACAAGGCAAGCTTTTAACTCGCACAAGCTTATGCTGGAAGCCACGTCGTTCATCTTCGAAGTGCCACGGGACTCTTGTGAATACGTGTTAACGCTGAATGACATTTTTTTTTTTTAGAAGTTTGCTGGTAACTTTGCCCTTCTTTTCCTGATTATGTCTCTCCCCCCCCACACCTTCTCTATTAGTTAATGCTGACTTTGCTGCCTCTGCCCTGCCTTCCCCGCTGCTGTTTATGGAGAGCAAAATTACAGCCACCATAAATAGAGAGTTTGCAGGAGGAGGAAGTGGTTGTGGAACAAACAATTTATTTTCATGTGTCTGGGATTACCTCATAACTCACCGGCGTCAGAGGAAAGTGGAGTTTAATGGTCATCCTTGGCACATTAAAAAGCAAATAGAAATGTGCACTGAGACTCTCTGGGTGTTGTTCTTATGCTAATGCCACCCTTAATACGGAATGATGATGAGGGAACATCCTTTTGTTGTTAGGGCATAACTAATAGGAGAAGAATTCTGTGAAAAGAACGATGGTCCTCTCCGCGCGGTGTCAGCCTCGCAACTTGTTCTGGTTTAGAGGAGCAGGGTTGATCCTGGTGAGCAGGGGTGGATTAGAATATTAAAAAAGGTCCAGGGACAAGTGACCCTGAGCAGCCCAGGCTGCTTGGGTCCCAGTCGGTGGCAACGACTGGGTTACCTCGGCTGTGGTTCTTCTTGTGCCAGCCCCTGCGGGATCGTATCAGTTTATTGAATTATCAGATTAGTTTATGAAACGATGACTGAGGGCGAGATGGCCCGTGGCATGGCAGGTCTGTGATTGAGGTTCAACACATAAAGCTGCCTTGTACTGAATGGACCATCAAGGTCAGTAGTGTCTACTCAGACTGGCAGCGGCTTCTTCAGGTTCCCAGGCAAAGATCTTTCACATCACCTCGTACCTGGTCCTTTCAACTGGAGGTGCTGTGGACTGAACCTGGGACCTTCTGCATTCCAAGTAGAGGCTCTTCCACTGGGCCACAACACCTCCCTCGAGGTTTCCTTGAGCTTTCTCTTCAAGGCAAAAACAGTGGGAAGAGGATCAGGGAGAAGAAGAATTTTGATTGGGTCAGCACGGGAAGGTTAATCACTCCTCCCCATGCCATATTCCTGCTGCAGTTGTCTACCATCGCCACCCCTGAGCTGCTGTTTGCTCCAGAAAGGAAAACGTGCAGGTACTTGTATGGGTAAGAATAAACGAGAAGCCAATGTTGGGTCCGGCCAATGGCCCATCCAGTCCAACACTCGGTCACACAGTGGCCAAAAATACCAGGTGCCATCAGGAGGTCCACCAGTGGAGACCACTAGTGGGCACCAGTGTCAGGAGGTCCACCAGTGGGTACCTGTGTTATTTCCCCTTATGGCACAAATATCTTTCAAGGGTTGATTAGCTTTTGGAAATGTCATGGTGGGTCAAAATGAACTCTGCCTGTGTATGCTGTGGCCTCAACCTAAATACACCTCTCACACTTTTTTAAAAGTGCAAGATAGAGAGGAAAGACCACCACATCATATAGAGGAATAGTATTCAACCTTTTCGAGATCTGGGACCCATGGAGCTGGACAGAGGAAGTCACATGACATCAGTCAGCTGCCAGCAAGAGGGGCAGCCAGAGTTAACACTTCGCTTGTGCAAAGGATAGGATTGTGGGTGGCGGACCAAAAGAGAGCCAAGCACAAGAAATGTTAGCCAAGTACCAGGTGTTTAGTGAAGAACTCGCCAAGGGTCAGCACAATGAAGAATTGTCTCCTTCACTAAATAATCCCACCTTACTCTTCAGCTGCTCCTCTCCACACGTATGATCTCTAAGCGTGCACCTTGATCTCTACACATGCACATTACCAGCAGGTCTTTCCAGAAGGCCGCCAAAAATTGGTGTCCCTGTAAGGTCTCAAGACTGACCAGGAAGTCCTGACTCATGGCTTGAAGACCTCTTATGTGTAGCAAATCTTATTCCCTTTGAATATTTCTGAAGTCCATATAGTTGCCAGTTTGGCTAGCTGGCTGAGGCCTATGTGAACTCAGCCCCACGCTCAAGAAAACTAAATTACTCTTGCATTTCTAGTGCGGTATCTTTACGTCTCCAGGATTCAGTCGGGGGAGTCCCTGTCTACATTCAGAAGTGGGCTAGTCCAACACAATTTTATTTCCTCATTTGCTGTTTCTGAAAACAGGAACAAGGCAGGTGCACGCAGTGAAACAAAATTATTACAGTGCAGAGAGTGTCTCTGTGTGATGCAATTGGTCGATCCGAAGACTGTCGCAGAAGGGTGCCTTTCAGTCCAATTTTAATAGCGGAAGTGAGCAGGGTAATTTGGCGAAGTGTGCTTTCCCCCAAAGGCAACTTAAAACTGCCGTGAAGTATTTTCTGTACGTGTGCACCCACACACAAAGGCAGCAATAAAAGAGAAGGGGGGGAGAGAAACCGTAACTAGGCAGAAGAAAATTTAGTGCAAATTGCAGAAGGAGAGTTAGAATGTGTTTGATGTGTCAAGGAACCGACATGTTTGGAATATTCAGATTTTTTGTCGGGCTGTTCAGTATCGTTTCATTAAACATGCAGCGCATCCTCCTGCCAAAGCAAAGCACTTTTGTGTCCCATGGATTCCATGTGAGAGAGTTACACGTGTGCTTACGTTTCCCATCAGGTCCAAAGGGACGTAAAAATGCTTAACTTTGGCAAGATGGCGCCCTTATTGTTACCTTTCTTCAGGATTGTAGTTACATCCCACCTCCCGCATGACTTTCTAGAAGCTTACTTTAAAATATGCAGGTCATTTGTTGGAAAGTGAGCTCCCATCTCTAGTTCCAGCTCCTGCCAACCTAGCAGTTCGAAAGCAAGACATTGCAAGTAGATAAATAGGTACCACTTCAGTGGGAAGGTAACAGTGTTCCGTGCACCTTGGTGATTAGTCTTGCCGGCCACATGACCACGGAAATGTCTTTGGACAGCGCTGGCTCTTTGGCTTTGAAACAGAGATGAGCACCGCAACCCTAGAATCGGATTCGACTGGCTTTTGAGCAAGGGAACCTTTACCTTTACTTTACATTTGGCTTTACTGTTGAACTGTCCTCTCTCTATGTGTCTCTCTCTGTCTCTGTGTGTCTCTCTCTTTGCCATTTGGAGGATACAGCATTTCATTAGCTTAGATAATCAAGTAGCTCTTTCTTTAATCCAGGATAAATCAGCATTGCAGCCATGAGATTTTCCACCTGCCCTTTTCACACAACAGCTGTGATGCAGCTGGACTTAGTTGTGTCTAAATCTCAATCACACTGGCTAACTGATTGGCTTGTGCTGACCTGGATGGCCCCGGCTAGCCCAGTCTCATCAGATCTTGGAAGCTAAGTAGGGTGGACCCTGCTTAGTACTTGGACGGGAGACTAAAGAAGTCCAGGGTTGCCGTGCAGAGGCAGGCAATGACAAATCACCTCTGAATGTGTCTTGCCCAGGGCTATTTTGGGGCAGGAATGCACAGGAATGGAGTTCCGGCTGGCTCCTGAGTTGGCCACACCCAGCAGGAACTCATTAGCATAATAGGCCACACCCAACAGCAGAAACTCATTAGGATTGGCTACATCAGGGGTGTGTGGCCTAACATGCAAAGGAGTTCCTGCTACAAAAAAAGCCCTGGGTTTTGACAGCAAACAAGGTAAACAGAATAAGAAGCAAAAGGTAGGTGTGGCTGGATGACCACACTTCTGTTAAGATGGGAGTGTGGCCTAATATGCTAATGAGTTTCTGCTGTTGGGTGTGGCTTATTATGCTAATGAGTTCCTGCTAGGCTTTTTCTACAAAAAAAGCCCTGGTCTTGCCTTGCAACCCCCATAGGGTTGCCATAAGTCAGGTGCAGCAAAAAACAACAACACCCGAACCCCTAATTGGCTCAGGGGAGGGGTGCGTGTGTGTCTTTTTTGTCGTGTGTGATAGTTATACATTTGCTGCACACACTTCATGTATCTTTCACTTAAGACTGTACCCTCTGTGGTAGAATTTCTCAGCCGACTGGCAGTAGGTTGAGGGTAGATGAAAGACAATAGTCAACCCAACAGTTAACGCGTGGCACTCACCACCACAGTCATGGGTCTGTGGATCTGTGATTTGGATGGGATCCAGCAGGGCCTTTCGCACGTCCCTAGTTTCTTTTCTCATTTTCCAAGTGCAACACGTTGCAGTGCGTTGTACCAGGAACACTGCCTTGCCTTTCTTCAAATATTTGTAGCCTTCGAGCAGCAGTAGGAGCCTAGACCACCGGGACAGAGGTTGCCCACTGTGGTAAATTCCCAGAGCGCTGGGCAACCTGACAAGCCTAACTGCACATCAGTACCACAGACTGAAGTGACGATGTTATGCCCCAAGTACTGAACAGGTCGACTTCCCTCCTGGTGCTGCAATCAGGGTTTTTTGTGTTCTTGCGGGAGTGTGCAGAAAGCCAGTCTCCACAGTGTTGTGCTCCTGCCATTCATAGTCAGGCAACACTGATTATGCGGGACTTCTCTGACACATTGAGGGGTGCTCGTGAACTCCGAGCCTGCACAGAGATGCAGATCACAGGAATCCATGCAGATGGTTTGGTTCCTTGCACTTCAGAGTAGAGAACAAGCTAAACAGCTGTTAGACTATAGAAGTAAACATAGATGTCTGTGAAGGGAAGAGCAGCTGATTGCTACGAGCCTGCTGGGAGGCCAGGTGGTGGGGGAGAGAGGACTGTGGCTTAGTGTCGGAGCATCTGCTTGGCATGCAGAAGGTCCCAGGTTCAACCCGCAGCATCTCCAGTGAAAAGGTTCAGGTAATAGGTAAAGACCTCTACCTGAGACCATGGAGAGCTACTGCAGTCTGAGAAAACAATACTGAACCTTGAGTGGATCCAGGCCCACAGTCATGGTGGGGCTCCCAGGGGCAGATGCCCCACCCCAAATCTGCCCTGCCCCTCCGCCTCGAGTCCACCCTCACCTTGATCCTCACCTGGGGGAGCTGGGACCTACCCAAGCCAGGCTAGGAGTCCTCAGCCAGGCATGGCTGCTAGGGCGTGTGGCAAGAGCCATGCTTGGCCCTTCAGGGCTAAGAGCAGCAGGGCCAAGCAGCCTTGGCCACAGTGCACAGGGAAGGAGATGGGGAAGAAGCAGGCCCGCAGGTACAGTGGGGCATCTCGGGGCCCGGCCCCCCGACTTACTGCCAAGGCCCCCCTGACTTCCCATCCCATAATTGTTCTTATGTTTATCTTTTATAAGCTGCCCTGAGCCTGCTTTGGCAGAGAGAGCAGAGAATAAATCAAATTAAAAAAATAAATGAACCAATAAATCCAGCCTAGGTCCCCGACTTCCAGTTTTTTTATTTGTGGCACTCACCTGTGTGTGTGGGGAGGGATGCCCCCGACTTATTTAAAGGCCCACCCCAAATTAAAAAACCCTGGCTACGGGCCTGGGAAGAAGACGTCACTATGATGACCAGACCTGTCACATAAAAGACACTGGGCCTGCAAAGGACCCTCTAGGTCCCTTCAGGAGGACCCCTCCTCTACTTCCTCCCAGGCATCCTTGCTCCTGCTGTTAGGCAAACAGAGCTCAGTGGTGGTCTCGGGAAAGTCCTTGTTTCAGTGTATTTATTTATTTTTATTTTATTTTTGTGACATTGGAAGTGATGTCATCCCCCCCCCCCAGTTCCCCACCACCAAAAATTTTCTGCCTATGGGCCTGAATGGATCAATGATCTAAATCAGTACAAGTCCACTTCCTGTGTTCCATGTATATTCTTTTTTTTTTTAAAGAGCCAGCATGGTGTCGTGGTTAGTGTGGCAGACGAGGCCAAGGATCAAATCCCCACTCTGCCAGG
This sequence comes from Gekko gecko, assembly GCA_029375565.1. Classification (NCBI taxonomy): domain Eukaryota; kingdom Metazoa; phylum Chordata; class Lepidosauria; order Squamata; family Gekkonidae; genus Gekko; species Gekko gecko. The sequence continues at coordinate 22,101,128 of JAPDNY010000011.1, forward strand.
AAGCCCGCTGTGCCTCACGCATTGGGTAACCTCGGGCCAGTCATTCTTTCTCAACCCAGCCTGCCCCACGGGGTTGTTGTGAGTGTAAAATTAAGGTATACTACCTTGACCTCCTTGGAGGAAGAATGAGGACGAAGGAAACAAACAAATCCATTTGCACGTGACGTTAGTATGTCTTCTGAGCCTCACATAGTTGGCCAAGTGGCACCTACACAGGTCTAGGTCTTTCTAAATGTGCCTACATTACATTGTAGAACAAAGTTGGAGTCTAGTGGCACCTTTAAGACCAAGAAAGGTTAATTCTGGGTGTAAGCTTTTGCATGGAAGGTTATACCCAAAATTAAACTTCGCTGGTCTTAAAGGTGCCGCCGGACTCAAACTTTGTTCCATTGCTTCAGACCCACATGGCTACCCACCTGAATCTATCTTCATTATGTTATGAAATCCATTCTTGATGCTGCCATCCATTCCCCAAGTTTTGCAGGAACACAGTGCATTAGTTTTGTGTTCCACCCCAAAAGTTTTCTGCGCTGAATCAGGCGCTGTGGCTCGAGATCTCCATTGGGAGAAAATGCAGAGCCAATCAGACTGATTAATAAAGGAGAATGCGAGCTGCACTGCCGACACAAATTTTCTCGGTTTTATTCCCCATAAAAAGTTCTGTTAGCTTTTATGTTGTGACTGCATTTTCTCCCCTTGAAACAGATAACTTATTTCAGGAACAACAACAAAAAAAGAATAGTAATGCTGTTTGTTATCCAGAATGGAAAATAATCTCAGCGGGGACACACATAGCGTATCATATAATAATTGAATTCTGCTTTAATATGAGGTGGAAGCTTAGTACTGCTCTTAAGATGTCACCACTGGCTTATCAAAAACAAATTTCATGTAGAAGAAGGTGCCTGATGCCGTTTTATTAAAGGCTTCATTGCCAGATCTCCATCAGATCTTAATCATTGCGGGCAGGCTTCTTTTAATTATTTTAATATGTTCCTCCTCCCCCCCCCTTCTGATCTTCCTTTGCGCCATTTTGAGTTCATAGCTTTTTTTTCTTTATGAGGAGGCAGGAAAGAATTCATGTAATGACGCTGTGATAGTTTTGCATTTACATTATTAGCAGATTTCATTGGCTGATCCTGTAGATCTGCAGCTGTACCTGGGGTATTGGAAGAAGGTTTTGTGAAGTCATCCTAGATGTTGAGGTTTTCTGCATTCTTGTTTTCTTTGCTGGTGTGCTCCTGTTGCTTGGGGGGGGTTCTGTTCCATATGTGTTTTGCTCCCTTTAGTGGTCAATTCAATATTATATTGTTTTCTATCCAGCACATCTCCCTGCAGATTTAAACTGCAGATTTTATGACAGACATAACCTGGTATAATATTAAATTGACCACCAGAGAGAGCACTTGTGGAACAGACACCCTCCACCCAAGCACCAGAAAGTCACAAGCAATGAAAATGAGAATGTGGAAAAGTCCTTTGCCTCCTCTTATCAAGTCTTCCCTCTTTGGCATAGGCTTAGGATCAGGCTAGAATTTCTGCAGGCTCAAGCACTTCTGGCCACAGAAGGCAATTTCCCCATCTTTCATCTCTTCATGTAGCCTGAAAGAGGATTAGGAGGACATTTTGGCTGTTGCTGGAGGGAAGGCAGGAAAATCATGTTACTTGGGCATAAATTTTTGCATCTGAAGGAAACATTAGTCTGGATCCACCCATTATCTAGCAAATTTCTCTTTGAAATTATAGTGCATTACACAGCCTTCTGGGGCGAGGCTGGATATATGGGCATCTATACCTACATATGGGCATCTATACCTACATATGGGCATCTATACCTAATTCAGGCTATTTTATGCAGGACACAGTTTTGGGAATTAGAATAAGATAAGAACAGAGAGAGAGAGAGAGAGAGAGAGAGAGAGAGAGAGAAAGAGAGAGAGAAAGAGAAAGAAAGAAGAAGAAAGAAAAGAAAGAAAGAAAGAAAGAAAGAAAGAAAGAAAGAAAGAAAGAAAGAAAGAAAGAAAGAAAGAAAGAAAGAAAGAAAGAAAGAAAGAAAGAAAGAAAGAAAGAAAGAAAGAACAAGCAAACCTGTAGAGTGCTGGAGGTAGACGTCTGGCCTTGCAGAGACAGAAGACCAAATTTCTTGTATTTATGCCAGATAGGGTTGCCAGCTCATAACTGGCGGGAAATGGGGGAGGTGGGGACTTGCGACAACAGTGCTGTCCCCAGCATAATGACATCACTTCTTTTTCTACCCATGGGGACTGGTTCAAACAAAGAGTTTTCAGTGCATGCTAGAGTGACAGGTTGCACTGTAAGTGTTGTCATCGTGCCTGGCAACACTGATTGCCCCCCCCCCCCTGTGGCAATAGCAGGAAGAGTTAGTAGGAGGGCGGAAGACCTAGAAACCCTGATGCCGTGTCTGGCATACCCAGAGGTTTCGTGTCACTTGCCAATTATAGGGGCTGACAGTGCACCCCTTGCTTTCCTTCTGTCCTGAATGAGGGCTCTTAGGCCCGAGCATAGGCACTCCCTTCTTTTGTAGCTCCCAACTTCAAGTCATGAGACTCCAGTCTAAGCTCTAGTCCAGAGAAAACTTTTGGCAGATTTGGCTGTGTTCTTTTTAATTTTGTATTGCTTTTAATTTTGAGTGTTTCTTTTTAAAACTCTGTTTTAATAGTGCGAATTATTGGGGTCTTGTATTTATGTGGGTTTTTTAAAGCTGGAATCTGTGTATTTTTAATTATGCATGTTTTCATCAGGGAATCTTTTAATCTTGGTACTGAGACTGTTCTGTTTCGTGTCCTTGCGACCTGGGGCTGCATTGTTAACTGCCATGAGTCTGAGATGACAAAGCAGAATATAATTTAAAAATAAAATAAAATAACTAGTTTCTTTTTCAAATATTTATTATATGTAATAAATAAGGCCCAACATCTGATCTGAAGAAGTGAGCCGTGATTCAGGAAAGCTCCTGCCCTCCCACAAATTTTGTTAGTCTTTAAAGTGCTCCTGGATTCTGGCTCTTTTCTGCTGCATAAGGTCCAACACTTTTTAGAAGACCAAAATAAAGTAATAATAATATAAATCTGGACTACTGAATTACGAAATAAAATTCTAAAACAAAATATGGATATAATTATCTTTGATTTATGCCAGATGAATAAATATAGTCACACTGTCTGTTCAGATAAGTGACCAGATAAGTTTTAATATTTGTAAAATCCTCATTTTTTTTGTAATGCCGATAACTTTCCATGTAAGTAAAATCCTTCAATTTTATACAAAAAAGCTTTATGTGTTGGTGTGCATTTCTGCTTCCAAAGTTTAGCGAATACCATCCAATAAATAACTTGTTTCAGAGAGCAAGTGACCCTCATCGGTCCAACAGACAAAATTTCTGGCCTTTTGTGGTGTTAAGAGAGAGCGCAGATGACCATCCCTGGATTCTTTTAGCAATGGCTATATTTATTTATGGCTATATTTATTTGTGGCTGTACATCACCCCGAGCCCTCTGTTTAAGTAAAAATGTGGCTTAGTGTTTTTTAAAAGGGTATAATTAACAAATGAAATGTCTGTCCCTTCAGAAGGGCTGCTCTCAGCAACTGCCTAGAGTCACCTAATGATATAGGCAGGCCCAGACCAGCGGGAGCAAATTCTAACACACTTTTTCCATAGGCTGTCAGGTTTTTGCTACGTTTCGCTACCTCTCATCTCCTGGACCAGCTGTAGCGAAGGCTGATAGATGGACGCCCCGCAAATCCTGTCAGACTTCACTAACTCACACCTGTTCCTCTGCTCAGGAATAGGAAAATATTTCTGGCAGCTCCTGTAGATCACTGCCGGGAGTCGTTTTTAACCTCATGTTTTTTTCTCAACCCCCTCCCCCCTAAAGGATCCAGTTCCGATATCATCTGATAGCATATCGTAAGTTGCCTCATATTGACTGGAGTTTATAATAGGGTTGCCAGGTCCCCCTGTGGGTGGGGAAACCCCCGCCTGATGGATCCATTACCCACCGGCCTGAATCGGGCTGCTAGGGGGAACCCCACCCCCAAAGTGCTGGGATCGCGGAGACGTGCCCAGCGTGATTACGTTACCCGGAGGTGATGTCATCGCGTTGGGCATGTTGCGGGAGGGACACTCCATCATTAGAGGGAAAACTCTATGGTTTCCCCTCGAATGATAGTGGTCTTGCCCCAATTTGTCCAACACAATGACATCACTTCCGGGAGATGGCATCATGGCGCACATGCTTCACGCGCGTGCAAAAGAACTCCCAGATGGGACGCAGGACTCCCCCGCTATTACATCGGTAAGACTTGGCGACCCTAGTTTATAAGCACTGGCTTCTCATGTCTGTTGGCCACCAGAACAACCTTATGTGGACTTACTCCAGAGGGGTCCCCCTTTTTGAGCCTGTGGGCACCTTTGCTAGGCGCAGCCACAAAATGGCAGCTGCAGATTACTTTCAGTCACACAATGAAGGTCCTCATGCTGTGGTGGCAGCTGCTGCCAAAGCAATGGTTTTAAAAAAATCTGTGCAGCCAGTCAGATCTCCACTTGCCAATTAGAAGCCTTGATGGGTAAAGCACCACTTGGACCACCCACTTTCTAAAAACACATGGCAGGTTCCAGGAAAGGTGTCGACGGGTGCCATGGTGCCAACAGCACCATATTGGGGACCCCTGCTCCAGACCATGTTAGGGAGCCCTGCTCCAGGTGATACCTATTGAAACTAACTGGAGCAACTCTGCCTAGGATTGCACTGTACACCTCTCAGAGATTGAAGGGTATGTTTGTAAATCTGAGAGAGGCTCCATACATTATCCTTTTCATAGATGTACACCTAAGAGTCTTTTAAAGGGGGGGACCTAAAAATGTAATGTGTGGATGAGAAAAAAAATGTGACATCAAAAACAAATGTATCGTCAGAAAGCCAAGACTGGCCGCAGGTCAAAGTCGACTGCTGCATAGTCCATGGTATCTTCCTCCAATGAAAGAGCCACTGGAGTTGTGGGAAGCCTCCTTAGGCTGGAGGAGGGGGTTAAGCTTTACCTAACAGAGTCGTAGGAAACAGTTGAGTCCGTTGAGGAGTCTCATAAGGCAAGTGTGCGAACTTCACACACACAAAGAACCTGCCCTAGAGAAAGTTGGGTAATTTGACCTACCTGTTGTAAATAGGCAAAGGAAAGGGAGTCATGGCCTCCCAGGTGCCTGAGGTGGGAATCTCTTGCTATGCATAGAGCTTATCTTCTTATTTGGTGATGCTGGAGTACACAAATCTACAAGTGATGGTTGTTGTACTGGTTCAGTTCCTTCCTGCTTCACAGATGGAGAATCGTGGTTAAAAACTAACTCCTCTCACAATAATGTATGAGTGCAGGGATCAAGCAGCCCTGTTCCTCCCTGTCTGTGAGGCACTCAAAGGACTTGTGCCTAGAAATCTCTTGCTGTGCTCCCAGGGGAGAGAGAGTGTTTCCTGAAGGGCTGTTCAGCTCAACTGTCCTCTGTTCTTAAGGAAGGGACTCAGACTTGTCCTGCCGGAGACTTGTTGTATTTGAAAGGGTGACGGTAAGTCACTTCAATCCTGCTTTGCAAGAGAAAGGCAGGACAGAAGTATAGTTTTACCATAGAGTCTCCAGCAATTCCTAGAGTGACGTGACATCACTTCTGTTTTTCTCCAGTACTGATGTCATAGGATACACAACATTGGCGCCCCACCATGCCCCTACCCACCAAGCTTCCACTAGTTTTTAACCATGATTCTTCATGCAGAAAGGGGAGGAGGAGAACTGACCATGAGGGGCCACCCTATTGACAAGCGTGAGCGGTTTCCCTTCACTGCAGATAAACGTGTTGTCTGCAAATTTGATGCTATATAGAGCCTCTTTCTCAACATCTTGCCTCACAGGGAAGATAAAAAGGCATATTCCTCTGAAGTTCTTGAACTGAGTGCCAGATACAAATATAAGAAAGAAGGGGGGGAAAATGAAAACTGCACTATTAAAAAAGTTTGCCATTCTTCTTGACCAAAAGTGCAATAAACTCTTAAGTGATTTACAGAACTGAGCGTAAAGGTTCATATAGCTTATCACTTATTAAACTTAAACTATAAAAGGAAAAGGGGAGTGTGCTACTGTTCTTCCCAGCGGCAGTAATTTCAGCCCTACAGGAGACTAAATTGAAGGATTAGATAAAGGTGCTTAACCTCTGTCTTTTTTTCACTGCTATTGATTTTGATTTGCTAAAAGAGCACCAGGAAACAGGATTTTTTAGGCAATAAGGCTAGCTGTTAAACTAGATTTTAAAAATTCTTACTCTGGGAGTATTGATAGATTGTCCTGCACATAGTGTGAGAATACTATGGAATATATATATATATATATATATATATATATATATATATATATATATATATAAATTATTTAATAACAAACACAAGATGTGGATTTTTTTCTTCTTTTAAAGCCATCTTTTTGAGCAAATTGTATGTATCCTACCCTTCTGGAGGAGGTTTATACATTGCAGTGTTGGTTTTATAGAACTATTTTGCCTCTAAATGCCCATTTATTTACTTTAAATGTGTCTAGTCTATCTTTCCCCATGATGTAGGCCCAAGACGGTTTATACAGTAGGCATAACACATACGTGAACAATAATGCTAGAAACAGATCAGAATAACAATAGGAAGTAACAACCTAAGACCATCTTTAACAGACCATTAAAAAGAACCAATAAGGCTCCAAAAATATGATTGTCTTACATGGGAGATCTCTTGATTGAAAGCATGACCCTCTACACAGTATGCTTACACATTTCTCCCATAATCTTCATGCCCCTCACCTATTTTCCCATTTTTCACATTCTGCACACTTCCCTACTATGGATTCAGTCGCCTTCTCAGCCTCCTTTGGCCCATTTTAGAACTGTTTCATATTTCACATGGGCGCCATGCCTGCAGTGGCTACACTGGTGTTCCCCGCAACAAACACACGTAAACCCGCACCACTGACCATTTTACCACACATAGGCAGTGAGTGGCATGTGTGGTGATCTTCTTTCCAAGGAGAATTTTCATGCAGGGAAGAGAGAACGCACAACAAGTAGTTTGGTATGTTGTATACACTTTTAACATTTTTTAAAATTTTATTCACATTATTTATAGCCTGCTTTTCTCACTAGGACTCAAGGTGGATTACACAGAGTGAGTCAATGCGAACAACAAAACTGGACATTCAGGAAACCCTGACATAATATTTGGGTTGTAGAAGCAGCCAGAAATCTAAACAAACAAACAAACCCAGATTAAAAGCAAAGCATATGTGTTAACATGACACATGAAATGACATCAGATGACAAAGAAAGATACAACTAACAGTAAACTATACACAGTAGTATAGACCGCAGTCCCAAATAAGTCGTCCAGGTAACTTGGTGGGTCTAGAGCAGATTTGTTATCCAAAAAGACCTGGAGATGGTCTGGCCGCTGCTCTCTCAATCACTTTGCCTAGGCAGGGCAGATCAGAGACAGGGCAATAATTGGCTACATCATTTTTCTTTAGGGATGGGTTTGTTGTTGTTGTTTTAGTAGCAGACAGATAACTGCCTTCTTAAGTAGTATGGGGAAGGTGTCCCAAGTTAGTGACTGGTTTGTAATAGATACTAAGGATTTATTAATATGGTCTGTGCCTGATTTTAGAAGCCAGGATGGGCCAGGATTCGGGGCACAAGTACTGATCTTCACAAATCCCAGGAGCTTGTCAGCATCCATCACGGAAACTGGTTGAAAGTGGTCCATAAACAGAACAGGCAGTGTACTGGGCAGTTCTTCCAGTGCATCTATGTTACTGTCAGCATCTAAATCAGAGCATATCCTTGATATCTTATCAGCAAAAAGTATCACAGCTAATCATCTGGTCCAGATACAATGAAGGCTCTGTTTTAAGGTTCATCAGATGCCCTGTTTCCTTAAATAACTGGGATGGTCATGAACTAGCTGATGGAATAGTAGCAGAGAAGTAACATTTATTTGCTGCCGTCACTGCTGCTTCATAGGTCTTACAGTAATGTCTGGACATCAGGGATCCCTGATTGGCTGCACCTTTCGGTCCATTATGGGTTTGAGGTGTCTTTCCCCTTCCTTCTGCTGACTGTAAGAAGCAGCAACAGCCAAGCTCCATCAAGCAAAGATGACCCTGTGAAGCCTGACCCAGCCGTTTAGCTGGCCAGGCTGTTTTCCCCCAGGGTATGTTTCAATCACAAGATGCTGTTGTCTTCAAAATATTCAGCATGGTTATTATTTATCGGCAGCTAGAACGATTGATGCCCCTCGTTCCTCGAATGAACTGTGTAGAAGTATTAAGGATGACAACCTTCATTTGATTATAAAGGTTTCACAAGACTAACGCCACTGCCAGATTGCTGCCTCTTACAAATCTATATTTCCTATTTACAGAACTGAAGAAATTATTAAACTGCATGTTTAAGGCTAAGCAGAATCTGGTGGAGGGGGTGGTCTTTCAAGGAAACTTCACAGGGGATGGGCTGCGGCCAAGTGACAGAGGATCTGCTTGGCGTGCAGAAGGTCCCAGGTTCAATCCCCAGCATCTCCAGTTAAAGGATCTGGCAATAGGTGATGTGAAAGAGCTCTGCCAGAGAATATAGGGGGCCACTGCCAGTCTGAGTAGACAATATTGACTTTGATGGACCGATGGTCTGATTCAGTATAAGACAGCTTTGTGTGTATTTGTTTGTGTGTCATGAAATGCAATCCTCCCAGTGATTGAGGAGGTGAGTTGTAAGACAGGATAAAAATGTTCAGTGAGGGCTGGGGGGAAATGCCCCCACTCTGATTTGGCTTCAGTATGTGGTCAGGAGCGAGATATGAGGGGCTATATGGCATCTTCAGAAAGCCAGCTATGAGCATGCCTCCTGCCCTCACTCTGTGTTGTCTGTGTGATGTCATCGTCTGTCCATGTCTGATTGGCTGCCTCTGTGACATTATCGTGTTGCTTCATTATCAGTTTGCTTTAATGATCACTTTGGCCCAAACTACAAGAAGCCACATCCACAAACCTGCCATGGGGATGTGGCACCATTTTAGAGACTTTTAAAAACATTTAAAATCACCACAGGGCCCCAATCCTACCGGGGACCGCAGCAGGGGCGGGGTGAGAGGCTATTCCCCCCCTGCCATTTTCAAGAGTCAAAACAGGTGTGGAACCATTTTGGCCCTTGAAAATAACATGAGGGAACAGCCCTTAATCCCCTGGCACTGTGGTCCCCAGCAGGATTGGGCCCCATGATGATTTTAACAGTTTAAAAAGGCTCCAAAATAGTGCACATCCTGGTAACAAATTAGGGGACGTGGTATCATCTAACTCGGCTCTTACTCTCTAGCATTGGCTCAGAAAGAAACCCATATTTTAAAAATTGGTGTCAAGTTAGGAAAAGAGATAGCAAACAGTTTGTGGCACAGATAAAAGGGGGGTTGAGAGGTTGTGAAACTTTTTGCCTTGAACATTTTCAGTGGGGAAATTTAGTACAAGCTTATGTATATGTATTTATGGTTCTCGCAACGGGACGCTCAGGGAGACGCCTGTGCTTTTTCTATTGTTGTTCCTGGTGTGAGTTCCTTGTAGAACAGCCGGAGGTGTTCTAAATACAATGTTTTACTTAATGGATGATTGTGGTCCGATTTGAAGGCCCCTGAAGAGGGAGCCATGCTTTGCTCCATATTTAACACAGTTGGATTTGTGGATCCAGAGGAGTGAGAACATTTCAAAGTTGAATATGCCTGGAAGGCAAAAATCGCACAGCTATATATTAGGCAGTCGCACGCTAGCAGTCGTCCACGAGGAATCTTTAAATTTACCATTTACAAATGGAACCAATCTATAGAGTAATTGAAGTCAGCAGGTTTTTTTTCCCCTCCTTCTTTCCCCAGGCAGGACTGTAAGAGGATTGGCAGAGTCTGTGCTTGACTTATAAAGCTTCACTTAAAAAGCCCGATTAAGATGGGACGTCGAGCCTGGCAGTACATTATCACAATTAACAGTCCGTCCATGCAGTAAGCAGCCCGAGGGGTTGGACTTCTGCTGCTTTGAGCTGTGGCAATTCGGAGCGTTTCTCTGTGCAAAGAGCTCCCTGCATGTGATGAGCAGGGATCAGGACATTTTAGAAGAGGGTGTGTTTTTGGTGCCCTAAACAGAGCGTGATCTGATTTTAGCATATTTACGGTATTCACTCGAATGCAGTACAAGGTCTTTGCCCCCCCAGTTATGCCCTCAAAAAAGAAAAAGAGGTGGTATTCTTACATTCACATACTATATGAGTCTAGTAACAGCTAGTCCAGTAGACTTGAGTCTAGTAGATAAAGGGAACTTTGACTCTCGAAAGCCCGGACCCCCAAAATCAAATCGATCTCCAAGCTGCTACTGGACTGCTACTGCAGACCAACAGGGCTGTCCTCTGGCTATCCTCTGGCTATTCACATACAGATAGATTTCAGGCGGGTGGTAGCCATGTCGGCCTGAAGCAACAGATCAGACTCTGAGTCCAGTGGTACCTTTAAGACCAACAAACTTTAATTCTGGGTATCAGCTTTCTTAAAGGTGCCCCTGGACTCAGACTTTGCTCCATTCATGTACAAGGTACAGTCAGAGCTCCCTCTGAGCTGTGGAGTCCTGTGAGCCAAAATTCTACTTTGTGAGCTACTGGCCTTAAAGTTGTGAGCGAGTGATTTGGCTGCTGCATAATTTAGTTTGCTTAGCTTCCTGAGCTAAGGCAAAAATGGGTGAGCCAGAGGCTAAAAAACTGTGAGCTAGCTCACACTAACTCAGCTTAGAGGGAACACTGGTTACAGTTATGTTTAGTTTTTATATATATATATATATATATATATATATATATATATATATATATATATATATATATTTGTGCGTATACCATTTTTAGGGGGATAATCTCATATTTGCAGACCTCTTCCTTTCAAGAAAATACAGTATCTAGACTTATATTTAGTAAACCAAATTAAACAAGGCACTGCTTGTTGAATTTATGTCCCAGTTAGCAACAAATAGTTGAACTGAAAGATTTGATTTTTGGGGGAAATAAATTGTGGTTTAAAATTTATATTCATGCTGTTCCAGCCATTCCCCCCCCCCAATCTCCTGTTCCTGCTACAGCCCCCACCCCACGTGGCTTTTGTCCATGCAAGTCCTGTAGATTCCCAGCATAGCCTTTTTTGGCGGCCAAAGAGGGACCTCCCTTTTCAACAGCAGGAAAGAAATGGTTAGATCCACCCTACTATATGGAAATTGTTTGTATTGGAATAACACTTATACACAGGGCTTTTTTTCCTGGGGGAACTTGCCAGAACGGAGTTTCAGAACCTCTTTGACAAAATTCTTTCTAAAATATTTAAAACTTCATGAGTTTTCAGTATACAGATTGCAAACTTCATTTCCCTCTTGAGAGTTCCAGCACCCCTTTTTCCAGAAAAACAGCCCTGCTTGTACAAATGTAAACACAGTATAGCACTGTTCAAATTCAAAGGGGGGGGAGATCCAAAGTAACTGATAATAGTTGGTGCATTGATCTGGAGATGAGGATTAAACAAATTAAACATGACTCAAATTGTGAAGACCTGCAATGGAGGGACACTGGGACAGATCTACATACTTGGGAAGTAGAATAGCTGCTGATGGGAATTACCAAGCAGAGGAATGCAGATATAGGCTGCGGTCACATTGTCCTCTTACCGCGATTTGCTCCTGCTGTCCGTTTATCCGTGACCTTTATTATCGGATGAAAACTGGGTACATGTCCGTCTTGAATCGCGCAATGAGTCGCGCCGCCCAAGTGGCAGTTCAGGAATTTTTTTTAAAAATCATGTGTGCATACGCATGGGCTATCATGTGCATAACTGCGCATGTGCATAATGGCGGTCGTGGGGGGGGGGAGACCAAATCACACTCATTGTGAGAGGGGAGTCCAGATTGGGGAAAGTGCAGAATTGCAGCGGAAACACCCGGAAAGTACTCCTTTTTCCAGGTGTAGGAAAATGCGGGAGAGAACCGGAAACATTGCGCGAGTGAGCCCATTTCAGGGTGGGAGGCGGATTAGCCTGTCTGATCAGCGATTTTACATGCGAGAGGGAACAGTGGTGAATCCCAATCAAAACAACTGTGTGACCACAGCCATAGGGTTCCATCCAATCAGCTTTTCTGTTGGTGAAGGAGGAGGGAGGGATCCTCTGTGACCATTAAAAGATGCTGTACTGAGAAATATAGGACTTGTATATATAAAAGCCTTGCAGAGCAGCAGTTGTAGTATGGAAAGAAGTTACACATGATGCAGTGGACAAGCTGACTGGATCCAACCCATAGGATCTGTTTGCTAGCAGTGCGCATTCTGATATAAAGAGCTTTCCCCTGATGGAAGAGGCTCCTTGCTTTAGCTGAAGGGTCTTTGCACTGGAGGAAAACATCATTGCGAGCAGGACAGATCTATAGGATCCAATCCATAAAGAGGACAGACAGTTGTGATGGAATATTCTCTTCCATGAATCTCATTCTAGCATGGCGAAATGCGTAGAAGTAATCTGACAGCATCAAAAATGCCTGGTAGGTAAGAAGTAGCCAGCCACATCAGCACTTAAGGCATCTTTTCATCATATTGAAAAATACAGCAGTTCCCAGGTACAATATTCATAGGATGTTCTTGATGGGTGGAGAGATAATTGCCCAGTGCTGATGCCCAACTTTCACAGTGACCTTCCTAACAATAGAAAAGTTGAGTCTGAATTCTCCTTGAAAGCACCATTACATTGTATTGCTTAAGATGGTGTGACTCCATGAAAGCAGTGCATGACTAAAGATGTCCTTGGGTGCATGCAGTGCTCTCATTGCTGGGACAGTGTGACTTTTGTAGTCCAGCACAGGCACAGGAACATACTATTGGGTACTTTTGATGCTTGAAAAAGTAAGTTTGTTACTGGTACAGATGCAAGATGTCTGATGAACTCTTAGAAGATGGAAGGAGGAGAGGATATAGTAGTTGAAGCGGGTATGCGTGGGTGGTGGTGATAGCAGAAGAACTCCATACAATAAATTCTCAACATTCCAGCCGACATTCTCAACATTCTGTCACTTTCTGATGTGACCAGCAGACAGGACCCAAGGCACAACTGTGCAAGCACTATTCCAGTTTGCCTCTAGATATCTACACACACATACACAAAGGAATCTATGATGGCTACAGCCAAGTTGTCCTTGTGATGGGAGTTTGGCTCATTTATTCTAAGCAAATGAACAGGGCAGTTTTAAATGCTCAGTCTTCTTCCCTTGTTTCTCCATGGGCTTGCTGTACTTGCCTGCCTTTTATTGTTTACCTATCCTTTTTAATCATGTTCTCCCTATTTAGTTCTCATATGCCTTACCAGACTAATGATGTGTTCAGGCTGCAGCCCCATCCATTGGAACAAACTACAGGCATATGAGAACCAAATGTAATCTGAAAGAAGAAATTGCCTTCTCCAATGTGCATGGGAAACACATATCAGCTCAGTAAAGGCTGTATATATCTATATATAGATATAGGTATAGATAGATATATAGATACACACACACACAAACACATACAGAGGCATATCTGAAGTGAACAATAGAGTCGAATGTACCCTGTCAAAGAATTGGGAAATATGTCTGGAAAACAATTCTGCTTTAGCTAGAGGACTGGCCTTGCTATAGTAAATCTATTCTCTCCCTAGTTTGTACAGTAGCCCATTGTTCCTTACCCATTTTAATCTCCAGGTAGCTTTTCAAGTTGAAAAAAAAAACTTCTATATGAAAAGTGGGCTGTCTTGGATTATATTTCAGCAAAGTATCAATTGGGTGAGATTTGTTCAATTTATGCATCCTAATACTCCAATGTGCCTGTAAGAAAAATGGCATAATACAATTTTCTGGTTGTGAGTTCTGAGAGTTCGGAGAAAGAAAGCCATCATTGACAATAGAGTCGGGGATGAGTCCTAGGGGCGGGAGATTTGTCGCGGATTGTATTCTGCAGTGATAAGAAACTGTCCCTTTCAATCGCTGCCAGTCGAGTTAATGCCCTCTCCATTAGTAAATAAAGAAGCATGTAAACAAGCAGCAGCAGAAACCAGATTTGCTAGTTTGCAGTCCGTGCTCCATTCAATTTTGGAAAACAAATCAAAGTGCAGGAACCTGTCCAAGCTACTTAAGTACTGTTCAGTACCAATGCTGCCACCCCCTTTTAAATCACAGTATTTAATCTGCCAGCAAAACGCCTATATTATTATGGCATTCCGAAGGGGAGAGGCAGACCAAGTGTCTTCTCTGATGATTCTGTGGCTTGTTGTCCAAACTTTATCCATTGCTGGGCAAGAGAAGAGAGGGTTAGGTGCTCTTGTTCAGGCACAGTCCCACCTCTTGGGCCCAGAGGGGGAAGATTTCTATCCATACCACCCACAACTGTGCTTCCAATGCCGATAAGCCAGGGGTCCCAGCATGGTGCACCATGACGCTCGCCAACACCTTTTCCACCAAGTGTTTTTAGAAAGCTTTTGCCCAGCAGGGCTTCTATTTGGCCTTTGGAAGTCTGATTGGCTGTGAAGATTTTTAAATACATTGCTTTGGCGGCAGCTGCCACCGCAGCACCAAGATCTTCATTGTGGGAAAGATAACCCATGGCAGCCATTTTGTGGCTGGCTCTGCCTCCTGAAGCAGCCATTTTGCCCACCGCACTGTGTCAGAATTCCAAAGGTGCCCACAGGCTCAAAAAGGTTGGGGATCCCTGCAAAGAGCAATAGTGTGTCCCCCACACACACACACCTGCTATTTATGCTCCGGTACTGAAGCCAGGTTGTGTTTAATACATGATGAAACTTGGTTCTAGAATGAGCTGGGGAATCTATTTATTAATTAAAATGTTTGAACTCTACCTTTCCTTTTTACTTAAGGTGCCTGTTCAGTGCCTGCGCTATAGAGGCATCTCCCAAGGCAGTATTTTATCTATTTTTACCACTTATCACTCCCTTCCCCCATGAACCTCAGGATAGTGTACGTGGCCTTCCCCCATTTTATCCTCAAAACAGCTCATTGAGAAAGATCTGGTCAGAGAGAGCAAGAGCTTCACAGCAGAGGGGGATATGAACCTTGCTCTTCAGATCCTAGTCCAGCGCTCTACAATTACACCACACTGGCTTCTTATAGGAAACCCACCCACCCTTCGTGCCAAAAAGGTTCACCTATGAGATGGGAGACAAAAATAATAGGGCAACTGTTGACCACAGGGCAACTATTAACATCAGATTGTGATCTGGATACCCTTGCTGGTGTTCCAAAGATGTAAAGAAAGCCTGGTTTTGGTCAGTCACCGTAGATTTGGGCTGCATACCTTGTGATCCATCAAAGCAAGATCATTCCACCAGCCATATTTTATGGCTACCACTGATTTTGCTGTCCGGGACAGAGAAGAGAAGTTGGCGTGTCAAGGCCCTAAGGAACGACTTTCTATGCAGTGGCAGCCTTTGTGATTCTGGGGCCCTGTTAAAGATGGGGCCCCAGAATCACCACTACCTCCCCCACACACTTGGAGCAAACTGAGATGGCCTTTGCCCCTTGTGAGGTGAGCAGGAGTCACCAGGAGCCATCTGCCCATGCCCCAAATTGGGTGGACACAAGTGGCAGCAAGAGCCTGCTTTTCTTCTCTTCTCTCCTCCTTCAGGGGAACGGAGCTCTGGAAGATTGGGGTCCCTCCCAGTGTGGGGCCCAAGGCAGCTGCCCCTGTCTATCATTGGCAAAGTTCACCCCTCTTTCCATGCGGCCATGTTTAATGTCTAGTGCCCAATGTTATGTAGGCCTCAAAAGACGTCTGCTGAAAACAAGTAACCTCTTTGGCTCCTTACTTTGAGACCCACAATGGACCGTTGAAGATTTGTTTCCCCATGGCTCTGAGAGCAGTATCCTTCCTCTGTTTTATAGCAAGTTACATCAATGCAGAGTGAATTCTGTCGTCATATTAAAAATCCGTTTGATGGAAATTCTGAATGGCAATTAAAATCACTTTTAGCGGGGGGCTTTCCATCATACTCCTAGCTGCTTGTCTGTGTGGTGTCAGAAATCAATATTGCTGCTTTGGGGACGAAACAAAGAACCAGGCAATGAGGAAAGACAAAGAAAAGTCACAGTCAAATCTTGAAGTTGGTGCGTGCCTGCTCTGAATTATTTAACAACCTAATTTTGAAACCTCAGAAATCCTGGCAGCATTGAAGCATGTGTGTCTCACTGTCAGATTCAAATAATTGGATGCAAAGAAAACATCTGCGATTCATATTTGTAGTGGCTTTTTTTAAAAAAAATTATCATTTGATTTATCTGTTTTCTTGTTATGATTTTGTTACACTTACAATAAGGAACTTAAACCCTTTTTTTGATACCTAGGCAAGATGTGTTGCAGAGATGAAGGGTAGCAATAATTGTATGATCCAGGAAAGAAAGTGGGGGGGTAGGCAAAAATTATAAAACCGTGAACTACATGGAGAGAGAGGGTTGGGAGAAAATGTTTCTTCCCCTCTCTCAAAATATCTGAATGTGGGATTACTCTGGAAGTTGTTTGATATGATTTTCAGGACTACAGAAGAAAGTACAACTTCACACATTATGAAGAAGAGGAGTAGACTTTTACATCCCGCTTTTCTCTATCTTAAGGAGTCTCAAAGCGGCTTACAATCACCTTTCCCTTCCTCTCCCCACAAGAGTCACCTTGGCAGTGTTCCCTCTAAGCTGTGCTCATTAACTCAGGAAGCCCCGCTCAGCAGCAATCTGGTCTTGCACTGCCCACGGCCCATTTTAAGATTACAGCAGTTATACCCTGCTCAGGATGTGAACTGCTCCGCTCATGGGGAGGGATTAGAGGGAACGCTGCTTTGTGAGGCAGGTGGGGCTGAGAGAGTTCTTAGAGAACAGTGACTGGGCTAAGGTCACCCAGCAGGCCTCATGTGGAGCAGTGGGGAATCAAACCCGGTTCTCCAGCTTAGACACCACGTAATTAACTCAAGAGGATTCTCTGCTGCTGTATGGCAGGTGCTGATGGCTTCAAGAGAGACTTCAAAATAATTAGATGAATTGCACATCAGTCTGTCAATGACATTTATCCATGAATCATCCACCTTCAGAGTCAGTGCACCTGTGAGTATCATAATGCAGAGGAAATACCATGGGAGGTCAGCACCACCATCGTACTTGTGAGCAGGCCTGTAGCTACAGTGAGGCATTTGGGGTGACCGCCCCCTTAATTAAAAGCCCTGCCCCACAGATAGTCATGCCAGAAACCTTATTTTGAGAGGTATTTTTTGTGTAGTGTCTGTGTGCAGAAACCTTATTTTTGAGGAGAGACCTCCCCCCAAGCAGTGGCACCCTTGGGCTTCCCTCTCCCACTCTAGGACCTGGGAAAAGATAGCTCAGAAGGCATTTAGAAGGGCACTCAAGCGTGGTACCTTCAGTACATCTCTAGGTGGTCTACGGCAGGAGTGGGGCAGCAGAAAGGGGGATTGTTGGAGGTGTATTGAAGGTGCCACTCTTGAGTGTCCTTCTGAGCTTTCTTGCCCTGTGGAAGGGAACTCAAAAGGCATTTAAATGTCTTCTGAAGGCAATTAAATGCCCTCTGAGCGATTTTTCCCCCTAGGAACTGGTACGCTGACTGCCCTGTCGCTTGGAAGGAAGGGCTAGAATCAGGCTCGGAAACTCCCCCTCTAAAGACAGGCATCCAGATTCATTTAATGAACTGTAATTTAACTGCCCCTTTAAAAATTTAAATATCCCCCCCCCCGAAAAATCCTGGCGATGGGCCTGCCTGTGAATTAGAATCTTGTTGAATCCTTTTGGGGTCAATAGAATAGAAGGTGTTGTTGGGTTGCAGCCAGCTTGTGGTGACCCCATCCATGGGGGTGCTGAAGGCAAAGGAGGAGCAGAGGTGGTTTGCCGTTGCCTTCATCTGTAGCAACCCCCATCTTCCTTGGTAGTCTCCCATCCAAGTAGTAACCACGACTTGTGGTGAGCCTGGCCATGGGGCGTTTGAGGCAAAGTAGGAGCAGAGGCTATTTGCTGTTGCTTTCCTCTGCCCTGGCACCAACCTGTTGGAACTCTCTGCCAGATGACAGCCGTGCCCTGCAGGACTTGGTGCAGTTCCACAGGGCTTGTAAGGCAGAGATGTTCCACCAGGCCTACGGTTGAGGACAGCAACAGTTCCCATTGAGCCTGGCTCTTCCCTTCTTTCCTCTCCCCTCACTGGGTATGGATAAAAATTGGTTTCTTAGCACGATCTGTAACTGAAATTGGAATCGTTATCGAGTTGTTTACTGTTTTAATGGTTTTTATAGGTAAAGGTAAAGGTTTCCTTGCTCGAAAGCCAGTCGAATCCGACTCTAGGGTTGCGGTGCTCATCTCCGTTTCAAAGCCGAAGAGCCAGCGCTGTCCGAAGACGTTTCCGTGGTCATGTGGCCGGCGTGACTAAACACCAAGGTGCACGGAACGCTGTTACCTTCCCACCGAAGTGGTACCTATTTATCTACTTGCAATTTCTTGCTTTCGAACTGTTAGGTTGGCAGGAGCTGGAACTAGAGACGGGAGCTCACCCTGTCATGCGGCACCCGGGTCTTGAACTGCTGAACTACTGACCTTCCACAGCCTGCAGTTCAGCGTCTTAACCACTTGAGCCACCGCAGCTAAATGTGCTGACTAAAATGGTGCCTGCAGGCGAGGGTGGTCTACAAATCGAATCGAATAAATAAATAGCAACCCCAGTCTTCCTTGGTGGTCTCCCATTCAAGTACTAACCGTGGCTGACCCTGCTTAGCTACCCAGCTCTGATGAGCTCAGGTTAAGCCAGGATGATGGTGCAGAGGAAAAAAAAATTTCTAGTTACGTTTCACTCAAAGATCCCTGCATGTTTTACATGCTACTTCGTTAGCCCTCTCTCTCTCTCTCTCTCTCTCTCTCTCTCTCTCTCTCTCTCTCTCTCTCTCTTTTTTTTCACTAATG
Organism: Gekko gecko; assembly: GCA_029375565.1. NCBI lineage: Eukaryota > Metazoa > Chordata > Lepidosauria > Squamata > Gekkonidae > Gekko > Gekko gecko. Next base: position 22,120,196 of record JAPDNY010000011.1, read on the forward strand.
TACAAATGCAGAAAAGTTAAAAAAAGACAGATAATTCAGTACAAACCGAGCATAGTAATGCTATTTTGCACGAGCCATACCATGGTCTGGTGTGTATAGAGATGGAATGGTTGAGGCTCTTCCACATTAACAGGCCTACGTATATACAGGCGGAACTATTTATACATGCTTACAAAATCACAAGCCGCACAAAATTGTCATGATTTCCAGGTTCAAACAGAGTTCCCTAAATTTTAGAAAAAGAGATGATGAATGTGACCAACCTGTGAGGCAAACCACCTCTCAGAAAGTTCCTGCCACAGTAAGGTGTAGAACAGATGGCCAGTGCCCAGCGAGATTCGTAGTCGCACCTGCAGAACTGTGGCTTGAAATCTTAGGATCCACGCCGCTTCCTTTCTCAATATCACACCGTGGTGACATTATGAGGCGGACTGGCCCGGTATGAGATACAGCTAGGGTGGGACATCATTGGAGCAGTGAGAAATGTGCTTGCTAGAGTGTATAGTGATTGTCTTGGTGGCCGCTGTTTTAACTGTTTTATTGGTTATTTGATTATTTATGCTTTTTGTACTTATTTATGGCATCTGCCTCTATGTTTTTATTGTTCAATGTATGGCTTTTTGCCTCTGTTTGCCGCCCTGAGCCCATGTTGGAAGGGCGGGATATAAATCCAACTAATAAAATAAATAAATAAATAAATATTGTCATGGTGACTCAGCACTTTATAAAGGGCCCAGAAGATGATATTGGTGGGCTTATGTTTATATTCAAGAAAATGTTTCACCAAACATCAACCCCACGTACCACATACAGACAAAGCCGGGCTTGTGAACACAAAAGGTAGCTGCTGTCTGATGAGCATTCTTGTAAAATCTGAGCATCTATCATTTACACGGCTTGCATTTTTAAGCATTCTATTAAAACGTCTTTTGGCGTTCACCTAAAAAATGACATGAGTGAAGTGGTCCCATGAACACACGAAGCTGCCTTATACGGAATCAGACCCTTGGTCCGTGTCTACTCAGACTTGCGGTTGCTCTTCAGGGTCTCAGGCAGAGGTCTTTCATATCACCTCCTACCTGATCCTTTGAATTGGAGATGCCGGGGATCGAATCAGGGATCTTCTGCATGCCAAGCACATGCTCTGCCACTGAGCAGCCTCTCTGCCAAAATTAGTAATGATATCACATGAACACACATGAAGCTGCCTCCGGGGAGGGCGGGATACAAATCCAAATAAATATAATAAAATAAAACTCCATCAAATTTGGCATTGTCTACTCAGACTGGTAGCGGCTCTCAAGAGTCTCAGGCTGAGGTCTTTCCCATCACCTACTGCCTGGTCCTTTTTAACTGGAGATGCCAGGGATTGAACCTGGGACCCTCTGCATGCCAAGCAGATGCTCTCCCACTGAGCCACAGCCTCTCCCCAAATGATTTCAAGTTTGTATCCCAAGATATTGTAATCACGGTAACAAGTACACTCTCCCTCCCTCCCCACAACTGTTTTATTTTCCCTTGTGCCTGTTGAAGATGGCAAGCGAGATACACCCGAGACGTTTGTATTCATGTAAACATTTGCCTGGGCCAGAAATGTTACACAGCACCACAGTGCTGGAAATCATGACAACAAGTGTGTATGTATGAATCACTGCCGAAGTCCCAGAGACATTGGAAGCTTTAGCATAAGCTCCTTATCCATAATGCAGTCTTATCTCTATAGTTCTGAAACAGCATTAAATCAAATCACTTTCTGTCTTCCTGTTTTCTCTTCCTGCGTCTCCTTTGTCCACTCACTTTTGAAGTTTAGAATCATGGCTCAAATAGTATTGCTAAATAATGTGTATATCTATAATATCATTTTAAAATATGAACAGCTGGATTTGAACTAATCGCTATGAAATGTTATAAAGCTGTTACCAAACGAGGGTGCCAGCCCGTGCCCCCTTCTGTGAAAGCAGCAATGAGTGGCATGGAAGTGAGTGGAGATCTCATCCCCACACCACCTCCCTGTGCCACTCACTCTGCAGAAGCACAGATGCTATGATAGTTGCACCACCACGGCCCACCCATCCCCTTTCCCCCAGCCTTTCCCCTTCACAGCTGGGCTGTGGTCCACAGCAACACCCAGGTTCAATTGTGAAAAGGAATTAAAGCCTGTTAAAAGGTGAGAAGGGAAAACACTCACCTGGATAGCCAGGCTAGCCCAATCTCATCAGATCATGAAAGTGAAGCAGGGTCAGCCCCGGTTAGTACTTGGATGGGAGACCACCGAGGAAGTCCAGGGTTGCTACACAGAAGCAAGCAATGCCAGACCACCTCTTTGCATCTCTTACCTTGAATCCCTACAGGGTTACCCTAAATCTGTGGCAACTTAACACCTAAAGGGGGAATACAAAACCTAGCTCTGCCCCTTCTCTAGATTGGTTGTGGGCAGGGCTTTTTTTATAGAAAAAGCCCAGCAGGAACTCATTAGCATAATAGGCCACACCCAACAGCAGAAACTTATTAGCATATTAGGCCACACCCCCATGTTACCAGAAGTGTGGTCATCCAGCCACACCTTTTGCTTCTTATTCTGTTTACCTGGTTTGTTGTCAAAACCCAGGCCTTTTTTTGTAGCAGGAACTCCTTTGCATGTTAGGCCACACAACCCTCATGTAGCCAATCCTAATGAGTTTCTGCTGTTGGGTGTGGCCTATTATGCTAATGAGTTCCTGCTGGGCGTGGCCAATTCAGGAGCTAGCCGGAACTCCGTTCCTGTGCGTTCCTGCCCAAAAATAGCACTGGTTGTGGGCAAGCACATCGGGTGCTTCACCTGCAGCCCCCCTGCAGTGGCCCCCTTTGAGCTAGATCAAAGATTTTGATCGACATTTTCTTTGAACTGGCTCCAGTGGGAAAGCCCTGGGAGGCCCATGAGTCTTGCTCCCAATGAAATCAATGTCATGGGAGCTCCCAGAAATATGGGGGACATACTGGCATCCATTCGGGGGGAGGAAATGTGAAAGCAGCCTAATTGAAAGGCCTTTCTCATCCAGCCGCTAATGAACTACTGCTCAGCCGGAGTGCCTTTGGGCTCTGGCTCATACCAGTGTGATCAGCGTCTTGTGAATGATTTTTCTAAATAACTTTTCAAGTACAGAACTGCTGAAGTATTCCCAGAGAGCCCTTGAAAATCCAGTTAACGTAAGGCAACCATTTTAATTTGAAGTATCAGATTGCTGCTGTCTTGGATGAGTGGCTCATATGAGCAACGGTGGTTTTTCCTGGCACTTTCAGGAAATAAGAAATATTCCAAGTGATCTCAGAAAATATTAAGAAAACGTGACGCGCTGTATAAGTGCAGAGCTCTCCCGGTGTGTTTTTCTGTTTTAATATGAAACATCTCGAGGTCCGATGCTTATTTGAAACAAGTTTGAAGTAGAGATGAATATTACTTTTCGCTCTCTGGTGGAGGTGGAAATGAAAGCCTTCTGTAGTGCAAGAAAATCTTATTGACAATATTGTAGGCAAGGTGAAGAGGGTGAGGAAGTGTCAGGAATGCGTCTGCAGAGCTGCTAGGTTTCTTTTTCTGGAAGGCTGAGAACTGAATTGTCACTCCTGCATAAAGGCCTGCAGTGGTTCACTCACAATTTTGATTAGGGCTGTCAACTGAGGGAAGAAAATGTGATGATGAATCACTAGCATTTTAAGCACGTAATTCAGGGGTCCCCAGCCTTTTCTAAGCCTGTGGGCACCTTTGGGATTCTGACACAGCGTGCTAGGCACAGCTACAAAATGGCTGCCACAAAATAGGTGCCGTAGGAGGTGGAGCCAGCCACAAAATGGCCACCACAGCTTACGTTCATTCACACCGTGAAGATCTCTGTGCTGTGGTGGGAGCTGCTGCCAAAGGAACGTTGTTGAAAAGCTGCTCAGCCAATCAAATCTCCAGTGGCCCATCCTGAACCATGTATGGCAAAAGCCCCACCTGGTCCTGCCTACTTCCTAAAAACACTTGGTGGGTGCCAGTAAAGGTGCTGGTTTCCACTGGGGAAACTCTGAAATAATTGATGAAGTGGTTTTCCTAGGACTAGAATCTCAGGTGAAGGAAATGTATGTTTGCTTGCTTCTCAGTTTTAGGAAATGTTTAACTTGCCACTCCAAAGTTCCGCTTGATATGGCGTACTTTTAAAATACTAAATTATCAGTATAAAAACAAGCCATTAAAACCAGAGCAGGGCCATTAAAACAGCATAAAACTACCCACGAAACAGACCTCATACCAGACACATAGAGGATATATGTCACATCTGAGGAAGTGAGCTGGGATTTACAAAAGCTCATATTGAATGAGTTTATGTTAGTCTTTCAGGTGCCAGTGCACTTTTGTTTTACAGGGGAACATGGCTTCCCGCTTGCAGCCATCACAAAACAGCTGGAAAGATAAAGCTGCTTATTAAAAGCCTGCGTTTGACAGTCAGAAAGTGTAATAGCATTTCTGTGATATTTAACATACTGCTATACTGAATCAGACCTTGGGTCCATCAAAGTCAGTATTGTCTACTCAAACTGGCAGCAGCTCTCCAAGGTCTCAAGATGAGGTCTATCACGTCACCTGCTACCTGATCTTTTTTCCTGGAGATGCTTGACATTAAACCTGGGACCTTCTGCATGCCAAGGAGATGCTCTGCCACTGAGCCACAACCCCTCCCCAGTTTAATAAAGTTAGGAAGTGAACGTGTGAAAATCGAGACTAGAAAGGAGAAGAGAAAGGCTTCATGATCAAGGAAACACACTTCAAACAGGAGGTTTTGGGTGCTGATAAATACCCACAAAAACTCTTGGAGATCTTACGAAGATCCTCTGATCTGTGCTGTTGGCTTCTCACATCTTCACAACATCAGTAATAATACCACCCCTGGCTCCCAATTGTTGTGATGGTGATAATGCTGAGGTTCAGACCCAGAGTCGTGCTGTGCTGCAAGGAGCAATCTCCGAGTAAATAAATTCATTGTTTAGCTGCCGATGGCCGCTTCTTGACAGACTCTTTCTTTCCTTCCAGCTGTTCTGAGAGCGTGTGCCGATGGAGGTGCTAATCGCCTGTATCACATCACAGAAGGAAGCCATGAAAGGTACATTCATAATAATCTGTTCTGATAATTTCTCCCTTTTTATCTTCACAGTGTGTGTTGATGAGTTTATGCTTACAACTTTCCAAGTTCTCCTCTTGTTCTTCTTCCCCCTCCTTGGCCAGAATTATGTATCAGCTGCGACACAGGGATGCCGCTGAAAATGGCATCTCTGTGTTGGTGTTATTCTCTCTCTCATAATACCTGGTGTCGTGATGCCATCACTTTCCGGGGCAGTCAGTGGTATGGAGCAGGGAGGCAAACAAAAGCCCAGTGTGCTGATGTCACAGCGCAGAAAACTTTTACTCCGTCATGGGGGACAGGAGGAAGAATCCAGCATGGGAAGACTGCCAGTTTCGGCAGCATCCACGTGTGGCTTGTAACATTTAGTTCCCTCCTTTCATAGCAAGTTAAATTTCTGTCTGCTCGCCTTCTCGTTTTAGTAGGACCTGGTGGGGCCCTCACCAGTGTTCCCTCTAAGCTGAATTAGTGTGAGCTAGCTCACGGTTTTTTAGCCTCCAGCTCACACATTTTCGTCTTAGCTCAGGAAAGATGGCTCCAGAGCAAACTAATTTATGCAGTAGCCGAATCGCTTCCTCACAACTTTAATGCCAGTAGCTCACAAAGAAGAATTTTTGCTCACAAGACTTCAGAGCTTAGAGGGAACAGTGGCCCTCACAGTGCATTCTTAAGCAGGATTACACCCTCCTAAGTCCCTTTGAAATCCGTAAGCCTAGAAAGATACAACTGTACTTAGGATTGTACTGTAAATGCTCAAAAACTTGATGCAGCCCCCCAGAAGTGGTGGTTTAATGTGGTGACGCTGCGGCACTTCACGTTCAAAAGCCCACGCCAAAGCTCAAATATTGAATTGATTGTTTTCAAAGGAACCCTGTCTTCTAGAGTCAGTGAAGGATCTGGGTAAATGTTCTTTCCCGCGATTTCCTTCTGAAGTCAACAAGTCCCTCTTCTCCCCAGAGAGGGATGCTTCTCCCTGTAACAACTTGCCACAGTCTCTCTGCCTCTTCCCCCCCCACACACTCCTTGTCTTCCCGCTCTTTTCCCTTTAGTGAGTCTTCATACAGGGAGTCATTAACTGACAGGCTTAAGGCACAGAGAGCAAGTATGGGGGGTGGCGATAGGGACAGTCGGTGGCGTTTCCGAGCTGAGCCCTTAACTGCAAAGTGTTTTTGTTATTCTGTGCCAAACCTTTAAAATGGTATTTAAATCCTCATCCAGGAGTACAGGTAAGGAATCATGTCTCTCATCACCCTTGCACTCTGTTTTGCATAACAGCTCTCAGCGTAGCAATTAGGGGAGTGATTTGTACCAAAGAGGCATTGCACCGGTGTTTAAAAAAAAAAGCAACCCCCCCCCCTTTCCCCTTCTGCATTTAATAATTTAGCATGGCTGTGTAGCACAACCTCTGAAAGCACAGAGACGTGTTTTTTAAAAAAATCCTGTAGCTCTCTCTTTATTTTTTCAGAAGCTTTGGCTCTCCTTTCCTCCTTGGTATTTTGACTTTGTACTCTGCTCCTGCCTAAAGCAGCAGAAGTTCTGTATTCTGAGCTGCCGCTCTCGATTTCTTAACAGAACGTATTTTGAACTCGGGTAGGGTTGCCAGCTCCAGACTGGGAAATTCCTGGAGATTTGTGGGTGGAGCTGTCTTAGAGTCCACCCTCCAAAGCAGCCATTTTCTCCAGGGGAACTGATCTCTGTCACCCGGAAACCAGTTGTCATTTTGAGAGATCTCCAGGCTCTGCCTAGAGGTCGGCAACCTTGTTGAGAAAGAGCTGAAGGGCCGGCCATATTGTTTCTACCCACTGGTTCTTTTCAGACAGGAAACAAGATGCTCTTTAATGGCTTCTGCCCCAGCAGGAACAACCAGGGAGACCTTAGAAATGGCCTCCCCTTATTACACATTTCAGAGTCAAACTACATGTGATTTAGATGTTCCATGAACTGAACTCCTAACACTTTCTTATTCAGTTGTCAGTCATGCAGAGGCCCAGTTCAGATCGGGACCATAAGGGGAAGAGGGTTTTGGCCTTTCCACACACCCTTTCCCATCCTGAAATGGCCCTGGGAAGTCGATAGGTTGGATCCAGACTGAATTTCCATCAGCAGAAGGAACCTTTCCTGCCTTCCACTGCAGTCCACTAAGATCCAGGGAATGCCGCTCCTGGGAGATGGGGGCACTGAGGAATGACATGGGGAGGTAGTAGGACTGCCAGCACTGGTCTGGAAATACCTGGAGATTGGGAGGTGGAGCCTGGGGAGGGTGAGGTTTCAGGAGGGGAGGGACCTCAGCAGCATATAATCCCATACAATCCATCTACCAAAGCAGCCATTTTCACCAAGGGAACTGATCCCTGTCATCTGCAGACCAGCTGCAATTATGGGAGATCTCCAGCTGCCACCTGGTGGTTGGTAACCCTAGGAGCTAAGGTTGCCAAGTCTGAGTTCAGAGATTTCTGGAGGTTTGGGGTTGGAGCCTGGGGAAGGTGAGGTTTGCAGACTGGAGGAGCCTCAATGGGGTCCACCTTCCAAAGCAGCCATTTTCTCCAGGGGAACTGATCTCTGTAGTCTGGAGTTTAGTTGTAATTCCAGTAGAGTTCTGGGCCCCACCTGAAGATTGCCAACTCTATGAGGAGGGTCTGCGGTGGGAAGTGGGAATCGGTAGAAATTTCTGTTAGGGGAAAAGTCAGCCTTGATCAACCCAACATTTGCCCTGTTGGGGCCACGTATGTGTTATCTGCCTCACACAGCCTTTGTATTTTCCTAGGAAAGCAAAGGGCAGCTTTTGTGGGCCATTCCAGGTCAGGAAAACAATGCAGGGCTTAACCCCACCACCACTCACGCTGCAGTTCTGGTCAAAGTGAGGCCCCCCACAGGCCTAATAGTTGGATATTTAAAAAATGCTGAGAGTTCCGTTCACTGAACTTCCAGTGTTACATCTCATTTGGTCCTCAGCCACTTGCTTTGAGTTATTAGCTATGTGCTGCAATCTCACTCAGATTTCTTCCCTTATGCACTTCAACTTTTAGGGCCTCTTTACCTGGGGGACGTTAAGGGGCAAAGTCTGCCCTGAGAGGAGTGGATTGCGGCTGGGGAGAAGGTGGCTAAGAGACATGCTGAGGACACGCCCCTTGGGATGAAGGACTGTGCTGGGGCCAGGTGGGAAGCTCCTGCCATTTGAATTTGGCTTGAGGGCCTATTCTTAGCCTGTATGGTGACTTTGTTCAAAGCCTCTCCCTCTCCCCACCTGCACAGGTATCTCTCTCCTCCTCACCAGCAAGGAAATGTCATGTGCTCCAGGGCACAGTCATGTTTACGAGAGTCAATGTGGTGCAGTGGTTAGAAGGCCCAGATTGAAACCTGCCACTCTCTTGTGAAGCTCACTGGGTGGTCTTGGGCCGACCACTCACTCAGCCTCACCTGATTCAGCGGGTCGTGATGAGGATGAAACTGGAAGGGTGGGGAGTTATCCTGCTCTAAACTCCTCAGACTATGGATGGGACAAAAATTTAGCTAAGTAAGGTACAGAATTCCACCAAAAGCCCTGATCACTTTTTTTAAAGAAGGCAACATTCTAGCCCTTATGAATGTGGTGAAGAAGACGGAGGAGGACGAAGAGGAGGAGACTGGATTTATACCCTGTCCTTCACTACCCGAAGGAGTCTCAGAATGGCTTACAATCTCCTTTCCCTTCCCCTCCCCACAACAGACACCTTGAGAGGCAGGCGGGCTGAGAGAGCTTTCTCAAGAACTGCCCTTGAGAGAGCAGCTCTGAAAGAATTTATGGCTGACCCAAGGTCTCACCAGCAGCTGCATGTGGAAGAGTGGGGAATCAAACCCAGTTCTTCCAGATTAGAATCCATGCTCTTAACCACTACACCCAATTGGCTTTCTGAAAGTATGTGGGAAGTGTATGGGAAAGAAGCTAGATGTTTTTCACAATTAAGAGGATTATTTTGAACTGCCCTGACCTCGATAGCCCAGGCTAGCCCAATCTCATCAGATCTCGGAAACTAAATAGGGTCAGCCCTGGCCAGCATTTGGATGGGAGACCCCCAAAGAAGTCCAGGGTCGCTATGCAGAGGCAGGCAGTGGCAAACCTTCTCTGCTTGTCTCTTGCTTTGAAAACCCTACGAGGTCACCATTAATGGGCTGTGCCTTGACAGCACTTGGCACACACGTTTTGATCTCACTCTCCACATCCCTAAACCTTCTGTCCTGGGAAGTGGTGTGCCATCCATCTATATCCTGGGGTGGCAGGGGGTGAGAGGAGGGGCTGTGGCTGTGGCTCAGGGGTAGAGCATCCTCTTTGCAAACAGAAGGTCCCAAGGTCAATCCCTGGCATCCACATGAAAACCAGGTGATGCAGAAAACCTCATCCTGAGACCCTGGAGAGCCACTGCCAACCAGATTAGACCATACTGACCCTGACAGACCAAGGGCTTGACTCAGTATTAAGGCAGCTTCGAGTGTTCGTGGAAGGTCCATGATGCAGTCAGGAGGCAATGAGAACTTCACCCTGTTGCCGTATGGCAAAGAAACCGTTTGTATAGGCTTCTGCACTATCCACCTGCCTGCTCTAGTAGATTATGCAATCCCCTTATGCACATTCTCCTTTGTAAATGGAGACTATAGAAACCTAGAGTGGAAATGAAAGAAGAAGTGCTGTGCTAGTCCTTGGGATGAACTGCCTGCCTCTGGTTAGACATGTCACATTGGCACTCCCTTCAAGACGTACACCACTAATACTTAGCCTCACAACGGTGGTAAAGTGGAATGGTGATGGTACTTGATGTTTAATATCTATACTGCTTTTCTGCCTTTATTTCTTCCCCAGGGCAGCTTAGAGCAATAATAATAATATCAACAACACACAATTGAAAAGTGTACCAGCACTAGAAATCAGATATTAAAACATCCATTTAAGCAGTGTAGTGTGATGTGTCTATATATCAGGTCTTTGACTGTAAGAGCCCTCCTGGATCAGAGCATCTTGTTCTGTAGTATCCTGTTTCTGAGGGTGTGGTCACACGGCAAGCTTACTGCGATTTGTTCCCAGTGTAGATTTGGTCGGGAATATTTTTTTTCAGGTTAGGGTGGCCACACATCCCTCCCTGAACCGCTTGCATCGTGCAACAAGGCTCCGGGCACCATTCAGATAGCTGCACCACTGCTTGGGTGGCACGGCTTGTTTTTGTTTTTGTTTAATTGGCTTTGCACATGTGCATATACACATGGCCGAATCACTGCACCCACTGGGACTCGCTGTACTCCCTTGTTCTTGCAGGTTCCCCCCCCACACACAGCAAATAAAATTAATTGGCTATGTACAACTGAGCGCTGGAGTCTATATGTGTGCTTGAACATTTATATGTTGAATTTATTCAGCACAGGATTGTTCATGCGCACAATGCCGGAAGCTTGTAAAAAAAAAAAAACATCGCAAGAAGGACGTTCAGGTGACCTAATTGCGATCATTGAGAGAGGTGGCTGTCCAGATCAGCGAAATCACGGATTCAAAGCGCAAATATCCAGAAAGTACTTGATTTTCCGAGTGTAGGAAAACCCGCTAGGAAACCGGGAGGATTGCATGAGTGAGCGCACTTCAGTGCGGGAGATGGATGCGGCCATCTGATCAGCAGTTTTAAATGCGAGAGGGAACAGCGGTGAAACCCAATCAAAATGACCGTGTGACCATGACCTGAATGTGACCAGCCAGATGTTGGTAGTAAGCCTTCAAGAAGGGCATGAGTGGGGCAGGGAGAACCAGTACATCTAAGGACCTGCTTTGAGCAGCTGTCAGCCTGAGGAGCCATGGAGGGGAGGGCCCAGAGATCCTGACATATGGGGAGGTCTCTGTCTGCTGACTATAGTCCGTGGGATATACTTGCACAAAGGCTTTCTACCAGTCATGGCTCTCTGGAGCCTTGTGAGAGCCAGTGTGATTAAGAGTGGTGGATTCTAATCTTGAGAACTAGGTTTGATTCCCAACTCCTTCACTGCTGGGTGACAGACTGCAGAGACTTCTTGCTCTATGACAATAGCGAGTGTGGTATGGGCAGTGGAGGATGCCCCTGTGTGCATGAACCTTCCTCTCTGATAGAAGAGGACTAAGAGGCCTTGCATCACAGACATCTGCCCCACCTCTGATGCCACCTGCTTCCCCCCCATATGGAATATCCTTTCCCATTCTGTTTGGCAAACATCACGCATTCTGCAAACAGCCCAAATCAACTGGGGAAATAACGTTTTAGAGGACTCGTTTTATTAAAACAACAACAACCCATGTTAATGTACGCTATACAAATAGTGTTCCTATAGAATAAATATAATTATGTTAAATGAGTTTTCATAAGTGTAAATACATAATTCAGGAGAATCAGATAGTTGGATCACAAGTGAAGAGGCTTATTTGTTGCTCACTAGAGTGTTCTTATCTTGGGATATTATATCATCGAAGCACAATTTTTGACAATAAATCCAGCAGGGTTTTGTTATTTGCTTTTAAGGAAACTAAGCTTCTGGATGAGATTATGCATTTAGTTCTCTAACATTCTCCCCCACACCCCTTATTTCTCAGTTTGGTTTTATTAAAGGCTTGCCTGCTCCGAGAATACTGACAGATCAATTAGATTTTTATTAATTTCAGCTCACTGTCTTCTTTAACTTTAAAAAAAAAACCCAGGAGCTGGTAGTTTATGGTATTTTACGAAATCCACGTGAATACATGAAGCTGCTTTGTACTGAATCAGTTCATGTCACCTACTACCTGATCCTTTTAGCTGGAGATGCCCGGGGTTGAACCTGGGATATTTGCATGCCAAGGAGATGCGCTACCTCTGAATCACTGAGTCATGACCTCGCCTCTCCTATAAATCCATGAGTCTGTTACCGGGGCCCTGGCATCCTGCTGAGATACCAGTAAAGCTTACTCTATAAACTTGCCTACCCTAGTAATTTCATCAGCAGCGGAGTCTACAATGTCCATAGTTTCTTCTGGAACCAGGAAAACTCGTAAAGGGCTTATTTGTCTCTAAACATGAGGGTAGGGGTGTGCATATTTTTTTTTACCAATATTTTTTGGTTTGGGTCTTTGGACCCAAAAAAATTCCGGGATTCATGAAAAATCCCAGATCCAAATACCGGTATGGTATTCAGATCCGGGAATTTTCAGAAACCCAATAGACCAGAACCGAAAAATGCCAGTAAAAAATACTAGCCTGATCCTGAAGCTGGCTTCACTTCTCACACAATGAACAACAATGAAAGGCAAGTACAACCTTGTTTTCCCACTATGTCCATCCCGTGGGGCCATAGTACATGAATTCGGCATAAAATCCAATCTGAATTGGCCAAGAGTGTGTGGTTGATTCCTGTATTTTTATCTGGGACACAGACTGTATGATCTGGGTCTAAATGTTCTGAATTTTGCACCTATGTACCCTTAAAAAATACTATGACACATTTGTGGTTGTCCACAGATGAAGGGTGCACGAGGAAGAAAGGGATGTTAGGTGATCTGAGGAAGGAAGTGCTTCCTCTCCTCTCCACACAAAGAAGGAGTGGTCTTGGTCAGTGTAGCATCCATTCTGGTCCATTGGGTTCAGTTCCGAGCTATGACATGCTCAGTACTGAGTGATGGAAAGAATTAAAATTCCTGGAGATCTGAGGGCACTACCTGTCAACAAATGAATTTGTGTTGGGATTTCACCTAGAATCTTGTCTTGCTCTCCCTTTCTTTCTCCCTTTCTTTCTCCCTTTCTTTCTCCCTTTCTTTCTCCCTTTCTTTCTTTCTTTCTCCCTTTCTTTCTCCCTTTCTTTCTTTCTTTCTTCCTTCCTTCCTTCCTTCCTTCCTTCCTTCCTTCCTTCCTTCCTTCCTTCCTTCCTTCCTTCCTTCCTTCCTTCCTTCCTTCCTTCCTTCCTTCCTTCCTTCCTTCCTTTCTTTCTTTCTTTCTTTCTCCTTCCTTTCTCCCTTCCTTTCTCCCTTCCTTCCTTCCTCCCTTCCTTCCTCCCTTCCTTCCTTCCTTCCTTTCTTCCTTCCTTCCTTTCTTTCTTTCTTTCTTTCTTTCTTTCTTTCTTTCTTTCTTTCTTTCTTTCTTTCTTTCTTTCTTTCTTTCTTTCTTTCTCTACTTCTCTGACCTATAGGTCTTAAGTAGTGTTTATCAAACGTGACTGGGAATATGAGGAAGAAAGGAAGAATTCACGCCAGAGTGAGTTAGTACATAACCTGCAAAGACAGCTGTTTTCTTGTAAGTTGCCCAGATTCTCACAGCCTGAACTAAAAAATTAGCTAAAATGAGTAAATTTTCTGCTCTTTGAGTCTGCTAATAGTTTAGGAACTAATATCTACTGAAGACTATGTCCATTGTAATATCAAAGGTTTAATCCATTTCTGTCTCACTTTATTATACCAGGGACATTCAAATAAGACATGAGTTACGAATGCGATAGCACCCAAGGCACAGCCACAATATCTATTTGAGAAAGGTATAGCCAGTAGGCGGCCTTCAGAAACTGCAGAAGGCAGTGCATTCGATCTTGCAAGCATAATTGCTCATCTATACTTTGGGACTGTTAAGCTGAACAGATACATCGGCATTGTAAAGCTTGGGGGAATCCCCGTATAAAGGGAAGAGCAAACCCTCCTAGCTCTGCATATGGTGCTGTTTGCATCTGTTTTCATAATTAATTTCTTGATGGTTTTATGAGCTAAAGGCCATCCTAGAGCAGCAATTACATTTTCAGAACACTGCATGACATTCAGTTTTTCTTCTATTGCTTGGTTCCATGCACTAGCGAAGTTATTGTGCTTCATATAAAACAGTAAGCTGCTATTCTCTGAGAAAATTATTATAAGTCTCATATTCTCAGCCAAGATACAAGCTCTGGCTTTGAATGGAATGTTGGGCCAATTCTAATCTGAGGGCAGTACCTGCCATGTACCTCGATATTCCACAGATCTGATGTGAGAACTGTATTAGTGGTCAATCTATGGTTTCGTCTATTTTATGAATCCAGACTGCTGCTCCATATAATATTTGAGGTATCACCTTGGTGTTGAAAACGGTAAATGCATCTGGGACATATTAGCCTTTCTATAGAAGAAATGCTTTATTGCTGCCCTGGAGCAAACTGCTGATGCCATAACAGCCTCACATTGTGGTTTCTAAGGCAGGTGGTCATCAAAGGTGTCCCCAAGAAACTCAAAAGTTCTGACCTGCTCCAGTTCATCTATATATCTAATAGCCAAGTTGCCCCCTCCGTGCGGATACTTATTTCCGTGGATCTGGGTCACATGGAGGGTAAAGAGATCTTTCAGCAAACTTGGAGCAGTCCCCATGTTTGCAGAAAAATCTAAAATGTTTTCAAAAGTATACAGGAATATTTAAATTCCTATAAAAGTAAAACGGCTTACTCTGCGCAAGTGCAGTGAACGGACTTCCTGAGTCGCGGGAAAAGCCGCTGGAGCCACGAGGGAAGCTGCAACCGCAATAGCTGTGCGCCCCACTGCTGGGACAGCCCCAGCCAGGACCGCCAGCAATGAAGAGCATAGCTTCAACCAGCAGGTTTGTGTGCTGGACTGCTGAGTAAAGGCAGCTGGCGGCTCCCCCGGGGAGGGAGGGCAGCTGTGTCCCGGCGCCAGTTGAAGCGCGAGAAGGCGAATCCTGTGTCATTGGCACCCCTCCCTCCTGCCACCAGGCTGGGGACGTTTGCTGTCCTGCAGCTGCAAAAGGAGGAAAACAGAAAAAAGTGGGGTTCTGTGGGAGGGGAGAGAGAGACAGAGAAAGAATGGGGAATTGTCTGTTGGGGGGAGAGAAAGAAAAGAATGGGAGATTGTCTGTGGGAGGGGGAGAGGAAGGGGAGATGGAGGCTAGAGAAATAGTGGAGAGAAAGAGAGGGGCAGACTGAGGGGGTGGGGGGAAAGGACATTGAGAAGGGCTGGGGTAGGAGGGGGTGAGACATACAAGGGATGAGAGGAGAAGGGGGTAAGAAAGGATTGCTAGAGAATGCTCCCTCTAAGCTGTGGAGTCTGGTGAGCAAAAACTCTACTTTGTGAGCTTGCTGGCATTCAAGTTGTGAGCGAGCAATTTGGCTGCTGCATAAATCAGTTTGCTCTGGAGCCATCCTTCCTGAGCTGAGACAAAAATGTTTGAGCCAGAGGCTAGAAAACTGTGAGCTAGCTCACACTAACACAGCTTAGAGGGAACACTGGTAGGGAGGAAAGCTGACATGGAAGGGGTGAGAGGAAAAGGGGAGGCGAGAGAAGATTAGTAGATAAGGGGTGCTTGCAGAAAGAAAGAGGAGGGCACTTTGACAATAGGGGGGGGAGGTACGGGAATGCCTGCAATGAAGACTATGGTAGGGCCACGATACATCATGCAACATTTTGTTGCGGGTACCCCCTTGTTGCCATCTAAATCCATTTCTCCATTTAAATCTGCAGTCTCTTCTCTGTTTTGTAAAAATTAAAATCCTCGGGTTGGCTAGTGTTAATGGCCAGATCACGCTCCCGACAATAGTTTGAGAAGGACTGTATTTATCTTCGAAGCCCAATAGGAGATCCTGATATTAAAACTGCATCATCAGCATACAGTAATATAGGAATTTCTAGAATTTTGGGCAGATGGAATTTGTCTTGTTTAAGAGCGGGTGCTAAATCATTCAGATATAGATTAAAGGGAAGTGGAGCCATCAAGGCATCCCTGCTTAACACCAGATCTTATTGTACATATTGTAAATATCCTTGTAAATTGTCCATCTGGCCCGTGTCTAACCTGATTAGTTGGGTTATCATATAGCATCTGAATTAGCCATAGCAAACTGTGATCAATTGTGATTTTCATAAGTTTTTGGCGCAAGCGAGTCCAAGGGATTGAGTCAAATATTTATTTATTTATAGCCTGCTCTGCTGAAAACTGGCTCAGAGCAGGTAACAGGAGTTTATAAATATACAATGGAAATTTCCAATATCAAATAATTAAATCAATAAAATACGCTAAAATACAGGCAATATAATATGATCAGATATATAAAATCAAGATGGCATAAACCCACTGAAGAAGGGAAATGGCATGGGGAAACAAAAGGGTAGGGGGGAAGTGGGGAGGCCAGTCCATTAGAACTTACCAACTGGGACCCCCCATACTGCCCTCAACTATAGGCCTGGTAGAACAGCTCAGTTTTGCAGGCCCTGCAGAATTGCACAACATCCCACACAGCCCTGATCTCTCCCGGAAGAGTGTTCCACCAGCTGGGGGCCAAGGCTAAAA
This sequence comes from Gekko gecko, assembly GCA_029375565.1. Taxonomy (NCBI): domain Eukaryota; kingdom Metazoa; phylum Chordata; class Lepidosauria; order Squamata; family Gekkonidae; genus Gekko; species Gekko gecko. The sequence continues at coordinate 22,136,595 of JAPDNY010000011.1, forward strand.
AAGCCCTGGCCCTGGTTGAGGACAGATGGATGCTCTCTGGGCCGGGGGTCACCAGTAGGTTTTGGTCACTCAAGCATAGTGCTCTGTGGGGGACATACCAAGACAGGCAGTCCCAAAGGAATGCTGGTCCCTGACAATTAAGGGCTTTAAAGGTCAATACCAGAACCTTGAATTTGATCCAGCCCGCAATCTGGAGCCAGTGCAGCGATGGAGCACTGTTTGAAGATTTCAGATCTGGAAAGGCAGCACACAACTCCCCTCTAGTATAGCAAGTATCATCTTCCACTACGTAGAACGATACAGTGGTCTATGGCTGATTCTCCCTGTATGAAGCCTGCTTGCTCTAAACCTGTCGCTGATTCAGAATAAATCCAATCAGTTAACTTGTAATACAGGTAAGATGTATATAGTTAACAAGCTACTGGTAGTAAATTAATTGGCCTATAATTACTTGAGTCCGTTCAATCACCCTTCTTGAATATAGGAATAATGAGAGCATGCTTCCATGTCGCAGGTATTTTACCCGTCAGATTAATTCTAGAGAATACAGGTGGCTAGCAAAGCGCTCCACCATTCTGGGTCGCTCTTAAATATTTCAGCTAGTTATCAGATCAATCCCTGGAGCTTTATGCTCTTTCAAGCGTCTTATCAATATCAGCACTTTCTCAGATGATACTAGCGCCCATGCTGGTAAGCTAGATTCTCCTTCATACATTTCATTGATATTTACTGCCTGAGTGTTAAATATCTTACAAAAGTGGGCTTCCCAAGTGTTGGGTGATATACAATAATTCAGTGGTACACACTTGCCAAAACCTTCTGACACTAAATTCCAGAAGTCTCTGGTACTGTTGATTTTGGAGACCTCAATTAGCATTTCCCAATCTTTCATTTGAGATTCATGTTTCTTCCTTTTGATCATTGGTTTATATATATATATTTTTAAAAAATCCAATAGCTTTAGCAATGTGCCAGAATCACTCACTGAACAGAAATGTCTATGGCATTGCTGAAGAATCCGCTTGACATCTTTGCACTCTTTATCGAACCATTGGTTTCTCTTTGTTGAGGCGCCTGAGTTGATAGCGCACTGCCTAGTACGAGCAGATGAAAACAGCTCTAACAATTCCACAAGCCCCTTCCAGCTGTGTATCAGTAGATGTGGTACTTAAAATTTTTGCACATAAAGACCTGCACTGTTCTGAGTGGATTATTTGTCTGGAACACATTGCTGATGATGCTGTCCACTTTAAAGGTTTGAGAATGTTCCAGTCCTGGACAAGTTCTAAATTGCAGAGATCTTTCAGGTGACTTTGACATGATAATTCAATAACAAGGCAGAGTGGAAGATGATTGCTGTCTTGAAAATCTTTAACTCTTAGGCTTCTAGCGTAATTTAGCATAGATGTTGATACCACGAAATAATCTATTATCCTCTTCCCTCTTGTACTGATATATGTAAAATCCCCTGCAGAATCTTCTCCCGCCCGACCATTCGGAATGACCAAGCCTTTGTTCTCTACCATCCTCACCATCAGCTGTTCACCAGCTTTATTAAGTATCTTGTCTTCAGGTCTCCGACAGAAAGAGAGGGTAATCTGGATCAATTAATATCTTCTTGGCCTGTCTCTGAAAAAAAGGTATTGTCATCTGGTCCTACTCTCGCATTGAAATCGCCAGCTAGTATCAAGGGCAAAGATGTATAATCCGTAATAAGGCTATCTATGAAAATATTCAACTTCTTCCAGATCTTGTCAGTTACAGAAGATATAGCAGCAGGAGGGAGATACACTGGGACCACAATACAGGCATGCTTTTTGAAATGTAACAATGTACTCTGAAGCTGCCATTTTCCTTTTATTTTTAATTTAAAAAAATTAAAAGATGGTGCTTTTTGCTTTGTCCATGTTAAAAGGGACAAATGCAATGCATATACCATACAAAAAGAGTCAGCCCCTGAGTTGGGTGACCTGGAAACCAGTGCTGCCCTCTAAGCTGTGGAGTCTTGTGAGCAAAAATTCTACTTTGTGAGCTACTGGCATTAAAATCGTGAGCAAGTAATTTGGCTACTGCATAAATTAGTTTGCTCCGGACCCATCCTTCCTGAGCTAAGGCAAAAATCTGTGAGCTGGAGGCTAAAAAACTGTGAGCTAGCTCACACTATCTCAGCTTAGAGGGAACACTACCAGAAACCAAACCTGGGACAGGGCTTTGCAGAGGAACAGGTGAGGTAATACAGAAAACGGGGAAACTCTTTGTTCTCTACAGCTCCCCTTGAGTTATGTGGATGGGCTCCATTTGACAACATTGGATAGTGTGGTCTGTGATCTCAAAGTTCCCCTCTCCACCCTTCCCAGGAATCTCTGTTCCCACCCAGTGCTCTATGTCTATCCTTCTGTTCTATCCATCACCAATGGGAAAGTTTTTTTGGATAATTTAAAATGAGCACGGCATTTCCCCCCTCCAACCTCCTGCTGATGTCCTGTGTCATTTCTAGTGACTATGAGAATTACTTGAAAGTGTGTGTGTGTGTCCCAAAAGTCCTAGGGATTTTATGTGTGACAACATGAGCCTGCAGTGCGATGTGGCTGTGAAGAAAGCTAATGCAATCTTAGGATGCATTAACAGAAGCATTGTGTCCAGATCACGGGAGGTGGTAGTTCCGCTCTATTCTGCTATGGTCAGGCCTCACCTGGAGTATTGTGTCCAGTTTTGGGCACCACACTTTAGGAAGGATGTTGACAAGCTCGAGCGTGTCCAGAAGAGGGCAACCAGGATGGTGAGAGGGTTGGAATCCAAGTTTTATGAGGAAAGGCTGAAAGAGTTGGGTATGTTTAGCCTGGGAAAGAGAAGATTTAGAGGGGACATGATTGCAGTCTTCAAGTATTTGAAGGGCTGTCATGTAAAAGATGGAGCAGATCTATTCTCTCTTGCTCCGGATTGCAAGACTAGATCTAATGGGTGGAAATTATGAGGGAGTCATTACCGGCTAGATATCAGGCGAAACTTCCTAACTGTAAGAGTGGTTGAACAGTGGAACAGTCTGCCTCGGGAGGTGGTGGATGCTCCTTCCCTGGACATTTTCAAGCAGAGGCTGAACGACCATCTTTTGGGTATGTTGTAGGTATGTAGGGCTATCTTTCAGCTATGCTCCTGCAGAGTGCAGGGGGTTGGACTAGATAACCTGCAAGGTCCCTTCCAACTCTAACATTCTATGCTTCTAACCAACTGCGCCCCCCCCAGTTATAGTTTTTAATACCCTGATCTGGATAGCCCAGACTAGCCTGAACTCACTAGATCTCAGAAGCTAAGTAGAGTCAGTCCTGGCTAGTACTTGGCCGGGAGACCTCCAAGGAATACCACGGTTGTGACGTGGGGTTGGGCAATCGCGAAGCAACACCATGCATCTCATGCCTTGAAAACCCTACAGGGTTGCCATATGTCAGCTGCCACTTGCTTTTAAGCTTTTAAGAGCTTTACTATACAGCTTTTGAGAGCTTTACTACTACAAAAAAGTAGACTTCAAAATAAGTTGTGTTCTTTAAGAAACAGCAATGTTCTCCAAGTCTGGGAGCTTTTTTTAAAAAACAAACAAACCCATAAACTTAAGCAAAGATTAGCTGTTGGCATCAGTTGGTATTTATTGAAGTTAGTAGGTCAATAAAATTTTTAGACTATGTAAGCACATCCAACGTATGCAGATCCAGAATGAAATACAAATTTGGCTGTGATGATGAAAGGTAAAATGGCAGGTACATTTGCAAAGGATTTACTGTAGGGTTCTTGATATTAAAGGGCTATATAACAAGCCGCCCACTGGAATGTATTTATTTTTAATTATTGAGTTAAGCCAAGATGATATATTTCTACTCAGTTGGTTCTTAGCTGCTGTGAACTGAAGACCTCGCTGTAATCCTTGATTCGTTTTAGGACTGGGGAGGAACCAAATCCCGAGGTTTTCTTTTTCACATCACATAGCAGAGATATAAATTCTGAAGGATAGATGGCTGAAAGCAGCCGTAAAAGCTATTTTATTGCAAAGTTTACTCAGAGGCTCTGTTGATTATAGTTATTCCATACAGTGCATTCCTAGCCAAAAAAGAAAAGGTCACAGGATGCTAGAAAACCGGGGAAGGGGGGGAGGAAGAGAGCCTGGTACGATGTGAAAAGAAATGTAGTTATTAGTTTACAGCGTTCTGTAGAACTCCACATTTCCTTATGGTGTAGTGGTTAAGAACAGCAGACTGTAATCTGGAGAACCGGGTTTGATTCCCCACTCCTCTGTATGCAGCCAGCTGGGTGACTTTGGGCCAGTCACAGTCCTTTCAGAGATGTTCTCTTAAGAGCAGTTCTCTCAGAGCTCTCTCAGCCCCACCTACTTCACAGGGTGTCTGTTGTGGGGAGGCGAAAAGAGATTGTAAGTCGCTCTGAGACTCCTTTGGGTAGTGAAGGGTGGGGTATAAATCCAATCTCTCCTCCTCCTCCTCCTCCTCCTCCTCCTCCTCCTCCTCTTGCGTGCATGTGGATAATGAACACGTGAAGCTGCCATATACTAGATCGGACCACTGGTCCATCAAGGTCATTACTGTCTACTCAGAGGTCTGCAGGTGGAGGTTTGTCACATCACCTACTATCTTATCCTTTTAACTGGAGATGCCAGGGATTGAACCTGGGACCTTCTGCATGCCAAGCAGAGGCTCTACCATTGAGTTATGGCCCCTCCCCTATTAGGATTGCAGAGATTGCTGGAGATGCTGGGGATTGAACCTGGGACCTTCTGGATGCCAAGCAGAGGCTCTACCATTGAGCTACAGCCTCTCCCCTATTAGGATTGGGGATCTCCTTCCCCTATGGCCTGTGAGAAAGTAGAGGAGTCAGTGGAAAAGCTGGGAAAGAAGCTGCAGAGGCTTTCTGCACCAGAGTGGTTTGGCTCACCCCCTGCATCTCCACCCATGGAGGAACAGAATTATGCAGCACTTTCTCTGTTAGGTTCCCAGCACCTGCTGCAATCTTTGCCTAAACCACTTCGTCTAGACGGGCAAGCGGAATACCATCAAAAACCTGATAAGTAATGGAAGGTCGTGGGTTGTGTCTAGGGCAGTGGGCCCGCGGCTCATTGAATGCGGAACCCGCTGAGCTGCCAAGCACATGACAGGAAGTCAGGTGACCTGAGAGTCACATGACAGGAGGACAGGTAAGCCGGAGTTCAGATTTTAGTGGTGTCAAGGCCAGGACCATGAGCAGCAGGCACAGAGCAAGAAACATAAGCTTAGCTCCGGGAGGTGTACCATAGTGAGGAGCGTGCCCTTTGCCTAGCCATCCTATGGCTCTGCTCAGCATGCATTCAAAGAGAGGCAGGAGGCACGGTGTTCTTGCTGTCTACACATGTGCGCGTGTGATGCTCTCTACACATGCGCGCTAGCAGCAGGCCTTTCCGAAATGCAGAAGAAATATAGCAGCTCTAGAGGAGCCCATGCCCCAGCAGGTGGGGCTACACATCTCTCCTGAGGGTCCCAACCCTTGAGTCGGAGACCATTAGTCTAGGGAACCTGAGGCAGAAATCCTAGAAGAGAGCTCCCTCCACTCCGATGCTTCATTCTCTGTAAGAAAAGCAGTGGGGGAGAGGGGAGCAACCCTCTGCAATTCTCCTGAAGTCATTTGACTTTCGTTATGGAACTTCAACATACAGTGTGAATAAGCAACATTGTCTATAAACAGAAAGTTGTTTGTATTTCCATTTCCAGCAGCAAACACTGCAGCCCTTCAGCAAGTAAAAACAGTTCAGTTTCATGGAAATCCTACGCTGTTGGTGCAGTCCTTAACAGTGTCACACTCTTCTACGCCCCTTGCCACTACTGGATTTAAAAGGGTGTAGCTTTGCTTAGGCCGTGGTGGCTCAGAGGTTAAGACGCTGAGCTGCAGACTGGAAGGTAGGTAGTTTAGCAGTTTAAGACCCGAGTGCCACGTGGTGGAGTGAGCTCCCGTCTCTGGCCCCAGATCCTGCCAGCCTAGCAATTCGAAAGCAAGAAATTGCAAGTAGATAAATAGGTACCACTTCGGTGGGAAGGTAACAGCGTTCCGTGCGCCTTGGCATCTAATCAGGCCAGCCACATGACCACAGAGAAGTCTTCGGACAGCGCTGGCTCTTTGGCTTGGAAACAGAGATGAGCACCGCCCCTTAGAGTTGGATTTAACTTGCTTTCAGGCAAGGGAAACCTTTACCTTTACTAACATTGCTTAGGATGCTGTACTAGTGAGCCAACGCCCATCCCTTTAAAACTGGAGGAGCCAAGGAAGGACCGTGTGTAGCTGACACATGTCAGTCATGCACTGTACCACCCAGCTATAGAAGAAGAAGAAGAAGAAAAGGTAGAGGAGGAGGAGGAGGCGATTGGATTTATACCACCCCGCCCTTCACTTGGAGTCTCAGAGCAGTTTACAGTCTTCTTTCCCTTCCCCTCCCCACAACAGACACCCTGTGAGGTAGGTGGGGCTGAGAGAGCTCTTTCGAGAACTGCTCTTGAGAGAAAGACTCTGAAAGAACTTGTGACCGACCCAAGGTCACACCAGCAGCTGCATGTGGAGAAGTGGGGGAATCAAACCCGGTTCTCCCAGATTACAGTCTGGGTTCCTAACCACCACTACACCAAACTGGTTCCTTTCACTGCCACATAGTTTCACTGCTGCAAAGCTGAAGCTATACAGGTTAAGATTCAAGTGATAGAAAAGGAGTGTTGACCCATGACAAAGGTTCATATTTTGCATTCAGTCGCTTGTATCCTACCACACCCCATAGCCGAGGGTGAAGCCTTCCTGGTGTGGAAGAGGCTTTTCCATCAGCCGTGGGCTTCCTGGGCCATAAGGAAGTTTCAGATTTGGCTGAGGAGAGGGATAGGACGAGACTTTGTTCCTACTGGGGGGGGGGGCTTATATCCCACCCACCTCTCTGGCAGCATGAAGCCCTCATGGGAAGCAGGCCTTTTTTTAAGTAGGGTTTCCCCATATTTTTTGGGGGGGCTTCTGGTCTGTAACACCCCCAGCCCTGTCTCCCTTTCACTACTCTTTAGCAGGCCCGTAGCCAGGATTTTGTAATTTGGGGGGGGGGGGGCTTTAAATAAGTCAGAGGGCACTGATGTCACAAAATTTTAAAAAAAAAAAACTTTAAAAATTCACTTTTGCAGCATTCGCACTCTGCCTGCCTAAGTGGGGAGCAATGTTCCCTCTAAGCTGTGGAGTCTTGTGAGCAAAAATTCTACTTTGTGAGCTACTGGCATTACAGTTGTACGCAAGCGATTTGGCTGCTGCATCAATTAGTTTGCTCTGGGGCCATCCTAACTGAGCTAAGGCAAAGATGTGTGAGCCGGAGGCTGAAAAACTGGGAGCTAGCTCACACTAACTCAGCTTAGAGGGAACACTGGTGGGGAGGCAAGTCGTGCTTGGGGAAGGGGCGGTGGTGGAGAGCCCTCCAGGTGGCCCAGAGAGACAGGAGTCCTCCAGGCGGCCCAGAGAGCTGGGGGCTGGATGGAAGTTGGGGGGCCTTGGCAGGAAGTGGGGGGCAGGCTACGGGCCTGCTCTTTAGGCTTCCCACCCCTCGGGGTGGGGGGCTGGAGATCTCCCAGAATTAGAACTTATCTTTGGACCACAGAGATCAGTTCCCCCAGAGAAAATGGCTGCTTTGGAGAGTGGACTTTATGGCATTGCACCCCGCTGAGGTCCTGCCCCTCCCTCCACAGACTCCACCCCCAAAATCTCCACCCCCAAAATCTCCACCCCCAAAATCTCCACCCCCAAAATCTCCACCTCCAAAATCTGTGCATTTTCCCACACTGGCAACCATAGCACATATATAAGACACAATTACACAACAGTGGTAAGGGGGCTCATGCATATAAATATTCCAGATTGCTTCCTGCCCTGTCTTTCCATAAACTTATCAAGAATTGCTTTATTATTACGTACACCAACACACACAATTTTTTCCCCTTCCATTTCTCTAGGACATGCACACTTTTTTATGAATAAGCAACATCCTGACATTCTAACTTAAAACAGTTGGCATTGAAATGTGTGCCTCAGTTTTGAAAACAGGCTCTTCTTCGAGATCTGCTTAAATAGGTTATTGTTAATGGAGCCAGTAACTCACAGAAGAGTAACCCTGCAGCCTAGAACGGGGGAAGGGAAAGACATTCGAGCGTCAATTGCATTTATCTTGAAGGCTTCCCCCAAGATTGGCTTTTAATTTGATTCTGTGATTCCATTTTACATATCCCCTCCTTCATTTGATTCATTTTAAAGTGTTGTAGATTACTGTTTGCTCACAAAAGGTACCACCTAGAGCAAATAACTGCTGTTTTATCACTGAGAAAATGTGCCGTAATGGATAAATAAGAGCAAGATTAAAATAGGTGCTTTCTTCCCAGTTTTCCCCCCCCTCTCATTTTGGGAATGAATTCCTGCAGTTTCATATTTCTTACATAAAGCCATGAGCATATAGGTATTCGGCAGAGCCTTCGCAAATGTCGTTTGGTGGGGAATGTCGTTTTGATGATATTTCAGTTGAGTATCTTCATACTGGAAGGGAAGGTGGCACGGTGTCGCCCAGCCTTGTCAGGTCGCAGAAGCTCAGCAGGGCCGGCACTTGGGTGGGGAACCCCCAAGGAAGACTCTGCAGAGGGAGACCATGGCGAACCACCTCTGCTTCTCACTGGCCTTCCAAGCCCCTTTGCCGGGGTCTCTGTAAGTCAGCTGTGAATTGACAGCGCTTTAAACACACCACTTCAAATTGGGGGGGGGCAACACTTGTCTGAGGCTAGTCGTCGTGAGCAGACCTTACTAGTACACGTGGCACCCTGCAGGTGGTACCCGGAGATCTTCTGCTGTTACAATTGTTCTCCAGGTGACCAAGATCAGTTCCCCTGGAGAAAATGGCTTCTTTGGAGGGGGGCATTATACCCTGCTGAGGTGCCCTCCCCAGGATCTGCCCCCCAAATACCTGCCCCCCCCCCCAGGTATTTCTCAACACAGAGCTGGCAACCCTACTTACTAACTCGGTACGGTCATCTCTTTAGATGGGTGTTTTTTTACAGACTAGCAAAACACTTGTTATTATTGTGGGGATGGTTAAGTGCACATGGAGGCCTCGTGCAGACCGCAGGCTGGGAAGAAGAAAACACGGAATTCCATCACTGAGTTACCAGGCGGTTCACTGTAAGAAGACCCAGCGGCAATATGATCTCCCGAGGGTTTTACTTTCCCCACGTAAGAGAATGATCTGTTCTTTTACAGTGGAAAAGGGGGGGATGGTAATCTGGGAGAATCAGGTTTAATTCCTCACTCCTCCACATGCAGCTGCTGGCGTAACCTTGGGTCAGTCACAGTGGAGCTGTTCTGGAATCAGGTCCCTACCCTTACCTGGCAAGGGGCTCCAGGCTCTTCTCTGGGGTCTTCTGGCGTGCGTACTTTGTGCACGTGCTGTGACGACATCACCCCAAACAGCCGTTTTCTCCAGGAGAATTAATCTTAGACCGATTTTGCACAAGAGCTGTGCCACCGTCACACCTCCCTTTGCCCCGTTTCCATTGGTCAGTTTCTCACTTGAAGCCGCATGGCCACATTTTGACCCACAGCTTTGCCCGATTTCCCCCGCAGTTTCACGATCTTGTTTTTTTTGAGGATCACGACGTCAGTGCAGCTCCTTGTGCAAAATCAGTCTTAGTCATCTAGACATCAGTTATAATAGCAGATCTCCAGGTGTCACCTGGAGGTTGACAGCCCTACCTCTACCAAAATGCCCCCTCCCCAAATGCTGCTGCAGTGGACAAACAGCCCCCTGGAACAACATGAGGGGGAAGTTGGTGGAGCGAAGGCGACTACGGTGCCAGAAGCTGGAGCCGATCAGGTGATCAGCCCCCAAACCCCAATCAGTCCCTGAACTCCAGATGATTCAAGAAAGTAAGCCAGACTCCTTGAATTCTGTAAACGATTTGTGTAAAGGAAGCTTAAATGTCCCAGAGACAGAAAACAGGTAAAGATTTAGAGGCGGTTTGCTCAATATATTCCCTTGATTGTTGAGTGCAATTGATTGTAAAGTAAAGGAAAGGTCAGGACAAACTTTAGAAAGATTCATATTACATGAGAATTAATAATACACTCTTCCTTGGCTTTTATGAAGCCCGTTTTGTTATGGCCAAAACAAAACAAAAATACCCTGACAACTGATTCCTCTGAGTTTTGTAGACAGAATGCTGCTATAAATTAGATGGTAAAAGGTGTGTAGAGAAGTGGGAAACCCCAGTGAGTTCAGATGATTATAGTTAAATTTCTGTGAAGCTTGGTTGATTGATTAGATTTCCCTTTTTTAAGAGCAGGTTGATTCCATTCGCTTTATCTCTGAGCCCTGAGGAAATACAAGTTGGAGACGAGGTGGTACCTCAGCAACATCCAATGTACGCCTCACATACAAAGATTCCTCTGAAGGCTCCCTTCCACTTCATGTCCTCAGGCTGCCACACACAGGATCACTATTTACATTAGTTATTGATACGTTGTTGGATTGAAACATTATTCATAATCCCAGGAGATAATTCTTACGATGAAAGTTGAAGAATCTTTGTCTTAAAGAATGCCTCCTGTGAGGCGGGCCAGGGGGAAATTGCCTTCGTTTTTATATCTGAGAAAATCAGGCGAATGTCGATAGAGGACACAAATAGTTCAGGTAGGCTAACATTCATCCTCTGATATCAGCCAGCGCCAGATGTTTCCTGAGAAGGGGCTTTTCCGCCTTCTCACTTTCCTTATTTGTGTGTCCCTGTCGAGCGGGGGGGTGGGGTGTGTGTCTGATCCACGTGTTTTGCTCCCTCTAGTAGTCAATTCAATATTACCTTGCTTTTTGTTTGATGCATCTCCCTGCAGATTTAAACTGCAGGTTTTTATGCTAACGTAAAACGGTGTAATATCAAATCGACCACTAGAGGGTGCAGAACAGGTGCAGAACAGGTGCAGAACAGAAGAAGAATGCAAAGCAACAGGAACACACAAGCAAGGAAAATGAGGATACGGAAAAGCCCAAGGTGTACCCTGGAACAAGTCAGGCAAATGGCAACCCTGTCATTTTTATGCCTTTTTCAGACATTACCTTTGCAGCTGGGTTGCAGCTTCTATTTTGCATCAGTAATAACATGGCCAAGATTACTGTGGTGGTCCACAGCTTTGTAGCAGCTGGAGTAGCTCTCCCCAAACATAGATATGGAAGATCTTCAGCCTGGGATCTAGAGTTCAGTTATATAAGCTGGCGCCTGAAGTGCCAAAGGTTGAGCAATTCTGTTTGGCTGGGCAAGTCCAGCCTTCTAGAATTTATATCAGGCCTGACCAGCCCAATGACTTCATATTTCCTGTTGATCTCAAGGGTTGTTGTACCTCCATTCTCTGTGGGGTGACCAGGTACAGATGACCCCAAAAAAGAGGGCAAAGCTTCCTAACTGAAGCTCAAGAGACTTTATTTATTTTATTAATTCAGTTTATACCCCGTCTTCCCCGCGAACAGGCTCAAGGTGGCTTGGACTAGTGCTCCCCTCCTGTATCTGAAACTAAGGCATCATAAGCTTGGATTGCCTTTCTTTCTTGAGAATGAAACCTTGCTCACACATTTGTTGAGTAAACTCTTGTAAGCATCCTTAAATGCTCATTCAAAACAGCAGCTAGAATACAGACAGAAAGTTCTTCTGGGTCCAATACAAGGTGCTGATTTAACCTTTAAAGACCTAGGTGGCCTAAGGGGACTTGTTAGAGAGCGTTTTCAGTTGCCACCCTCAGACTGTGGAACTCCTTCCCTGTAAATATACAATCTTCTTCTTCTTCCTTGACCTTTCTTTAAACCTTAGACTCCTTTGTTCAGAAAAATGGCTGGCAGGCCTCCCACTGACAGTCCTTATTGCCCACTATCACTATGAGCAGCATATGCTCTTTCCTAACTATAGGGTTTTTTACATATTTAAATACGATAAGCATCAGAATACTCTCACCCACAGGTGTGTGAGTGTCTGAGAATGCTTTGTAGCGCTGATTTAAAACTGCTTTCCAAGTGAGCCTCCCAAGCTGGGAAGAATGTACGATGACCTTGAATGCCAGTCTCTGCTGGCCAGCTTCAGTAGATAATGTAACTGTAGGTTTGCAGGTAGGGGGAGGAGGGCTAGCGGAGTGTGCTAGGTTTGGGTAGGCTGTATGAATGGATTGATTGGATGGGTCATTAGGGGGGCTTGTTTGAATCATGTACAATACTCAGACTGGTGCCAAAAGAGTCAGTTCTGACACAAGGTGGTCTTAGCTTGATACATCATAAGAACATAAGAGAAGCCAATGTTGAATCAGGCCAATGGCCCATCTAGTCCAACACTCTGTCACACAGCGGCCAAAATACACCAGGTGCCATCAGGAGGTCCAGCAGTGGGGCCAGGACACTAGAAGCCCTCCCACTGCTGCCCCCTCCAGCACCAAGAATAGAGTGCATCACCTGCCCCAGACTGAGAGTTCCCATCTATACCCTGTGGCTAATAGCCACTGATGGACTTCTGCTCCATATGTTTATCTAATTCCCTCTTGAAACTGTCCATGCTTGTAGCTGCCACCACCTCCTGTGGCAGTGAATTCCATAAGAACATAAGAACATAAGAGAAGCCAATGTTGAATCAGGCCAATGGCCCATCTAGTCCAACACTCTGTCACACAGCGGCCAAAATATACCAGGTGCCATCCGGAGGTCCAGCAGTGGGGCCAGGGCACCAGAAGCCCTCCCACTGCTGCCCCCTCCAGCACCAAGAATAGAGTGCATCACCTGCCCCAGACTGAGAGTTCCCATCCATACCCTGTGGCTAATAGCAACTGGTGGACTTCTGCTCCATATGTTTATCTAATTTCCTCTTGAAACTGTCCATGCTTGCAGCTGCCATGACCTCCTGTGGCAGTGAATTCCATATGTTAATCACTCTTTGGGTGAAGAAGTATTTCCTTTTATCTGTTCTAACCCGACTGCTCAGCAATTTCATGGAGTGCCCATGAGTTCTTGTATTGTGAGAAAGGGAGAAAAGTACTTCTTTCTCAACCTGCTCAATCCCATTCATAATCTTATAAACCTCAATCATGTCACCCCTCAGCCGTCGTTTCTCCAAGCTAAAGAGCCCCAAGCATTTTAACCTTTCTTCATAGGGAAGGTGTTCCAACCCTTTTATCATTCTAGTTGCCCTTCTCTGCACTTTTTCCAATGCTATAATATCCTTTTTGAGATGTGGTGACCAGAACTGTACACAGTATTCCAAATGAGGTCGCACCAATGATTTATACAGGGGCAGTATGATACTGGCTGATTTGTTTTCAGTTCCCTTCCTAATAATCCCCAGCATAGCGTTGGCCTTCTTTATTGCAGCTACACACTGTCTAGACATTTTCATTGAGTTATCTACTACGACTCCAAGATCTCTCTCTTGGTCCATCTCTGCCAGTTCAGACCCCATCAACGTGTATTTATATTTAGGATTTTTGGCTCCAATGTGTATCACTTTGCACTTGGCCACATTGAACCCCATTTGCCACGTTGACGCCCACTCATCCATCCTCGACAGGTCCCTTTGGAGTGCCTCACACTCCTCCCTGGTTTTCACCACCCTGAACAACTTCGTGTCATCTGCAAATTTAGCCACTTCACTGCTTACTCCCAATTCCAAATCATTAATAAACAAGTTAAAAAGCATTGGACCGAGTACTGATCCCTGTGGTACCCCACTGCTTACCACCCTCCACTGAGAAAGTTTCCCATTTATGCTCACTCTCTGTTTTCTATTTATAAGCCAATTTTTGATCCACAAGAGGACTTGTCCTTTTATCCCATGACTATTGAGCTTACTTAGGAGCCTTTGATGAGGAACTGTATCAAAAGCTTTCCGCAAGTCAAGGTAAATAATATCTATTGGGTCCCCCTTGTCCACATGTTTGTTCACTCCCTCAAAAAACACTAACAGGTTAGTAAGACAAGATCTTCCCTTACAGAACCCATGCTGAGTCTGCCTCAATAGTTTTTGTTCATCAATGTGCCTACTAATTCTCTCCTTAATAACAGTTTCCACCAACTTACCCGGTATTGATGTCAGACTGACTGGCCTGTAATTTCCTGGATCTCCCCTGGAGCCCTTTTTAAAGATGGGAGTGACATTAGCTACCTTCCAGTCCTCAGGAATGGAGGCAGATTTTAAAGAAAGATTACATATTTTTGTCAGGAGATCCACAAGTTCACCTTTGAGTTCTTTCAGAACTCTTGGATGAATGCCATCCGGGCCTGGTGATTTATTAGTTTTTAAATTGTCCATCAGTCGGAGGACTTCCTCTCTTGTCACCGCAATCTGATTCAGGTCTTTCAAACCCCTCCCGAAATCGGTGCTTCTGGAGTGGGCAAACACTTCTCCTCTTCCACAGTGAAGACAGAGGCAAAAAATGCATTTAGCTTCTCAGCCATTTCCCTATCATCCTTCACTACTCCTTTTACCCCTTGGTCATCCAAGGGCCCCACTGCCTCCCTGGCTGGCTTCCTACTTCTAATGTATTTGAAGAAAGTTTTATTGTTGGCCTTTATGTTTTTTGCGATATGCTCCTCATATTCCCTTTTTGCTTGCCTGATCACAGACTTGCATTTTATTTGCCATAGTCTGTGTTCCCTTTTATCAACCTCACTAAGACTAGCTTTCCACCGCTTAAAGGAATCCTTCTTACCTTTTACAGCTTCCATTACTTTATTTGTTAACCATGCAGGCTTTTTTCTATACCTATTTGTACCTTTCCTAACCTGCGGTATATATTTTTTCTGAGCTTCTAGAACTGTATTTTTAAATAGTCTCCAAGCTTCCCCAATGGTTTTGACCTTCTCCACTCTTCCTTTCAATTTCTTCCTCACATGTCCCCTCATACCAGAGAAGTTACCCCTTTTAAAGTTAAAAGTGTTTGCGTCAGTCTTCCTCACCTCTCAATAAACATCCTCACCTCTCAATAAACAAATCACTGCAAAGAGAGTGCTGCTGAGAGCAAGTTTGTTCAAGAGTCTGACAATATCAGCTGAAGATGTATGAAGATCTTAGTGACACCTTTCAACCCCCAGCAAAAATAACTCCTAGCTTCAGCGTTTGCCTTAGCCTATATAGGGTGGTACAATGCCACGCTTCAGCATGGTACAATGCCATAGAGTCCACCCTTCAAGGCAGCCATTTTCTCCAGGGGAGCTGATCTCTGTCAGCTGGAGATCAGTTTTAAAAGTGGGAGATCCCCAGGCCCCACCTGGAGTCTGGCAAACCTAATCTACAAAGAACAAATTTTGCTTAAACCCAGAGCCCCCAACAAACCCCAGCAGTTTGCTACATACATATTTTCATAAATAAAGCAAAATCCTGGTCTGTAAAGGTTGCTCTCATTTCACTTTGCATTTCAACTCTCAGCTTTCAAAATCCATCAGAATTTTTCAGATGTTTCACAAGAGCTCATGTTGACATGCAGAATTATTTAGGCTTATACCCTGCCTTTCTTTTATGCTGCATGTTGATATGCAGAATTATTTAGGCTCCCTCCATTTTTACATTCCCATCCTAGTAAAAAATGTTGCTTATAGTAAATCAGAAAGTCACAATCTATCT
Organism: Gekko gecko; assembly: GCA_029375565.1. NCBI lineage: Eukaryota > Metazoa > Chordata > Lepidosauria > Squamata > Gekkonidae > Gekko > Gekko gecko. The sequence goes on from JAPDNY010000011.1 coordinate 22,152,260, forward strand.
AGTCCACTAAAAGAATAATGCCAAACAAAGGTCACTAAAATCAAAATGACTATGAAAATCATAAAACCAGCAGTAGATTAAAACCAGAAAAGAGCTATAAACAAACTATGCCATAGTGGAGCAACATCATCAGCAGTATATTAAAAAATCTAGAATGACATCAAAGATAAAACAATGCAAAGTCTAAAAATTCAGGGTCAATGGTGCCGAATCTGGCTTAGGAAATTCTTGGAGATTTTGGGGGTGGAGCCTGAGGAGGGCAAGATTTGGGGAGGGGAAGGACCTTTGGTTGGATTCTGCAAGGCCATAAGGTATAGTGATTAGGAGCATGGACTCTAATTTGGGAGAACCAGGTTTGATTCCCTACTCCTTCACACGCAGCTGCTGTTGTGACCTTGGGCAAGCCACAGTTCTCTCCGAGCTGTTCTCCCAAGAGCAGTTCTCAAAGAGATCTCTCAGCCCCACCTACCTCACAGGGTGTTGTGGGGAGAGGAAGGGAAGGAGACTGTAAGCCACTCAGAGACTCTGGTCACAAACTAAATAATCCACTTTCAGTGCACTTACCAACTGGATTTTACTATATGAACTGGTAAAATCCAGTTGGAAAGTGCATTGAAAGTAGATCGAAAGTGGATTATTTAGTGTGTGTGACCACAGCCTCTGAGTGAAGGGCAGGGTATAAATCCGATCTCTTCTTCTTCTAAGTGTTAGAAACAAAAATATTTGCCCTCCATAAAAATGGAAAGGGAGGATCTGGAGTATGGTAATGAACAATTGTAGGAACAGGAAAAGAACTTCAGTGATCATTTCAGAAGGCAGTCATCTCTGTTTATTTTCTACTGAAACAAAACCAAGCCGAACAAAAGCAATCAGTCTGAAATATGTTCTTTTTTATCATTTACTGGGCAGGTTCAATGGGATTTGGGTAGTTTTCTTTTGTTCCTCTTTCTGGGTGTAGTCATTGTAATGTTGCGATTGTTTTCGCTGCATTCTGAAGTCGTTGCTTGTTGATATGTCACAATTAAGTACGAATAATTTATACTCTTTTCTTTCTTCTTTTGTAAATGCCTAAATAAATGCATGTGTAATAGGAAGGCAAGGCATAAATCTTCCAAGCGGATACAACCTGGTAATTTTGAGACGTCTGAATCAGTCACACAGTTTCCATGCCTTTGTCGGTATTTCTACTTCATGCTTCTTTCAATTTTGATATCTGTTTTGGAATAGAACATTTATTTTCTATTAGTAAACAGAGCTAGATTTACGTTGATCACTGTTACACACAGAAAGTGCCCATAATTTAAAGTGCCACAGGGCTAATACATTTCACGGGTCTAAAAAATTTCCGCACTCCTTTGCCATATGAATTAACCAGTCCTTTAGTAGACCAGAGCAAGAGGGACAATAAATATTTTCCTGTGTTATTTTAGTAAGTACAAGCTCATGCAACTCCCAAGGATTTCCAAGAGGGACTCTGTGTAGGCAAAGGCCCTGGTTGTGAGAATGCACTGAAACTATGAAGAAAAGAAGACTATTTTGTCTATTTGTTTTTAAATAAACAGCCATCATATTAATACGATTTGCTGCTAGGAAGTAGCCCGCCATCATTTTAAGCAAACAGATCCTGGCTTCAAACATCCCTCTGGCTTCATTTTTGGTGGCCTGTGAATGAAATGGGACTGAGAGATGTTAAGCCTTTTCTACTTCCCCAAGTAGGGTTGCCACACACACACCCCGATGGAGGTGGGTTTCCCCCCAATTTCGTCCACCCGCCACCCGCTGGCCAGTGATTAAAGTTAACAGAAGACCAGTGAAGCATTAGCAGAAGGTTCTTTCTTCCCTCTCTCTCCAGCAGTTCCTTGATTCTTGAGTTGTGGGATCCGTGGGCAATAATCGCCACAACAGTCAGTAGGAAGGGGATGAAGTCAGCCTTTCCCAATGGAAGAGGATTTTGCCCCATCCTCATTGCAGCCCACCAACTTAGGTTGCCAGTCTCTAGACGGAGCTTGGGCATCTCCCGAAATTACAACTGATACAGAGATCAGTACCCCTGGACTAAATGGCTGCTTTAGGAGATGGACTCTATGGCATTATATGCTGCTGAGGTTTCTTCTCTCCCCAAACCCCACACTCCCCGAGCTCCACACCCAAATTCCCAGGAATTTTCCAGCCCAGAATTCACAACCTCACTACCAACCCAAGTGGCTGTTATTGCACATGGATACCGCAACCCCAGGAATCAACTTTCCCAGGGTTGGTGGGAATGGAACGGGGAAGATCTTTGGGATCCAACCTGTTAGCTTCAACGGCTGTAGACACATAGGTTATAGAACAACTGAGCCGTTCTTTCTGGTTTTTTTCTTCTTCAGATAATGGGGCCTTATTTAAACATAAAAACCAAGGGGTACCAAGCAATAGTGATTTTTCTGGTAAAATCTTTGGTGGGCATCTCTTCAGACTGAGAATGAATGATAAAATGAGCCGTTCTTTCTAAACAGCAGCATTGCTATCAGAACAGCAAGATTTCCCCTGGGATGGGGAAGAACAGGGCAGGAAAGAACATAGGCTGAGGACAGACTGACAGTATGAAGCACGAGGGAGGTGGGGCAAAAAGACCCGGACCAAGTTGTGCCGGGGATTCCCGGTCACACTGCAGCTACTGATGCGGGAGCATACCAGGGAGGAGGCACCAAGGAGCGTTCGCACTGTTGGCCTGCCCCTGGCAGAGGCACAGCTGTAAGTGGATTTTTTTCACAATGGCGACATGCGCCTATGTGCATAGGCACAGCACCGCATCAGCAATTGGGGCAGGATCCTGTTGCGCCCGCCCCTGCCCCGCATTGGGTGGTAGAGCAGTGCACATCCAGTCACATCACTGCTGCCTCTCCAGGGCAATGAACTGCACCTTCCTGGTGCCAGAGTGAGGCCAAGAGGTCAGTCACCATGGAAGCTCATGGGCACTTATGCGCATCCCTGGCAGATCAGCCGGTTCACATTATCAATGTGGCTTGTTTGCGGCTTTTAGCATGCACACTTCTGGGAAGTGGGATCAACACGCCCTCCAGGGTTTGCTCCGGCTTTCACCTGGTACTTTTTTAACACGGTAGGGAATCGTCACCGGATGGGGTGAGTACGGCTGGGGAACGCCTGACAGCTGTGGTTGTGTGAACTGGCCCATTTAATCCATTTGTGAAAGGTGCCTATATCGGGCCAAACTGCCAGTCTGAACTCAGCCATAGTGCCTGTAGGTTACTCAGTGGTATACAAAACCGCTCGTGTGGCATCTTGTTGAAGATTAGGGGGTATAAATGCGTCTTCACATATTACTATTTTGTGATTTGTAGCAGTATAGGGTTGTCAGGTGCCCCCCCCCGGCTGCCAGTAGGGGTGGGAGGCAGGGTTGCCAGATCCAGGTTGGGAAACTCCTGATGGTCTGGGGACTGAGCCTGGGGAGGACAGGAACCTCAGTGGGGCACAGTGCCATAGGGTCCCGAGACAAACATATTACAGCTTTTGTAAAAATAACATCTGGCCAGACAGACTGGAAGTGTTGTAACCAATTGTTATCTGATGAAAATCGGACTATTACTGAATCTGTGACTAAATTTTGGGCAGTATGCTATATCGTATTAGAAAGATGCGGCTAAATTTATAAAATTGTATTTGCCTTTATATTTCTTACTGGATTTGTCAAATACTTTTATGATCTTATATATTTTTTGCTGCATTTTACCCAGATTTTTAAAACTCTGTATCCTAACATGTTATGGTTATGTTGGCCCGATACCATAATAAATAAATACACGGCCAAAGAGTCCACCCTCCAAAGTATCCGTTTTCTCCAGGAGTACTGATCTCTGTAGTCTGGAGATGAGCTATAATTTCGGGAGATCCCCTGGTCCCACCTGGAGGCTGGCATCCCTAATTAAAACAACGATTTTCTCTGAGATGGGGAAGAACAGGGCAGGAAAAACATGGTGCCTGTAGGTTACACATTAATATATGAAACCGCTTGCCTGGCACGTTGTGTCTTGTGGAAGATTAGGTAATATAAGTACATCTGCACATGTTACCATTTGGTGATTTGTAGCAACATGACAAGTTTCCTTTGGCCGAGTCCTCCACTCAGTTACCCGGAAATAATTTCCGCTAGAAAGAATGAGTTCTACTTTCCAGCAAATGTGCTTAGACCTAAAGAGTTGCAGTCAATTTAGGTTGTAGGCTCCATGTTTTAAAGCTTGTTTATTAAGCAGCGATGTGTGTCTCATTGCATACTTGTCCATTTCATTAAATCTGGGTCCAAATTTCCCCATGGAGCAATATGGCTGGTATTCCCAGTGGCTTTGCTAACATGCCGGAAGGCCCCAAGGTCAGAGATTCCTTTGGAAAGGTTAATTAAGTCTGAAAGAAAGGTATTATGTGGTAATTAAATAGTAATGAACCAAGAGCTGAGCGCCGATGTGATGTGGCGCCAGGCAGCAAGGCTGAAAACACCTACACATTTATTATTTTATTACCTATTCCATTATAAAATTACCCCTGAGTGTCCAGAGTAATTTTTATTCTTTCTCAACTTGTGCCTGACAGGAAGGGGGATTGAGTGGTCAGCGCTCTGCCATACGTATATGAAATCATAATGCATCTCCAGAGGAGCTCGGGAAACTTTAATAGCATTCCTGACATATTTAAGAGAACTTTCATCAAAATTGCTGTGGCTCGCAAGATGCGTAGTGCCACGCTCCCAAGTCACAGAGGAACGTGCTGCCCAAATGCAGGCACGCCGAAGAGGCCTTGCCCTCCATTTTCACCCTTTTAAAAAATGTCACATTAAATTGTAGCGTCATGCTCGCCATCCTAGTTAATCGTCCCCGGAGTTTTTCCTTCACTTTCCCTGATAACTCTGGGACTTAGTATTTCAATATTTTGTGAGTATGCCTAGCAAAGGCTTAGTAAAGTGAAAAATTGTTAATCTAATGTAGGTTTTCTCGCCCCGCCCCCTCCCATCAAGAATGTACATCAGCTCTGACTTGGTTCATTGCTTAGCACCCAGAAATAATGATTTATCCATCTGGGAATGCTAAAGTTTGGATGATCTCTCCTTTAGCATACGGAAACACCTGAATACCCCATAGCGTAGAAAACTTACAGTAAGAAATAATTTTAGCATTTAAATGTCTTTCCTGATTAGAATCAAATTAACAGTTTACATTTAGTTTTACAGTTTCCTTCAAAATATTCAGCATGAAGTACATCTTGAAATACGTCAACATATGGTAAGGCCTTAGCGTAAATCAACATAAAGCAGTCAGTTTCGGCAGGCAGTTCCACAGGGGGTGCCATTTTACTGTCTCAGATCTCTTTGTGTGCCCTTTAAAAATATTCTCCAGTTCTCTTTGAGGAGGGGGACTTTATTTCTTTCCATGGAATGCATGTAAATGTGTAACCCTCCATCCCTACTGACATCGTAGAAGTGTTGTATTCCCCCGCCTCCACATCAAGGTAGCCTTTGTGGTCAACTGCACCTGCCATTTTGGGCCCAGGCATATGGAGGCCTGGGTTACAGTTGCCAACCTCCAGGTGAGACTTGGATACCTTCCAGAATTATAACTGATCTCCAGAAGACAGAGGGCAGTTCACCTGGAGAAAGTGGCAGCTTTGGAGGGTGGACTCTCAGGCATCATTCCCTGCTGAGCTGCCCCCACTTTCCACAAGCTCCACCCCCAAATCTCCAAGAACTTTCCAACCTGGCATTGGCAACTCTAGGGTGCAATCAGTAGGAAAAGGGATGAATGAAGCAGGCCACTGTCAGATTTGTGAGATGAGAGCTCCCAGCACTCTGGTTTCAGAGGGGTTATTGGCCTCCTTTCCATTCACTCCATACAACAAGAAAGCTAATGCTGTATTAAGCCCTGGACATAGGGTTGCCAATCTCCAAGTGGGGGCGATCTCCTGAAATTCCAGTTGTTCTCCAGTTGACGGGGATCAGTTCACTTGGAGAAAATGACTGCTTTGGAGATTGGCTTCTAGGGCATTATACCCCTCCCCTCCTCAAACTCTGCCTTCCCCAGGCTCAAACCCTAAAATCACCTGGCATTCTGCAACATGGAGTTGGCTACCCGACCTGGACACTTTGCTAAAGGAACATGTTGCCCCTGATATTGAGTTATACATTCCACTTTTGTTATTCAGTATCTATTATTACAGTTTAGAAGTCAATCTGCACCCCTGAGCTGTAAGATGTGATAGATTTGTTGTATTATTTGAATAAACAGCCTGTAATAGTACTTCACGTAAAACTTTATTTTTTAAAGGCCTGCTATGAAGCAAGATGTTTTAAGGGTGCTTTTAACAAAAAATAACAATACAACAAACAACTTTGCAAACTCAAGCTGTCAACAAACATGATGTGGTCTTTTAATCAAGAAAGAATGAATTCCTGTAACTATATCCTATCCAATACTCAGGTATATCTAGGATTAGGAAATATCTGTGCTTTGTGCTGCTACACTGTCAAAGACTTCGGGAGTCCCAGTCCTCAAGACCAGGTCTTCAGACTGCATTCCTTTGAACCTTAGTATACCTTTGAACTCAGGGTAGGGTTAGCTGCCTCCAGGTAGGGCCCAGAAATCTCCCAGAATTACATCTGATCTCCGGACTGAAGGGATCAGTTTCCCTGAGGGGGAAAATGAAGGGTGAACTCCGTGGCATTGTCCCCTGCAGAGGTCTTCATCCCCATCTTCCCAGGCTCCACCCCCAAATCTCTAGGTATTGCCCAATACCTAGGCAAACCATAGGCAAACCTATGACCAATTCACCACGTGGGTTGGGTTTCCATCATGTGGTGCCTTGTCTTCTGTACTGCCAAAAAAGTCATGTGATTTCCCCCCGACGAATCCTTACGTGTGGTAGTTGTTGGGTTCTTTACCAAATGGCAGGGTTTCTCTGCATTTCCTTTGTGGTTCGGTAGTCAGTGGGTTTAATCATAGAATCACAGAGTTGGAAGGGACCTCCAGGGTTGTCTAGTCCAACCCCTGCACAATGCAGGAAATTCACAGCTACATCCCCCCACACACCCCCAGTGACCCCTATTCCATGTCCAGAAGATGACAAAACCTCCAGGATCTCCAGCCAAACTGGCCTGGAGAAAAGTTACTTCCTGACCCCAACGTGGCAATCAGCATCTCCCTGGGTGTGTAATAATCGGTGGCTGGTGACATTGCATAGAAAGGTATTCCTCTAGTAGTCAAGTTCTGGGGCTTGAGACTTCTTTCAAGGTTTCTCTTCCCTCAGGGATGGATTGGCCATTTGCTTGATCTGAGGAAATCCTGGTGGGCTGTTGACCTGAGCCCTGCCCGCCCCCACAGGGGGACCATCGGCACAGGCTGAATTCTGGGGGCACTGCGCTTATGTTCCTCCTCCCCCAGGCCAGTGAGGAGAAGCATAGCATGGCGTGGTGTACTCCTGATGAAGAGGAGTATGGGCACAGTGGCGCGTGGGTTCAGCCTTCAAAGAGAAGCGTGAGTATGGCGGTGCCTGGCTCCACCCTCTGCTGGCCCAGACATGGTGCAACTGGTGAAGGGGAGGAGCATGGGCACAACAGTGCCTGGCTTTGCGCAGCTGGCATGAGTGGGGCGCAGCCAACGAGGAGGAGTATGACATTGCCAGTATTCCTCCTTGCTGACCCCCTTGGGCCCAGGCTGTGCCAGCCACCGCATAGTTTATCTGGAGAGATCCAGGCCCGTCACCAGGATTTTGTAGCTTGTGGGGCAAATTATTTTCTGGCAGGGCTGCCCTTTTTGCCGTTATTTTTTCTGTCTGTACCGTACAGAACAATCTGTGGTCCCTTTTTGTTGTCTTGATCTTGCAGTAGATTCTCCCAAATGCAAAACCCATTTGGCAGATATTGGGGGGGGGAACGAGGCAGGAAAGGGAACCTAGTATTGATGCTCTCCCCCCCCCCAAGTTTCTTTCCTCCTCGCTCTCCCTGGCCCCTTCCTAGAACAAACTGTGATCCTTTCATCTATTTTCTATAAGTCCTCAGTGTATTTAACACACACACACCTAGCCACAAGATAGCTGAATTTCTGTCTTCCAAGACTGAAATGACTTACTCAGGAGTAAACCCTCCCAGGATCCAGCTGCAAGGTTTTTCTGTACTGTTGCACACTCAAAGTGCCCCCCCCCCCGAGAAGCAAAACTTGCTTTAACCCTTATAGGGCTGCAGACCCAGGAATGAGGCTTCCTGCTCTTCCCAGGCTGTTCAGCCCTCAGAGCCACCTGGACGGATTCCTGTAGAGCCGTCCCTTTAAGAAAAGGGCGGCCCCCAAATAGCCCCACTGTAGCTATGGGCCTGGCGAGAACAAACGGGGCAGTACCCACCATGGCCCAGCTGGCTCAAGTGGGGTGCAGCAGCCAATGAGGGGATCGAGGAAACCTCCTTTCTCTCCAGCAGGCTCGTTGGATATCAGTGGGGGGGGGCTTGATGGTAGGAGGGGGGTGGACTTTTTCCCCAGGCCATTTTGGCCTCCCCGTCCGCCTCTGTCTCCCTGGCTTCTCTTCCAAAGCTTTCAATTTCAATGTAGAGTGCTGTTTATGGATGGATAAATTTAAATACTTGCATTTTTCATCTATTTTTAAAAAATCATTTATGCAGTCATCTATTTAAGTTTGTTATTTTCTTTACTGAGAAACATATCCCCATTACAAAGGGATGTGTGCTGACATGTTGTTTGATGGTAGGGTTGAGTTGCGTATTTGTATACAATTTTTAATGTATGAAATGAACATTTGGTAGATTCTTTTCATCTTTTTTTGTGCAAAGATGACGCATACGTGCACAGTTGAAGAGCCATTCGAAAAAGCAGAATGTATTTCATGCGTGATTCAGTCTAATTTGGCCCTGGGTTGTATTAAAAGGGCCATAGCATCGAAATCGCAGGAGGTCATAGCCCCTCTGTATACTGCCTCGGTTAGGCCACACCTGGAGTACTGTGTGCAGTTCTGGAGGCCTCACTTCAAAAAGGATGTGGGCAAAATCGAGAGGGTGCAGACGAGAGCGACAAGGATGATCAGGGGTCTGGAGACTGAGCCCTTTGAGGAAAGGCTAAGGGCCTTGGGAATGTTGAGTTTTGAGAAGAGGAGATTGAGGGGGACGTGATCGCTCTCTTTAAATATTTGGAGGAGGGCAAGGAGCTGTTCCAGTTGGCAGCAGAGGATAGGACCCGAAGCAACGGGTTTAAATTACATGTAGAAAGGTATCGGCTGGGTATTAGGAAAACCACATGGTCAGAGTGGTTCAAAGGTGGAATCAGTTGCGTAGGGAGGTGGTTATCTCCCCTTCATTGACAGCTTGCAAGAAGAGGCTGGACAAATATCTGTCAGAGATGCTTTAGTCTGGTTCTGCATTGGACAGGGGGTTGGACTAGATGGTCTTTATGGCCCCTTCCAACTCTATGATTCTATGAAAGCGCACAGAGAATGTGTGTGAATAGTTTAAATTGTACACAATAGGGGTTTGCTTTTGCCTCCCATCCAAATACCCATTGATGTGATCAAAGAGCCAGGAGGTAGTAGTACACTGTCACACTAATGCATGGAAGGGTAGGTAGGAATACTGTCTTCCCTACATAGCAGCAGAACGGGTTGGTATCCAGGGGAAAAACAGAGACAGCCTGGAATATTACAAGACCAATGGCGATTGTTTATACTGCAAGGCTTTAGCACATGTTTAAGAAGTGAACTAAGTTCCCCATGATTCCCTAGTAGAAAGTTGGTTGTCTGTATTTATCCTCAGTGGGGCTCATATCTCAGCAGGACTTATCTCCAAAAAAAAATAAAAATCACAGGACTGGAATTCAAGAACTGAAGAGATGCCCAGGCAAGCCTGTTCTCATCAGATCTCAGAAGTTAAGCAGAGCTGCCCCTGGCTAGTATTTGAATGGGAGGCCTCCAAGGAATACCAGGGCTGTGATGCACAGGCAGGTGACGGGAAGCCACCTCTGAATGCCCCTTTGCAAATAAATAAATAAGAACTGCAGAGTTCAAGTTGTTCATAAGCAAGGGACACATATAGATTTGAGCAGCGCCTTAAGAGAACAACATGATTTTCAGGGTGTGAGCTTTTGAGAGTCAAAGCTCCCTTTCTCAGATATGAGTCAGAATGGAGATCTCTGAGTCTTTATTCCCAGTTACTGCCAAATGCTATGTGTTGCCCCAAAAGTGGGCTTGTCTCCTATTTGAGTTGGGGGGATTAGCAAAGGAGACAAAGGCTTGCGAGAGGGGAGTGACGAGTGAGACGGGGTACCAGCTTTTGCAGGGGTCTTTCCCCGAGAGAACTCTCAGAAATAACCAGTCTGTAACCCAAACGTTTGTTTTATTGAAAGAGAAAAAGGGTATCAAAAATAACACACATACAGAAGATAAATGCACACTGGAAACAAACACACAAGTTAGCAGAAATATATGGGTGAAAGGGTATATAACAGATGCTGTGGGAGATGGAAGGAAACCAGGCATATCTGGGGGTGTGCTGCAGAACGGGCACCCAAGACACACACACATACACAGTGGTGGTGCCAAGGCTGTCTAGTTATAGCAAAAATGGGACCTGAGGGCATGCTAGTATGACTGCCCCTTGGAACAAAATGTTGATGAGTTTAACTAAAAGTACAACAGTGCGTGGGGGGAAATTATGAATGGAGTTCCCAGGAATCGACAAGGGAATAGGAGATCTCTTGGGAGGAGTTCTTGATGTAAAAATAAAGCTTAAGTTGAAACTCTGATAGCTTCCTCTGGTGATGTGGAGTGTTGATGGCTGTCCAATTAAACTAATCAAACCCCCAAAATACTGTTTGACGACCCTCGTTTTGTGTTAGGTGAGAAAGCAGTAGATGTTAGGGGTAGCAAATGCATTGAGCCGCTGATCGGAAATTTCCCTGGCAGATCAAACAAAATTAAACTTGATTATCTTCTGTCCGATACGAACCATGAAACAACCTGAATAGTGGCTAAATTTTGTGCACAGGTGTACAAAGATCGGAAAATGCATACGGTAGTTTGAGTGAAATTTTTAAAGTTGCGAGATAAAGAAGTACAGATACGCCTAGATTTATTTTTAACCTTTGATCTTAACATAAATTTTGCCATGTTTGTATTTTAAACTTTTTAGATTCCTGTTTATAATTTTAGATGTTATTATATTTTATAATTTTACTGTTCTTTACCCATTATTTACTTGCCTCTTATTGAATTGTTTGCTGGTCTAAGACTGTAATAAATTGAATTGAATTAGGGGTAGCTAATGTGGGAATGGGGAAGGTGAGGCAGGGTTGCTAGGACTAACGATCCAGGTAAATAGCGCTTGCTCTGGGGTGAGACAAGTCCACTCTTTTAGCATATGCAAACCTGTAGAATGGGTGGAGGGCTCGCAGCATGGTCAGATGAAGATTCTTACATCTTCCAGGGTCTTTTTCCAGGCATGGCATCCATTTTGTGTACAGTTTGGCATACGGATTCCTAGAGTGCTGTTAAAAGGAGACTTCCAGCTTCCAGCTCAGCAAAGGGTCATGGTCTGCCTGCTTACAAGAGGTGGGAGAGGTACTGCAGAGAAGGAACTCAGGATGCAGGAGTACAATGCACATTGTTATCAGCTAACTTAGGGCAGAGGAGAAATGCTTCAGGGGAGAAAATGGCTATCTTTTGAAACCAAGGGACACACGTGATCATATACCATGTGATGAGTGTTTTAAGACTTCCTGTGTGTTAGCTTCAGTTACAACATGGCCACTGGTTATCTCAGACCAAACCACTGTTAATATGCCCCTCTGGCATCTTTGGATTTCTAAGCAGGAAGCCTGGCTGCAACTTCCTTTTCAGGACGGGCCCACTCATTCTCCGACCAAGGAATTAGGGTCATGCCTGTCTCCATCCCACCTTCAGGTCTTCCTCTGTCTCCACAGCATCTGCCAGAAACTGTATTTAAACCATCGCTGTGTACTTACACTCTTGTTTTACACTGGGTATCAAATTCCCACCTTCCATTGGTGAATCAGCCCTTTGCCCAGGGCCTGAAGTTTTAGTTTGTATGGAGTATGGTTGCCCTGACATGGATGGCCCAGGCTAACCCGATCATGTCAGATCTCAGAAGCTAAGCAGGGTCTGCCCAGGTTAGAACTTGGATGGGAGATCAGCAAGGAAATCCAGAGTGGCTGTGCAGAGACAGGCAATTGCAAACCACCTCTGAATGTCTCTTTCCTTGAAAACCCTACAGGGTCACCATAAGTCAGAGGTGACTTGCTGGCACTGTCTGCCACCAGCATTGGGGGACCAACGGCCTAGTAATGCTATTAGGTCTCATATTTGACACCCTGTAGAGCTGCCTTCCCCCAGTTCCCAGTGGGGGTCTGTCCCCACCCTCCGCTTTGGCGGGCTTGGATCCACCACTGGCCAGAGAAGAAAGCCCCACCTCTAAACAGGAAGCAAAAGAAACTAGAGCTTCATCCCTCTGATGCCCCCTACATGATGACATCACTTCCAGCGATGTCATTGCATCACGTGCGCCAGAAGATTCCAGAGGAGAGGCTGGAACCCCCCGCCAGCAACTTGGTAGGACCTGGCAACCCTACACCCCTGCTTTACATAGGAAACGTTGTAGAATTATGAAAAGGTATTTCTGATTTTAAAAGAGCAAAAAACAAAAACACCCACCGTCGTATATATATTTTTTAATATCCAGAAATCTTCAGGTATAGATGCCCAACGTGGTGCCTGTGGACCCCTGCTCAGAACTCCAAGAGTGCCCACAGGCTCAAAAACTTTGGGGACCCCTGCCTCAAGGAATTTTGTTTATTTCTCCCCCTCCCTTTAAATAGCAAACATGTTTCAGGCATTTTGACCTAAGTACCGGCAGGATCCCATGCTGGAACAGCATCCGTTTCCATAGCGATGAAAATTAGCACAATCGCCAGCGTTATAGATGTGGCAGGTAACGTAAGCATTGTAATCGTGAAAGCAAACAATGTGCCCAGTGTGGTTTCATTGCCAGGGTGCAAAACTACAATGGCTGCATCGCATTGACAAAGCTCCATTGTAAGGTTTTCTGAGTACTGATATAACTTCACAGAAACCTGGGCAGCCTGTTAATAATGCCCCCCCCCTGCGTCAACAGCAAGATAAGGCCTGAACGGCAACTACAGCCTGATAAAATTCAAAGACACCCCAGAATGAGCAAGGGGATGGGAAGTGCTCTGGATTTCAGAAATGCAAAGGACCTTTCAGCTATAATCTGTATCTCCACAGTTTGAATGTCTCTAATAAATTAGGGCCTTATTCCCTCCTCAGCGCTACAGCCTCGCGATTCGTGTACGAAGTACCAAGCAGTCGGAATATGTGATTCAGGATTCTAAATGAGTAATTCTCCACACCAGCGAGAGAAAGAGAGAAAGTCTCGCTCTCAGGTATTATAATAAATCGTGGGACCACTCCACGCGGAATCCTGTCAACCCTCCTTCTCGATCACCAACCTCCCAGTGCAGTCCTAAGCAGAGTCACACCCGTTAGGCCCATTGAGTCAACAGAAGGGTGTGACTCTGCCTGGGATTGCACGGTTGGTCTTCAGACCTATTTAAACTGCCCTGAGGAAATATTAAGGCATAGCTGACCCCTGGCAATGAAGACAACCACAGCAAGTGGTTTTGCACTGTCTGCTCCCCTGTCCCTGTATGGAGAAAAGCAATAGAGAAACTACGTGAAATGGAGGAGTGGAGAGTAACATGATCAGCTGCATTGGGGAGAAAGGCAGGATGTGAATATGTAAATGCAGTAAAGATTGGTGTGTCGTGGCAACTTGTAGTTTACTCTTGTGTTAAGGCAGGGGTGGTCAGAGGTTCACTCAGGAGGGAGCACGCTCCAAACCAGGGCCGTCAAACTCATTCGTTATGAGGGCCGCAATCTGACATAAATGAGACCTTGCTGGGCCGGGCCGGGTGTGTCATGAAATGTAATGCCAGGTCGCGGAGATATAAACTTTATAAAGGACCCAAACCCAAACTGTTAAGTATGGACAACTTAACAACGAAGTGATTTCAGCAAGTGATTCAGCTTTATTGGTAACAGCAACTCCAACTCGGAACACACCAACAAACGCCCACAAGACAGTGGAGCCCAGCTCCTTCTTTTAAACGCTCCCGGGCTGTCAAAGCCACGCCCATTGTCAGATAAGAACCAATAACAATGCAGGGATAAAGGCCAATCAGGACCGTTCCCTCTCTGATACATTCTCACATAGTGATTGGGTATTTATAAAGGTTTCGCAGAAACCGACCAATAGCAATGCGACATCTGAAGAGCCACATTCTGACTCAAGCTTAACATGTGAATAGATAGCAGCGATTCACATTCAATACATAACACAAACGGTTGTTTTTTTACTTAAAATGAAAGCATGCTTAAAACATCAGCACTCTTGCAATATTTTGTTTATTTAACAGTGTCTGATAACTGACACCGCTTGCTCTGAATTATTGCATCAAAAATGTCTGTGCTGTTGCAGTCTTGAGTATGCTGTTCAGGTGTGTATCTGTAAGCTGCAAACCTATGATGACACAGCAGCAACAGAACTGGAAGAAGAAGAAGAAGCAGAAGACAGCCAGTTCCACTGCGGGCCTGATAGAAGCCCTCCGGGGGCCTCATCCAGACCCCGGGCTGCGTGTTTGACACCCCTGCTCCAAACATTTAAAAGCAGCTCTCTCTCCCTCATCCACTGCTGCGGTAATCTCTTATCCTTCCCGGTAAAGCTACCCCAGCAGCTTCTTGTTCATATTAAGAAGAGTGAAGCACACGCGGGACTAAGCCTGGCCTGGTGACGGCATCCGCCACGCACCTGGGCCCGGCCTGGCAGTTCTCCCACTACTAGACCCTGCCAGCTACCATACAACTGGGCCCGGCCCAATAGCGGCTGTCTCCCACCGCACAGCCTGGCTCAGGTGACCACCATGCAACTCACTTGGGCTCTGGCCGCCACAGTGCAGCCATTTTTAATCCCATCGAAGCCAGGAGCTATCACTGTGGCTCGTGGCCATGAGTTCCACGGATCAGCTGCCCGTTGAGTGAAGCAGGGCTGCCTTTCATCTGTCCTGATTCTTCTGCCAACTGATTTCAGAGGGTGACACCCCCCAGCCCCCACCCCGGTTCTAGTATTCCAGGAGAGGGAGACAAATTTCTCTCTATCTATCTGCTAAGTCCACACTTGACACACCATTCCACCGCTGAAATATTAGAAGGCCTTTCCCATTCCTGATACCAGTCACGGCACTAGCCGGGTCTTTCAGAGTCAAATTTCCTTGCACTTTTCAGGACCTTCTTTTCGGCTGATTATCGCTTATGGATTTAATTATCTTTTAGATGGTGGTTTTTTATCTCTCACATTCATTGTCCCGCCTTCCATTCCTCACCTCCATTGTCAGTCGGCATAGTTAAGGTAGACGTATAGCTGAAAATGAGGAAATCTGTTATAAATACTACAAGACATCCATCTGACCTTCCTTCTCACTCTGCCAGCGCATTTAGCAATTCCTGTCTCAGGAATTGATTCGTAGTTGCTCCGTACAGTCGCTGTGGCCGCATCTAAAATGCTAATGCGCCCGAGTAATATCGCTGTGTTTTGGCACAGCAGAGTAAAACTGTTTAAATAAATCTCCGGCTTCCTGCTCGTTTATCACGTCTGCTGTACAAGAGGTGTACTTCAGTTTATGAACAATTCTGTTTCTCACTTTTTTTCCCCGCCCTCACGCAGTCACTTACGACTTTGAAAACGACCGCACAATCCTGCAAGTAAGTCCTACTGAATAGACTTGAATTGGATTCTGAGGAGACCTGCTTAGGGTGGCACTGCGAGTTCTTAACTGTAGTAGCATCATCATCGTTTTCCGTTGTTGGTTTTTGGTTTGGTGTAGTGGTTAGGAGCGTGGACTCTAATCTGGGAGAACCAGGCTTGATTTCCAACTCCTCCACATGCAGTTGCTGGCGTGACCTTGGGTCAGTCACAAGTTCTCTCAGAGCTGTTCTCTCAAGGTTAGTCCTCTAGAGTGCTCTTTCAGCCCCACCTACCTCACAGGGTGTCTGTTGTGGGGAGGGGAAGGGAAGGGAAAGGAGATTGTAAGCCACTCTCAGACTCCTTCATGTAGTGAAGGGAGGGGTATAAATCCAATCTCTTCTTCTTCTTCTTCTTCTTCTTCTTCAAGAAGAGTAAATATTTACTTCATTTTATACCCCATCTTTCTCTTCAGTGGGGACCTAAAGTGGCTTGTATCACTCTCCTCTCCTCTGTTTTTATGCTCACAACCACTCTGTGAGGTAGGTTAGGCTGAGAGTGTGTGACTGGCTCAAAGTCACCCATAGGGTTGCCAGCCTCCAGGCGGGGCCTGGAAATCTCCCAATATTACAACTGTTCTCCAGACTACAGAGACCAGCTCCCCTGGAGAAAATGGATACTTTGGGAGGTGAATTCTGTGGACTTGTACCCTGATGAGGTCCCTCCTGCCCCAAACCCTACCTTCCCCAGGCTCCGCCCCCCCAAATCTCCAGTTATTTCCCAACCCAGATCTGGCAACCCTAGGCACCCGTCAGATTTCCGTGGCAGAGTGTAGATCCGAACCTGAGTCTCCCAGATCTACTCAGACACTATAGCCCTTCCAGCACACTCTCATCCTCTTCCTGCTAGAAGGTCCAGTCTTACCTCAGCCACTGTCTTGGATTGATTCACATGTCATTTCTTCCTAGGGCTGCAGTGTTTAATTGACTGCTGAACTGAAAACCTTGCCAGTGATTAACAAAGAGCCTTCACAGTAATCGGGGCAGCAGTTTTCAGTTTACCTTTTCTAATGCAAGTACTTACCCTGCCATGAGCTCTCTGTCCTACTTGATTCTCCAGTGAGGAGGAATGAATTGTTGTATTTTAAAAGTGTAGGTATTGTTTGTTATTATGCGTGTTGTTTCCAAAGTATATGGTGAACCACCTTGGGGACCGTATATGGTTGAAAGGCTAGGCGTTTACTAAACGGAAAAAAAATCCCCCTGGGAAAAATACCCACTGCCCACAGAAAACATAGTCAGGATCTAGGCCTTAAGTCTGAACTGCTGGGTGCGGGATGACACTTCAGGTTTGCATCACTGGAGGGGCCATGGCTCAGTGGTAGGGCATCTGCTTGGCATACAGGAGGTTCCAGGTTCAGCCCCTGGCATCGCCAGTTAAAAGGATCAGGTCACAGGTGATGTGAAAGACCTTCGTCTGAGACCCTGGAGAGCTGCTGCCAGTCTGAGTGGACAATAGCGACCTCGATGCACCAGTGCTGCCAATCAGTAGCCCAGTTCACACGTTCCAGGGAGTGCACGTACATCCTGCATGAACACATGTACATCTGTTAGTAAGACAGAGCCAGCATCCATTCAAATGAAACTGGGGACCAATTCCTGGGTGAATGGCTTCAGCTACACATTCAGCCAGGGGTCTTTTTGGAGGGGGGCGCACCTTCTTCTCTTCTCTTTTTCCTCCTTTCCCTGTTTCCCTTCTTCTTCCCTCTCTTTCTTTCCCTCCCCTTTCCTTCTCTTTCTTTCCCTCTTTCCTTCCTTCTTTTCTTTCTCTCTACTCTCTCTCTTTCCTTCCCTCTTTCCTTCTGTGGCCCAACTCTCATGAGAAGGAGTTTAAACTTCAAACCCCTTCTCTCTTAGCTCCCCCACCCAGACCAGCTGGGGAAGGGAAGGGAGGCTTTTGAAGATGCCTCCCCCCCTTTTGCTTCCGCTTCTGACATCACTTCTGGTGATGTCAGGGGGCATGGCATATGCTAATAGCCTAATAGCTATTAGCATACCATATGCTAATGAGCTCCTGCAGCTGTTTTTCTATGAAAAGACCCCTGCATTCAGCTGTACTTGTGTTAAATGTAACATGAGACTTACTCAACAGGTGTAAAGAAAGATGATGTTCACTGCGCACAAATCGTACGTGCACTCTCTTGTAGAACAGGGCTTGTATAAGGCAGCTTCACATCTCTGTGTGTGTTCACGGTGTTCCTGACCTTTCGAAAGCAATAATGTGTTGTTGATGTTCTGAAGCAAGGAAAATTTGATTTCTCCCCCCCCCTTCAGAACCGCTGTTTTATTCATGCGCACATTTGATTGATTAATCAACTAAGATTTCTTTCATGAGTTGACAGCCCTATGTTGTTGTTGTTTTTTGGCAAACGCAAGTTTGCCACCATGTGGAGATACGATGGGAAGCTGCAGCTCGACTTGGCTCCTTAGCCACCTGTACCTGCATGATGCGTGCCAGTATTGTTATTTTTTTGGTTCACAAATCAGAGACTTCACGATGAGCGCATCTTTGTAACGTGTGAAGGAGCCCTCTGAGTTCTTGATGACCTTTTTGCCTTTGCTTTGCAGGGCAGGGAGGGCCACCTCGTTTTTGAGAAACCAGGAGGGTGGGGGGAGCGGGCAAGCGGCGCGTATACCATGACATGACACCTGAAAGTCTGAACCCTGGGGAAGGAGAGAGCCAAAATCAATAAGGGGAGAGCATTTTCCTTTGCAGCGCCTGATTCACTGCAGAGACGAAATCCGAAGGGGTGGCTATTTTTAGACACCAATAAGGGATTATCCTGACCCGATTATTGATGCCGTCTCAGACTCTCCTTGCTGCTTCCCAAACGTCTCCGGAATAAATATTTGTCCTTTTATGCTTTTATTTCTGCGAGCGCTACCGTTGTTTTTAGGTTCCCACTTCTCGGTAAACCGCCGATTTTTATGATAGGGACTTTCGTGCGGGCTTCAAGGAGGGAACGCTGTGAGCTTTGATTAAGCCGTCCTCCAAGGCAGGGATTTTCAAACTATGTTCTGGAGAATCCTGCATTTCCTGGGGAGCTTATCAAGCATCCCTCCGTGAGAAGATCAATCATGGTGGACAAGCTTCCCTGAACTGACAAATAATACTTGTACTTCCAACCAAGGTTAAGGGGGAAAGCAATTAATTCTGGAGAGCTGAGCTCTCAGATTTCTGTTAGCAACCATTACGTCTGCCTGGCTGTCTTTGTACAGACAGTCCCCTCCCAACCCATCCCCAAGTATGCTTCTTTTGAGAGCAGTTAGCATCGATGATTATCTGGTCTGCAACATGTATCAGAGACACTTTCTATCATTCGGTGGTGCTTTTCATATGTAGCAAAGCATGACTACTCCCACACGGGGACCCTGGGGGCATCTCGATGTGCCTGGTTCCTGCATTGTCCCCCTTTGAGCTCAATTAAAAATAAATAAATCTATTTTAGTGGGCCTCGAAGGGGGAACTGTTGGCAGCTGCAGGCTGGAAGTCCACCTGGATGCTCCATCTAGAGCCGCTACAAAGAGGGAGGGCCAAGCAAAGCACCATCTTCAAAATGGTGAAGCTAAGCTTCAGATTTCTTCCCTTCTTTTCAGGCCCTTTAAAGGGCTTTTTTTCTTTCCCCAGCTGATCTGCAATGTAGAACTGCAGTATGGCTTGGGAGGGTATGGGGGGCGAGAAAAGAGGGAGGAGGCAGGGGGTGGCTAGAGTTGCCAGGTGGGGTTTAAGCAGCAACAAGTGGAGGCCTAGCAGCGACCCAGCAACATCACTTCTAGTGCACACAGGAAGAAGGAGAAGGAGGAGAAGAGGAGGAGGAGGAGGAGGAGATTGCATTTATACCCCACTGTTCACTACCTGAAGGCGTCTCAGAGCAGCTTACAATCTCCTTCCCTTCCCCTCCCCACAACCCCTACCCTGTGAGGCTGAGAGAGCTCTTTCGAGGACTGCTCTTGAGAGAACAGCTCTGAAATAACTTGAGACTGACCCAAGGTCACACCAGCAGCTGCATGTGGAGGAGTGGGGAATCAAACCCGTTTCTCCCAGATTAAAGTCCGCGCTCCTAACCACTACACCAAACCAAAAACCAAAGCAACAACGGAAGATGTTCATGACGCTACTCCAAAATGGTGGGGACGTTTGAAATTCATCACCCGTCCTGGCGTGCAATTTTAAAATTTTGGGATTTCTCCATGGGAGAGTCGGGGGGAGCAGGGGCTCTCCCAATGTTTGGCTGAAGCCTTGCAGGGAGAGTCGATGATCTGGGCGCTGGGCAGCGGAGGAAGGTGGGCTTAGCAGCCAGGGAGGCCAATCAGGAGGGAATGCAGGCTGGGACAGGGCTTGTTAGCATGCGGAGCTCCGCCAGATGAGGTGGCTAACAAGATGCTAATCTCAGAGGGTAGCCCTATTGGTCTGCAGGAGAACGGACAGATTCGAGTCCGGCGGCACCTTAGAGACCAACAAGATTTTGGGGTAGAAGCTTTCGAGAGTCAATGCTGCCTTCATCAGACACTGACAAAGGGAACTTTGATGGACTGACAGCCCCTCCCCAGCCTTTGGCGTCCAGCAGTGCTGTCTGCCAATAGGTCCCCTGGGATCAGGCCAGTGGTAAATCCTGACCCACAGTAACGTCCTCACTCAAGAGAAATGGGTTATCTTTCAGCAGGGCTTTTTTTTGTAGAAAAAGCCCAGCAGGAACTCATTAGCATAATAGGCCACACCCAACAGCAGAAACCTATTAGCATATTAGACCACACCCCTGACAGCACAGCTCATTAGCATATTAGGCCACACCCCCGTGTTACCAGAAGTGTGGTCATGAAGCCACACCCACCTTTTGCTTCTTATTCTGTTTACCTTGTTTGTTGACAAAACCCAGGGCTTTTTTTGGAGCAGGAACTCCTTTGCATGTTAGGCCACATACCCCTAATGTAGCCAATCCTAATGAGTTTCTGCTGTTGGGTGTGGCCTATTATGCTAATGAGTTCCTGCTGGACGTGGCCAACTCGGGAGCCAGCCGGAACTCCATTCCTGTGGTTCCTGCCCCAATATAGCCCTGTCTTTCAGTTTAGCTTTTGAACCATTAGCTGTTCAGTTTAGCTTTTTAAACCTTATTCCTTGCCATTTTACAGCTTTTTTCTACCAGGCACTATTATTTGCCTACTGATTAGGGTTTTTTTTAATAACCCCCCCCCTAAAATTCTCCATCTTTGCAACTAATTAAAAAATGAATGCCAGCATTTTGTTTTACATTTTCCCTATTTTCAGTAGTCCGAGGGAACTGCTGTATATTGCAATGATCATTCAATCATCTTTTTTTTTTTAATCCCGAAAGACCCGCACACATGGACTCAGATTTTGCATTTCCATAATTTCCTAGCTAGTTAAACAATTCCAACTCTGCTGTCAGAATGTTACCTACCAGCCAGAACATCCTTATTTTCTTTAAAAAGCTCATTATATTTAGGTCACTGCATATTTTATCGCAGAGTCAATAATTCTGCTAGTAGCTCAGTATTTTGATCAATGTTTCTGCTGTTTGCATGAAAGGTGTACTCTTACAGGGCTGAACATATGAAATTCATAGAGGGAAAGCCACCTGTATGGCTTGAAATGAAGGAGGAAAGACCAAAGTGAGAGAGACTCTTTTTTCATGTACAGTATTTAAGCAGGATAAACCATGGAAGGGCCAGAGGCGTCTTGGAAATGCATGAGGTCATGGAGATTGTACTTCTATATGGGAATTGTTCATGCCTTCCCAAAACTCCAGTGGAATTATGGGACATAATATAACCAGGGACATAACTTTAGATATATTCTTGAGGGGGCAAGAGGGTTTTTTAGCAAGTTTTTAAGGGTTTATTGAAAAGCTGCTAAAAGCAGCATTTTTAAACAGGATTTCTTCTGTTTACTTTGTCATTCCTCATGACAGCTGTGACTATCAACAGATGCAACGTTAAGGCACAGTGGGTTCTTCCTCCTGCAGATGTGTGAGCACCACTTTGTATTTTGCATAATGTCTGTACATGTCAATGAGTCAATCGCTAGTTCAACCAAGGGATTACAGGATGAATGAAGCCGGCGGTATTTCTGGCTCCCAGCTGAATGTGTCCCGTGCAAGTTTGCCCCATCTTTAATAATGCTGCTCTTCAGTATGTGGCACCACCCATAATATCATAATCGTTCAGTCCCTTACATGCTCATGACCAACTGGGAACCAGAAGAGTCACTGTCATTAATTGCACCTGTACCCCTTTGTGCCACACGACTCATAAGTGCATGTATAAAAGTAAGAGCATGTTTTCTTCCAACCCAGGGGTGGCCAAACTTGCTCAGCGTAAGAGCCACATAGAATAAACATCAGATGTTTGAGAGCTGCAAGACATGAAAAAATATTACACAGATGTTTTTATTTTAAAATATGCAAATTTAATTTTTATTAACATTAAATGAGACTGCCAAAAATAATAACAAAAGGGGTAAAGACAAATATTGATAATGATATTTATTTGTCCAATGATATTTATTTGTTTCCTAATGATATTTGTCTGAGAGGTGAAAAGAAAGAAGGAAAGGTGGGAAGACAGAGAGAGAAAAACAAAGAAAGCAAATGGGACGAAGGAAGGAAGGGGGAGAGAGAGAGAGAGAGAGAGAGAGAGAGAAGCACGGCTCCCCTTTCCTTCCCCAGCCACCCTGCCGGGAGCCACACAATATATGTGAAAGAGCCGCATGTGGCTCCCGAGCCACAGTTTGGGCACCCCTGTTCCAACCAATTGTCTCTCCTAATCTTCTGTGGCTGGTTCTTCCGAGCTCATCACTTTCAAAGGAGGTATATGAGGAGAAGAAGAGAGTGGATTTATACCCTGCCCTTCATTCGGCGTCTCAGAGCGGCTTCCAGTCTCCTTTCCCTCCCCCTCCCCACAACAGACACCCTGTGAGGTAGGTGGGGCTGAGAGAGCTCTCTCAAGGACTGCTCTTGAGAGAGCATCTCCAAGAGAACTTGTGACTGACCCCAGGTCACATCAGCAGCTGCATGTGGAAGAGTGGGGAAGGAAACCTGGTTCTCCCAGATTAGAGTCTGCCTTCCTAACCACTACACCAAACTGGCTCTCAAGTCAATGTGGTGAGGCTGCTTCTCTCCCTACTTCAGTGCTATAAATATTGCCTCACAACACAGGTCAGATAATCATCCTTCTCTTCAAGCAAAATTAGTGTTTTTTGCCTTTGACATGCATTCCTAGTGCATAGACTAATTGTATAGTTTGTCAACCCAGATAAAGATGTGCCTTGTCCTGAAATTTAGGTATTCCTGAAAAATATTTGTATGTTGTTTTAAATGGGATCAAGCTCACAGCCCCAGCAGGTTTGAGAACAGGGTTCCCAGCTCTGGCTTGGGAAATATCTGGAATTTTTAGGGTGCAGCCTGAGGAAGCCAGGGTTTGGGGAGGAGAGGGACGTCAACAATAGAGTCCACATTCCAAAGTGGCTATTTTCTCCGGGTGAACTGATTTCGATCACCCGGAGAGCAGCTGTAATCCCAGGAGATCTCCAGCCACCACCTGGAGTTTGGCAAGCCTAGTCAAGAAGCACATGGAGCCAAGCCAGTTCCTTCTGCAGCAGAAATGTTATTAGGACGGAGGAGCCAAGTCAGAGGGAGAGCTTCATATCAGGTCAGTTCTGCTCTGACCGGCTCCTCCAGTCACGTGCCTCTGCTGAGCTGGCCCAGGCTGCAGTTCCTGGAGTGGCCACATGCAGGATGGCGCTGTGGCTTAGTTCAGGTCCAAGGTTGGTCTGCTGGATTGTGGCTGTGATGGAGCCACAAGTGAGGTGCCAAGATGGAGCCAGTTTGGTGTAGTGGTTAAGTGCGCGGACTCTTATCTGGGAGAACCAGGTTTGATTCCCCACTCCTCCACTTGCACCTGCTGATGTGACCTTGGGTCAGTCACAAGCTCTGGCACAGCTGTTCTCTCAAGGACAGTTTCTGTCAGAGCTCTCTCAGCCCCACCTACCTCACAGGGTGTCTGTTGTGGGGAGGGGAAGGGAAAGGAGTTTGTAAGCTGCTCTGAGACGCCTTTGGGCAGTGAAGGGCAGGGTATAAATCCAAACTCTTCTTCTTCTTCTTCTTCTTCTTCTTCTTCTTCTTCTTCTTCTTCTTCTTCTGTGTGGTCAGGCTTCCTGTTACGGCCGTACTATACAGAAGCAATGACATGGTTTGCACAGGTCACATGATTAGGCCTGACGCCCGTGCCTGCAGTCCTAGGTGGAAGCCTGACCAGCTGGTGTGGCAAGGATGCCGGGTGTCCAAGCGATCGGTGTGTTTCAGGCAGAATTTAGTTCTTTTGCTTCTGACCTTTTAACTCATCTCATTTCAGTAACAAAGAAACAGATGGCAGCTCTGCATCCTTTAGTGAATTCTGGGGCCAAGTTTGCAGACTGACCACCCAGCCTTCTTTTCCTACTCTGTGGCTCCAGTGGGCGAGATGGTCTCAGCAGAAACCTCATGCATTTATTCAAGGTTCCCCCTGTTGTGTCCTAAGCAGTGGGTGGGCTGGCTGATTTAAAGCCACGATGGAGCATCCGGGCAAAGGGAGCTAGCCCCTTCACCTTTGCTTGCTAAGCAGCAGTTCTGGGTGCGGGGGGGAGTCCTCCCAGCTCAGTTCTGGTGCCAGAAACAAGCCTGGCTGAGAGAAAAAATGGCAGAGGTGGGGGAGATTTCATACGAGAAATGGTGCATGGGCAAGGGTTAATATGCCGTCCCATTAAATATTGTATTTAATGTAGCCAATCCTCCATTAAATATTGTATTTAATGTAGCCAATCCTCCAAGAGCTTACAGTAGCCCCTGTAAGAAGAGCTCTGTGAGCTCTTGGAGGATTGGCTACATTAGGGGTGTGTCGCCTAATATGTAAAGGAGTTCCTGCTACAAAAAGAGCCCGACTTCTCATGCTTTCTCTGTTTTGTGTGTCTTCCTGTGTATGTTACTATTGCAGTATAAATGTGCGCATGACTGAGATTCAGGGGTGGTGAGATGCCCTCTTCCTCTCTCACACTCAGGTTCTCTTGTGGGCCCTCCTTTTGCCTCCCAGACCGAGTCTTCTACACCCAGGCCCATGAGGAGTAGGCCTGTAGCTACAGTGGGGCAAATTGGGGCCTGGCCCCCTGACTTCCTACCAAGGCCCTACGACTTCCATCTAGCCCAGGCCCCCCTGCTGCTATCCCTTCCCCAAGTATGGCTTGCTTCCACAACTGACATCAGTGCCCCCCAACTTATTTAAAGGCCCCCTAAATCACAGAATCCTGGCTCCGGGCCTGATGAGGAATATACAAATCATGGGACATGCCTGGCCTTTTGGTATGCAAGGACTTCAGGATTTTGTCCCTCACTAGGAGCCAAACTCTACATAACGGGTAGGGGCAGAACAATCTGTGGCCGCTGCCACCATTTTAGGTGAGAATTTAGCAGTTGAAAAATGGCCATGGTGAAATTAACAATCTATTCGAGAAATAGATCCATTATGAAATTTGAGGTGAGAGGGAGTGTTTATTACATGAGTTGGAGATAAATTTAGAATGAGAAATAGTGTAGAAATTGTATATAAATGTATTGCCATACATATAAATGTATTACAATGCAGAAATAGAATGAGAACGAGTTTTGAATATAAATGTAAGTGCTTTTTGAACAAAAATACGTTTATTTTTTATCCTTATGTGAGATACATCACGGATTATCCTTTAAGCATTGGTATATTAAAAATTATAGCTAGATACATAGAATATGCAATAACAATGAAATAATATAATTGCAAAATGGATTAGTTAAGCAATTTGAAATTTAAAATGCTTGAAGTAAGGACCATTGTATTTTATAGAAAATGTCTTAAAACTGTAATGAAAGGGATTTGGGGAGAAATATTTACTTTTTCTGTTCCATATATCAATGTATGATAATCTTGATCTATATAATTTGTTACACAATCCCTCTTTTCCTTTTGTATCCCCTCTATATTATACTTTGCTTTCATATATATTGCCATGAGAACCTCATCCTGATTGAGCCAGCAGCATGGCACCATGCCATCTTCTTCCCACCTACCTTTTCAAGTGCTGAAACAACCCCCCACAGCTATTTCAGCACTTGGAAATCGGGGGTGGGGACAAGAGTGCATGGTGCCACTGTGCTATGGGCCCAATTGGGATCTGGCCCTCGCAGCCAATTTGAAGCTACTAAATTCTCATCTAAAATACTGTCAGCTATCCCGAGTTGTCCCATGCTGGCCTGTGCCCACCCATAACATGTAGTTTGGCTCTTGGTCCTGTTGAGATGGCACTAACTACCTGTCACGGTGTCTGGAAATAGTGCCTGTCTATCCATCCCAGCTTGCGACATGTGGGCTATGGTGGGGGGGTGTAGATTTCTCCCTCAATTCCCTTGTTGTATACATCGCTGGGGGTTAGAGCCAAAGATTTTCCTCTGTCAGCCACCCCAGCATCAGCTCTGTCTACCACCGGGGTTGGCGAGGGATTATATTTTCATATACCCCCTCCCTCCAAGTCACCTGCACAGTCTGTACTTCAGAGCAAGTAAAATGTCTGCCCTTGTCTCTAGCCGATGTTGGCGCAGATAAGAGAATAGCTCTGGGGAACAGGAATCACTGATACAGACACCTACGAGGAAACATCTTTTCAGCAGCAAGAGCTGTGTATTGTCAGTCACACTGCTGCTGATTGACGCTCTCCCCCCTTCCTTGTGTTCTTCATAAACTCCAAACCAGACAGCGAAGCCCCGGAATAATGGGTGCAGAATTTTTCCAGGTATTACCGACTGTCCCTCCCTGTACTTGGATTAGTTACAATAATTATATTAATTTAAAAGGTCATTTTCTGATCCATTTAAAATTATGCTAATATCCAAATGCATATCGCTAATACAAACACTCTCTCTTTCTCTCTCTTTCTTTCTCTCTCTCTCTCACACACACACACACAGTGAGAGGATTATAATGTAAAATGGGAGTTAAAAAATTAAATATCTGAGTCCACCAAATGAAGTTGACTCGATCCATTAAAGCCTTTCAGTGTATATTGATCAAGGCACATTCAGAGCCTTTCAAGTGAACGTTCAGTTTGCATAAAACCACTTGTGAGACAATTACCACGTGCAGTAATTTCATCAACCTAAGACCTCCTTAATGCCCAAAGGCGCTGTGTCAAGGCTGCCAGCCAACTCCAGTTTAGCAGTCTCCCTAGCACCGCTGGCCTTGCTAATACCGTTACAATTTTGGAATTTAACTGTAGCAGCAAGCAGTAATTTGGTTAATCATCATGATGAACTGATTAATATACTGTGTACAGATTTAAAAGGTGAACGTCAGAGAGATGCCCACTGTGAAAGGATGCGTGGTACAGATCCCCTTATTTTTGTAAATCATCTCTGTCCTTCTCTTGATTGATTAAATGCGTTCCACGATGACCTTCCCCAAAACAGATGAGATGTCGGCTACTTAGTCAACTGTTACCTTCATTAAGGAATCACAAAATGGCATCTATATATATGTGGTATTTATTTGAAGGAGGAGATTGATTAACTTAACAGTTAATGTATGGGGGGGGGGCTTTAACCAGTTGCAGCCCCACCTACTAAGGCAGTTCTTTGTCTAGAGAAGCAACTTGGTTTCTGCTTTGATGGGGGCTCCGTCCCCTGCTGCTTCTGTAGTGTCAGAATGGGAACGATGGACCAAAATCATGGCCTATCTTTCCCATTCCAGTGTCATTTCTGTATGCCGGTGGAACCCACCCCTACATTTCTGGAGTGGTGGTGGCAGGTGGAGTTACAATACAGAGGTCCCCATGTTGCTGCAACGTATGAACAAGCTCTTAACTAACTTTTAATGTGCCAAAGCGAAGAAACAGAGGGGAAGAGCTGCACCAACTCAGTGCAATAACAGAAAGGTAACTGCTGAAGTTACATACAGATTTTACCCCGGTCTGTAGGAATTTCACCCCAATCCACGCAATCAGCCTTGGTGGGCTCTGAAATACTGCAGCAGGGGAAGGGCACAAGTCCCGTGCCTCTCCCAAATTCAGTGGCCTCCTTCAAGCGTCTTCCTTCAGTTCAATTGTGAATCGAGCCTCATGGGAGAGCAGCTGCGGCTCAGCGGCAGAGCCATCTGCTTTGTGTGCCAGAAGTCCTAGGTTCAATCCTTGGCATCTCTGGTTAAAAGGATCGACCAATGTGAAAGGCCTTTACCTGAGGCCCTGGAGAGTCTCTGCTGAGCAATATTAATGGACCAATGCTCTGGTTCTGTATAAGTCAGTTTTGTTTGTTAAGAGTGTGGACTCTAATCTGGGTTTGATTCCCCACTCCTCCACATGCAGCTGCTGGTGTGACCATGGGTCAGTCACAAGATCGTTCAGTGCTGTCCTCTCAAGAGCAGTTCTCTCAGACCCACCTACCTCACAGGGTGTCTGTTGTGGTGAGGGGAAGGGAAAGGCGATTGTAAACCGCTCTGAGACTCCTTTGGGTAGTGAAGTGTGGGGTATAAATCCAATCTCCACCTCCTTCTCCTCCACCTCCTCCTCCTCCTCCTCCTCCTCCTCCTCTTCTTCTTCTTCATGTGTTGTTGTTTTCATGAGTGATTGAATGGAGGTACAGTTTACTTAGTTTCCCCCACTCTTTTGAGGATGGAGAAGAAGTGAACCGTGTGGATCAGGCATGGTTGGGTGGTACATGGAGTGTCTAGATCACCAATGGAGCATAAAATGGAATGGTCTCTTTGTGCTCAGTGCTCTTGCAGAACTGCCCCAAGTGACTGTATGAATCCAGGTAGAATTAGGTATATCCATGGATGCAAGAGGAAGTGAAGAATTCTCCTCTCACCTCACTAGAATTATCATAGTCCTACGACTTTGGTCCTGACTAATATGAGTGGGGTGTTCTGGAAGCTTAACGTGTCCTCTGAAATCATGCCCTCGTGGGGTCGGTGCCCCCTTGGAAATGGCACGGGGGCAAAGCAGGAGACTGCAGTTGTGGATAGCAGTTCTTTTTTCCCCCTCCTACTGGTAGACGTGCTTTCCACCAAGAGAAAACACTGAGCCTCTTATCTGGTCCTCGATTTCATAATATATGCCTCACCCGTGTATTCATTAGATGTGGAAAGAAAGCTATAGGGTTTTATCTTCTGCTAGAGATAGTGCTGGGAGCTTCAAACTGGGTCTACTGGCTGCAATCCAGGCATATTTCAACTGTTTTTGGAACCTGCTCTCAGTCATTCCGGGCAGCGCCCAACTGGACTACACCCATTTTTTCCTTCCAGTAATTCTTTGAAGTAGGCTAAGTTGAGGGACCATGATGAGCCCAAGGTCATCCAGTGAGCTTCAGGTCTAAGCAGGGATTTGAAGCCGGTTCTCATCCGCCCAAATTCATCCTCTTCTCCCCACATCCCGCTGGTGTAAGTGGTGGTCGTGGTGGTGGTGGAAAGTCCTGCCAAGCCACAGAAGAATTATGGCAACCTCTCATGGAGTTTCAAGGCAAGAGACATTCAGAGGTTGGCCTGCCATTGCCTGCCTCTTTGGAGCAACGCTGGACTTCCTCGGTGGTCTCCCATCCAAGTACTAACCAGGGCTGACCCTTCTTCACTCCCAATATCCGAGAAGACCAGGCTAGTCTAGGCCATCCAGGTCGCAACATGGTGTGATTTATACCACCATCTACAGAGCATAAGCCAAACAAAGGATTCTGTTTAATGCTGGTTGGCTTGGAAGGTCATCCTCCATTCAGAATTTTGCACAAAGTCCTTCCACCAACCTGTTTCTGCATGCATGCTGCAGTCTTCTGATAATACTTTCTACGGAATGTGCAATGGATCATAGTAAGTGCTAATTGGGGGAAAAATAGATTTCACAAGCCATGCCAGCATACATAAAATTTATAAGTTGATATAAAACACCAAGTGAGGTGATTAAAGTAAATTAAATAGCCCAATGCCGCAGTTCTTGTGTTGCTTACCGCAAAGATGACATATATTTTGGAAAGATGCTGTTAAGAGCTTAAAACAGAATCTAAAGCCCACAGGTTCTGAAACGGGGTTTTTTGTTTGTTGGTTGGTATGCAGCCATTATGAATCCGAGACATGACACATCATTAACTTTTAGGAGTACTTAGTACAAGCGACAAGAAAGAAGTTAGAGCAAAACAAGAACATATCAATAAGGACTCACTCCCACCCGTAGGTCAGAATCCAAAGAGGCTGTATGCAGTTTGATACGCATGAATGGATCTTTTCTGCCTTTGATAAACCATCCCTGAGGGACAGGATCCTCAGTGAAGGAGCCTTCTGTGGGTGGCGGTTCCCAGAATGGAAAATCAGCACTACCTATATCCTCTCTTTGAATCTCAACACTAGGGACCCACATTGATCCACACTGACATTACACTAGAGCAGTCACATAACAGTGGTGTAAGCATGGCATCAGTAATGCATGGCAGTGGCCTTGGTTTACTACAGTTACAGCCTGCTGCACTGATCCAGATGTCAGGCAAGTAAGAGCTGTTCAGTCCAAGGTAGGGAGTCCAGAAGGCAGGCAAGTCAGAGTCGTTCAGTTCAAGGTCTGAGGTCTAGAAGTCAGGCAAAGCAGAGTTGATGGCTTAGCTACTTATCTTTGTAACTACATATCCTTGTTAACAGCAAGCAGCTGGCATCAAGCCAGGAGGCGTGCCCTTTGCCATCTTGTCTGTAGCTCTGTCCTCAGCCTCCGTCTGCAGTGCTCTAAGGGTGTGGGTGATACTGGTGGGCTGGGAATGGCCAGCTGAGGCTCACTTGCTGAATCAGGGCTGGAGGGTGTTGGTGGCTCTGCACCAGCTGTTGGCTGTGGATCCTGACAAGCCTGCAGTTCATTTTCTTGCTGGTCAGCTTCTGCTACCTCAAGGCTGGCTACATGAGGTCCTCTTCTCTTGAGGAGTCCTGGCTATTGCTGACTCCTGGCCAGTGTTCCCTCTAAGCTGAGTTAGCGCGAGCCAGCTCACAGTTTTTTATCTTCCAGCTCACACGTTGTCTTAGCTCAGGAAGGATGGCTAAAGAGCAAACTGATTTATGCAGTAGCCAAATCGCTTGCTCACAATTTTAATGTCAGTAGCTCACAAAGTAGAATTTTTGCTCACAAGACTCCACTGCTTAGAGGAAGCATTGGTCCTGGCTGACCCACAACACCCATTAATTTCAGTGAACTTGGAAGGATGTTCCTCTGCTTATGATTGCAATGGCAGCCACCCTACTACAATCCATCACAGCAATGAACAGAAATATTTTTTTGCATTTATAGTTATTGTGGAGGATAAATATGTCATCACAGCAAATGAATTAACCAACCTTTCCTGATTCCATACAGTTCTGATCTAGTTATTTATTAGGAAAAAATGAAAACGAAATTAAATGCACATTCATGTAAACATTTTTCTCGAATGACTGAGTTGTAGCGGACAGTGTGGCTACGTAGGAGGCACGCAACTGATTCCCATTTGAGAACAGTGAGAGGCAAATAAGCTACCGGCTCACAACTGCTGTGCTGATCTGAAATTGTCCTATTCAAGGTATCACAGGGAAACACAGAATAGTCTTTCTGTTTACAATGGATGCTTTTAAATACTCACACCGGGTGCCCAAACATCATCCTTTCTCTTACAGTTTTAACAGAATAGTCAGACCTGGAATTGTAGAAAGGGGCAAAAAAGTAAGAGCAAAAAATATTATAAAAAATATGCCTCTGA
Organism: Gekko gecko; assembly: GCA_029375565.1. NCBI lineage: Eukaryota > Metazoa > Chordata > Lepidosauria > Squamata > Gekkonidae > Gekko > Gekko gecko. Next base: position 22,183,891 of record JAPDNY010000011.1, read on the forward strand.
GTACAGAATCGGGGCATCATTAGGACAATTAAAAGCAAGCAAATGCAAAAAGCTAAATGATTGTCCTGTTCATATAGATGTGTCTAGCAGAGACCACTCACCTTGACTGAAACAAACCATGCACAACCAGCAGCTACAGCAGCTCAGCCAGGACGTGCCCGGAATAGACAGGGTTAGGGTCTGCAGACTCTGGGTCCAGTAATCAAGCTTGGCAGCCACGTGGAATCAGCCACACCATCAAGCCCTGGCTGGGGAAAAGGAACTACCCAGGAGGCAGCTGCAGCTGAAATGGGACTTCAGGACACTTCTGATTGGGTGGAGGGGTGGAGGGCAGGAGTAATCCAAGGGAGGGGATTGGATGGGTGGGCTGTTTAAGGAGAACCTGCAGCAAACCATGAAGGAAGAGATAGCCCTGCTCAAAAAGCAGCAGAGGATGCAAAAAGGAGGAATAAACTGGAACAACCCCCTTCTCCTTTCCAAATCTTGAGATCTCACAAGTCCTCCAATGCAGGAAAGGTCACAACAGATTAAAGGCAACACATCCTTGATCAGAGGAAGAATCACAACCTGAATTCTGCTCGCAATGTTGAAATCCTCTGTCATTTTTGAGTGACAGAACTTAATGAAGTGTACACTTAATGTGCCAGACGAAGCAGCCATGGTATATGTTGTTGTGCTCTGGGGCTAGCAGTGCTGGCCTAAGCAGAGTTAACACGCTTCTACGCCCACTGACTTCGATGGATTTAGAAGGGTGTAACTCTGCGTAGGAAGTTAGTGTGGATGTTGCCAGACATTCACTTTTTCATACCCCTTACAAGCCTCTTCAGATGACAGCTGTCTGCCAGATGTCCCAGAAAGATTAGCTTGTGGTAGAAGCATTCACAGGCTTGTGGCCAGTGATGGAGTTTTCCTGAAATGGGAACGTTTTTCCAGAATGTTTTCTGATACCCTAAATAAAACCATGTTTAGTTGGCTTTATATTCAGTATTTGAAAAGCATTCTAGGTTAATTTTTTGTTCCAATAGCAGTTAAGACTTCAACTGAAGTAGTTGATTAAGGAACAAAAATAAGTGTGGTTTAAAAAGAGTTGCCAGGCCCCCAGCAGGGTTGGGGATCCCCCACTCTGGGCCCCTCCCTCAGCACTGATCAGCTGGCAGCCGGGGACTTACAGGCAGGAAAACTAGACCTAGGCCTGTGTCGCTGTCATTGGTATTTTGGGGGAAACTATGGTAAAAATGACTTCTACCATAGAGATCTTTCCCAAATACCAGAGTGTCCCCTTGTCACCAATGATGTGATGATGTCACTTCTGGTGTGCACCAAAAGTGACATTGCCTGCGATGGAGGCCTAGGCCTAGTTTCCTTGCTGGTAAAAACCCACCTGGGTTCCCAGGGGGTACCTGACAACCCTTGATTTAAAAAGTTATATTCAAGCAAATGCAAAAGCTTTATGTGGAAATTATTTTTATGGGAATAGTACTTTTAAAAAAATTAAGACACCTGAAGGCACTGAAAACTGCTGACACACTAATTATAGCACGCCCAAAGAATTTTGTATTCTGTGGTGGGGATGTGGTTGTCCACCCACCTGTTTACAACAGAATTAACCTAGATCAAGGTGGGCAGCTGTTTTGGTCTGAAGCAATAGAGCAAAGTTAGAGTCCAGTGTCACCTTTAAGACCTTTAAGACCAGAAGGGGATGTTGAGCATACCAAGCGACAAACTAGAGATCTAATTTCATTTGAAGAGTTTGTGGAGCCCAGGAAGCCTGAAAGCCAGAAGTTCAAGGAAAAAGAGAAAAGAAAGAAGGATTTCATCTTTAAAATACAGAAACTTCTGAAAAGGCGTGCCAGCAGAGAGGAAGATGCAGTATTCCAAGCTGGGACAAGCAAAGAAGACAGCAGCCCAGGGGAAAGTGGTGATGGAACGGAAGACTTCAAAGTAAAAATGGACTCAATCCGTAACTGGAAGAGATTTAAAAAGAAGATACTTTGAGGACTGTTCGTGTAGCATCTGAAAGGAGCTGTTTAATTACTAACCCCAATGGACTTTACTAACTGTGTTAACAGAGTGACTTTGGACTTAGTAAAAGTTAAAAAGAAGATCTACTAACCACGATAGATGCCAAAACTGGCATTGGTTATTAACCTAAACTAACACTCACTAACAGAAAAAAATTCACTCCATCTTTTTCTTTCCCCACCTGTCTACCCTCCCTGTTTCCTATAAAAAGAATAAAATTCTCTCTTCTTTAAGAGAGTTTTTACAAAAAAAAAAAAAAAAGACCTTTAAGACCAGGGCTTTTTTTTGTAGAAAAAGCCCAGCAGGAACTCATTAGCATAATAGGCCACACCCAACATCAGAAACTCATTAGCATATTAGACCACAGCCCTTGACAGTGCAGCACATTAGCATATTAGGCCACATATTAGCGTATTAGGCTGTCGTGGGCGTGGCCAACTCTGAAGCCAGCCGGAACTCCGTTCCTGTGCGTTCCCCCCCAAAAATAGCCCTGTTTAAGACAATGACGAAGTTTGCATGCACATGAAAGCTCACACCTTAAATAAACCCATGTTGCTCTTAAAGATGCCACCGGACTCTAACTTTGTTCAACAGAATTAGCCTGTCATCCTAGCAGGTAGCTGGAGCACCACGTTACTTGATTTACTTGTTAGTTCCTTATCACACGGGTGTTTTCAGTACTCCTTCTGGGATACAAAAGAAGGCCTATAAATAAGAATCTTAGCCTTGCTTGGGATTAGATCTGCATAGCCAATTAGGAATTCATAATTCATATGAATCGCATATTGCCAAGACAATTCCCCATCCTCATAGAGGCGTTTCCCTTTGGCATAGAATGTTTCCTCCTCGCAGTTGTAATTCATCCCTTCACCACCGGCAGCACCAAAATGGCCAATGTTCCCATCTTGGTTCAAAGCCAATGCCCCACTCTCGCCCCAGCTTCCTGGGGTCTTCCTTGCTCTAGATCTGGATTCCCTCGCAGTCTCCACACTGAACACTGAAACAGCAGTTTTGACGCGATGTTCACGTCGATTGCAAAGGCTGTTCCAGTCCTCCAGATTGCCTCCTCAACCATTACATTGTAATCTCTCGCATACCACGTCATAAATTGAAGAAATAAGGCGAAAAGGAAATGAGAAATAAATATTGTTTCTCTTTCAGATTTTTGCCTGATTACATCAGTGGAGATTTTGACTCTATTAGGCCTGAAGTAAAGGAATATTACAAGGGGCAGGTAAGTTCATTTGTTTGTTTTTTTAAAAAATGTCAACACTTCCCAGAAAGTTATTTATTTATTTATTCATTCATTCATTCTGTAAGACTTATTCTTTTAGACTTAGAGCCAGTTTGGTGTAGTGGTTAAGTGCGTGGACTCTAATCTGGGAGAACCGAGTTTGATTCCCCACTCCTCCACTTGCACCAGCTGGATGACCTTGGGCAAGCCATAGTTCTGGCACAGCCGTTCTTGAAAAAGAGCAGTTTCTGTCAGAGCTCTCTCAGCCTCACCTACCTCACAGGGTGTCTGTTGTGGGGAGGGGAAGAGAAAGGAGTTTGTAAGCCGCTCTGGGACTCCCTTGGGTAGTGAAGGGCAGGGTATAAATCCAATCTCTTCTCTTCTTCTCTTCTTATATCCCACCCTTCCCACGTTGTAGGCTCAGGGCAGTACCAACATATATGTCTGCAATTAATGCAGATTTACAAAATTAAAACATACCTTTAAACTTTCACTTTGGTCCCCTGTTGGTTAGAATATTGGAATAACAGCGTAACAGCTTATATGGAAGCGGTTTTCAAATGCTGTTCTAGGGAAGCTCCAGCAGGTGCGTAGTGTAATGTGGGAACAGAAGGGCTATTGTTTCGTGGTGTAACTGCTCAAGAGTAAACACCTCCAGCACACCTATGCGCACAGGCCAAACTGTGTATCTGAAGACCAATCTATGCAAGTAGTAGGTGAGATGGCAAAACCATTCCTGGACTGTCCCATTGCAGATGAGGAACCCCGTGACTGAATGCATCCCCAGTTGCAACAACATGAGATGTCAGGGAGACAGGCTGTAGCCGAGACATGTTCTCTAGCATGATATTTTGAAATATGTAATGGTTTTGCTTTCTGCCGGAGGGAGCATTCAAGCGTGTGGTCTGTCACAGACAGTTTTCTTAGGTCAAGCATTGTACAGACCAAGTCTGGGGAATATCCAGAACCAAAAACCGGTGCTTGGAAGTGGAACCAAGGTGCCTTTTCCTGCATATGATGCCAAATATGTTTAGTTTATCTGTAGATAACAGAAGAGTCTCAGGTTTTTACATGTCCAAATAAAATTAATTTGAATGTTTGATTCCTCTTATCTGTTTTTGTTATTTCCCAGAGGAATAGGCTGCCTGTACACTTAAATGACTAAATACAGCTTTGAGTGTTTATGCCTCAGACTTTTGGATTTTGTTTATGCCAGCAACTTTCCTGACGTAAACTGAAATTGATGCAGAGTGCAGACGCCCTGTTTCAATCGCTCCCATCATGTCGCCAACTGTCAGCTGTATGCAAGTTGTGCTCACAAAAAACCCCCCCGCATAACCTTGGATTTGCAAATTAGAAGGTTCCCGATGGCAGTTTTCAAAACGGAGCCAGAAATAGCCTCGTCACGTTCCAAGGCGGGGGTTGGCAATGTAAAGAGAATTGCTAAGTTTGAATTTGCACTATCCCATATTCACATTTCGAAAAGGCCAATAAATAAGCTGCTAACCCGCCGAGTCCCTTTGCCCCGCTGAGCAGATCCTATGTAAATCAGACACTTAAAATGTCTACAGCTCCCCAAGAAACATGGAGGATCACAAAACTGTAGTGATGGGATGGGTTTCACATTTTGCTTTCAGTGTTTAGGTCGACTTTTTGAGGGACGTCCGTATGTGCCAGCACTGGCTCTGTGATCTGGAGGCTTTATTCCTTTGTTTCTGGCATTTCCATTCTGCTTTCTGGACAACTTGTCCTCCAAAATGGCTGACCGCCGTAAAGAGAGGAAAGCCTTGTCCTCAGGCTTTAGAAACCTTGAGCTGATTGGAGAATAAGGTGGTGGAATGCTGATGTGGGCTGTACCACTTCTGACTGTGGGTGGAGAATCGGGGGTGGGTGGGTGGGCGGGAGTCACATCTTGGAAGGGCAGACCCTCCTTTCAAATAGGAAACTAGCGCAGTAAACAAAAGAGAGGGAGTAAAAGCTTTCTCCCTGGTGAGTTTGTTTTTCTATTTTCACTGAGACTTTTGAGTGTGAAGGAATACCCCCAACTGGAAAGCTGGTCTTTCCTTGTTGGCGTTCTTGCGTGGATGGAAGTGCGCTGGAATATGAGGACAGAGTGCCAGAATCGTAATGGCTGGGCAGGCTTTGGGTCCCTATTGCATATTCAGCTCGGGTGTTGTGCTCCAGCATCCATTGTTGCAAGGTACCCTGGGACACACCCCTCAGGTCAGAGGGCCCTTTATTTATTTATTTATTGGATTTATCTCCCCCCCTTCCACAGGGGATCAGGGCGGCGAACAAGGGCAAAATGCCATACAACCAGATTAAAACATAAAGGCCGAGCCAAGAATAAATACAAGCCATAAAACTCCATTACAACTGACAATAAAACAGCAGTGACATCAAAAAATCACTATAGGGTCCGCACCACACAATGCACTAGTACACACAGTTGGCGTTACTCCAATGGTGCCCTCACAAAACTAAAATCCCATGCCAGGGCCAAAGTGCCTCGAGTGGCTATACGATGATGGTATCATAGCGGTGGCAGCCCCTACTCAAAACGCCTGGTGGAAGAGCTCCGTTTTGCAGGCTCTGCGGAACTGCATAAGGTCCTGCAGGGCCCTGATCTCCTCCGGGAGCTCATTCCACCAGGTAGGGGCCACCACTGAAAAAGCCGTGGCCCTTCAAATCACTGCTCCCCAACCAACTGCTTTCCTTGCTTCTATAGCTGGGACAGCCCATCAAAGCAGTTAAAGGGGTTTTTTGGGGGGCGGGGGGGCAGAAATTGATTTGCATCCAGCAGTTATCCCAATAGAAATTGCTGCTTACAGACACCTTGGCATGTTGTTTATTTGGATATTTATAACCCACTTTTCTCCCCAGTGGGGAACCCCAGCGGCTTGCCACAGTCTCTTCGCCTCCATTTTACAACAACCCTGTGAGGTAGGTTAGGCTGAGAGAGTGTGACTGGCCCAAGGTCACCCAGCGAGCTTCCGTGGGGCACAACTGAGGATTCGTTCTTGGGTCTCCCAGATTCTCGTCCGACACTCTAACCACTACCCTGTGCTGGCTGTCTAATGTACATGCCACTAACATACACGTCAGATTTAAATATTTGCAAAACAAAAACAAAAAGCTGACCAACTGCGGTTAGCCAACCGGAAATGCTTTTTCATTCCATTGCAGGTTCAGATCCAGTATTCTCATGTAAATTGATTGACCCGAATCATAAATAGCTGGATAACTGGACTGGTACTTGTTCAATGGTTGCTGTGGCATATACTCAAAAAAAAAAAAGCAAGAGTCCAGTAGCACCTTAAAGACTAACAAAATTTGTGGCAAGGGATAAGTTTTTGTGAGTCACTGTGGCTCATCCCCTACCACAAATTTTGTTAGTCTTTAAGACTCTTGCTCTTTACTACTGCTACAAACTGACGAACGCGGCTACGCATCTTGATCTATATACCAGAAAAGAGTGGAATGTTAGTTAAGTAATCGTAAGCGGTTAGTTTGCACCAAGAAGTAATAGAAAAATAACATTGCTTCTGTCTGTGAAACCATATATATCTCGTTTCTGCGGCCATGGGCGCTTTATGCTGGGCTTCTACATATGCGCACAGTTAAAGCGTGAAATGCCCCTCCAAGCCTGCATTTATAGACTGTGATAAATGCATTATTTTAATAATGTTTAAATTCAGCACCCTGCTGGTTAAACGGAGTTGGTTGTGCATCTGCGGTGGAGCTGTATGCGTGGAATTAATTACTGTCAGTTGGCAAGTGGCTGTCTTAAAAGGAAGGCAGCCTCCCACTGGTTAGGAGGGAAACATTTTAAAGCCTGCATCTGCAATTAATGCTCACGGTGTATAAAATGCCCCATTCTGCAAGCCGTTGAAGGAAGGATTAAACATAGTTAGGGACTGTGCACGCCTTATGCGAGTGCCATACTGAGATAATCCATCTGATTTAAATCCTTTACACATGTTGTGGATTTAAGCAGCTCTCAGTGTAAACCTGGGATTTGATACTGGGTTTTGTTGTTGATTTATTGCTATTTGTGTTTAACTGCCGGTGTGAATGAACACGCAGCCTCTCCAGGTTTGCACTCGAGCCAGGTGGGTTCTTTATTGGTTTCTTGAGCTAAAACGGGGGCGTCGGCCTTTGTCTTTCAGTAATACCCTAGTAAGCTGTGGTTCTTCCTTGCAGAACCCTCAGGTTGTTTGTACCTGGCTGAGGAGTTCTTGTACTGAACAGTCTGTAACAGCATCGGTGGATTGGTTCCCAGTGTGGACCCCCAAAGGGCCTGCAATAGCATTCTCTCTGCCTCCATTTTACTATCACAGCATCCAAATAGTAAGACAAGTTAGACTGAAAGAGAGTGACTGGCCAGTGGTCTCTTAGAGAGCTTCCATGGCAGAGTGGGTATTGAACCTGGGTCTGCACTACACCACAGTGATTTATGCTCTGCATGTGTAGGCCTGCCCTGACCAATGCTCTGCATGTGTAGGCCTGCCCTGACCAAGCTGTGGAGCCTTGTGAGCAAAAATCCTACTTTGTGAGCTACTGGCATTAAAGCTGTGAGGGAGCGATTTGGCTACTGCATCAATTAGTTTGCTCTGGAGCCATCCTTCCTGAGCTAAGGCAAAAATGTGTGAGCTGGAGGCTAAAAAACTCACACTAACTCAGCTTAGAGGGAATACTGGCCCTGACCTAGGTAGCCCAGGCTAGCCTGATCTCGTCAGATCTTGGAAGCTAAGCAGGGCTGACCGTGGTCAATATTTGGAAGGGAGACCAAAAAGGAGTACCAGGGCCATGGCATTGAGGCAGGCAATGGCGAACTACTTCTGAATATCTTTTGCCTTGAAAAACACATGGGGTCACCATGAGTCATCTGCGACTTGACAGCAAGAGCGAGACCTATAATGTTACTTACATGGCACCCTTATACGCTCTGGCTGGCAAGAAAATACAAGCAAAAGTGGTATCTGATACTTAAAATGTGTCGCTGTAATTTGTGTGGCATCTTATCTTGATGATTGTTTCTATTCTTCCTGTGTTTTATCTATGTTTGTTTAGATTAACTGTGCAGTGGCCCATGCCCGCATGCAATAAATGTTTACTACTACTCTTTTGTGTATAGAAGAAGAAGAAGAAGAAGAGATTGGATTTATACCCCGTCCTTCACTACCCAAAGGCGTCTCAGAGCAGCTTACAAGCTCCTTCCCCTTCCCTTCCCCACAACAGACACCCTGTGAGGTAGGCGGGGCTGAGGGAGCTCTGACAGAAACTGCTCTTCTTTTCAAGAACAGCTGTGCTGGAACTACGGCTTGCCCAAGGTCATCCAGCCAGGTGCAAGTGGAGGAGTGGGGAATCAAACCTGGTTCTCCCAGATTAGAGTCCGCGCACTTAACCACTACACCAAACTAGTAGGATCACAAATGGACAGCCTGTGGTCTGATGAAGGATGTGGGCTGTGAGAAGGGTTGTCAACTCCGTGTTGGTAAATATCTGGAGATGTGAAGGTAGTATTTCTGAAGGGAAGAGTTTGGAATAGGGAAGGACCTCAGCAGGGTATAATACCACAGGGTCCACTCTTCAGAGCAGCCACTTGCTCCATGGGTGATGGTCTCCGTCATCTAGAGATGAGTTGTAATTCCAGGAGATAACCAGGCCCCATCTGGTGATTGGCAATCCTATAAGACAGGCAGCCCCCAAGTCAGTCTAAATTTGGCCCATAAGTCGCTAAATGCCTTGTTATGGTTGCCCACCTCCAGGTGGGGCTGGGAGATCTCCTGGAATTACAACCAATCTCCAGATGACACAGATCAACTCTCCCAGAGAAAATGGCTGCTTTGAAGGGTGCCCTACTCTCCAAGCTCCGTCCTTCCTGGGATTTCCAAATCCAGTGTTTGTAACCCTATACCTTATGCATACCGTCGTTATCAAGCATCCCATTTGCAATATGAGGGAAATTACACTGATCCTACAGCTGCCTGGGTAGAGAATGACATTCCAGGGGCCACGTCATGTGATTCACTGTCATATGATGTCTGTGTTGAATCTGAGTATTGATGTAGGGAGCCCACCAAGGATATCTGATGACAGAGGCAAGTTGACTTTCAGTAACATTGACTGGTCCACCTTGCAAGATTGCTGGAAAAGTCACTAAAACCATGTTAAGTGCTTTAAATGTTTGGAACTCACTGAACAGATAGTGTTGCTGCTGCTGCAGCATCTGAGGATGAGGAAGAGAAGAGAGGTACTGATGGTGTTGTCCCAGGTGATAACGTAGCAACTGTGCAAAAGCTAAGCAGGTCAAGACCTGGATGGGATCCCTGCTGAGATCCTATGTCAGTGGTCTGGAGCTCCATGATAAGGGAAAGGTGGGGTTGAAATGCTGCTATTGTTGGCGTTAGGATGTGAAGTGGTATCATATAGCACAGTCTCATCAGATCTCAGAAGCTAAGCCAGGTCGGTCCTTGGATAGGAGTCCACCAGGGGAGACTGCAGAGGAAGGTGATGCCAAACCAGCTCTGCTTAATCACTCGCCTTGACAACCCTAGGGGGTCACCATAAATCGGCTGCGGCTTGATAGCACTTTTGTTGTTGTTGTTCAGTCGCACAGTCAAGTCCGACTCTTCGCGACCCCACAGACCACATCACTCCAGGCTTTCCTGTCTTCCACCGTCCTCCGGAGTTTGCTCAATTTCATGTTCGTTGCATCGGTAACACCGGCTAACTGTCTCATCCTTTGCTGTCCCCTTCTTCTTTGACCTTCAGTCTTTCCCAGCTTGTGCTTAAACGGTTTCCCATTAAAAAGGCTGAAAAAGTGGTATGTTTGTGCCTGTAAGTACATGTTAGGATGGATTTTATTAGACTGTCTGCTCCCTGGTTGCAAACAAGTTGCTGCAATATCCCTTGTACGCTTGTGAGTTTGCCCTAGTTTATAGGCATTTTAGGATATGGAAGAGTTTGGATTCTGAAGGTAGATGCTTATTGGGTTAAATGTAAAACAAACAAACAAAAAAAACATTTGCCTTGGAAGTACAGAAGCTTTACGCAGTATCCCCGATCCTCCACATGTCCCCATTAAGGGGAAAATGCTATTCATATAAATTATAAAGATGGTCTGGCTCCAATGGTAACAAAAGTATTAGTTAAAAAAACTGAAGTGCATCTTACATGACATATCCATGTGGGTACATTTAACTTATTGTGAACAGATTGACTTCAGAAAGGTTGACTTGCTACAGCCCCAAGCCCAGGTAAGAGAGAGAAGAAGAGAGATCCTATATAAGATGAAAACAGAAGGCAAGCATTGGCCAAAGAGGCTCAACCGCCTAACCAATGAGAGAGGAGGGTGGGGCTAACTGCCAAGTGTCGCCTGAGTGAGAGAACTCTCTTAACCCTTTCCCTCCCAGATTCTCTTGTATGCAGAGTTACAATATCCAACAGGTACATTGTATGGGGAAAACAAATCAGTGGGTTCTGCAGTAACTATTTTTGTTCTTGTTGTGGGGGGACATCTCCCACAAGTTAATGACAGTCCCTCCTATATGTATAGAAAGTGTGTGTGTGTGAGAGAGAGAGCTTATGAAGAAGGAGGAGGAGGAGATTGGATTTATACCCCGCTCTTCACCCTCAGAAGGAGTCTCAGAGCAGCTTACAATCTCCTTTCCCTTCCCCTGCCCACCATAGACACCCTGTGAGGTAGGTGGGGCTGAGAGAGCTCTTCTATGCACTGCTTTTGAGAGAACAGCTCTGGAAGAACTTGTGAATAACCCAAGGCAGTGCATACCAGGTGAAAAATGCTAAAGTGCCCACCTGGAAATGGAGACCCAGTTACAATTTCTCAAAAAAAGGGGAAAAAAAGAAAATGCCCTGCTTCCTGCTAATGTTCACAATACAGTCTGAGGCAAGAACTCAGGACTGACCTGTGCGAGAAGAAGATGAAGTAAATCAGTTGGAGGAAAAGTGATGATTAGGGAGGTAAAGATGCTGTAACGGAAGGAACTATTTAGTAGTAACACGGGGAGGGGCTGTAGGCTCAGTGGTAAAACATCTGCTTTGCATGCAGAGAGTCTCAGGTTCAAAGCCAGGTCTCTCCAGTCGAAAAGTATTAGGTGCTTTGTGACGTGAAAGATCCTCTCCTGAGACCCTGGAGTCAGGTGTCTTTCGCCTGAAGAAAATGACCACTTTGGAGGGCAGACACTGGCAAGGTACCCTGCTGAAGTCCCTTGGCTCCCTGAACCCCACCTTCCCCAAGCTGCACCCTCAAATCCAGAGTTGGTATTCTACCCTGGAGAGATGCTTCCGGTCAGAGCAGACAATACTGTGATTGATGAAGGGTCTGACTCAGAATAAGGGGTGTTTGTGCATTCCACATCTAAGCCATGGTAACCAGACACATTCTTGTACTCGCCTGAGCCTTTACGTGCAGTCTCGCACTACCTTGCCGTCATGCAGATCCGTACAGGAAGGTCCTCATGTTCCCCTGTGGTGCTCACAGTGCATCATATGAGAAAGGTATGGATGGAGCTACAAAAGTGGCTACTTGCTGACTGCCCGTCTTACTGCCCACAGGGTGGGCAGGCTTGGCAGGCCTGAAGAAGAAGTAGTAGTTTTGGTTTTTATACCCCGCTCTTCATTACCCAAAGGCGTCTCAGAGTGGCTTACAATCTCCTTCCCATCCTCTCCCTCCAAGAGATACCCTGTGAGGTAGGTGGGGCTGAGAGAGCCCTTTTGAGGACTGCTCTTGAGAGAACTTGTGACTGACCCAAGGTCACCCAGCTGGCGTCATGTGGAGGAGTGCGGAATTAAACCTGGTTCTCCAGATTAGAGTCCATCACTCTTAACCACTACCGGGGGGGGGTTGTAGAAAAGCCCAGCAGGAACTCATTAGTGTAATAGGCCACATCCCTGACAGCACAGCTCATTAGCATATTAGACCACACCCCTGTGTTATCAGAAGTGTAGTCATGAAGCCACACCCACCTTTTGCTTCTTATTCTGTTTACCTTGTTTGTTGTCAAAACCCAGGGCTTTTTTTTGTAGCAGGAACTCCTTTGCATGTTAGTCCACACACCCCTAATGTGGCCAATCCTAATGAGTTTCTGCTGTTGGGTATGGTCTATTACACTAATGAGTTCCTGCTGGGCATGGCCAATTCAGGAGCCAGCCAGAACTCTGTTCCTGTGTGTTCCTGCCCAAAAATAGCCCTGACCACTGCACCACACGGGCTCTCTGTGAAATTAAAAGGGGAGTGGACAAGATCATGGAGGAATGAGCTATCAATGGCTACTAGTCACAATGGCTAGCCATAATGATGGCTCCATCCTCCATGGACTTGGAGATCTTCCATCAGTTCCAGAGGCAGTATGCTGCTGCAGTCATCCTGCTTGAGGGCTTCCTCAAGGCAGCTGCCCCCACCCCAAGTCCAGCCCCCTCCCTCCAGGGAATCCTTCCACCCCACTGGTCAAATCCAATCCCATGGTCATTGCTTGTAAAAAAAAAAATGGAAATGTGTCCAAGAACCCTTAAATTGGCTTACAGTGGAGCTGCGGTGGCTCAAGTGGTTAAGACGCTGAACTGCAGGCTGTGGAAGGTCAGTAGTTCAGCAGTTCGAGACCCAAGAGTGCCGCATGACGGAGTGAGCTCCCGTCTCTAGTTCCAGCTCCTGCCAACCTAGCAGTTCGAAAGCAAGAAATTGCAAGTAGATAAATAGGTACCACTTCGGTGGGAAGGTAACAGCGTTCCGTGCACCTTGGTGTTTAGTCATGCCGGCCACATGACCACGGAAACATCTTCGGACAGCGCTGGCTCCTTGGCTTTGAAACGGAGATGAGCACCGCAACCCTAGAGTCGGATTCGACTGGCTTTCGAGCAAGGGGGAACTCAAAGGACTAACTACTAGAAGCATCAGACCCATCATTCTGTTAATAAGCACGTTCACATTACAGTGTGGTTATGGTTCATCTCTGCTTGCATTCAAGACTGGAAGATGTACACAGGCATCCTGTGAATCCTTAAGTCCATTCCTTTTGTACTTGAATGTCAGCAAGATTACATGAAGATTATATAGCAGCTACTTTTAGTCCTTTGATAGTATATCAGTCATTTGACAAGCAGCACAGAGGGCAAATGACATAGACTTGATTTTATGCTTCTCTTTCCTACTTAGCATGTGATGTAATGGACTTGGAGGGTGACACTGCTGTAATGTAAAGTTTAATGGAATGTTATTTACTTGTTGAATGAATACCAGTGGAGCATATAAAGTGTTAAAATCTTACATTTAGTCAAAGAACTTTTTTTTCCACTGCGAAAGCCTCCATATTCTGACTCACTTCCAAATAAATAAACTCAGGATCTCAAATTTTACAACTTAAGGTGACCCTTCATGGGATTTTCAAGGCAAGAGATGAACATTTGCCCGCCTCTGTGTAGCAGTCCTGGTCTTCCCTGATGGTCTCCAATCCAAATACTAGCCAGTGCTGATCATGCATAGTTTTAGTTTCTGAGATCTGACAAGATTGGACTAGACTGGGTTATCCAGGTCAGGACTTCAGTGGGACTAGCTTGCAAAGTGTTAGATTTTACAACTAGGGATGGGCACGAACCAGGAAAATGTGGTTTGTGGTGTGCCCAGTTCACAAACCACAAACCATCACAAACTTTTAGGGGTTAAAGGAGCCAGTGAGGTTCATGACGTGGATTGCTAGAGACACCAAATTCACAAGGGGTCATCGACTGACTCTCCTCTATCTGCCCTCCAAGTTTGGTGAGGATTGGATTTATGGGGTCCAAGTTACAGTCCCCCAAAGAAGGTGCCCCCTTCCCCCATTGTTTCTAATGGGGGAAAACGGCCCCCCGCCAAAGCAAGGGCAATAGAAGCCCAGCAGAACAGAATCAAAGACCCAGAGAATCTCTGCAGTAAAAACTGAAGGTGAGGGACATTTTTGTAAGCCCAGCAGGACCAGTGCAACCTGCCCAGCAGAACCAGTGCCACAATGGCACTGCAAACCAAACAAGACTAAGGTCAAGCCATAGAATCTCTGCAGTAGAAACTGAAGAAGAAGAGAAGAGATTGGCTTTATACCCCACCTTTCATTACCCGAAGGAGTCTCAGATGCTTCCCTTCACAGGCAGCACTCCCCAAATTTACAGGAAGTTTCCAGGCCAGAGTTTGCAGCTCTACTAACAGCCCCTTCCCTGCAGCCACTACACCAAACAGACAGATTCGTAGGTTTGCCAACGTCCAGGTGGTGGCGGGAGATCTCCTGGGATTACAGCTGATCTTCAGGAGATAGGGCGCAGTTCACCTGCAGAAAATGGCTGCTTTGGAAGGTGGACTCAATGGTATCATACCTCATTGAAGTCCCTCCCCTCTGCAAACCCCGCCCTCCTCAGGCTCCACCCCAAAAAACTCCAGGTATTTCCCAACCTGGAGCTGGCAACCTTACAGACTCCACATGCTCTGGGCCAAACTACAAGTTACACACCCTGGGAGTCACTTTCTCCCTTTTTTTAAAAAAAAAAAGAAAGAGAGGGGCTGTGGGTCAGTGGCAGAGCATCTGCTCAGCATGCAGGAGCTGCCAGGTTCAGTCCCATCATTTCCCATTAAAATGGGTCAGTGAGCAGGTAATGTGAAAGACCTCTGCAAGAGGCCCTGCTTCAGAGTAGACATAGAAAGCTCTGGTACAGCAGCAGGCAGCTACTTATGTGTCCGTGTGAAAGACAACCAGAGAAGCCGTCTTGGGAGGAACACCAATAGGAGGAGGGGCTCCTAAGCTGTTTTTTTGCTCAGATTCTCCCTGCTGTAGCTTCTTACATCTTTCTGAAGGAGATAAATGAAAGAAGATGACACAGAGGAGCAGAGGAGATTTAAGAGTTGCTGTACAATTTCAGCTGATCCCTCACACTGTCCTGAGCTAAAGACTCTGATGGTCATTTTCCAAAAGCTCAGAGGATCGTAACCGACACACAGAGAGAGACTGAGAGGGAATGAGAGAGAGAGAGATACCGTTTAGCTGCCAGAATAGAATCTGGTGACAAAACCCTAAGGCCTGTGTGCTGTGCGTTGAATGCACCTCCTCCAGTCTTTCATGTCTGGCCAATACAGAGGATCCTAATTTAGACATGGTGAGCCTACCATTGCAGAACTGCGCTTGCTCAAAGACAAAACAGCAATATGGAAACTTTGTAGAATTAGGCCTGTGGGTACATAACTTGCCATGGAGGGTATTCAGCTCGTAGGCTGTGCAGAACGCCTCAAAACCTGTCTTGTGCGGCACCCTGGCTTCATCTCTAGCAACCTCACCTGAAGACCATTTTTCACACGATGGTTGCTCTGTGGCTGCTGCTTCACATTATTCCTTTGTGTGGCCAAGAGCGTTCTATTGCATGGTTTGCAGTGAAAAGCACATAGTCCATATGGAGAAAGCTTCCCGTTTGCTATGGGCCACTGTGTGCAGAGATTTAAAACAACTTCCATACGGAAAGGGTAACGTGAGCTCTGGTTCGGAAATCCTCCAGTTATCATCTAGTTCAGGGGTCGTCAACCTTTTTGAGCCTGCGGGCACCTTTGGAACTCTGACACAGCACAGTGGGCATGGTCATAAAATGGCTGCCACAAAATGGCTTCCACAGGAGGCAGAGCCAGCAACAAAATGGCTGCCCTGGCTTACCTTCAGTCAAACAGTGAACTGTTGGAAAATTTGGTAAAAATAGTTACATATTCAGAGCTTGCAATGGATCTTTGTTCACTGGAGAGGAGGCATTTTCTTTCTGTGTAAAAATCTTTATTTCTAAAGGGAAAGGTATACAGGAAATCTACAAAACAACAGACACGTAAGACTACATCCTTGCTGTTACAAGTACAACAAACAGACTGACCATGCGGTTGGTAATGGAGATTCCTCTTTCTTTTTGACCTCTAGAAGGAAATCACCTGAATATATTAACCAATGATTGTGAGTAAATAGATTCCAGTTTCCTGGGCTTTCTCCCCATTGGCTTTCTGCCAAGTTCCCTTCCAGGTCAGGCTAAAGAATAGCACACAAGGTAAACACATTAACCCTATAATGACCTTGCAACACACATAATTTCCCACATGAAGTTCCTTGCACTACGATGACAGCTGCTGCCAAAGTAACTGTTTAAAAAAATTACAAAGCCAATCAAACTGCCTGTGGCCAGTCAGAAGCCTTGCTGGGCCAAAGCCCTACCTGTCCCACCCACTTTCTAAAACACTTTGTGGGCACCAGGTGTCACCATGTTAGGGACCCCTCGTCTACTTAATAAGGGGGCACAGTGCCCAAAAAGCTTGCTGGTTACTCAGTATATTTACTCTTCTATTAGTTTAAAGTGCAGCTCATGGGTTCCAATCCAAATCTCACACCGTTGGGATCTCTAGTCAACCTCATCACTGTTAACCTAGAAGGAGGAGGCGGTGGCTCAGAGGTTAAGATGCTGAGCTGCAGACCGGAAGGTCTGTAGCTCAGCAGTTTGAGACCCAAGTGCCACGTGACAGAGTGAGCTCCCATCTCTGGCCCCAGCTCCTGCCAACCTAGCAGTTGGAAAACAAGAAATTGCAAGTAGATAAATAGGTATCGCTATTCGGTGGGAAGGTAACAGCATTTCATGCACCTCAGTGTTTAGTCATGCTGGCCACATGATCACGGAGAAGTCTTCGGACAGCGCCGACTCTTCAACTTGGAAACAGAGATGAGCACTGCCCCCTGCAGCTGGATTCGACTGGCTTTCGAGCAAGGGAAAACCTTTACCTTTAGGAGGCTTGCATGGAGGAATTGGGGCCTGTGGCCTCAGAACTTGCTGGCAGTCTGCTCTGCAGGACTTGACTTTCCTCTGTCCGTTCCCTCCTCAGAGTGGCTCACCTGTAAAACTGCTTGCTAACCCAGGCCGACAATGCTTCGCTGATACAGCTCTCACTTGGGTTTTCTCCTCTGCATTTGACTGTTCCGCAGAATTGTTTGAAAATTTATCAACCTTAAAAAGGAATTTGTTTCTGGTCCCTTTTTTTTTTGTTTTTGTTTTCTCAAGGCTCTTCTCTATTCAGTTGGCTGAAAGTTTTGTTGCCATTTTAGAGATTTTCAAGGTATTGCTTATGCAGAAGCCTTTTTTTGCATAAGGTATCTCATTGTTTCCTTCCCATTTGTTGTCTAATAACTTGTTCATTTGCTCCAAACACCATAAAGACCTCCCGGTATACTACAATCAAAAAACACACAGACTGGGGAACTCGCTATCAAGTGCAAATAGCCATATTAGAAACATACATCAAATAATGTTAATATACAATATCAATTACAAAAATATATAGTGTACAAAAATGGTACAGTCCAAGAGTAAGTCTAAAGAGTCAAAGATTGATTTACGAAGAGTCCGGCTTCAACTTCGATTTGAAGATAGACTTCATCAGAAGTGATTAATTATGATAGATATACAATTTATTAGGCAGACAATATATCTGCAAAGTGTGGGCTATTTTTACATCAGTGTGTTAAATAGCTCCATTGGAAACATTTCCACTTTTTACTTTTACCTCCAAAGCAATTCACAGTATTCAAAGAGGTGGGGAGAAAAGAAGAAGGAGGAAGAAGAAGAAGAAGAAGAAGAAGAAGAAGACAGATTGGATTTATACCCTGTCCTTCTCTCGGAGTCTCAGAGCAGCTGACAATCTCCTTTCCCTTCTCTTCCCCACAACAGACACCCTGTGAGGTATGTGGGGCCGTGAGAGCTCTTTTGAGGACTGCTCTTGAGATAACAGCTCCAAGAGAACTTGTGACTGACCCAAGGTCACACTAGCAGCTGTGTGTGAAGGAGTGGGGAATCAAACCTGGTTTTCCCATTTTAGAGCCAGCACTCTGAACCATTACACCAAACTGGAAGAGGGTGGGTGAGAGAGAGTGGCATGTCAGAAGCCCCCTGTCAAGGTCATGTGCAGGACGAGAGCCAAACTATAGACTTCCTGGCTCACAGTTTACAGTGCAATCCTAAACCCTCCTAAGTAATTGGATTAAAATGCTAGAATTATACCCTTCTGAGCAATTGGATTCAAATGCTGTTAACTCTGCTTTGATGGCACTGTAGTTCTCTTTGCTATTATGGTATCCTAGCTATGTTCCATTATTTTTGTACCACATTCCCCCACTCTTTTTTGCATCCCATTGCTCCTCCATGTGCCTCCTTCCCCCCCAAGTTTGAGAAGTTATTACTTTATTTTAAGAGAAAGTAAGGGCTTCTTCCTCACACTGTCATTTCATATACCACATTTTTCCCACCAGAAATTTATCCCATGTGTATATGTACCTGGCCAAACATGAAAATTTCTATATATCTATTTTAATTCATCCAGTGTTTGCAGAAGACACGCTGAATACTGTGCAGTTTCAGATCCCTTAAATAATAGTATATTGCTTTATTATTACCATCCGTTGGTTTTGCTTAGTCTGAAAACAAATGTGATAGAAGGAGATGCTGCATCCAGTTATTATATTGAATTCCAGAAGGGTGACATTCAGTCTGACTTCCTCAGAAAGCAGGGCATTCACTTAGCTGTCCTGTTATTAAATTATATTCAGTTCATTTTCCTGCTGCACGCCGGCCATGGTTTAAGTTAGAATACAGTGCGTTTCCATATAGCACATCAAAGCGGAGTTGTAGCTTAAAGCTTAAGCTGAAACAACATCTGGAGAATAAAGAAAATTCTAAAACTGAGCCTAAAATGCCGGCAGATTTGTGGGATGGCATTTTCACAGATAGTGATGGTACTATTGATAAGGCCCTTTCTTTGATAGCCATCCATCTCACTTTGGAAGACGGAGACACACAGAGCAGTATCTCTACTGAATATCATAAAATCATAGAATCCACATGTTGGAAGGGGCCAGACAGGCCTTCTAGTCCAACCCCCTGCCTGATGCAGGATCAGCCTAGAGCATCCCTGGCAAGTGTTTGTCCAGCCGCTGCTTAGAGACTGCCAGGGAGGGGGGGCTCACCACCTCCCTAGGCGGCTGATTCCACTGTTGCACAACTCTGACTGTCCAAAAGTTTTCCCCAAGATTCAGCTGGTACCTTCCCACCCTTAATTTCAACCCATTCTTGCAAGTCATCTGCTGCCAACAGGAACAGCTCCCTGCCCTCTTCTAGTGACAGCCCTTCAAGAACTTCAAGAGAGCAATCATGTCCCCCCTCAACCTCCTCTTCTCCAGACTAAACACTCCCCCAGCCTTTCCTCATAGGGCTTGGTCCCCAGGCCCCCGACCATCCATCATCCTCGTCGCTCTCCTCTGCACCTGCTTCATTCTGTCCACATTCTTTTTGAAATGAGGGCTCCAGAACTTCACACAAAACTCCAGGTGTGGTCTGACCAATGCAGTATACAGTGGGACTATGACATCGTGCAATTTGGATGTTATTCCTCTGTTGATACACCCCAAGATCACATTAGCCTTTTTTGTCGCTGCATCACAATGGCTGCTCATATTTAACTTTTGGTCCACCCCAAGATCTTATTCACATACACTGCTACTCAGAAGTGTATCCTCCATCTGGTATGCGTGTTCCTGATTTTTGTTACCCAGCTGCAGAACTCGATACTTATCCTTGTTAAATTGCATTTGTTATTGTAACTGAACACTCCTCAGAATGCACACTGGCAATTCTCATGTCACAATGAAAAGATCTAGCCTTACTTTCTCCTCAAAATGGTTTTTCACAGGGACTCATTCAATCGTCAATGTTTCTGCCTGCATTCTGAAGCGGTACAGTCCAGAACAAGTTTTACTGCCTCATTTGCTGTATGTGTGGACGAGTCCTCTTTGACTCCAATTCTGACACATGCAACTCTAAGGTAGACAAATTTACTTTTCTGATCGGTTTTTATTTTCTGTTACCAATTGGCAAATGCGAGTTCTTAAAGTGACATTTAATACAGCCCAGGTGGCTATCAGATGTTGGTTCAGTTCTTGCCTGCTTTCTGAATAATTAATTTGTAGAAGGACAAGGTGAATTGTGTAGTTACACATCTGGCAACATCAAATGAACACAGTTTCTGTTTAGCAGTACACCACAGTAATCCCTTTTCTGTGTGTCTTGTTGAACATGGCTTCTGAAATGCCCTGCCCTTATGGATCGATTTGTGGGTGCCTGAAATGAAGCCAATTTTCACTTAAGTCTGTGAGATGGAACAAACCAATTTGCTTTCCTGATCTCGAGGCCTTTCCAAGATATCAGAGCTGTCTCTTTTGTTTGAAGAGGTTCAGTCATGAACTAATTCCATTCAGTTTCCCTTTTCAGATTAAGCTGTCAATGTTTAAAACATTCTCTGCGCAATTTGCTTTCATTTGAAAGCATTTCAACTTTTCATGTACTTTCTGACAGAAAAGCGTAAATGCCTTTTTTCCCCAAAAAGTGTCACAGCAAGAAAACTTTTTCTACAAAAGAAAACTAAGAGGGGTGATATAAATTGTTAATCTGTCGTTCCCTCACCTCCAAGCAAGGCCAGCTCTATACAGACTTTTAAAATACCCTCCCCTCACAGAATGGAATCAAGCCTAGCCTTTTCCCCTTAACTGTACATCTGGGCCCGGGGGGGGGTTGGGGAATATGGAGGAGCAATTACGCAACTGCCTCATCTGTTGTCTGAAGTAGCCTGTCCAGCACCAGTTTTATTTCCTCTCTGGCCACTTGTGAAACATCTCTTTCTGATCTCCTACTGAAAGGCGATCATACATTTCACTCAGAAAGTCAACCAGAAATGTTGATCAAATGTCATGTTTGCTGGCCTTTCTTGTGGAAATTATTATCAGGGAGAGAGAGTTTTCCATGGGCAAAATCAGGGGGAAATATGTTTACTAAGTGGTATTCAATAACTTGGGGGCAGCCACCAAAAAGCCCCTACTGCTCATGGCCACGCACTTCACCTCCAAAGGTGGGGCACGGGGTGGGGAGACCTGAAAAGGAGCTTGGGAAGATGAATGCAGTGCACAGGCAACATACTTTGTCAACTGGTGATCCTTCAAATAACCCAGTTCCAAGCCATGTAAGACTTTCTGGGTTAACACTAGCTAGCACCTTGAATTGGAAGTGGAAACGAACAGGCAACCAGTGGAGAGCCAGTGTGGTGTAGTGATTAAGAGCAGCAGACTCCAATCTGGAGATTTGGGTTCGATTCCCCACTCCTCCAAAGGAAGCCTGCTGGGTGATCTTGGGCCAGTCCCAGTTCTCTCAGAGCTCTCTCAGCCCCACCTGCCTCCCAAGGTACCTGTTGTAGAGAGAGGAAGGGAAGGAGATTGTAAGCCACTTTGAGACTACTTAGGGTAAATAAAAGTGGGGTGTAAAAACCAACTCTTCTTAAGCACTGCAGAGCTCTCTGAGCCAGCAGTCTTGCTGCTGTGTTGTTGGTTTATTAGTGTTTCTGAAACGTCTTCATGGGCAGCCCCACATAGAGACCATTACTTTTTTCTTTTCTTTTCTTTAAAAGCCATTTCAGAAGATATTAAATAGCACGGGGGAAAGAATAGCAAGAAACGCCTTCAAAACTAGGACTCCGTGGGCTGAAAGTTCTATCTTCTTTAGTCTTTTCACACATAGTTTTGAATGGCTTTCTTTTGTTGCTTGTCGCTTCTATGATACAGTACAAAAATGACTGTGTACTTCCATAACACAGAAATACAAAGACTGGTAGAAACCCCTTCAATATCAGACCTTTGTGTGCCCAAAAGGCATCATCTCATCTTCTTTTTCTCCCCTAGATTTCAGCACACAAAGGGCTAGTTTTGTTTTGAAAGAGTTTCACTCTCTCTCTCTCTGTTTCTGTGTCAAAAAGTGGAGAACTCTGCTCTTCTATCCCACAGAAACTTTGAAAAAAAAGATAATAGCAGACGCTTCACAATTAGCTTGTGTCTGTCATATTTCTTGCTCTCTCCCACTCTGTCTCACTCTAATATTGTTGTTCGTTTTCCAGCACCCAAAGCACTATATGTATTCTGTTACTTTGTACGAACAATTTGCTGCCTTCCCTGCCGCAGACTGGGATCAAAGATGTGCTCTCATCCATGTTCAGCTGAAGTTTTTTATTCCATTTAACTTCAGGCATCTGCCAGTCTCTTTCATAGCCACCACCCCCAGTTTGGTGTAGTGGTTAAGTGCGCGGACTCTGATCTGGGAGAACCGGGTTAGATTCCCCACTCCTCCACTTGCAGCTGCTGGATGACCTTGGGCAAGCCATAGTTCTGTCAGAGCTGTTCTCTCAAGGACAGTTCCGGAAAGAGCTCCCTCAGTCCTACCTACCTCACAGGGTGTCTGTTGTGTGGAGGGGGAGGCAAAGGAGTTTGTAAGCCACTCTGAGACTCCGAGTGAAGGGCAGGATATAAATACAATCTCTTCTTCTTCTCTTCTTCTTTTTTTTGATCAACAAAGGTTTATTCAAGGTTTTCAACACATAACAAAACAAGGATATAACAATATGATGAGAAGAGCAAAAGGAATAACAAACAACATTTGTCAAGATTTTCGAAATACTTAAGGAGGTATCGTTATGCTACTTTAACCTAACAGCTATCTTGCTGATAACTTCAGTTCATTAATAGGTTAGTAGCTTTAGCCTACATGTTACATTAAACAATTCTATATTCAGAAACAAAGCCAGCATTGATCATTAGCAAAAGAGGGAACCACTTCCTTTTCTGAGAGAAATTGAATTATTGGAAACCATGTGCTTACAATCACTTACTATGAAATTTGCAGATAAGAAGGTACTTGTAATGTGAATGACTCCTCCTCGTAATGACTCTTCTTTTTTGCCATCAAGGCACAGCTGACTTATGGCGACGCAATAAGTTTCCATGGCAAGAGATGTTCAGAGGTGGTTTGCCACTGCCTGCCTCTGCATAGCAACCCTAATATATCTTGGTGGACTCCCATTGAAATACTAACCAAGCCGGGCCCTGCTTAGCTTCTGAGATCTGATGAGATAGGTCTAGCTTGGGCTTTCCTCGTCAGGCCGTTGCCCCAGCTCCCCAAAAAACCAAGAAACGGATAGACCGCTGCTGAGATGAAGTGTTCATATATACCACTAGCGATACTATGAAATTTGCAGATAAGAAGGTACTTGTAATGTGAGTGTCTTCTCCTCATAATGACTATTCTTTAAAATAATTTGATCCTTCGTATGTTCAAGATCTATACTCTGGACAAGAGGCTACTGTTAGGACAGAATATGGAGGAGGGGGATAGAATGGTTTCCAGTTGGCAAAGGGATCAGACAAAGGTGCATTTCATCTCCTTGTCTGTTCAGTCTATATGCCGAGCGTATCATACGGAAAGCTGCACTAGATTTAGATGAAGGTGGAGTGAAAATTGGTGGAAGGAATACTGGCAGAAAATAGCGAAGACTTGAAACGACTACTGGTGAAGGTTAAAACAGAAAGTGCTGAAGCAGGATTAAAGCTGAACTTCAAGAAGACAATAGTGATGACTATGAAGGAATTACACAACTTTAAGGCTGATGGTGAAGAAACTGAATTCGTTAAAGATTTTCTATTCTTTGGCTCAAGCAACCAAAATGGAGACTGCAACCATGAAGTCAGAAGAGACCGAGTCTTGGAAAGGCAGCCATGAAGGAACTAGAAAAGATCCTTAAATGTAAGGAAGTGTCACTGAAGACCAAGATCAAAATAGTTCATACTATGTTATTCCCCATTTCTGCGTGTGGACCTGAGAGTTGGACAGTGAAGATAATTAATTCATTTGAAATGTAGTGTTATTCAAGTTTTATGAATCAAACCAAGCCTGTGTTCTCCCTACAAGACAAAATGACTCAACTGAGGCTATTGTACTTGGGTCACGTCATGAGACAAGACTCATTGGAAAAGACAATAATGCTAAGAAAAGCTGAAGGCAGTAGGAAAAGAGGAAGACCTAACATGAGATGGATTGAGTCAAGGAAGCCGTGGCCCTTCAGTTTGCAAGACCTGAACAAGGCTATTAATGATAGGACATTTTGGAGGTCAGTAACTCATTTAGTCACTGTGAGTTGAAAGTGACTTGACAGCACATTAACACACACACACACACTCAAATTTATTATTTAAAACAAGATATATTTTGAATTTTTGTGCTGTTTTTGTGTTTGCGCAGTGTGTTCGCCGTTCATCACACTAGTAGTGTGCTCAGAATTTACTGTACTGGGCAATTTCCCGAGTGATTCCTAAATCTCCCCCCCACACACACCTCTGAAACAGCCTTGAGCTCCTAGGTCTTAAGAATCCCATTTACAGAATCTCGAGTCACATGCTTCTCGAGGCATCTTGTAAGCATATGTACCTACCTACCCATCCTTAAAAGAATCCTTTGTTTTGTTTTGCTTTGCTTCTTTATTGAGTCCTTAGTGGCATGGTGATGAACGTGATTGTCCTCAGTGCTGTAAATGGGGGTGCAGTTTACAGAACAATACATGCCCTGTCTCTTTCTGGAAACCAAAGCAATAAGATCATCATGGTCAACAAAGTCACAGTTGTTCCAGGGGAGAGAACGTCTGTCAAATCTTATTACTAAAACTGTATTGTTTTTGTTCTTACATTTGGTTTTCTTGACCGCCTTGAGCAAGATTTTGAAGATGTAGAATACAACTGTTCTACGGTGAATGAACAAAGTGCAGGTGCAAAATACTTGCAACTGAATCTAGAAATCTTGGTAAAAGCAGATTTTACCTCTTTGAGTTTTAGGACACTGCTTGCAATTAGCAGTCCAATTCCAATATGTGCGGAGGAGCATTTTCCCATTGTTAGACACCATAGCCGGTTCCAACATCACGTCTCTGTTTAGCTCCTAAAAGTTTTCTCTCACATCTTCACTATTGTGGTAGCATTAAAAGTCAAAATAGACACACTTTCACAATGCTTCCCAGCTTGCAAAGTTGAGTTGGATGTGGGGACAAGTCTACAGATGAGGACATATAAGTGGTTAGGATGAGCTGCATTTGGCCTTTGAGAATGCAAGGAAACCCAGCTGTTGCAGGCCAAGGCGAAGTACAGGAGTCTCCTGCACCCAATGGAAATTGCACCCAATGGGAATAAATGTGTCCATGTGTCAAGGCAAGAGTCACAGAGCCTTTCTGTCAATCATGGGGGAAGAAACAAAAATGTTAGTGGACCTAGGGCACCTGGGGAAAACTGTTTTTGTCAAGCTGACAGTAGCCATCATTCTAGGGGAAAAGACATGCTCCTTGTTTGGACTAACAGGGTGGCCATCAGCATTGAGTGATGTGAAGACTGGAATGGTCGATCACAGGTTGTCATTCCAAGCATGGATTAGGCTTCATAAGGGCACGGTGTTTGCTGGTTAGACGAGCACCTACCACGAACGAGTTAATAAGCTACCATTTTAACCCCATCCCATCAGTTTTGTCAGCTGAAATGCAAATCTGCTGAGTAAATTGCAAAAAGTAAGGCAGTATTTTGGTATCTTGGCTCATATCAAAGAATCCAAATCCAGAAGAATCATTCTCAACATAAGAATGCTCTACACTCACCATGGACTTTGACTCTTTGTTCCTTGATGAAGTGAAACAATATGACTGTAACCAGCAGCACCTACAACATGCAGAATAGATATGATATATTTTGGCACCATAGTTTAAGTAACACAGAGAAAGGAAGCTGCCAAAGGAAATTGGGGGGGAGTCTACAAAGCTGTAACCTCAGTGTGCCAAGACTATTTTCTTTTTTTTAAGTAGGACTAACTGGGGGGATTAAATGATACTGTCCTAAACAGAGTTACACCCATTCTAGCCATAGGCTTAGAATAATTACACTGAGAATTGCACCATATGTGCAATTAAAGCTTGCAACTGCCCTCTTGGTGTTCCATGGGCACCTTCCCTATCTCCATCGTACTCATGTTCCCGGCAGAAGGCAGCCCCCACCTGCTTTCTGGATTACCTCACTGCCTACAAGTATCTTTAGTTAACTGGATACCCTCCTCCCTGACAAGCTTCACAGGCTCTCCTTGTATCCCCCCCCCTCCAATCCAAGCTCCTCCCCTTCTCATTTCCCCCTCCAATCCCCTTGAGCCAAAAGCTATATCCCTCCTCCTCCCTTCCCTCTCTTATCCTCTGCACCTGCCCTAACCCCTAGCTGGCCTCTGCCTCACAAGGATAGCTCATCCCCACCTGGCTCTGCTGAGTGAGAGGAAGCTCTGCTGTGCTCTGGCTGCAGTTATGCTCCCAGGGTGCGGGGCCACCTCTGCTCCAGAGTCTGAGGTCCTGCTCATCTCTGGACAAGCCTTTGGGAGAAGGTTCCCTTGGGCGCAACTCCAGGAGCTGGATCAAGGAAAGGAAACATGTGCTCAGCACCCACTTGCAGGTATGTGTTGGGGAAATTAGGAGTGTGGGCACCTTTTCATGGACTCCCCTCCCCACTGTGGTGAAACGGGGACCCACCCACAGCCCTGGGAGACTGAGCAGCCGTTTGATGGCTTGTAAGTCCCTGTTTTTGCCTGCCCACCCTGTCTGGTGGGACTGTTTCTTTTCCTCAGTCACTGCCACCACTCACTGGATTTACACCATCTTCCTAGAGGGACAGTGAGACCCCTCTGGCTGACTCCCCAACCCAAGGAAGTGGATACCTTAATCTTTGGGCAACCCCTGGAGAGTTGGCAACCCCTCTGATTTGGACCAGTTTGGCTTCCCTGGTCTTCCTTTGCCATGGGTAACGTGTCGAGCAGAGAAGACTATGTGGTCAAAGCACTACCAGGTTTTTTAATTCAAAAAGAAGGTTTAATTAAACTATGTACAAGGTTAGGCACAGACATAACACAAGCCCTTCAACCCAGCCGGGCAGAAAATAAACAGGACCAAACCGCAGTTCCTCTGTCCCTACGCACAACCCGATCCCTGTTCTAACTACCTAATAGTGGGTGGCTGCGGGACAGGATTCGATCTCCCTCCTTGTCGTTGGAGTGAAACTTCAGCTCCACCTTCAGGACTGGTCCCCAATACTGCTACCCTCCTGGCTCTCCACCACGATTTATAGTGGCTGGGATGGCCCACGGAGTGTGAGATAGCAGGGGTCCCACCTAGGCACAGCCCCTGGAAGCTGAAGTCCAAGGCTGAGATGAAGGCTGAGACCAGCCCCTCCCTGGATGGGCAGAAGCCTTTATCTGGGTGGCTCTGCCCCCAGGGTGGGTCCCTACTTTCCCTCAGTTTTTCTTCAAAGCTGCTAGGAAATGTAGGCAGGGAGGTACAGCAGCCCCATTGTCCCCTATGAAGCCCCTCCCCATTCCAGAAGGACTACCAGATTGGCAGCCATTTTAAGGTAAACTGCTGCCTCTGCCTGGCAGCCATTTCGTTACACCCACCGTGTCCATTGGGAAGGGAGAGAGGCCGGCAGGGGTCCTAGTTGCATTAAGAGAGAGAGGGAGACAGTTGTTCTAAACCAAAACTCGATTTATTCCATTACACACGCTTTTGTAGGATATCAGTATTCAACATAGAATGGCTGCGGTCACACACGTTTAAATAATCCACTTTCAATCCACTTTCCAACTGGATTTTTACTATGTGAACTGACAAAATCCAGTTGGAAAGTGGATTGAAAGTGGATTCGAAGTGGACTATTTAGTGTGTGTGTGACCGCAGCCAATATTTCAGCACAAACACAGTACTTAAAATAGTGCACTTGTATAAAACCCAGAATGTTCTGGACTAGCCACCAAGGTCTCACATGGAACTGCCGATGGCCAGACCCTTGCCATTAGTAACCCATCTTTCTTGGACTTATAGCTGCTGGATTACCTATCATGTCAGACTACCATGAATGTGACACAGGCCAAATGAGAACTGAACCAATGCATCAACCCAAATCGCTCCCACTTCTCTCTACTTCTGGCGTCAGGAAGCTCACTGAAAGTCTAGGGGAGTCAAGGAAGCGAGTTTCAGGCACCCTCTCCATTGGGATTTTGATAGTGACACCACTAACTTTTGGAATGTATAAACATCCTCTAGGGCAAAAATCATGTACAGGGTTATCGGTACCAGAAGGCCACAGCACCAGCAGAGTCCTGAAGCCTCCTGAGATGCAGAACCAAAGATTCAGCTGTACTTTACTATAGAAATTAAAGTAACGTAGGTTTATGCTCAGTCCAGGCCCTAATTCCGTGACAGTATGGTTCTTCATCCAGGTAGGACTGTGCACACAAGAGCTTGTTTCTGTGTGCTGGTGGCCCTTGGTTGGATCAAGGCTGGAGTGTTCAAAGGCCAGCCCCAGAGCTATTAGAAGCTCTTTCTTAATAGACCTCTCTGGGTGAGGTTCTTGAGCAGGGTAGGCAACCTGTTTTGAGTGCGAGTGCTGAGAAAAGCACAATGCACATCTATGGAGACATCAGTGTGCCGGCAAACAAAAGGATAGGGAGAGAAAGAGAAGGGTTGTACTTGGCTGGTCGTAGTAGGAGCCAAGCCGAGGCTCCGAGGCATCAGGAGCTTGTTTCAGTTGTCTGGGAAGGGTATTGGCCTTCTGTGCCAAGCAAACTGGTCTGGCAGAACTCCATTGGCACGTGTGCCAGGGGTTGCCTACCATTGTTCTCAAGTTACAGATTTTTAAAATTTTAGTTTTGGTCAGAAGGGCAATGCACAATATTGATCTGTGTGGTTATTGCAGTTGTATGTGTGTTTGAGTTGGTATTTGTTTAATGATGTTTACCAAGTGATTCATTGGTATGGCTGTTGAATTATTCAAGCTATACAAAATTTTCATGACAGGTAGAATATCTGTTTGTTAATTAATCAAAGCCTTAACACTGATTCAGAGGCCTATATATTTTAGGAAGCAGATGTACCCATTTAATATTTCATGTTTTCAATGTTAATATTTTATTATAATATTTTGTTACCTGCTTGCATCATGAATAATCCTTGATAAGGAGTTTTTAGTTATTCATGTTTGGCCAGGTTCTAGACGGCAAACTAGAGCGCTTACCTGTCGTTAAAGGAGGTGGGAGAGATGGGGGTACTCCAGTCGGAAGCTTTAAGGATCACATTTGTTCGTTTATTTAAAACATTTTTAGTCCCACCTCATCTCCTTGGACTTGTTTCTGTTCTGATCTTTGCATTAGATAAGAAATTAGATAAGCATATAGAGCAGAGGTCCATCAGTGGCTATTAGCCACAAGGTATAGATGGGAACTCTCAGGCTGGGAGATGCTCTGTATTCTTGGTGCTTGCGGGGGGGGGGGCAGCAGTGGGAGGGCTTCTAGTGTCCTGGCCCCACTGCTGGACCTCCTGATGGCACCTGGTATTTTTGGCCACTGTGTGACAGAGTGTTGGACTGGATGGGCCATTGGTCTGATCCAACATTGGCTTCTCTTATGTTCCTATGTTCCAATGTCTGCACTGCGAATGCCCAGCAACAAAAGGAATCAGAAGTGGCAGAGTGAAACACGATGAACTGAAATTGTGTAAAATGTGCAGTCTAAACAGAGTTATACACTCTGCCAGCCTGGTGTAGTGGACCGACAGGTGGACTAGAACTGAGGGAGAGCCACGTTGCAATCCCTACTTCTCCCATGGAAGCTTGCTGCATGAACTTGGGGGCCGCCACAAATCTCAGCCTGACCTACCTCACAGGGTTGTTGTGGGAAAATGGAGGAGGGAAGATGGTGTGTTCTGAGCCACTTGGAGTCCCAGCTGGGGAGAAAATCGGGATCTAAAGAAATAAGCAGAAATGCATACTTCTAAGCCCATTTACTTCGATTGGATTGCACCGTAAATGGGCTGGGGGCAGTGCACCCTGAAAGGTATGATCCACTAGCAACTTCCCCTGGGTGAGTCCCATTGAAATGAATGGCATTTGGCAAGAAGCACTATGGTTATAGTATTCAGGTGGTGTTCCTGGCACTGCTCCCATTCATTTCAGTAGGACTTGCACCAGGGATCTTCTGAATGCCCAAAGTCCTTGCATTTATGGAATGTTATTGTACCCAACTGCATCCGCCTTTCAGTGCTTCACCAGCACAAGTGAGTAAAATGATAACTTATTAGATAATTCAGGTGCTTTCTTGAAACTGGAGAAGCATCTGAATCAACATAAATCTAGTCTGTGTCCTATTAGATCTGTCCTTTTGACAAATCTGACTTTTGTGGGCTTCGATTTAAGGGGGGGGAGGGGTTGGCTTGTTTCCTTCAAACCACGGAAACGTGGGTGACCTTCCAGAAAAGAAAAAGGAGGAAACTGCTTTGATGGAGGAGCAGGGCATAACAAGAAGGAAACATAAAAGGCACCATTTGTAATGAGCACACACCTCCGAATTCAGACAGTGACAGTGGGTGGTAAATGCAGAGGGAGAGATGCTATGGAGGAGTGACAGAGGAAAAGTGAAAAATTATCCGAAGAAGTGAGCAGTGCCTCGTGAAAGCTCATCCCCTGCCACAAATCTGATTAGTCTTTAAGGTGCTCTTACTCTTTTCTGCTGCTACAGACAGACTAATGCAGCTACCCATCTAGAAGAAGAGTTAAATGAGGGACGGGGAAAGTGCAACTTCTGTAAAAGTGGCATATAACCAATGCGCTCCCTCTAAGCTGTGGAGACTTATGAGTAAAAATTCTACTTTGTGAGCTACTGGCATTAAAGTTGTGAGTGCGCAATTTGGCTACTGCACAAATTAGTTTGCTCGAGAGCCGTCCTTCCTGAGCTAAGACAAAGATGCATGAGCTGGAGGCTAAAACACTGTGAGCTAGCTCACACTGTCTCAGCTTAGAGGGAACACTGCATGTAACAGAACCCGTGTCGGTGTTGGAAGAGAGTTTTATGGATACCGTGGACTGCCAAAAAGACAAATAAGTGGGCTGTATATCAAATCAAGCTGAATTGACCCCTAGAAACAAAAATGACTAAACTGAGGTTATTGCGCTTTGGTCGCACCGTGAGCTGACACAGGTCACTGGAAAAGGCAGTGATGCTGGGGAAAGCTGAAGGCAGGAGGAAAAGAGGAAGGCCCAACATGAGATGGATGGGCTCAGTAAAAGAAGCCACAAGGGCCCTCAGTTGGCAAGACCTGATCAGGGCGGTTCATGGGAGGGCGTTTTGGAGGTCACTAATTCACAGGGTCGCCATAAGTCAGAAGTGACCGGAAGGCACATAACACTCCCAGGTCAGAGCTGCCGATGGTTGTATGAAGCATGCCTCAAGCTAGCTGTACAGCTTCTGTTGGTTGCCCTAGCATCACAGTCTCTTCCAACCGTCTAGAAATCGTGGGAAGATGAAATCAAAAGAAGCCCCTAGGGATCATCTCTTGTTGGAAAATAAGGTAAGAAATGCCTAGAGAAGAGGAGAGAAGAGATTGGATATATACCCCACTCTTCAATTGGAGTCTCAGAGCAGCTTACAAACTCCTTTCCCTTCCCCTCCCCACAACAGACCCCCTGTGAGGTAGGTGGGACTGAAAGAGCTCGTGACAGAAACTGCTCTTTCAAGGACAGCTCTTGTCAGAACTATGGCTTGCCCAAAGTCATCCAGCAGCTGCAAGTGGAGGAGTGGGAAATCAAACCCGGTTCTCCCAGATTAGAGTCCACGCACTTAACCACTACACCAAACTGTTAAAGAATCACCTGTAAGTTTGTATTCTGCCTTTTCTCCAAGGAGCCCAGGGAGGTATATACAGGGGCTATCCCATTTTACATTTGCAGTCCTTTCATATAAGTGAAGCGTAAAGGGAGTGGCCCAAGGTTGTCAGTGGAGCTTCGTGCCATAGTGGAGTCTTGAGCCCAGGTGTTCCCCGCCAAACAGGTCTAGATCTTTTCCCCTTTCAACAACCTTCATTGCTCCTGGCCTTGCCCCCCTCTGCAGTTCATGCAATAAAACTTAAAAAAAACACATCCACCATAAAATTAATACAGACATGAACCTAAAATAATATTTCTCAAGTAGCCCTCAAACAATGAAGCTCTGGAGAGCCCACCATCACACAGTGGCAGAGGCAGCAGAAGACATCACGGTCCTCTTAGAGGCTACGCCTCACCCCTTTCAGTCAGAACCAATAATTTCCAGAACAAGGTTTGAGTCCCCTGGCACCTTTAAGACCAACAAAGTTTTATTCTGGGTATAAACTTCCGTGTGCACGCCCACTTCCTCAGACATTTGGTATCTTCAGGGAAAGATCTGCCCAAACTCAGGGAAAGATCTGGCCCTGGCCCACCCAGATGTTTTGCCTCAGATTATGCATTTGGGGAAACTGTGTGGCATTGCTACGGAACACAGAGGCCCAGACTGGATTCAGCTGCCACCTGGAGCCTGCACTGGAGTACGCTCAGTTGACTTCAGAGAAATTACACTTTGGAAACCGAGCTTTTGTTCTGAAACTTGCGCTGACACCAGCATCCTTTATACTGAAGAAGTGTGCGTGCACACGAAAGCTGCTACCCAGAATAAAACTTCATTGGGGCTTAAAGATGCCCCACTGGACTCAAACTTTGTTCTGCTGCTTCAGACCAACACGGCGACACACCCAAATAACTTCCAGTTAATCTCCACTTTCCCACAGGATTGTTTTAGCTCTCAACAGATCGCAGGTCTGCTGGTTCCCAGAGCCAAGTTTGGCCTCTCACTTCCTCAGTGCCCTGTCCAAGGTGCTGTTTTCAGTCTTTTTAATGAATGTTCTGCTGTGCCTGCCTTTCCCTGTGGCTCCTCCGCTGGTTAGGATTCCAGGCGCTTCCCTGACACATTCTTCTGCCTCAGGCTGTGGGTGTGTTCTGGGCAGTGTTCCCTCTAAGCTGAGTTAGTGTGAGTTAGCTCACAGTTTTTTAGCCTCCAGCTCACACATTTTTGTCTTAGCTCAGAAAGGATGGCTCCAGAGCAAACTAATTTATACAGAAGCCCAATCACTTGCTCACAATTTTCATGCCAGTAGCTCACAAAGTAGAATTTTTGCGCACAAGACGCCACAGCTTAGAGGGAACATTGGTTCTGGGCACCAGGTTGGAAAAGGAAGATGTGTAAATTAAAGCAAAGCCAGGAAAGGAAAGACAAAAGGTACCTCCATACACACCCTTTTAAAAAATTTATAGTCCACCTTTCTCACTTGGACTCAAGGTGGATTATTTATTTATTATATATTTTTATTTTTCCCTCCCCACAAGTGGGCTCAGGGTGGTGGACAAGCTCAAGGGTGTCCAGAAGAGGGCAACCAGGATGGTGAGAGGGTTGGAATCCAAGTCTTACGGGGAAAGGCTGAAAGAGCTGGTATGTTTAGCCTGGGAAAGAGAAGGCTTAGAGGGGACATGATTGCAGTCTTCAAGTATCTGAAGGGCTGTCATGCAGAAGATGGAGCAGATCTATTCTCTCTTGCTCCGGATTGCAAGACTAGATCTAATGGGTGGACATTACAAGGGAGTCGATACTGGCTAAATATCAGGAGAAACTTCCTAACTGTAAGAGTGGTTGAGCAGTGGAACAGACGGCTTCAGGAGGTGGTGGGTGCTCCTTCGCTGGACGTTTTCAAGCGGAGGCTGGACGACCACCTTTCGGGTGTGTTGTAGGGCTGTCTTTCGGCTATGCTCCTGCAGAGTGCAGGGGGTTGGACTAGATGAGTCTCTTCCAACTCTAACATCCTATGCTTCTAGAAAGGAATCACTGATCAGTTGGGAAAACAACAGAGTCCTACAAAAATACATAAAAATCATAGTCTAAAAAAAAATTCTAAAATGACACAGAGTGAGTCAATGGGACATTCAGGATTAGGGTTGTAGAACCAACCAGAAGTCTAAAAACAGAACTGAAGCCAAGTGTAAGTATTAACATGACACATTAGATGGTGCTTAATTCCATAGCAGGAGCTGCGGTGACTCAGAGGTTAAGACGCTGAGCTGCAGACTGGAAGGTCAGTAGTTCGGCAGTTCGAGACCCTAGTGCCGCATGGCGGAGTGAGCTCCCATCTCTGGCCCTAGCTCCTGCCAACCTCGCAGTTTGAAAGCAAGGAATAGCAAGTCGATAAATAGGTACCATTTCGGTGGAAAGGAAACAGCGTTCCGTGTGCCTCAGCATTTAATCATGACCACGGAAAAGTCTTCAGACAGTGCTGGCTCTTCAGCTTGGAAATGAAGATGAGCACCGCCCCCTAGAGGTGGATTCGAGTGGCTTTCAAACAAGAGGAAACCTTTACCTTTAATTCCATAGCAGGATCCTAGTTTCAGCAAGCTATACACAATAATATAGACCACAATCCCTAATAATTTTTCCAAGTGATTTCATGAATCATTTAGTATAGTGCAACTCTGTTGCCTGTGTAGAAAAGCCCTCTTGAACAATTCAGTTTTGCATAATTGGCAGAAAACTGGGAAAGTGGGAACCTTCCTGACCTCCCCACGCAGGCCGTTCCATAAGGTGGAACCCACGTGTACAAGCCATTGCTGATTTTGCCGATTTGCAGGCTGGCACCTGCAGAAAACCATGCTCCGATGAGCAACGCTATTGTGGCGGAGCATAGGGGGAGAGATGGTCCTGCAGATATCAGTGTCTGAGGCTGTGAAGGGCTTTGTATGTGATAGCTAATACCTTTTACAAACTGCTGTTCTAGGGACCCATCTTGGATTGCTTAGCGGTAATTCTGGCCTCAGTATGAAGAGGACAGATCACTGGATGTTGAGCAGGGATACCTAGGTTTTAAATTGCAATCAGCTATGAAGCTCCCTCAATGACCTCATACCATTCACTCTCGGCCTACCGTACCTCACAGGGTTATTGTGAAAATGGTCCCTCATTGTACACCCGCTGAGTTTGCTGGAGAAAACACAGAATGCAAATGTGATAAATACAAAATAAAGAAATCAGTACCATTTATTTGTTTTAAGCCTCACACACGTGTACAGACGTATTTGGATTTCACATACACTGTTGACATCAGTCCAGTTTTGTAAAGGGGAAATTGGTTCTCTTTTCTGAGACGCAATGTGAAAATTATCACGTAACTTTTAATTCTAGAACTCTCGTTCCCTAGAAGTAATTGAAGAGCTGGAAAGGCCGATACAGCTTTACTGTCAAGTTTTGAGATGACATCTGGCAGTTGAGAAGGGGGGGGGGCAAACATGATTCAAAACCTGAATGAATAGGAAACACAGTAATTGAAAGTAAATAAATATCTGTGTCGTCCCACCATTTAAATTTTTATAGGGATGTTTTAGCATATAAAATAATGTGCCATTTCAGGTTAATTTCTGCCCCACAGAACTTCATGAAACACTCTAATGTTGACTAATAACAGCAATTTGTCATGTGAACCTATCAAAATAATTGGCTTTGCTTCATCGGAGATGGCTGATCAGTCTGCATAGCAATACCTTCTGTCACCAAGATGATATACAGTAAGTGCACAGATGTTATTTACGGCCTCCCGCTAATTCTTCTCGTATTATGGGCTGTATGTCTTCCTGCGCACAATCAGCTGCGGGTTTTTCAAATGAGCCCTGCTCTGAGATCTTCAAATCTTATCCAAATTTATGAGGGTAAGTGGTTACCTAGATTATCCTGTAAATCATATGTCTTTCTGAAGCGTGTAGGAATTAACAAAAGTTTTGAATAATGCTGGATGGAACGATGGGGACCCCCCCTCAAAAAAAACCCCTCCAAATTGTAGGACATTTTCATTCTAAATAGAAAAGCTTCTTACAGGTCCTCAAAAATACATAGTTTCAACCATGATGGATAAAGTGTTGAGTTCTGTGTCAGCAGCTAACATGAATCTATGTTCTCCACTGGATTAGCATCATTTGTATGGTGACCACCAGGCCATGAAAAGTCTCCTTTTCTAGTGGTGGGGTGAGCATCCAAATAAAAGACTTATTCTTAGATTGGGCTCATTATCTAATAAATAAATAAAATGCTCATAATCTGCTTTCTCCATAAACACAATACCTGCAGTCACTTAAATTCCAAGAGCACAGGACTGGATTCTGGCTAAATTTACACCATTTCTGTCATGGCAATGGGAGTTTCCTGCCCCCCCCCAGTGTTCTCCCCAAAATTCTGCTCCAGGAGAACCTTCCAGACCTACATGACGGGTTAATGGGGAGTCTGCAGTGTGTGTGTGTGGGGGGGGGAATGGGCAAAGAAAACCCCATCTGGTAGCAGAAAATTAGTTTTGAATGCAACCCATACATTGGTGATAACAAACAATAGGGTCCCCCAGTTACCTGTTTTGGAGACAAATGTATTTTCCATATAAGGAAAAGGGGTTGATTAAAATTTGCTCAATGTTCTGTGACCATTTAGGGGTTGCATGTGATGTGGGGCTGCCTGGGCCCCTGAAGGATGGCTAACTATTTGTGCTTGAAAATGGGAAATCTTGAAATGAAGAGAAGCAGGCAAATCTATATCCCAGTTTATACCATCAGGTTTGACCCAGGTTTGATTCCTCACTCTTGGTTCACTTGGTAAACCATTTCGGCCCCCTGTGGATTAGAAAAAACAAGGTGCTGGTGGAAAGTGCATCAAGTCACAGCTGACTTATGGCATAAGAACATAAGAGAAGCCAATGTTGGATCAGGCCAATGGCCCATCCAGTCCAATAGTCTGTCGCACAGTGGCCAAAAATGCCAAGTGCCATCAGGAGGTCCAGCAGTGGGGCCAGGACACTAGAAGCCTTCCCACTGTTGCCCCCCCCAGCACCAAGAATACAGAGCATCACTTGCCCCAGACCGAGAGTTCCTATCTGTACCTTGTGGCTAATAGCCACCGATGGACTTCTGCTCCATATGTTTAGCCAACCCTGCACGAGACTGATAGAGGTCGTTTGCCATTGACTGCCTCTGTGTAGCATCCCGGGACTTCCTTGCTTAGCTTCTGCAGTCTGATGAGATCGGGCTAACCTGGGCCACCCAGGTAAGGGCAAAACAAGGTAGTAATGTCTAAATATCTAGAGTCCTGAGAGGTAGGTTAGGCTGAGAGAGAGAGAGACTGGCTCAAGGTCATTCAGCAAGGGTAGGGATTTAAATCTGGGTCTCCCAGGTCCTACCCTAACATACTAACAAATTACACAATACTGACTGTCTCTCAAATGCATTAGGGCACATAAATCATCTGCTTAGTTTTAGTGCATAAGTACCTTGTATTCATTTTCCTTTCCAAACCATTAACATTTGTATTGTTAACATTTGTTTTCCTTGTCCCCATCTACTGGTTTAGCAAAAACTTTCGTTTACTTCAATGAATTTGAAAGAAGTACTCCGAGTTCTTTTTATTATTACTTCTCAGAAGGACTGTTAACATAAGATATATTATTTTGTATCTGATTATTAGATTGTATTTAGATAGCAATTTCCATCCATTGCTGTCATTTTCACAATACGGTCAGGCTCTACCTGCCATTATTATTGCATTGCTGTTGTTACAACAGCGGTGACAACAAAAAGACTAGAAAAGATTGAACTAAAGAAGAAAAAAATGGTAGTTGGCATCAAGCAGAATATTCAGTGGTGTCCTGGAACGTGGCTGCAACTGATGGTAATGGCAACTGTGAAATGGTAATACCATCAGCCCATTATTAAAAAATCATAATGGGCTAACTCTGAGCCCTTGTGAAGTCCCTTGGTACAACTTCATCTGATTTACACCCAGTCTTTGTTTAACATTTCAGTCCTAAGCAGTTACATCCTTCTCAGTCCATTGAAGTCAATGTGCTGAGAAGGGTGTAACTCTGCCCAGGATCGCATTGAAAGTCACTTCAAAATACTTTCATTAGAAAATGAATAATGTAAACGAGGAAACTAGACAATGTCTTAACATAAGAACATAAGAGAAGCCAATGTTGGATCAGGCCAATGGCCCACCCAGTCCAACTCTCTGTCACACAGTGGCCAAAAATACCAGGTGCCATCAGGAGGTCCAGCAGTGGGGCCAGGACACTAGAAGCCCTCCCACTGTTGCCCCCCCCCAAGCACCAAGAATATAGATAATCACTTGCCCCAGACTGAGTGTTCCTATCTATACCTTGTGGCTAATAGCCACTGATGGACCACTGCTCCATACGCTTATCCAATTCCCTCTTGAAGCCGTCCATGCTTGTAGCCGCCACCATCTCCTGTGGCAGTGAATTCCATGTGTTAATCACTCTTTGGGTGAAGAAGGACTTCCTTTTATCAATTCTAACTTGACTGCTCATACTTATACCCTTAAACTGAATTAGAGAAATCTTCCTGATTCTTTGTTGTTGTGATCGTTCTTGGTGGTGGGAAGTGCTGTCAAGTCACTGCTGACTTACACTGACCCTGTAGGGTTTTCAAGGCAGGAGACATATAGAGGTGGTTTGCCACTGCCTGCCCCTGCATAGAAACCTGGTTTTCTTTGGGAGTCTCCCATCCAAGTACGATCCAGGGTCGACCCTGCTTAGCTTCCGAGAGCTGACGAGTCTCCATTGTAAAAAATCTTTCTTGTGACTAGAGCTGTGGCTCTGTGGTAGAGCATCTGTTTTTGGTATAGAAGTCCCAAGTTCAGTCCCCAGTATCTCCAGTTAAAAGGATGAGGAATTATTGAGTGAGTGAGGGAAAGAGAGAGAGCATTTTTGTGCCGCCTTTCCACCCAGTCAGGGTCCTCAAGGCATCGAGCATAGAAACATTAAAACATTTAAAATACTATTAAAAGCATTAAAAAGTAGGTAAAGATTTCCGCCTGAGATGGAGAGCCACTGCAGTCTAAGAATGCAATACTGACCTCAAAAGACCAATTTTCTGATCCAGTGTAAATCAGTTTTCGTATTATGTGTCTAGTGACATTCAGTGCATTCGTTTTGTTTTCTGGTGGCAGCAAAGAAACCGATGTGTCCCAGATTTCCCCCCCAGCAGTGATGGTTCATTAGCCACAGTCTTTGTTAAGCACAGCTACTGAGAACAATCTGCAGACATGCAGGCTTTGGTCAGAACACTACAAAAGAACATCAAAATAATCTTCTAGCTAATCCTGTCTTTACAAGAGCATCTACATTTCCGCTCCTGGGCATGGGTCCAAGACAGAGAGTCTTGTCACAGACTTTGAGGGTCTGTCCTTCCAAAGTTTTGACCCAGACCAGTCCCCCCAGGCTAACATATTCCCAGACTTCTCCCTAGCTGGGGACCCTATTGGGACAATCAGATTTCAGAGCTGAACTCTTGGCTAATCGCTGCAGAAGTCTGGATTAAATGAGTTCAGCATACCAAGGGGAAAGCCGATGATAATCCATTATGGCCACTTGAGATCGTACCCAAATGGTGAGATTAAGTCTAGAATTCAAGTTCCTTTCTCAGCTCCTGAATAACCAGACACCTCCCTCCCTCCCCATCATGGAATTTTCTCATTCCATCATTTAAGTCTGTGTTTCTTTAAAAGATTATTTCTTTTCCAGCAGCAGTGACCCTAGAAAAACTGGGAAAGGCGTGGCAGAAATATTATTACGGAGAGCAGTGATTTTTCTGTATATGTTGAGTCAGAGTCAAAGACTCGCCTCTACGAAGTGAACGCCTTCCTCAAATATAGGAATTTTTCCTCAGCTGGCAGAGGACTTTCAGCAGTAGAGTCTTTGGATCCAACTCATTAAGCACCTAGTTTTGGTTCTGTTGGACGGGTTCACGGAAGGCGTTGATGGAGCAGATCGCTCTCCAGCTCCCCCTTTTATCTCAAAATTCCTTTTTAAGAATCGAGAGAGCACACAAAGAAAATGCCCCTCTTAAAGAGGACCTGTCAGCAACAAAATTGTCCCTTTTCGCTCCCTCCCACTCTTGCAGAAAAGGAGGGAAAGGCCCTTTAACTCGATTCGCCCATCACTCCAGAGTTCTTCCTCCCGTCCTTTTCCTTGTGAGGCTCTCCAGATGCCCGGAGAGGAATTTCAGGGGAAATGGCAGGTTGCTTGAAGAATCGGAAGGCAAGGAAGGAGCCACTCTGCCCACACCTGCTATGAATGTTTCCAGTGGATCCAACCCATACTTTACAGAATGGAGGTTAAAAAGAATCCATTCTATAGGAGCTTAATCTGTTGTAAGAAGAAGAGAAGAGACTGGATTTATACCCTGCCCTTCACTATCCGAAGGAGTCTCAGAGTGGCTCACAATCCCTTTCCCTTCCCCTCCCCACAACAGACACCCTGTGAGGTAGGTGGGGCTGAGAGAGCTCTTTCGAGAACCGCCCTTGAGAGAACAGCTCTGAAAGAACTTATGACTGACCAAGGTCACCCAGCAGACTGCGTGTGGAAGACTGGGGAATCAAACCAGGTTCTCCTTGGGCCAGTTCTGGCCTAACCTACCTCACAGAGTTGGTGTTGTGAGAATAAAATGGAGGTGGGGGAGAAATGTTTCGTACACCACTTTGGGTCCCCATTGGGGAGGATTTAGATAAAAATATCTTAAGTAAGTTGTCAATCTTGGCTGATCTATGATTGTAACAAGACAGATCAATTGATTGATTGAAGTAAGTAAATGTGAAAGTGGGTGCGGTCTGATGGAGATGTTTGTCTATAGAATTTGATCATAGAGATGCGGACTGTATTTGGACTCCCCCCCCACACACACACACACAGGGGCTGCGATGGCTTAGAGGTTAAGACACTGAGCTGCAGACCGGAAAGTCTGTAGTTCGGCAGTTTGAGACCCTAGTGCTGCCTGATGGGGTGAGCTCCCATCTCTGGCCCCAGCCCCTGCCAACCTAGCATTTCGAAAGCAGGAAATTGCAAGTAGATAAATAGGTACCTCTTCGGTGGGAAGGTAACAGCGTTTCGTGAGCCTTGGTGTTTAGTCATACTGACCACATGACCACAGAAATGTCTTCGGACAGCGCTGGCTCTTTGGCTTGGAAACAGAGATGAGCACTGCCCCCTAGAGTTGGATTCGACTGGCTTTCAAGCAAGGGAAACCTTTACCACACACACACACACCCCTCCCAGATTATTTGGGAATATACCCAGAGTTAATTTGCTGTTCCTGTGAAGTCAGTTCAGAGTACAGGGGAGAGAGTGAAAAGCAGAGTAATTGCAAATATGTTCCCTTGAAGCTCTCAGTCTGCAGCCCCCCATATTCATAAGGAAGCCATTTCAAGGATTACTTTGACACACAGTTTCTAAGTAATTATTCTCCCGAGACAGGAGACTTTTGTTAACTCTAAAGGCATTTGTTCTTGAAATTCATTCCTGCAGTTCTGTTTTTGTAGTGCTGCAGCAACAGGCATATGGTCGCCTAAGTGGTAACATCAGTTTAATATTTTGGTTACACTCCGAGAAACAGACTTTTGATGTCTGCTTGGGATTTCTTCTCTCTCTCTCTCTCTCCACCCCCCCCTTCAAAAGGTAGTCAAAATGGGAAGACAGCGAACAGAGCCACAATCTTGACCCTTTTGATCCACCTATAGATCGAGATCCCTCTTAACATGGCAAAGCACTCACGTAAAGACAGCCCAGAGGGTACTGGATTTCCCAGGCAACAGAAGTTTCACCCCCGTGTTGTTTCCATGTCAGTATCAAGAACCTGATGGGTGTGATTCACACGCCAGTGAGCCCAAGACGTGGGCAGGCTGCCTCTACTCAGAAGCTTGAAACGCAGTCAGAGACATCAGAGAAACTCTGAAAAAGAGTTTTCATCAAGCATGGATCGCTGCTGGCGTGCCATACCGGAAATAAGACTGAGCGGTGATCCAGGCTCCAATCTTGCCCTGGCCACAAACTGACCAAGGGGCCACAGGGAAGCTACTTGCCCCCCTCTGTCCCCCCCTCCCCCGATCACACTGATCTACCTTTCAGAGCTGTTGTAAGGATTGTGTGAGATAATGTATAAGTGCTTTGAACACTTGAAAGTGCCGGGTACTAGGAATATTTTTATTGTTATGGTTCCCACAGAAATCCGAAGTGTTTGTGTGTGTCAGTTGCAAAGCAGTGCAATGAACCGCAATCTGTCTTCTGTTATTTCATGTGCGTAAAATGGCACAGCAGTTGGATACTTTCCCCCCCAGTTCTGTGTACAAACAGAGACCTTGCAATTGGTCAGCCATTTGTTGGGTTGTCCCGGAGATGGTCTTTGATAGGCTAAAACATTTCCACTTGTGCTTTCAAGATGTATTTATTTAGCTATTTATACCTCACTTTTCTTCTCCTCTCCTCCGTTCTGTCCTCACAGCAGACTTGTGAGGCAGGTTAGGCCGAAAGGGCAGGACTGCCCTGAGGCCACACCAGGAGCTATCATCATCATCATCATCATCATATTTATTCATTTGATTTATACCCCGCCGAAGCAAGCTCAGGGTGGCTTACAAAAGATAAAACAATAAGAAAAATTATAACATAAATAAAACCATCTAAAAACAGTCCAATATCATAAAGTATTAGGTGGTTGTAAACGAATACATTAGGGATGGCGGGAACAGTTACGTTAGTATGATCTCTGGCCTGCTTTGTTCATCAGCTTCTCTATCTTTATCATATATATGCGGCTGGCACAGGCTGTCATGGTGGAGTTGGGCACAGGGCTCTTTCTTTAGTGGTGGTGGTGGTGGTGGTGGCAGCGGCTTCTTAGCCAAAAGCCTGGTGGAAGAGCTCTGTCTTGCAGGCCCTGCAGAACTATAAAAGGTCCCGCAGGGCCCTGATCTCTTCTGGGAGCTCATTCCACCAGTATGGAGCCGCCACCGAGAAGGCCCTGGCCCTGGTTGTTGCCAGTCTGACACCTTTGGGGCCTGGGAGGGTCAATCGATTTTGGGTACATATGGGGAAAGACGGTCCCTCAGGCATGTCAGCCCCTGACTATATAGGGCTTTAGAGGTAAGAACCAGCACTTTGAAGCGAACTCGGAATGCAATCAGCAGCCAGTGTAATGCCTTTAGCACAGGCTGGATATGTTCCCACACAGGGAGACCCATCAGGAGCCTGGCC
Source organism: Gekko gecko (assembly GCA_029375565.1). Taxonomy (NCBI): domain Eukaryota; kingdom Metazoa; phylum Chordata; class Lepidosauria; order Squamata; family Gekkonidae; genus Gekko; species Gekko gecko. The sequence goes on from JAPDNY010000011.1 coordinate 22,227,027, forward strand.
AGAGCATTTTGCACTAGCTGCAGCTTCTGGATTTGTGACAAGGGCAGCCCCATGTAGAGAATATTACAGTAGTCCAGTCTCGGGGTGACCATCACGTGGATCACAGTTGCCAAATTGTTGCAGTCGAGGAAGGGAACCAACTGCCTAATCAGCTGAAAATGGTAAAAGGCTGACTTGGCAGTGGCTGCTACCTGGACCTCTATTGGTAGGGAGGCATCCAAGAGCCGCCTTATTATTATTATTATTATTATTATTATTTGCCCCTGGGCTCTGGGCAATGTACAAGACACAGTGCCATAAAATACAAAGCACAAAAACATTAAAATCTACACACAACATTGGTAGAAATCTCAGTGTAGATAAAAAGATCCAAGGTGGCGATTTTCATATATTATTATGGATCCCGATTCTGGACTACCAGTCCCTTTTTCTTCGGGGGGCCGAAGGGAACTCAGAATATGGAGGGGAGAGGAAAGAAGGGTGGGTAACCGTTGCTGTCCTCAACCAAAAGCCTGGCGGAATATCTCTGCCTTACAGGCCCTGCAGAATTGCATAAGATCCCGCAGGGCCCTGATGTCGTTTGGCAGGGAGTTCCACCAGGTCAGGGCCAGAACCGAAAAGGCCCTGGCCCTGGTCGAGGACAGCCGGACATCTCTGGGGCCAGGGACCACCAACAAGTTGTTGTTCGAAGAGTGTAAAGCTCGCCTGGGGATATACTAGAGAAGACAGTTCTATAGATACATGGGTCCCAGACCGCTCAAGGCCTTAAAGGTCAATACCAAAACCTTGAACCTGACTTCGTACTCCACTGGAAGCCAGTGTAGCTGGCATAGCACTGGTTGTATATGTGCCATCCATGATGTTCCTGTCAGGACTTACCCTGCCACTTTCTGGATCCAGCCTAGAGCGGGTTGCAGGAGTCTAGTCTGGAGGTAACCATTGCATAGATTGCCGTGGCTAGATGGAGAGCATGAATGAGGCAGTCTCCTCCCCTGAGTTTACTGGGCCATGCCTGAGTTTTCCTCAGAAGCACCTAAATCTTTTGTTGTTTCAAGATGGGGAAAGTAGCCATAACAAATACTGTGAGTTTGGCTTGGGGAAAAAACAAAATGTGCTTCAAGACTCACTCTTCTCAGCAAGCTTGCTGCTGTTCCCACTGTTGCTTCGAAGTTGGGCTAGAAGCATCTACAGTTTTCCACCAATGTGTTTGCCTCCAACAACATGGGCAGACTTTATGGATATGTGCTGTCAAGTCACAACCTACTTCTGGTGACCCCGGCAAGGGGCTTTCAAGGCGAGTGAGAAGCAGAGGTGGCTTCCCGTTGACTTCCTCTTGCAGTGTCTTCCTTGGTGGGCCCCTAACCAAGTGCCAACGCTGCTTCGCTTCCGAGATCTGATGAGATCAGGCTACACTGTACCATTCCCCATCTGAGGCACTTCATAGGTGTGGCATTTCCAAGGGGAGGAAGTGGTGAGGTCATAGTTGCTAGCCACTGCGTGGTGACAACCCAAACAGGCAGAAGACTTCAGACATCCTCTGAACCATGAGATGTGCAGCAACAGCAACTATCCCGGCAATACAACATGTAAAAAAGGGTGTAATAGTGCAGCAAATGACAGTGTGTGTGGTTTTTTTCCCCTACAAATCAACCACTTTATTACTTCTGGAGCACTCCTTTCTGTTTGCCTAGTGGTCCCAAATTAAATATCAACAGCTGTAACTTATATACACAGGTCCCACTGTGTGCTCTGATGATCTTTAATCGTCTGCGGACTACAAAGCATCGGGTAAACATTTTATTTGGGGGAGAGTTAATTGGTTGGTACATTGAAAACTTTAACATTTGAAATAGGCAAACCACGTTTAAGTCATTAAGAGATCACTGAGGCAGAAAAATCCATTAAATCCCTCTAGGTTCTGGTTTCCCACAAAGTTCAGGGGCAGCCATGTAAACTGCTCTGCCAAGTATTAACATGCCTTCCGAAGTTGACTGTAATACTAGAGACATATGAACATGGGTAAGCGCTTGGCATTAGGGAGCCTGAGGCAATGGTCTATCAGCTGGTAGTTCCTTGTTCCACTCAGGTTGGTCTTGCCCAGGCACCAATAACACAGAGACTCCACAGTCGATTGAGGCAGAATAAGAATTGTAGCAAATGAATGTTCATTTTTTTTTTGGCCCCCCGAAGGGGATTTTTTATTGATTTTTGTATATCCTACTAAAACTACAAAGAAAAAAAAGGAAAGGGAACTACATCTAGGAATAAAGAAAAGTAAACCCCCACACTATACTAAAACCCCAAGAGAAGGAGATCATATCCGTGTTAAGCTAAATGTTAGTATTTTAGTGTTAATAAACAATGCGTGTTGTGAGTTCCCGTCTATCTCAGCTAAATGTGAATGTCGATATTCATGTTCATATTACTTTACAGACAGGAGTGGGATCCCAGACAACAGGCAGAAACACATTTGTTCATCCCACCCAACCAAGCCAGCTGCACAGCCCTTAAGGATGGCTGCGTCAGTGGAAACATCTAGGCGTCCCTTTCAATGCCAAGGAGAAGTCCATGGTTGGGTAGATGAAACAAGTGTATAGAAAAGCTAATCGGAAGGTGCTGGTTGAGCGAGTGTGCAAAGAGGAATGAGGGTTTCAGGCACCAAGCTTAGCAAAGCTGGCCATGTCAGAGACCAAGAGCTGATGCCTCTCTAGCAGTGAGATGTACAAGCTTTCTAGCCAGCATTGAAAATAGTTTGGGAGCCAAGCAGAGCTTGAGGAGAAACTCTAGGCACTGGGAAGGAAGGGAGGGTTTCCTGCTTCCCAAAGTTCCAGTGCTAGGAGCAATTGAAGGCAGTAGGAAAAGAGGAAGACCCAACTTGGGCTGGATTGACTGAATAAAGGAAGCCACGAAGGCCCTCAGTTTGCAAGACCCAGGATATGATTGATTGATTGATTGATTCAATTTCTATTCCACCCTCCCCACAAGCAGGCTCAGGATGGACCACAACAATAATTTTACGTTCATTACAAACAGTCATAACGATTAATTAGATCAAAGAACTAAACAGAAGCACAATTTAAATCAGGTAGCGCTATAAATACAGAAGTGTAAAGGTCTCAGATGACTGGAACAGCTCAGCCGTAGCCCAGAAACTGTAGATCAGGGGTGTCGAACTCATTTGTTATGATGGCCAGATCTGCCATAAATGAGACCTTGTTGGGCTGGGCCATGTGTGTCATAAAATGTAACGCCAGGTAGCAGAGATATAAACTTTATGAAGGACACAAACACAAAGGTGGGTTTTTTTACTTAAAGTAAAAATATGCTTAAAACATTAGCACTTTTACAATATTTTGTTTATTTAACAATATCTGATAACTGACACCTCTTGCTCTGAATTATTGCATCAAAATGTACCATTGCAATCTTTTTTTTTTTGAATTTTTTTATTAATAGGATATAGTAACATAATCCATATTTCAAAATATCATTAAATACATCCTTTTCTAATATCCCCTCCATCCCCCCCTCATGGCTTCCAGCAACGCTCTCACCCCTTCATTAATCCCGTTACTTCACTTTTCATTTACATTAAAACTTCTCACTTTTTCAATTCTTCATTTCTAACATTTTCAGTTTCTCTGTCTAGATCTTAGGTAGCCTTTTAGCTACTATTCAATCATTATTTTCTATACTTTACTCTCAATAGTTATCAAAGCAAAGTAAATTATTTTTAATATCCCAATTCGTTTCAACATAGTCTTTAAAATCCTTCCATTCTGCAAGAAATTCTTCATCTTCTTTATCATTAAGTTTCTTTGTCAGTTTGTCCATTTCTGCCATAAAAAGCATCTTCTTTATCCAGTCCCATTTTTCCGGCACTCTTTCTTGCTTCCAAAATTGAGCATATGTACTGTTGCAATCTTGAGTGTGCTGTTCAGGTGTCTATCTGTAAGCTGCAAGCCTACAATGACGCAACAGCAGCAGAACTGGAAGATGAAGCAGAAGACAGTCAGTTCCACTGATAGAAGCCCTCCGGGGGCCTGATCTAGCCCCTGGGCCATATGTTTGACGCCCCTGCTGTAGATCTTCTTAGTCTGAGCCATATAAATATGGAGAGCTTCAGCAAGGGAAGTCAAATAGTTGGGTACCTACCGCCACATCCAAAGGCTGATAGGATGTTTTGGAGGTCATTAGTTCACAAAGCTGCCATAAGTTGGAAGCAACTTGACATAGGATTGCCAGCTTCCAGAGTCTGGAGATCTCCTGGGATTACAGCTGTCCTCCAGATCATAGAGGTCAGTTCCCCTTGGAGGCAATGGCTGCTTTGGAGGGTGGACTCCATGGCATTATACCCTGCTGAGGTCCCTCCCCAAATCTTCAGGAATTTCCCAACCCAGAGTTGGCAGAACCAATTGACAGCACATAACACAAAGTTCCAAAGCATATCAAGAAGACTAATCTGAGGTCTCCATGTAATTAAAAAGAGGGGGGGAATTCTGGGAACGGCAGAACTTGAGGACCATAGCTGAATGGCAGAGCATCTGCTTTGCATGGAGAAGGTACCAGGTTCAGTCCCCAGAATCTGCAGGTGAAAGGACTAGGTAGCATTCGATGTACTCAGACTCCTGCCTGAGACCAGGGAGAGCCAACTGCCAATCAGTACCGTCAGAAACAACAAAACTCGTAACTTTCTCAAAGGAGAGAAAAGTCTAACGATCAGGGAAATTCTCCATGAAATCATGTGGAGTCGGAATTATATTTTCAGTCTTAATATTTGTTTCTTTTTTTGTTGTTTTCGAAGAGCCAGCTCCAAAGAACTAAGCCATGCAGTGGGGATTATCAAGACATTCCTCACCGGTGTTATGAGGCTTAACTTACTAATGTGTGCAGAGGGAGCTCTTCTGATGGAAATGGAAATGACTTTTGCATTTCTTAATTTTGCAATTTTATGCCTTTGATCAGCATCTTGCTTTAATGTGAGGAGTCACTGGAGAATTTATCTCACTAATTTTGCTCTTGTATACTCTGATATTTTTTTTCCCATACACATAACCCCTCAGTCCTTGATAGTTTCAGTAGCCAAAGGCGGAGGTGGGGGAAGAAACCCCCTGTTAAGTACAGAGTTAAGGCATGAGATCTCTGAGACTTTTGCAAAGCCAAAAAGCAAGGATTCACTCCCTTGGCAAACAGAACTCTACTGCCAATGTTGCATTTGTCGGCATTTTTAAATTTATTTATTTATTTCTTGAATCTATACCCCGCCCTCCCCGCAAGCAGGCACAGGGCGGCTTACATTAATTGGTACCCAGTGCCGTACAATCATATACAAAAGTTAAAACATTATAAACATTGATCATTAAATCATCCGATAATTAAAGTGCTTGTGGTAGTAATCGTCTTTCAGTAATTAAGATGGCATACTATATGGTATACGGACAGTTATTTCCGATTCAGTGATCTTCGTCATCGTGCAATGGTATGACACAATCTCCCGGCCGGGGCCAACCCACAACCACAGGTGTTGGTGGTAGTGGTGTGGCGGCTCCTAATTGAAAGCCTGGTGGAAGAGCTCCGTCTTGCAGGCCCAGTTATTTAATCATGCCCTGGAGTGAAGAATTTTCAAGTGGTGCATTATCTGTTGTGAATGCCACCATTTTATGCGCTCTAGGGCCTGACTATTCATTACACTGTTTAAGGCCCTACTCTAGTCAAACCAGACATGTTCTGGGTATTCTGTGCTGAAACTTAAATTTCAAGTGTGCTTGGGATTCAGTTTGGGAAGGTGCTATTTCCTCAGGGATGTTTCAGTTTGGAAAAATGACATGGGGTGGAGATGTAAGCCGCCTCTCCCCATGTACTGTGGGGCCAATCCAAATGGAGCCCCCACACGCCTGGAAATTAAGCTGCAGTGCAGCAGTCCAAGTTTGACAGGACCTGAAGTGCACCCATAAATGATGTAATGTATGGTTGGGCCCTTTGATGCCAAATATATTTATGTACAAAATTTATATCCCGCTTTTCTGCCCTCACAAGGGCGACCGAGGTGGCTAACAAATTAAAATGTACATAATAAAATCACATTCTAGAACTGCTAAAACCAACAAAAGCACATCATTAAAATCATTAAAAACAGAGCTAAAATACATACGAAGACATTAAAACAACAATTCGAGTGTTGGGCAAAAAGGAGGGAGGAAGGGATTTATGAATGACAGGCATCTCGAAATAGCCTTTTCTCCCAAGGAGGGGATGGTAGTACAATTTTTGTAGTAGAATAGAAAGGGCGGATTTCAAGCAAGGGTGTTTCCAAGGCTTCCCCTGATGAAGAGCTGAAATCACACTTAAGACTCAAAGAAGTTTGTTGGTTCTTTCCCCAGTGATTAGTTTTTTGCATTTGCTCCAATCAATTTGTAGTGCAATTTGCTGGTTGCAAAACTTCAGGAAATGGTGTACCATTGCAAAGCCTAGCAGTTTTTTCTGTTCTATCCACCATCCTAGAAACCTCTGTGGGTGCACTTTCACCCACTACAGCTCCCACACAACTTATTCCTCCCCCACCCATATCCTTCACTCACTTTGTTCACTGTGAAAGTCCCCCACTAGCAACTTATACACACCCCTGGTTCTTCTGGCATAAGCAGCTGGGTAGGAGCAACTGGAGTATGAGAGGAGATGGGAATAGGTGATGGGAGTCCTGGAAGGGGGGGGATAGCCTGGGTGGCAGCCCTGTTACCGTGACATAGCCTTTCTTTTTTTTGGTCTTTTCCAGACCACAATAGGATTGTTTTCCAATTCAGGGCTCTTTTTGTAGCAGGAACTCCTTTGCATATTAGGCGACACACCCATAATGTAGCCAATCCTCCAAGAGCTTAGAGTAGCCCCTGCAAGAAGAGCTCTGTAAGCTCTTGGAGGATTGGCTACATTAGGGGTATGTCGCCTAATATGCAAACGAGTTCCTGCTACAAAAGAGCCCTTTTCCTTCCATGTCTCATGGGGGAAAAGGGCTGGTGTGTGGAGGAAGGCTTCTTAACAAGTTTGTACTGAGCCCTGCACTTGAAGGTTTATGGTCTCTCTGCTCCTTTCTTTTGTTGATCTTGGCAGGACAGGGACCCACACTTATGATGAAAAGGTACAGAGACACATGAAACTGCCTTTTAAGGAGACAGACCATTGGTCTATCAAGTCAGTATTGCCTAGGCTGATTGGCAATGCCTCTCGAGGGTTCCGTATGGAGTAGTTTCACATCACCGGCAGTGCTCCCTCTAAGCTGTGGAGTCTTGTGAGTCAAAAATTCTACTGGCATTAAAGTTGTGAGCAAGCAATTTGGCTACTGCATACATCAGTTTGCTCTGGAGCCATCCTTCCTGAGCTAAGACAAAAATGTGTGAGCCAGAGGCTAAAAAAACTGAGAGCTCGCTCACACGAACTCCACTTAGAGAGAACACTGGTCACCTGCTACTTGAACAGAATCAGACAATTGGTCCGTCAAGTCCAGTATTTTCTCCTCTGACAGGCAGTGGCTCTCCTAGGTCTCAGGGAGAGGTCTTTGCCACCACAATCGGAATGAAGAGATGGACACCAATATGGATTTAACAAGGGCCACTTTATTAATTATTTATAATCAAACAACTGGCGAGGGGCTGCTAAAATGTACTGAGGAATATGACAGGTGTCAAAACTCCTGACCACCTTCATCTCCTTCTGGGTGATGCACCTTCCCTGATCTTGAGCCACCCAATGTAGCTCTTGACCAGCGGCTTGTCATTTTCAAGAGAACCCTCTGGGCCGACCTCCCCAGAAGCCGCAAGGCCTGCTGAGATAGGCCGGATTGTTCTAAGGAAGATCACCCCTTCCCGGCCTTCAGCCACAAAGGCCTGAAAGCCATTCTTGGAGGACCCTTTAATTCCTTTATAACAATGCCCAGGTGCTCACCGCTATCCTGCCATAGCAAAGGCCAAGCCTCTGCTTAGGCCTTTGCCCCCTCCAAGCAATCCAGCGCCAACAGCACCCCTCACCTCAAATCTGCAAGAAATATATCGCTGCCCTTGTTAGAGAGGTGCACCCCATCCCCCCTATACAGGTCCATTAACTCGACCCATATATCAGGGTGCAACAAGAAGAGGCCCAAGCCGCCTTCCATGGCATTTCTGAGCTGCCAATTGGCGTTTCGTCTTGCCTGGTCCAAGTACCTAGGATCCCCCAGGCTACACCATGCCTGGTGTGGTAACATTGCAGACAAGACCAGCTGCACCCCAGGCAACCGGTCCGCTTGTAACACCAGGGCCTTGCCCTTCATGGTGTTGCAGAATAGCCACCGGCCTATCTGCACTCGGGGCCACCTCGCTCTTATCATCGCAAGGCCAGCCTCCGCTTGTAACACCAGGGCCTTGCCTGTCATGGCGAAGCAGAATAGCCGACTAGAGAGCAAACTGCTGACATAAGGCCAGAAACGTATGGAAAATATACACACCTCCTCAAACCAAAAGTGACATGAACTTATCAAATCTGACATCTTGCCCCCCCACCACCCCTTTCAATAGCGGAAACTTTTGACTTCCCATCCGCATGCCTATAGCAGTAACCACCATCATAACTTGAAGTGCAGCGACACCCCAGGTTACAAAATTGACACTTGTGAGCAATGCTCCCTCTAAGCTGTGGAGGCTTGTGAGCAAAAATCCTACTTTGTGAGCTCCTGGCATTAAAGTTGTGAGCGAGCTGTTTGGCTACTGCATAAATTAGCTGGCTCTGGAGCCATCCTTCCTGAGCTAAGACAAAAATGTGTGAGCCGGAGGCTAAAAAACTGTGAGCTAGCTCACACTAACTCCGCTTAGGGGGAACACTGGTCACCTGCTACTTGAACAGATGAAGCCGCCTTATACCGAATCAGACAATGGGTCCGTCAAGTCCAGTATTTTCTCCTCTGACAGGCAGCGGCTCTCCTAGGTCTCTAGGTCTTTTGACGGGATCCGCTACCTGATCCTTTTAATTGGAAGTGCCGGTGATTGAACCTGGGACCTTCTGTATCCAAAGCAGGTGCTCTACCACTGAGCCACAACCCCTCCCCAAAACACAAGGCAAATAGTTCCCCCACCCCCCATATCCTTGCTGAAGAAAACTGGCGATAGAAAAATAGTGCACTCTGGAGCTAGGAGATTCTGTTTTACTTTTCTGGTACTTTCTTATATTTTGAATGTTTATGCCATAATCATAGTCTTTGAAACCCCAAAAGAAACACACTACAGAGAAAGTGCACTTGGCAACTGATGTGGGCTAACTCTTTCATTGCTGTGTCTGTCACAGTAAATATAAGTTATATATATATAAAAAAAAAATCACTGTCAGCCAGAAGCCAAATGCTGCCTCTGGGGGGAAAAATAATCACAGACTTTGAAAAATAACACCTCAAGGTAGGAAAGAGGAGGAGGGACAGAAGCTGCATTAGTTGAAGTCAAAAGTTTCCGCTATTGAAAGGGCAGGGTGGGGGGGGGCAAGATGTCAGATTTGACAAGTTCATGTCACTTTTGGTTTGAGGAGGTGTGTGTATTTTCCATACGTTTCTGGCCTTATGTCAGCAGTTTGCTGAGTTTCGCTCTTCAGCTTATCCACGAAGGGAACTTCTAGTCCTCTGCCATTTTGCAAAGGATTGTGGGTGATGTTCCGAGATCCAGTGTGGTTGTATTGGTTAAGAGCAGCAGACTCTGATCTGGAGAACCGGGTTTGATTCCCCACTCCTCCACCTGAAGCCTGCTTGGGTGACCTTGGGGCAGTCACAGGCCTCTCAGAAATCTCTCAGCCCCACCTGCCTGTTGTGGGGAGAGGAAGGGAAAGGTGATTGTAAGCCCCACTGAGACTCCTTAGGGCAGAGAAAAGCAGAATATAAAAACCAACTCTTCTTCTGCACATTCAGTTCTGGCCAAGCACTGTCCCTCACTGTCGATCCTTCTTATTATTTATCATGGACTGGGACCATTTTGTTCTGTCAGACCAATGACAGTTCAGTGGGAGGGAGTTTGTTAATTTCCATACAATGGGGTTAGGACGTATAAAAGCTTGTGTTTTCAACGTATTGGGTGTGCCTGCTTTGTTGCTGTGCACCCTCTTGCAAGAGTATATCAATAAAAATTCTTCTGCTTCATCGAATGGTCTGACTCTCCAGTATATTGGTAAGATAATTTGCGTTTCTGACCGTAGTCCTATTGAGATTATTGGGAGACCATTTCATCCAAAGAGCATTATTTATTTTCTTTACTACAAAATCTGTTTCCTATTTTCAACTTTTTTTTTTTCATGCCTCTCAGGTGGCAAAATTTAAGATAATTTGCTAATGTAGCATAGAGTGCAGCAATTTGCTCCTGTCTCTCTCTCTTTGACTGCCTATCTTTGCAATGTTACTTGCAGAAAACTTCAGGCGTGTATACTTTTCCATAAATATGCCAAATGAGTTTTATGTTGTTAAAGCTGTAAAATAAGTTTAGGTTTGCTAGGGAAATAAGTGTTGCATATATTTTGATTTTTTTCCCCTCAAAACATCTGGGTTTCTTTCTGAAAAGAAACCGCAAGAAACAAAAGAGATTTCCCTTGTGGCTTCAGACTTTCCAGAAATTTTACATTCTGTCAGCTGCACTTGTTTTGCCAGACCACACTGATCCATGCTTTTGGGGTACTGCAATGTATACTACATTGGGCTCCCCTTGAAAGCAACCCAAGGAACTACTGCGAGTCAAGACTGAGGAGACCTAATTATTGTCAGGGGCCCAATGATGGGAACATGCGGTGCCTGTTTTGAAGCAGCTGCATTGGCTGCCAGTTTGTTTCACAGTTCAGTTCAAAATGCTGGTTATGAGCTTTGGAGCCCATCACAGCCTGAGACCCACACTGGAATGCCAGTCCACCCCGTTGGTGGGGGTCTCCCACTGCCAGGCCCTACCTCTCCACCTAGCCCCCCCAAAAAAGGGAGGAGCACCAGAAAATAAAGTGACATGTGTACATGACCCAGAAGTGAAGTGATATAAGCACATCGGGGGGTGACACTCTGGTTTTTCAGCAAAACCCAGAGTACTGTCCTCCCTGTCGCCAGAGTACTGTCGCCAACACACCTACATCACTTCCAGGTCACGTAGGCACGCCTCTTTAATTTCCATGCACTTCTCCCTCCCTGCTCCCAGTAAGTGCACCCCCACCCTCCGCTGGCTACTCAGAGAGATCTGGCAACCCTAGACCCACATATGTGAAAGGCCATCTTCTCCCATACGTTCCCATATGCCACTTGTGGTCTCCAGGCTGCCACCTACTGGCTATTCTCCTCCTTATGGTGGCCCACCTGGCAAGTACCAGAGCCCGGGCTGTTTTCATCATGGCTCTTACTCTGTGGACTGGGCTCTCTGAAGAGGCAAAGGGAGCCCACCGCTAGAGATCTTCAGGAGGTGCTACTAGGCTTTTGGTGGGGCGTGCAAACCAAGCATCTTTGCGGGGAGGGGGAAAGAGGGAGTATTCAGAGTATTTCATTATGTTTGGTTTGAATTTGCAGTATTTTAACGGGGGGGGGTAAGTTGCCTTGAGCCAAAGGAAAGGCAGGGTACATTTCTTTCCTCCCAGTCACAGGGAGGTAGGGCTGACAACCTCCAGGTGAGGCCTGGAGACCTCCTGGAATTACAACTGAGCTCCAGACTACAGAGAGCAGTTCCTCTGGAGAAAATGGCTGCTTCGGAGGGTGGCATCCATGGCCTTTTACCCCTGCTGAAGTCCCTCCCCATGCCCCACCCCCAAATTTCCAAGAATTTCTCAACCTGGAGACAGTAACTCTGCCACTATGTCATACTGGCTGTTGTCTGCCACAATCCACTTACAAATGTATTTATGGGCAAGTAAGATACTTTTAAAATATATGTATGAACTAATACCTTTCCGGTGCGATCTTAAGCAGTGCATAACCTTCTGAATCCGTTGGAATCAAAGGGCTTAGAAGGATGTACTTGTGTTTAGGACTGCACTTCATAAACTATTTGCAAGACTGATGTAACAGGCTTTCTTTCACTTGAAACATTTACCAGCAGGTCATTCTTCCGCCACTCGGAATACCAATATGCAATTAGATTGCTCACCAGGTGCACCTGTGCTGACCATCAGTTCGCAATCCTCTTTATTTTCCATTGACTTCTGGATAAGATATCTCGCTTGCAGAGGTAGCAACCCCAGGTAATAAGTTAATTCAGTTTTCTTCCCCCGAGAGCTGAATGCCACTGTATTCCACCTGCAGCAGCCAGATCAAATCTGTAGGGAAAGGATAAGAGATTCAGTGACTGCCAAAATATTGCTTCAAGAGCATCAATAGGGCTTTCTTTAGAACTTCTATTTATAAATCAGTATCTCTGTAGATGTCTTATTTGTATGAGTGTTCTAGACCCAAGTAATGCCTAGAGTCTATGTGTGTGGTGGTGGGCAGATAGCAGCTTTAAAAAAAATCTTAAAATAAAAGAGAGATTGCTTTGTCAGTCTTCTTGCCTCAACTGATCACACTGGTGAAGAAACATCAGGTGTCATTTTATTTTTACCGTTCAGAGGTCCATTGCAGAAATACTGGTTTTTGTGGGCCAAGGGTTGTGAGGATTAATTTATAAGAAAGGGATAAAGGTTGTCAAATAGTTATTGTGTCTTATAGATTTTTTTTTTATCCTGCAGCAATGAAGAATTCAGACAGACTTTCCCCTCACTCTCAAAGTGTTCTAGCCTCCTCAGGAGCATATTTCATAAGGACAAGCATAGTTCTGACATTATCTCTAGTCCGGTTATTGCTTTCATAAGTAGTTTTATACTACAGGGGACCCCAAGTGTTGTTAAACCTGTAGGCACTTTGAGAATTTTCGGAAAGGATACTGCACGCCGCCACAAAAGGGCTGCCGTGAGGACAGGAATCATCACAAAATGGCTGCCTTGGAAGGAAGGCCAATCACAAACAGTTGGCAAGCTCCCAGCCTCTCAGAATAGAGGCAGCCACTTCTGAATGGGCACCTCTTGCAAATTGCAAAGGGAACTTCAGAAGTATCTCCTGCACTGATGAAGTAAAGGAAAACTGTGGTTGATGCTTTGCTTTGTGGAAAAGTCCCTGTTTGGTTTCAATTTCTAAAGAAAAGGGAAGTTTTTCTCCCTCCCTGCCCAGCTACAAGGAGTGGTTCCCATGCCCAGAATCATAAGTAAGTCCGTGTCTACGGCAAAGCTAAGGGTATATGGTTTGGAGGTGCTTGCCCATGAGGAGCTCAGTGTTTTACTTTTTAGTCAGCTGGCAGAGAGAAACTTGAAGTTCTCAGGAGGTTTTTCTTTTCCGTTGTGTCACTCAAAAACCCTTCAGATTTTAGCCCTAAGACTCAAGAAGCAAGCAGGCTTCAAGAAAAACATTGGCAGGTGCCATGACATCCCTGGGCATTGCACTGGGGATCGCTAAGATATTACATCAGGGGTCCCCCGTCTTTTCAAGCCTGTGAGTGCATTTGGAATTCTGGCAGCTTGGTGGGTGCAGCAACAAAATGGCTGTTGAAGGAGGCGGAGCCAGCCACAAAATGATTGCCACAGCTTAACTTCTGAATCACAGTGTAGATCCTTGTGCTGTGGTGGCAGCTGCTGCCAAAGCAACATTTTTTTAAAAAAAATCTGCACAGCCAATCAAATCTCCAATGGCCAATCAGAAGCCTTGCTGGGCAAAAGACCTCCCTGGCCTCATCCACTTCTGAAAAACACCGAGTTGGGGACCCCTGTATTACATCATGTATATGTCATACTTATGACGGGTATGTTCCAAGGTAGCATCTCTTGGAGTCAGAAGTGCCAGCATAGCCAATGACTACACCCAGGGCTCTTTTTGCAGCAGGAACTCCTTTGCATATTATGCGACACACTCCTAATGTAGCCAATCCTCCCAAGAGTTTACAGAGCTCTTCTTACAGGGTCTATTGTAAGCTCTTGGAGGACTGGCTACATGAAAGGTGTGTCGCCTAATATGCAAAGGAGTTCCTGCTACAAAAAGATCCCGGATAATATACCCTTTTTCGGGCCAGGCATTATGGGAGTGGTGTGGAACCACAGCCACACACCAGGGGCAGCCAGGTGTCTTGGATATCATGTGAACTAACCAGGAACAAAAAGAAGGGAAGAAAAACTTAACCCAGACAAGATGAATTAAGAAACCAAATGGTTAATTACCACAAATATAAGAGCCAAACAGTATCAATTAAAAACATATAAGATAAATGTTATCAAATATACAAAAAATACATGTATTTATTACAAATTAGATAAAAACAGATACAGGCCCAATAGTAGCTTCAGAACAGGATAAAATTATGCATAGGTATCAAGCAGAAAATGCCTTCCACCCTGGTCATATATTTGCTGTTGGCTCCAAATTGCATGAGAATATACTTTCCTTGGACCAAGAGAGAAAGACACATAATTGAAGACACAAGTATATTACCATATTACATATTAGAAGTATATTACATATTACATAACTGAAGGCACAAGTATATTACCAGAGCAGAGGGTATTTGAAAATGAGGTCTCTGTGTTTTATCCCTGCCTTGAGTTACTAAGATTTCTTATAAAATCGTTTTTAATTGGTCCTATTTTCAGTATTCATTCCATTACTTGGAGCTAATGTGCCATATATATGCTTGACCACTGAGGAAGGCCAAATTGGCCAAAACACGTATGGTCTTGGTCACATATGTTTTCTGCTTGATACTTATGTATGATTTCATCCTGTTTTGAGGCTACTATTGGGCCTATACTTGTTTTTATCTAATTTATAATCAATACATGCATTTTTGGTATATTTGATAATATTTATGGTATATGTTTTAATTGATACTATTTTGTCCTTATATTTGTGGTAATTAACGCTTTTAATCATATGAACTAGCCCATTTTGGGTAAACTCTGTCTCTTAGCAATTCTTGTGATGTCATTGGCTAGATGTAATGTCATCAATGCGTACATGCCCCAAGGTGAAAAAAAAAAGGTATTGTGTGGTAATGCAAACCATTAAAAATATACAGGACCTTTAGATGAAACCAAGATTCTGTGAAATCTAGTACATATATTTTTATCTAAGGAAGGGGGGAAAGAGAGAGAGATCTGTGTATCTATAGATATAGGGTGACAATCAATGCTTCCTCTAAGCTGTGGAGTCTTGTGAGCAAAAATTCTACTTGGTGAGCTATTGGCATTAAAGTAGTATGCAAGTGATTTGGCTACTGCATAAATTAGTTTGCTCTGGAGCCATCCTTCCTGAGCTAAGACAAAAATGTGTGAGCCGGAGGCTAGAAAACTGTGAACTAGCGCACACTAACTCAGCTTAGAGGGAATACTGGTGACTATATTTGTAAGTCTGGATTTAGGTATCTTCTTTGAACTTTCTACTGATATAGATTACTTGTGTGTTTTATTCATTTCTGGACCTACACTTTTAAAAACTGTCAACCTTTGTTTTATTACAGTATTCTCCAGCCATAAACAGTATATTCAGACTCATATTATGAGGGGGAGGGAGTGGACTGGCGAGAACCTAATTTCTTTATCAGTCACTACAGTACAAGGTAAAAGTAGCAAATGAATCATGGATTGATAGAGCCAGGAAGCCTTTAAAGAGACCTTGAAGAGGCAGATAAAGGAACTTCTAAATCTAGCAACTCTGGTCCTTATTATAATTTACAACGCTATAGAGGTATTTTGTATCCTTGGAACCTTTTTGAATGGCAACTTTATATGGCGGACATACTTCATGATCCCTTACTCAGCTCTTTAGCCAAAGCTTAAAGGATGTTGGAGCTCTAAATTAAGAGACATGGACTTGTGTATTGCCCCGTTTTAATATAATCATGACACCTATAACTTAGTACAGTATAAGGAGACTTGTGGTTTTTGGGTTTTTTTTAAAAAAGAAACACTAAAAGCAAACCAAGCAACTAGAAAGTGGTCCTTTTGTGCTCTCCCATTTAAACATATCCTATGATAGTTGAGCTATAGGGGTTTTTTTCATATTTATTTATGTAGCTATCTATATTCTGCTTTTCTCCTAAAGTGGCTCACAGCATCATTCTCCCCTCGTCCAGTTTATCCTCGCAGCAACAACGCTCTGAGAAAGAGCGAATGGTCAGAGTGGGGATTTGAAACTAGGGCCTCCTGATCCTACTCTTGCACCCAAACCACTGGGCCACTGGTATACACCCCAGACACAAGGGGCCAATATGCAAAACTCAATTGTTGAAAAACTTGGTAGCTTTTGAGTCCAATGGAGCCAGCATGCTATAGTGGCTAAGAGTGGCAGACTCTAATCTGGAGAACCAGGTTTGATTCCCCACCCCTCCACATAAACCAGCTGGGTGGCCTTGGGCCAGTCACAGTTCTCTCAGATCTCTCTCAACCCCACCTATCTCATAGGGTGTCTGTTATGGAGCAAGGAAGGGAAGGCGATTGCAAGCTGCTTTGAGACTCCTTAGGATAGAGAAATGCAAAATATAAAAATCAGCTCCTCCTCCTTCTTCTCCTCCTCCTCTTCCTCCTTCTTAAGAGAAGCCAATGTTGAATCAGGCCAATGGCCCATCTAGTCCAACACTCTGTCACACAGCGGCCAAAATATACCAGGTGCCATCAGGAGGTCCAGCAGTGAGGCCAGGGCACCAGAAGCCCTCCCACTGCTGCCCCCTCCAGCAACAAGAATAGAGTGCATCACCTGCCCCAGACTGAGAGTTCCCATCTATACCCTGTGGCTAATAGCCACTGGTGGACTTCTGCTCCATATGTTTATCTAATTTCCTCTTGAAACTGACCATGCTTGCAGCTGCCACGACCTCCTGTGGCAGTGAATTCCATATGTTAATCACTCTTTGGGTGAAGAAGTATTTCCTTTTATCTGTTCTAACCCGACTGCTCAGCAATTTCATAGAGTGCCCACGAGTTCTTGTATTGTGAGAAAGGGAGAAAAGTACTTCTTTCTCAACCTGCTCAATCCCATTCATAATCTTATAAACCTCGATCATGTCACCTCTCAGCCGTCGTTTCTCCAAGCTAAAGAGCCCCAAGCATTTTAACCTTTCTTCATAGGGAAGGTGTTCCAACCCTTTTATCATTCTAGTTGCCCTTCTCTGCACTTTTTCCAATGCTATAATATCCTTTTTGAGATGTGGTGACCAGAACTGTACACAGTATTCCAAATGAGGTCGCACCAATGATTTATACAGGGGCATGATGATACTGGCTGATTTGTTATCAATTCCCTTCCTAATAATCCCCAGCATAGCGTTGGCCTTCTTTATTGCAGCTACACATTGTGTAGACATTATCAGCGAGTTATCCACTACAACTCCAAGATCTCTCTCTTGGTCCGTCTCTGCCAGATCAGACCCCATCAACGTGTATTTATATTTAGGATTTTTGGCTCCAATGTGCATCACTTTGCACTTGGCCACATTGAACCCCATTTGCCACGTTGACGCCCACTCACCCATCCTCGACAGATCCCTTTGGAGTGCCTCACAATCCTCCCTGGTTTTCACCACCCTGAACAACTTTGTGTCATCACCAAATTTAGCCACATCACTGCTTACTCCCAATTCCAAATCGTTAATAAACAAGTTAAAAAGCATCGGACCGAGTACTGATCCCTGTGGTACCACACTGCTTACCACCCTCCACTGAGAAAGTTTCCCATTTATGCTCACTCTCTGTTTCCTATTTATAAGCCAGTTTTTGATCCACAAGAGGACTTGTCCTTTTATCCCATGACTATTGAGCTTACTTAGGAGCCTTTGATGAGGAACTGTATCAAAAGCTTTCCGGAAGTCAAGGTAAATAATATCTATTGGGTCCCCCTTGTCCACATGTTTGTTCACTCCCTCCAAAAACACTAACAGGTTAGTGAGACAAGATCTTCCCTTACAGAGCCCATGCTGAGTCTGCCTCAATAGTTTTTGTTCATCAATGTGCCTACTAATTCTTTCCTTAATAACAGTTTCCACCAACTTACCCGGTATCGATGTCAGACTGACTGGCCTGTAATTTCCCGGATCTCCCCTGGAGCCCTTTTTAAAGATGGGAGTGACATTAGCTACCTTCCAGTCCTCAGGAATGGAGGCAGATTTGAGCCCTCTTCTGTTGAGCCCTCCAGTTAATATGTATCCAGAAGGTTCCCACCATACAGGATAGTCAATGAGGGGAATAAGCAGGACTTCTTATCTTCACTCACAACTGTTGGTGGTTTAAGTGTGTGAACCATCCTTGATTCCTTCCAGTCCGGCTTCCACCCTGGTTATGGGATGGAGACGACTCTGGTTGCCCTTACAGATGACCTCCGTAGACATCAGGATTGGGGCAGATCAGCACTGCTGTTGCTATCAGACCTAACGACAGCGTTCGATATGGTTGACTATGATCTACTGACCCACCGCCTGGCCAGTGTAGGAGTTCAGGGGACTGCCTTGGAATGGTTTTCCTCCTTCCTCCATGGTTGGGGTGGCGCTTGGCGAGAGGTTCTCCCCATGATACTCACTGGAATGTGGAGTGCTGCAGGGGGCGATCCTCTCACCAGTGCTGTTTAACATCTACATGTGCCCCCTCACCCAGTTAGTCCAAAGCTATGGTCTGGGTTGTCATCAGTATGCTGATGATACCCAGCTCTGTCTGTTAATGGACAGCCACCTGTCTTCCATTCCTGAAAACTTGGTTGAGGCTTTGGATGCTGTGGCTGGATAGTTGTAGCAAAGTTAGTTGAAGTTAAATCCATCGAAGATGGAGGTCCTGTATCTGGGGCAGTGGGGGGGGTAGATGTGGGCAGCAGGCTACCCACACTGGAAGGAGCAGCTTTGGTGCCAGCCCAGACCATGAGGTGTCTGGGAGTGACACTGGATGCCTCTCTTTTCTTGAAGGCCCATGTCGTTGCAGTTGCCAGATCTGCATTTTTCCATCTCAGGCAGATCAGGTTACTGAAGCCCTATCTTTCCCCCCAAGACTTAGCTACAGTGACCCATGCAATGGTCACTTCCAGACTTGATTACTACAACTCACTCTAAGCAGGCTTACACTTGAGGCTGACCTGGAAATTACATCTGGTGCAGAATGTGGCGGCACACCTGCTAACGTGGACACCTGTGCAAGCTCACATTAGGCATGTGTTTCACCAATTGCATTGGTTGTCAGTTGAGTACTGGATTCGCTTCAAGGGTGCTGGTTATGACCTTCAAAGCCTTATATGGCCTGGGACTAACATATCTAAGGGACCGCCTCTTCCCATATATGCCTCGAAGAGTGTTATGTTCTAAAGATCAACATCTCCTAGTGGTCTCTGGCCCGACAGACGTCCATCCTGCCTCAACCAGGGCCAGGGTTTTCTCTGTCCTGGCCCCAGCCTGATGAAACATAAGAACATAAGAACATAAGAGAAGCCAATGTTGAATCAGGCTAATGGCCCATCTAGTCCAACACTCTGTCACACAGCGGCCAAAATATACCAGGTGCCATCAGGAGGTCCACCAGTGGGGCCAGGGCACCAGAAGCCCTCCCACTGCTGCCCCCTCCAGCACCAAGAATAGAGGGCATCACCTGCCCCAGACTGAGAGTTCCCATCTATACCCTGTGGCTAATAGCCACTGATGGACTTCTGCTCCATATGTTTATCTAATTCCCTCTTGAAACTGTCCATGCTTGCAGCTGCCACCACCTCCTGTGGCAGTGAACATGCTCCCTATTGAGATCAGGGCCCTGCAGGATCTTCTTCAATTCCACAGGGCCTGCAAGGCGGAGCTGTCCCACCAGGCCTTTGGTTGAGGCAACGGGCGCCCACATATGGCCTCCCTGAGGTTACTGTCACCCGCCCACCTACTGACTACTGACAACTGGACTTTATTTCACCTGTACCATCGGACCAGAATTTTTATAGCCAGTTGACTTCTGTTTTAAGCTCTATCCATTATTTTTAATGTTTGTATTGTGTTTTAAACTGTAACTGTATTTATTACAATGATGCTACCCGCCCTGAGCCCATGGGATGGGCAGAATATAGATACAAATAATTAATAAATAAATAAATAAAAATACGTGCCGTCAACTCACTCACCTGTGCACTGGCAGCACCCAGTTGGTACTTACAACAAAGGGAAATTCAATTCCTTCCCTGATCATCTCCTCTGTTAGAGGAAAGCTAAGCACAGCTGGGGGTTGAGTTTGCAAGTGGGCGGCAGGAGTCTTTGCTGTTGTTGTACAGCTTCTGACAGCTGCTGCTACTAGGGTTGCCAAGTCCATCTTTGCCCCAAGCGGGGGATTTTGGGGGGGCATTCCTGGAGGGGGCGGGGCATCCCCGACATGATGACGTCACATTGGGGACGTCTGGCCCCCTCTGGCCCCCTCTGGCCGCACGCCCGTTGCACGCGGGGAAATGCTGGCTCCTTGCACTTAAAGGGAGTCCTTTAAGTTCAGAGAGCTGGCGTTTTCCCGCTCATCCGAATGCCAGCTTCGTTTAAGTACAGGCAGCCTTCCCCGCATACTCGATCTTGAGCGGAGATCGAGCTTGCGGGGAAATGCCAGCTTCCTGCACTGCCCCTTTAAGTGCAGGACGGTGGCATTTCCTAGCACACCCAATCTCCACTTGAGATCGAGCGCATGGGGAAGGCTGCCTGTACTTAAACATAGCTGGTGTCCGGGTGAGTGGGGAAACGTCAGCTCTCTGCGCTTAAAGGGAGGCCTTCAAGAGAGAAGGGAGAAGGGTGGCTGTGGGTGTTGGGGCTTGGGGGCGGGGCTTCCCCCACCGGCCATCTGGCCAGCAGTGGATAGAACCCCCCACCCCAAAACGGGGGACCCCTGCCAAACCGGGGGGGTTGGCAACCCTAGCTGCTACAGTCAACCAGAAGCCTCTTTGGTGTTTCACAGGCTGCCAGGTGGGTTGAATCTGGTCCCGTCTTTAGTGAGTGGTCAGGAGCTGCCATTTGGGGCTGGTCTCCAGGCCGTCTCACAGTGAAACAAGACGGGATAGATTATTCATTCCATTCAGAAATAATTCTGGTCCTTTCTTGCTTTTAGTGACAGCTCTGAGTTTGGAAGTGATCAATCGTAGCAGTGTAAGCATTTCTGTCAAGACTATCCTCAAAAGATCTGTATATATATATTTAAAAGGAACATTAAGAATCACTTTAGTAGACACCACAACTAGGTATTAAGAAAATAAAACCATCTGACATTCGATATCTTGTAAAAAAGTAAAGTCTACTGTGTCGGCCTGCCATATTCATCTGAAAAGCTGCTTTTGAATGTGTTGAGAGGGTTACCATTCCCAGGTGGGGGTGGGGGGTCCCCCATTTCATGGGCTCCTGCCCACTGGTGGCCAGCTGGCCGGTGGGAAGATGTTCTCCCCACCCCCAAACAGCACTGGCATGTGCCACACACTGACATCACCCAGAAGTAATGTAGGCATGTGGGGGGGGGTGACATGCTGGTTTTTGGGCAGAACTCTATGGTTTGAGGGCGATTTTACTATAGAGTTTTCCCAAAAACCAGAGTGTCATCACTCTATGGGTGACATGTATATTGTGTGATGTTCCCACCCACTCCCGGAATGCCCTCTCAATCCCCCACCAGTGCGACCATTGGACCTGGCAACCTGGCTAGGCCCAATTATTATCTTAAGGGCCCTCCTGGCGCCACACACAATTATACTCCTGTGGCCTATATGTTAGCATTTTGCTCCCATATGGTTTAAATTGGGTTTTAGGTTTTTGCTTGAGTTGTTCTAATGTTTATATATTTTATTGCTATGTTGTACCCCGCCCTGAGCTGGCTTACAGGGGAGCGAGGGCTAAAAGTTGCTTAAATAAATAAATAAATAAATAAAGTCTGTGTATTGATCATTTCATCAGCCATGAAATTAAAAGACGCCTGCTCCTTGGGAGGAAAGCGATGGCAAACCTAAACAGCATGATAAAAAGCAGAGACATCACCTTGCCAACAAAAGTCCGCATGGTCAAAGCAATGGTATTCCCCGTAGTAATGTATGGCTGCGAGAGTTGGACTATAAGGAAGGCCGAGCGCCGAAGAATAGATTCTTTTGAACTATGGTGCTGGAGAAGACTCTTGAGAGTCCCTTGGACTGCCAGGAGATCAAATCAGTCAATCCTAAAAGAAATCAACCCTGACTGTTCCCTGGAAGGCCAGATCCTGAAGCTGAAGCTCAAATACTTTGGTCACCAAATGAGAAGGGAGCACTCACTGGAGAAGACCTTGATGCTGGGAAAGATTGAAGGTCAAAGAAGAAGGGGACGGCAAAGGATGAGATGGTTAGACAGTGTCATCGATGCAACGAACATGAAATTGAGAAAACTTCAGCGGACAGCGGAAGACAGGAGGGCCTGGCGTAACCTGGTCCATGGGGTCGCGAAGAGTCGGACTCGACTGTGCGACTGAACAACAACAACAATTGATCAAGTGAAAGATGTATGACTAGTATGTGTTTTATTGAGGGGGTTTTCCCCATAGTTCATATGCATTGCTAATAAGGAAAAAGAAATGGTTAAAATGCCACTCATTCCCACACAGTCTCTGAAGTGGCAAGTGTCAATTTAAGAAAATAATACAGGTGGCCTGGTTTTCATATAAGCCGTACATAGCCTCCCTACATAGACCGGGTCAGGCAGAATCATCTTTTCAATGTACTTTCATCGAGGAAGCTCACTTAGGTTCAGTTTGATCAGGAGTTTGTGCAGTGCCCCCCCCCATAAAACTCTCTTCTGAAGGAGGTGTGAAGGTCTGTCTCTTGTTTTGGAGGCATTGTGAGGCCACTCATTCTCAGGAGACTTTTGGATGTGTTTTTACACAGGACTCTTTTTGCCGATGCAAATCGATGCTGTTTTCATTGTATGGAGTGAGCAAGCTTCTGGTGGGTTGTGGGTTCTGTCTGTGGGCAAGGGTTGGAATCTGATGGGCTGTGGATCTAATTTTAGATATATCTTTATGCTTTTAAGACCGTGTTTTGTTTGTTGGGCATCCCACATGAAGAAGAGGTGGGATATAATTCCTTCAAATAAATAATGCCCTTTTATTATCAACTCTAGATGGGTGTACATCACCACAGGCCTGCACGTCTCCTGGCCTAAGAAGTCAAAGGCCATCCTGTAGCCACACAGAGCAGCCCACCACGACTCAATAAAGTTCCTGGTTTTGCTGAGACTGCCGGAGCAAGGGGATTGTCAAGCACTTAGCAGGCCATAATACATGCCGTATGGGCTATGTTTAGCTTAGTAATTCACAGGTCATGGAGGCCTTAATGATGTCATGGCAGCCACAAGATTATAGATTATAGGCCAGTCTTTTTGATACACGAAGGCCCCAGTCACATGGGCCAGATAATGCAGTGGGGGGAGGTGTGGCTGTTCGCCCCAGAGCAAAATAAAGCATGGTAGACCGATCACACGGTCCCCCGAGTCTTCGCACTTAGTCTGTTAGCTGCCGATCACATGGCGATGCTGAAGTGTGGCAAAGAAGTGGTGTGGTGCGATCACACAAGCAATGATCACAAGCCGCTGCTTCCGGATCAGACAGGCAATTTGTTTTCCAACATCTGGTTTGCGACGGGACGTGGATGGGTGCCGGATGCCACGAGATACTAGTGCTCCCGCGATCAGACGCCTGCCTTTGCCCCACGTTTTCTGGATACTAGTGCACTTTCCGTGGTACTTTTTAGTTCTGCATCTTTGGCGGGATGCTACAGGTTGGCCATGGGAGTGCTACGCTTCCCAGATGTTGCTGTGTGATCGTGCCCCAAAAATCCACCTGACATTTGTGCCTTCCGTGCAGCAAATTCTCCGTGTGACCATGGCGTAAATACAGAATACTGAATGTAATGCAAGGAATACTGGGATGTTTTGTTGCATTCACCCCAAAAAAGAAAAAGAAATGCTGTTAAGTGACCTTCACGCCTGAGAGGAGAGAAAGTAGAGCATCAGTTTACTTCCCACAGTTAGATAAGATACCGTTACACATTTATCTGCTATTTTGACATATTTATTGCTTTACAGTGGTTGACCTTATAACCTTAGCTTGTTATTTAGTTTGTCTTTGCACATCTTCGTCATGTTACAGGTTAATTTGCTATTCAGCCCCTGTCTATAAGTTTGAACTTAACTACCATTCCAATGTATTTGGAAAAGTGCGCCTGGCACACGAAAGCTCATATCTTGAATAAAACTGTGTTGGTCTTAAAGGTGCGAGTGGACTCTAAATTTGTTCTGCTGCTTCAGACCAACACGGATCAGCCTTCTAAACCCATTGACTTCAATAGATTTAGAAGGGTGTAATTCTGTTCAGGACTGCACTGTGTGTCACATAAAATCTCCTGGAGTGGCGATTCCACGTGGTCATTATATAACCCATGTATAATTTCTGAAAGAGTCACTGTCCAAGTTTACTCCCTTTTTCTCTACACTTCTTGTCCCTTTATCCTTTTGTGTCATGCTTGCTTTACTGAAGGCAATTATTTTGCATTTTGCACTACACCTTGAGTGTAGTGGCAGAACTGTTCTACCTGTAAATGTAGCCAATGGATGGATGAAATGCACACTCTAGCCATTTTATTGAACATTTCCCTGAAAATGGAGCTGAATCAAGATCGGTCTGTTCAAATCCACCGTGTTTATACTAGTGTATAATTATCATAGAAAATGGAAGGAAGGGAAGCAGTTATGGTTGTCTTTGAGCTTGCAAGAAAATTAACTATGACCTTTCTCCTTTCTTTTTATTGTACTTTTCTTCTGTAGGGCTGTGAGATCATAGAAACGCCAGATCAAGACTTAACTGACTTCACCAAGTGCCTTCAAATACTCCAGCAGAAGATAGAGGACAAAAGGCTGCAGGTAATCACTTTAGCAAATCTTACGTTTCATGGCAACCACTTATTGGGTTTTGTTGTTGCTTTTTTAACATGTTGAGGACTATTTATCTCTTGCTTATCAAAGCTACATGATAGGACTTGGGACTAGGCTTGCCAAGTCCCCACTGGGGGTGGGTAAATTCCCGCCCAAGAGGCCCGTTACCCAGTGGCGGATCAGGCCCCTGGGGGAACTTCACTCCCTGCCAGAGGGCGTCCCCACCCGGAGGTGACATCATCATGCTGGCCACATTGTGGGGGGGACACTCTGTGAATTGAGGGAAAACTCTATGGTTTTCCCTCGAGTCACGGTGCTCCCGCCCCCAACGTGGGAGACGCGATGGCATCACTTCTGGTGATGTCATCGTGGCACATGGGGAGACTCCCGACGGAGCCGGGAATCCCCCGCTTTGCAGGTAAGTTGACTTGGCAACCCTACTTGGGACAGAGAGCCCTGCCGGCTTCCTGAGAAGACGGCGCTTACTGGTTTGTGTTGATGAGCCCCCCTGAGAGTGGATAATGACAACTGGAGCTGAACATCAGACCTCAGATCATTTGGATGCCTTTGCTTTCGAATAGGGGTTGCCAGCCTCCAGGTGGGGGCTGGAGTTCTCCTGGAATTACCGTTGATCTCCAGATTACAAAGAGTAGTTACTTCCCCTGGAGAAAACAGCAGCTTCACCGGGTAGGCATTATGGCATCACATCCCTGCTGAGCTTCCTCCCGTTCCCAAACTCCAGCTCCTCCAGGCTCCACCCACAAATCTCCAGAAATTTACCACCTCAGAGCTGGCAACCTGACTTTCATAACTCTCTCCTTGGGACTGTGGGAAATAAAAGGCCTTGTCTGGCTTCCAACTCAAGACGTGAAAGAGATTTACAAGATAATGCATGGAGCGGAGAGGGTGGGCAAGGAAAAACTCTTCTCCCTCCCCCATAATACTAGAACCTGGGGTCATCCCCTGAAGCTGAAGGGTGGGAGATTCAGGACAGATAAAAGGAAATATTTCTTCACACGGCATATAGTTAATCTGTGGAACTCGCTGCCAGGAGATGTGGTCCTGACCACCAGCTTGGAAGGCTTTAAAAGGGGATTGGACAAATCCATGGAGGACTGAGCTCTCAGTGGCTGCTAGTCATGATGGATATCCAATACTAGAGGAAACAGATATCCATCATGACTAGAAAACAATTTCTGGAGAGTGCAGGCAAGATAACGCCATTGCAGTCTTCCTGTTTGGGGGCTTCCTAGAGATAGCTGTTTGGCCACTGTGTGAACGGAACGCCGGACATGAAGGGCCTTTGCTCTGATCCAGCCTGGCTCGTCTTCTGTTCTTGTGTTCTTATGTCAAGAGCGTCAGCAGGACACAACTGCTATGCGGTGTAGCAGTTAAGGTGTTGATCTTAAATCTGGAAGATCCACGTTTAGATCTCCACTCTGCCGTGCAGCGTACTGGGTGACCATGGGTCAATCGCCGCGTCTCTCACCCTGACCTATAGTACAGGGTTGTTGTGAGGAGACCAATGGCGGGAGGGGGAATCATGTCCACTTCCTCTTTGGAGAAAAGGCAGGATAAAATGGACACATAACTGAGTGAACCCTTTGATTCAAGCCATCACTCCCTACTCCCACTGAGATCATTCACTGGAGGAGAGAACTGAAGGCAGTTCAAATTGGGATACTAATATGGCAAGTCAGAATCTTCCTCATCCTGGGAATCATATAGTCTGGGGAGCCAGTCCCATGCCACAGAGGTCCCATGTCTAACATATTTCCTCAGCCTTGGCAACTTGTTGTTGAGGGAAGCTATATTGCTTTCCTGTGTGGATCCCAACTCAGCTTATATGCCAATTGCCTGTGCGGTTTACAAAACCTTTCTGTCTGACACCTTTCCTTTTTTCCACCCTGTGCTGCTTGATGTAGCTCTTCTCCCACCAAAGAAAACACATGGAGAGCTACCTTGACAATCAGGAGTGGCTCACTCTGAGGTAATTTGGTGACAACTTGATTGATTTATTAAGGGGATATTTTTTTTGGCCACTTCTTCAGAGTCCTGCTTGAGGTGGCATTCAAATTATATCATTTTAAGCTATCAATCTACAAACAAAACGAGCCATTAAAAGCAGGCCAGGGACATAAAAACAGCATAAAAATATCCAATAAACAGAATTCATGCCAAAAGCAGCCCATAAAATGGCTAAAAAAGATAAAACTTCAGCGTAAAAAGAAATGTTTTGGCCTTGTATCTTAAAGGCAGTAAAATAGGCACCAGGTGAGCCTCAAGGCAGGAAGGGCATTCCAGAGGCAAGGTGCCACCACAGAAAATGCCCTGTCTCTGGCTGCCTTCCATCTTAGCTCTGTAGGCAGGGAGAATACTCATGATGCATATTGTTAGTTATTTATAAATTACAGAGTAAATAAACAAGAACTGACTCCCACATGTTTGCTTAAAAAGAGAAAAATACTTCACTAAAACCAAGCTGGGGGGGACTGTGGCGGTAAAGCAAAGAACATACTGTCGAGCCTCTAGAGTTGCATCCTGATGATTACATGGCTAAAACACAATGGCTTCTTCTTCATCCTCTGAAACAAAGAGCAGAAGACCTAAAATAAAAGTTGCAAATAGATGCATACATGATCAAAGCACTTCTTCAAAATAATGTATGATTAGCCAATAGAGAGGTTACAGATCACTTCACTTTACTAACTACCACCCACATTTTTCCTGGGCTAACTTATTTCTACTTCTGTGGGTTACACCTAAACTAGGTAGCATCCTGTTTACATGCAAACATCAAATGAACTCTTTTGTGACTGAAATGTTGGCAATTTGGAGCTGATGGTGGGCTGGACAGTATGGGTGGGCTGGTGGGCTGGACAGTATGAGAGGAGATGGCCTTTCAGGTACCCTGGTCCTAACCTGTTTAGGGCCTTACAGGTAAGAACCAGCACTTTGAATTGTACCCAGAAACAGGTGTATAGTTATGCTTTTTGATCCAGCCTCATGATGCATGTATCTCAGATGTTTGAGTCCCCGTTGATGTAGCCGGCCATTTTCCTTCACCTGCTCCTTCTGCAGAGCTCCCAGGTTGCATAAGACACTTTTCCATGGTTAAGATATTCCTTACACAAAGATGCACAAAAGCTCACCATTACCATGAGAAGAATGGGATCCCCGTAATCTACAAAGGCAGTTTCAACAATGCGCCTTTCAACTTCCTCTTTAAATCTTGGGATGCTTTGATCTCCCTGTCATTTTGCTCCGAAGGCAGTGCCATTGTTAGGGCCGATGACGGGATCTTGCACTCCACAAATATCCGAGAGGTGAAGCTTAACAAGGCTCACGGTAGAGGCACAGAAGAGGAGGGGAAGCATCCCTTTGGGGAGTAGTAATTGGGCTGAATGCACAGCGTAACACTTCTGTTCAATTATAGTGTCAGGGGGCTTCGTGTAATGGCAGCCGTGGGGAGCCGCTTTGAACTCCATAGGAACGTGTTGCTTTTTCAAAGAGACGTACAATGGAAAGGGCACAGAAGTGCTGCTTGTTTGTTTTTCCTGATGCTTGTCTCTTTTCAATCAGGGCACTTGCTCCAGAAGATGCCATTGTATATCAAATAACACGCTTTTCCTTTTTTTTCCTTCCTTTTTCGACCTTTTTTCTTTCTGCCGTTAAGGGGGTTGATAGAGCTTTGTCGCTGCTTTGATGTGCCTAAAATAGCATTCCTAAGGGAACAGATAAAAGGAAGTGCTTCTTCACCCAAAGAGTGATTAACATGTGGAATTCACTGCCACAGGAGGTGGTGGCGGCTACAAGCATGGACAGCTTCAAAAGGGAATTAAATAAGCATATGAAGCAGAAGCCCATCAATAGCGATTAGCCACAAGATATAGACAGGAACTCTCAGTCTGGGGCAAGTGACGCTCTATATTCTTGGTGCTTGGGGGGAGCAACGGTGGGAGGGCTTCTAGTGTCTTGGCCCCACTGGTGGACCTCCTGATGGCACCTGGCATTTTTGGCCACTGTGTGACAGAGTGTTGGACTGGATGGGCCATTGGCCTGATCCAACATTGGCTTCTCTTATGTCCTTATGGATGAAGGTTGATTGTAGGGTAGGATCCTAAGGCTCTCTTCCATTGACACAAGATTCCCACCTTTCCACCTATTGGTCCTCCTTCTGAAGATCCCTCCAGGCAGGCTGTACTGTTTTTGAGGGCCCACCAACCCATCCACCTCCCCCAAGGAGCAATGGGAGGGGAGAAAGCTGGGAAGTTCTTATCAGGATATTTGGTTAATATGGCAGAGTTTGTTCTCATCTTATGTTCTTATAGAAAAGAGATGACTGGAGGGGCATGATAGAGGTTTATAAAATTGTGTGTGGAGTATAGAGAGTTGACAAAGATAACTTTTTTTCCCGCTCCCAAAATACTAGAACTTGAGAGCATCCAGTGAAGCTGATGAGCAGGAGATTCAGGATGGACAAAAGAAAAAAGTACTTTACACAGAGAGTGATTAAATGTGGAATTTGCTACCAGAGGATGTACTGATGGCCGCAAGAATAAGCAGTATTAAAAGGGGATTGGATAGATTCATGGAGGATAAGTCTATCAATGGCTACTGGCCATGGTGACTGAGTGGAACCTCCACATTCAGAGGCACTAAACCCCTGAATCCCAAAGCCAGGAGGCAACATCAGGAGAAGACCTCAGCCTCTGTGCCCTGTTGTTGACCCTCCAGAGGAACTGGTTGGCCACTGTGTGAGACAGGATGCTGGACTAGATGGACTGGTGGTCTGATCCAGCAGGGCTCTTCTGATGTTCTTACCAGCAGAAGGCCTCGGCCTCTATGCCTTGTTGACCCTCCAGAGGAACTGGTTGGCTACTGTGTGAGACAGGATGCTGGACTAGATGGACTGTTGGTCTGATCCAGCAGGGCTCTTCTGATGTTCTTACCAGGGGAAGGCCATCCAGGGGAACTGGTTGGCCACCGTGTGACATGGGATGCTGGACTAGATGGACTATTAGTCTGATCCAGCAGGGCTCTTCTGATGTTCTTACCAGGGGAAGGCCTCGGCCTCTATGCCCTGTTGTTGGCTTTCCAGAGGAACTGATTGGCCACTGTTTGAGACAGTATGCTGGACTAGATGGACTATTGGTGTAATCCCACAGGGCTCTTCTTATGTCAACTCACAGAAGCGTGATACTGAGTGCAATAAATAAATCTCCCAAGAAATATATTGCAAAAAGTAAAATTTATACTTATTCAAGTAGAATCAGTCCACTTCCAGGCTGTGGTCAAAAAGAGAGAGAGAAGCCTAGTCTATAGAGTACTTTCCTTATTGCAGGTGGCCAGCTAAATACATCATCATGTATGTGGAAGTATAAAGGCATTGTTTCCACAGGAGAGGCTTATAGAGATAGATGGGTGACTCCATGAAAAGCCATGTGGAGAAATGGCGAGAACAAGAAACACACGGAGAGAGGAAGGGGGGTCAGAGGGCTGCTCCCAAGTGGAGACGAAAAGAGAGACATCCTATTCAAGGAGATAACACTTACAGGGCGCGTTCAGACAGCATGCTGGGAGTGGTGTAAATTGCTCTGGTCCGATGCGTTTTTTTTTTAACCCGGAGAATCGCGATCACACTGACCTCCTTGTTCCCAATCGCTGCACAGCCACATCACTCCCCACCGGGAACGTGCATCGGTGGGGTTTTTTCCCTCTCAGTTTGAGCATGCACACAGGCAGCCATGTTTAGAACTAAAATTTTCACGCGTGCGCAGAACAGCGATTTCCACACTTCCCTTTAAACTTTAAATGAACACTTTAAATGAAACTTTTACCCCCAAAACTGGCCTCCATGAGATCCCAAATTCATCTAAATGCTTAAACTAGGCACCATTCAAACTTTGCTTTTACTAACTTAGGAGCAGAGCTCCGCCGAGGCTTAAAAAAAATGGCGGACGAAAAGCAGAAGCCTGAGGCTTCCGCAGCAGCTTTCCAGAGGGGAGGGGGGATTGAGGCACCCAGAAGTGGCTCAACACCCGAGTGATCAGACGACATAAAAGTGCAGCTCAAAACAGAGAATCGGGAAAATACCACTTGGGTAAGTGGTATCAAAATACTCCATTTTAAAGGGGGTTTGATCCGGAAAGAGGCGGCTGGGGACGGTGCACAGATGTTGGGTGTGTGAACGCGCACATAAAATCCATTCCTGAAGCATGCCGAAAGCGGTTCCAACGGAGCGTCTGAATGCATCCATGCACACTTAGAGTGATGTAGCAGCCCCCAGTGCTGAGTTGTTCACTCCAACAGTTCAGTTACATGAGTGCTATATGCCATGCAGTGCTTAGTATTTACCCTTGCAGTTCTGATTTGTGTTGGAGTTTTCTTCCACCAGCGATGATTAGCAATTAAGTGGTTTTCATGTGTTAGACACATTGAAGCATACACCTTTGTCTTGGAATAGCAGATATTCAGGTCGCTTACAAAATTCTCACCATCTAATTTTTTCTCTAATGTCAAGATTCCAAATCATTTGGTCTTGTTTGTCAAGCAGCACTAATGCCTTAGCCATCCTCTGTTCTTCCATTTTTTATTACCAGACTACTGCTATATGCCTTTTGGAATTCCTCATTTACAATTCTTGGTTTTTCGTCCTGCTAAGCTAGCACATGTTGATCCAGATATACGTAATGAGAAGGAATAGCCCTCACACTAGGCCTGTACAGCCACATTTTCACATATCAGTAGATATTAATTTGAGATTGTCTCCAACACACCCACATTGGGTTAGATCCAGCCAGCTTTTCCCACTCAGTCTTGCACAGTTTCCTTTTTTTTAGGGGGGGGGGTGTATGCACACACTTGGAAGTCATGGTGACTTGTGGTGACCCCTACTGGGGCTCGGACATTTTCAGAGAGGTGGCTTGATATGCCTGCCTCTAGTCTCCTGGCCCTGGTATTCCTTTGGAGGTCTCCCATCCTTGCCAGGGTCGGCCCTGCTTAGCTTCCGACATCTGACGAGATCGGGCTTGCCTGGGCTATCTGGGTCAGGGCCTATCTTGCAGAATTTTCCATGAAATTTTTGTAGATGCAGGTCCTATGACCACCAGATCCCAGCATAGCCTTTGTGTTGGTCAAAACAGACCCATTCTACCTTTCTCAACAACCAGGTTAGATCCAACCCAATTTCAACAGTTTACCACCACAGAAGAGGGCCTGGAAATCTCTCATTACTGTTCTCTAAGACCTGAAAGTAGATGGGTCGGCAGCAGAGCTACATCACTGAGTGCGATACTTTCCCCCAATCCCATGAACAACTGAGGGAGAGATGCAATTTAAACCAGTAACGCAGACTGGGTTTTCTCTTGCTGGCTGCTTTTCCATAGAGGCCTCCTCCCAGCAGAACCTGGTTGGGGTCGGGGGAGTTAGAGGGCACATTGTAATAGGCCTGCAGAAAGGGGGAGACAGATGAAGGGGTTCCGCACGCTCTGCACCAAACCCCAACACACATTCTGTATGTGAATGTGAAACACACGTGTTTTAAGATGCAGGTTTGCCTCTGCAGTTTTGGAAGTCGACTAAGCTACCAGATGTCCAGAAATTAATTAGGAAGGTCTAGTTCGTAAACAGTTTTTCTGTGTATAAGCACATTTGGGAAGGAAAAGGCTATAAACATGAACAGTTTTTATACCAGTGGGAACCGTTTGTTAAATACTGGAATAAGTAACAATAGAAGTAGTCATGTACAGCAGGAGATAATATTAACCATATAGATTAGGACACTGATGAAGAATGGAATAACGTTGATAAACCAGATTTGCTAAAAGTATGGTAGTCAGGTAAACTAAGCTTTTTTGACGTGTACCATTTCTCTGCCTAACTCTTTATTTAATATGGACAGCTTTCCATACTATAATGAGGTTCTTTTCTGTAAAGCAATGAACATTGAATGTTGTTTTGTAAACAGGTTGTAAAATTTAATAATAATATTAATAAATGGGGGAGGACTGCCACTGCTACATGTAGCTTGGGCCTAAGCCAGATTGGTTTTCCCCTTCCCCCTTGTTTCTAGCTTCATTCACTCCACTTTTTGCAGGATCCATTTTACAGCATATTATATAGGGACCCCAAGGAATGTTTTATAGAAGCTGTTGTACATTATGCACCTTCTAGCCCTACTTTCACTTCTGTAAGTAGGGAAGTTGGGGAACTAGATCCTGCAGCCCCAATCCAGCTGGCTTCCTGTCATCCTACTGATAACTTGAGAAATGGCTGTGTTATAAGTAATAACTTAGATCAGCTTCTTGGAATAGATTGACTACCTGAATGCTCCCCATCCCCACTTATAAGGTTTGTTTCTTGGAACATAGCGGGATGGAAGAACAAGGAAAAGGATCGTGAATTCACCAAATTCCTCACAACTTTTGATATAGTTCTCTTACAAGAAACTTGGGCTACTTTTCAATTATATCTGGAGGGATATAATTCATATTCCTTCTTAGCTTCAAGGACTAGTAATAGAGGCCACCCCCAAGCAGGGCTAACTATTTTTGTCTCCTCCAGTTTAAATTTAAAAATGTCTTATCTCCAAGAATGTTACCCTATCGCCCAAGCCATTCTCCTTAATCATGGAAATGTTGCTCTAATTATTGTAAATGTATATATCCCGCCTTCTTCAGATAAGGGTGTTATGCTTGCTCGTTGGACCTGCTTAACCGCTTTCTTAGAACATATAGAACATCAGTATCCATCGACTGAAACATTCATTCCGGGTGATTTTAATGCCAGAGTTGGCAATGATAGATCTCTTCTTAAAAACCTGGACTTCGACCAGGACTTTCTTCTTCCATTACTATCACCTTTCCCAAGATACTATAAGGATAATATTTGTAACTTAGCTGGTTTAAGATTAACACAAGTTTGTATACAGTTCCACAAGTTCTGGTTAAATGGCCTGACGAAACTTGGCAACTCAGGTGAATTTACTTTTATTTGCTCATTGGGATGCAGTGTTATTGATTATATTCTGGTCTCCCCTTCCTTTTGGTCACTCATTTCTGACTTTGGGATAGGCACACCGATCATTAGCGATCATTTACCTTTGACGCTTAGTTTCAATTATGATGGGGTGCTTAAATCAACCTCACATACGCCCAGGGTTTCTCACTCCCCTGAGTTAAGCCAAAGAATCTTTCAATTATTTTGAAATAATTCAAAATGTTCATGCGCATACATTTGTGGTTATGGGGAGGTTTTGCGTATAATTCTGTGTATTATCTTAACCTTAGACTTGCACTAACAAATTCTGCTTATCTGGAGGCAGTTTGTTATATTATATAGGGTCCGGGCAGGGGTTCCCCTGATTTTTCAGGCTTCTGCCCACCTCCGGCCAGCTGGCCAGTGGAGGAAGCTCTGCCCCCCAAATGGGGACATTATGCAGCAACATCACTTCTGTGTGGCCTCATCACATCAGGGACATTTCATGTCATCCCCACCCACCCAAGGGCACCCACACCCAAATCCCCCCGCCCACAAGCCAAGGGGACTTCAGCCCTAATATTATAGCAGCAGGCTGTCATGGGCGTGGATGAGGATGAGCTGACAGAGCCTGCAGAAACCGCAGCTGCCCCCTCTGAAGTAGCAGAGGAGGATAGCTGGCAAATGCCTGCAGTCTTCACACCTGGCTCAGATAAGAAGGAAGAACTGCAAGCTGAAAGTCCTCCTAACTCACCCCCAAGTGTGACTCATTTAAGGGAGCGATTGCAGCAAAACTTAGCAACCAGGTGACGAAAGGCCAGGCTACAGGGGAGAAGATCAGCTAGCCCAGAGTTCTAACAGGAGCCTGGGCGATCGTGCAGCTGGCTAATTGGTAGCAGCATTTAACTCCACACTCTGGGCAGTACTCTTTGTGGAAGCAACGAGTCAGCTTCGTGCTGCTTGCATCCACTTTGGTTCAGCTTTTGCACCTAGACCTTTGGACCCCCTGATTTTGGACTTGGCTCTGTGTTCCTGGCTCCTGACCCCGGCTTGGCTTTGGACTATGCTTCTGGTTAGTGATTTTGGACTTGGCTCTGTGTTTCTGGCTCCTGACCCCAGCTTGGCTTTGGACTTTGCACTGTCTTCTTGGCTCCTGACCAGTGTTCCTGCTAAGCTGAGTTAGTGTGAGCTAGCTCACAGTTTTTTTAGCCTCTGGCTCACACATTTTTATCTTCACTCAGGAAGAATGGCTCCAGAGCTAACTAATTTATGCAGTAGCCACATCACTCACTCATAACTTTAATGCCAGTAGCTCACAAAGTAGAATTTTTGCTCACAAGACTCCACAGCTTAGAGGGAACATTGCTCCTGACCTTGGCTTGTTCTGGACTCCCTTTGACAGGCACCCCAGCCCGTGACGGAGGCATGCCTTCTGCTCCCCTGCTGCCCCTCAACTGGGCAGTGGGAGAAAAATGGGGGGTAGCTGTGGCCATTAGTGTTGGCAGGGCAGGAAGTGACATCATTGTGCCACCAGGGACACATTCAGCCCAAACTCCATGGTTAAATTGATGACCTCATTCCTGGTCAACCTAGAAATGATATCCTCATGGTGCTGTGGGTGTCACTGCAGGACCAGCAAGGTCCCACCAGCATTGCCAGTGTTGTGTTTGCAGCCCTGTATAGCACCAAGCTGTCAGAAGGGAGGACTCAGTGCTTCTGAAGGGTGAAGAGCAACATTTTAATTGCCTCCATTCGCTTCCTCCCTGGGAGCAGTCGGTGGTTGTACGTTTTTATTTTGTTGTTTGTTTTCAGCCTAGTTTCATAATCTGCAGGAGCTCAGTGGGTATAAAGGTTGATGGGGAATTGAAGGCATGTTTCTGCTCAGGGGGAGAAACCCTCAAATTAGTCTAAATTTAGAGCTTCGGTGAGACATCAGAAGCCCCGTGACATTACAGAGACGATTCAAATGTATTAAAAATTAGTGTTAAAATTAGTTTTTCATGTAGTGAGTCTGAGAAAGAATAAAACATCAGAACTACAGGGTAGTCTGTGAAATGAAACAGGCAGCACGTTTAAAATGAGGTACGACCAGAAGGAAATTTCTGTCCCATTTTATGTTGCTTCACAGGAGTCCTCAGTTCCATCCCTCGTTGGCAAAAACCTTCCCAAGTGACTTAGTGGGAGCTTTCCTTGCCGTTGCATTCAGTAATATTTTCCTAAGTAGAAGAAATGCGCATACATTTGTGGTTATGGGGAGGTTTTGCGTATAATTCTGTGTATGCAGTGGCTTCTCTGTGCTCCTTTATTTATTCATGTATATCCCATTTTTCCTCCCCTGTGGATACCCAGAATGGCTTATAATGTGCTCCCCTCCTTCACTTTATCCTCACAGCAACCTTGTGAGGTAGATTAGGCTGAGAGTGGATGACTTGCCCAAGCAAGCTTCCATGGCAGAGTGGATGATCTGAACCTGGCTCTCCCAGATCCTAATCTGAAACTGTAACCACTGGTGCTCTTAGGTCCTAATCTGAAACTCTAATCATTATACCACACCGGCTGTCAGAGAACTTGGGAGTGCATTCAAAGAGCAAGTTGAATGGGGGGGAAGGGGTTACTGACTGATTCTGGGAAAACTGCACAGGAGATAAACATTAAATATCTCCCCCCTCCTGTAAATATTGTGGCCCTGATCCAAAGCAGTGATACCCAGGGCTTTTTTTGTAGAAAAAGCCCAGCAGGAACTCATTAGCATAATAAACCACACCCATCAGCAGAAACTCATTAGCATATTAGGCCACACCTTTGGTAGCACAGCGAATTAGCCTATTAGGCCACGCCCCCATGTTACCAGAAGTGTGATTATCCAGCCACACTGACCTTTTGCTTCTTATTCTGTTTACCTTGTTTGTTGTCAAAACCCAGGGCTTTTTTTGTAGCAGGAACTCCTTTGCATGTTAGGCCACACACCCCTAATGTAGACAGTCCCAATGAGTTTCTGCTGTTGGGTGTGGCCTATTATGCTAATGAGCTCCTGCTGGGTGTGGCCAACTCAGGAGCCAGCTGGAACTCCGGTCCTGTGCATTCCTGCCCAAAAATAGCCCTGGTGACCCCTATGACTGCTGTTTAGTTTGGGCAGGGGAAGAACACATGGGAGATCTCATGACATAGTGTCCAGTTTGTCCATAAACCGATATTTAGAGATGACTTGTTTCAGTCAAGTGAAACCAGATTTGTCTTACTTGCATGCTGTAGATGTCCCAAAAACTGTGTGCATTTTGCTTGGCTTTCACACACACACCCATTGTTCTTTGAGATATATTTGCTGGAAAATGCTATTTATCCACAAATCTGCATGGTCTGTGCTTTAATTTCATACTTCACTTATCTCTCTTGCAAACACAGCAAGGACCCTCAAAGATAATGGGGAAAAACTAGTTTCAGATTTTGTAAACACACGTATTTATAAAAACAGAAGTCAAGACACAGAGTTAAGTGGCACACTGACGTACTAACTCGGATAACAAGCTGCCCCTTTAATGCCCCGTTCCGGAGACTAGCCACCGAATCAGCCTTCTCTCTCAAGTTTCATCGCCAGCCACCTTGCCAGGCTTACAAAGAACATCACAGCCTGATGCTGCTGCTGTATTTTGCCGGTGCATTCCTAACAAATTAAATCCTCCCCCATCATAACAATAAAAAAAGGTTTAGGCTTTAAAAAAAGGCATAATAAAAACGTAAGTAAAGGGACACGAAGAGAAGAGAGAAATCCTCTGTGAAGGAGCCAGCAAGTGACCTGGAACAATATCATGTAAAGATTAATGGAATCGGTGAAGTGACAATGAAATTGATTGAAAGCTATCATCTTGGATATGGCGACAGAGTAACACCTATCCTCGGAAAGCTTTCGTTTCTACAGAGAGTCAGGGGGGCGTAGCTGTGAACCGGTTGCGCGCCCTACTTGTGATTCTGCATACTGATTGGTTAGGAAGCCGAAGGCTGGGAGCTTTGATGCAGCTCTTTGGGTTGTATAGCCAGCATTGCCAGCAAGAATGCTATCTTGTTTTGAAAGTGCGGGGCGTGAAAGGAATGGTTACTTTTTAATTGCATTAAGTACACTGGAAGGCCTTGTTGTAAGGAGATGAGATAGCCTCGCCATTCAACACTTTGTCGTCTGTTTATTTTCCAGGATACAATTGTGTGATACAGTGAGCAACATACATATAGTCTCTTTCACAAAATGGCAGAGGGGAAGGGCTTACGTCAGTCAACCCAGACGCTGTTAGGAAGGAAGGAATATGGTCAAAAAAGCAAAAGGAACAGGAGTAGCTCTTAAATTAGGATACTATTAGAGCAAAGTTTGAGTCTAGGGGCACCTTTAAGACCAACAAAGTTTTATTCAAAGGGTGGTTTCCCACTACAGCTGCCTCGGGGTTGCGCCGCCGTTTGCCCCGATACTATTTGTCAATTTCACACCCGAAGCCGCGGGGCTGCATTTTGACCCGTGGCTTCGCCCTATTTCCCCCACAGTTTCGTAATCTTCAAAAAACAGGATCAGGAAACTGCGGGGGGAAATCGGGCGAAGCTGCGGGTCAAAATGCAGCCCCGCGGCTTCGGGTGTGAAATTGACAAATTTTATCGGGGCAAACGGCGGCGCAACCCCGAGGCAGCTGTAGTGGGAAATCACCCAAAGTGTAAGCTTCCGTGTGCAAAACACACTTCTTCAGACAAATTAGAATGAAATCTCCTCAAGGGCTATTTGCAGGGGAAAAAATAGGGTGGTGGCAGCCTTTAGGAGGGGACACTCAAAGCCAAGGTGCACATGCAGAGCTGAAATTGGAGCAGGTCTTTTTTCCCTGTAAATAGCCCTAGAGGGGATTTCATTACGATTTGTCTGAAGAAGTGTGTTTTGCACACGGAAGCTTACACTTTGAATGAAACTTTGTTGGTCTTGAAGGTGCCACTGGACTAAAACTTTGTTCTGCAGCTTCAGGCCAAGACAGCTACACACCTGAATTTTTCTTCATAGGAACTATTAATTTGAATGGAAAGG
This sequence comes from Gekko gecko, assembly GCA_029375565.1. Lineage (NCBI taxonomy): Eukaryota > Metazoa > Chordata > Lepidosauria > Squamata > Gekkonidae > Gekko > Gekko gecko. The sequence continues at coordinate 22,265,955 of JAPDNY010000011.1, forward strand.
CTTAATAGATATATCCTCTAATACTCTAATAATGGGTTGACAACCTCCAAGTGGGGTCTGGAGACGACGAAGAAGAAGAGGAGGAGGAGATTGGGTTTATACCCTGCCCTTCACTCGGAGTCTCAGAGTAGTTTACAAACTCCTTTTCCTTCCCCCTCCTCACAACAGACACCCTGTGAGGTAGGTGAGAGAGTTCAGAGAGAGCTGTCCTTGAGGGAACAGCTCTGACAGAACTATGGCTTGCCCAAGGTCATCCAGCAGCTGTGAGTGGAGGAGCAGGGAATCAAACCCGGTTCTTCCAGATTAGAGTCCACACACTTAGCTACTACGCCATCTTGGCTCATCTTGATGGTATCTGACAAAGGGAGCTTTGACTCTTGAAAGCCCATACCCCAAAAACCTTGTTGGTCTCTAAGGTGGTGCTGGAATTAAATCTAGCTGTTCAGCTCATCTCCAGACTACAAAGATCAGTTGCCCTGGAGAAAATGGCTGCTTTGGAGGGCAGACTGTGTGGTATTATACCCCACTGAGGTCCCTCCCTTCTCCAAACCATCCTCTTCCCAGATCCACCCCCCTCATCTCCAGGAATTTCTCAGCCTGGAGTTGGCTACATAGTTATAGCAGAGATACTCTGAGGGCCAAGGTAGTTATGGGGAGGGCAGCCATTTAATTGGCTGATGGGTTTAATTTTTTTTAGTGTTTTGTAAATGTTTGTATTGCCATTGTCTGGAACATGAAGATTCACCCAACATCATCTCAACAGTGGCATGAGAAAAATAAGACCTGTCCAGAAGTAGGTGGTATGAAATGAGTACAGCTGCTCCCACCATTCTCTTTCTGGGCAGGTGGATGGACTCCCCTCTTCTCCACGGCTGGTATCTCAGGCCACCACTCCAAAGCTCATGGTATTTTCTTTAGAGTCCAGGAGGCTGAATGCAGCTGGAGAGCTCTTTGGTTCTCGCCCTTCCCTCTGTTTCTTCACAGTAGGGATGGCAGGATGGGATAGTCCTCATTTGTCAGATCACAGAAGCTAAGCAGGGCCAGTAGTTGGATGGGAGACCACCAAGGAAGACTGTGAAGAGGAAGGCCATGGCAAACCACCTGTGCTTCTCACTGGCTCAGAAGCCACTTGCTGGGGTTGCCGTAAGTCAGTTGCGACTTGATGGCACTTACATGCATACATTCCCGTTTCACATATGCCACAGAAGTGCCAGTACAAAGTTGCAGTTAGAATGCTGAACTAGGATCTGGAAGACCAAGGTTTGAATCTTGATGGATGACCTTGGGCCACTCAACTCTCTCAGCCTAGGCAACCTCACAGGATGGTGGTTGTCAGGGCTTTTTTTGTAGAAAAAGCCCAGCAGGAACTCATTAGCATAATAGGCCACACCCAACAGCAGAAACTCATTAGCATATTGGGCCACACCCCTGACAGCACAGCTCCCTCCCAGGATCGGCTTCCCCAGGTGCCAGCTGCGGGGCACCTGGGGAACCCAAGGAGGGGAGGCAGTTTAAACTGCCTTCCCTTCCTGGATCGGCTTGGTTTCCCAGGTGCCCTGTGGCTTGCAAAGGCACCTGGGGAACCCAAGGTGGGGAGGCTGTAGGTGTGGCCAACTCAGAAGCCAGCTGGAACTCCGTTCCTGTGTTTTCCTGCCCAAAAATAGCCCTGGTTGTTGTGATGGTAAAATGGAGAACACGGTAAGTAAGCTACTCTCAGTCTACATTGGGAAGAAAAGTGCGGTAGAAATCAATAAATAGGTAGTAAGAATAGTCTAAATGTTCACAGAAGGTGAGGGTCAAGGGAGCTAAATGCTCCCTCACCTTATCTTGGGTCACTCCATCTTACTACCTGGTTCGGTGGTTAGCTCAGCTGGAAGAAACTACATGCAGGGAAGGAGCAAGGGGGGATAAGGTGGGGGAGGGTCCAGCTCCCCTCACATATTTATTTAATTACTTTATTTATACCCAGCCTATCCTCCCCCCCAGGGAGACCCAAAGCATCCACCGTTCTCCTCTCTTCCATTTTATCCTCACAATAACCCTGTGGAGCAATGCTTCCTCTAAGCTGTGGAGTCTTGTGAGCAAAAATTCTACTTTGTGAGCTCCTGGCATTAAAGCCGTGAGCGAGCGATTTGGCTACTGCATCCGTTAGTTTGCCCTGGAGCCATCCTTCCTGAGCTAAGGCAAACGTGTGAGCCGGGGGCTAAAAAATCGTGAGCTAGCTCACACTAACTCAGCTTAGAGGGAGCACTGCTGTGGAGATAGATTCGGGTGAGCAGCCGTGTTGGTCTGAAGCAGAAGAACAAAGTTTGGGTCCACTGGGGGCACCTCTGAGACCAGCAGAGTTCTGTTTGAGGTATAATCTTCCGTGTGCATGCACGCTACTTCATATCGGTTAGGCTGAGAGTGTGTCACTAGCCCAGGGCCACCCAGCAACACATATATTTTTTTTTTTTATCAAACTTGAGACCCGCCTCTTGCTTTCACAAAAATGACAGATGCATGAGTAAACAAATGTGCCTGCCCTTGTTTACTTGGGCATTTATTTTGAAAACCAGAAATCTGGAGGGACTGCCTTGTCCAACTAGAACCTTTGCCCTGGAGGAAAAAACAAACAAACACCCGCATATTTGTAAAGTAGGTTGGGAAATTCCCATTCTTTCCCCTGCATGCGCATTGACATGTGCCCATGCAAAACTGCCCTCCAGCCCCGACCAGGTGACCTTGTGAGTGGAAGGAGCATGTATTGGAACGTTGGGATTTCACCTGCTCACCCAGTCCCAGCACCTGTACGTTCACCCTGCTTGTGTAAACTCCAATCAAAAGTCTGGAGGTATACATGGAAGGGAGAAGCGTAGCCAGCAGGCATGGTCCCAATCCTCCCCCAATGTGGTCATTTGCATAGCGTTTCTTTCACATTCACGCCCCATGACCCCCACTGACATGGCTGCAGCTACTGCTCCAGTAGATCTGGGTCACCTGAAGTCAACCTCACCCACTATCTTCTCCCTCATCTATTTCGTCAGGCCTTAGTGAAGCATCCATTTTGAACAGGGCGATGGGAGCAGTGTTCCCTCTAAGCTGAGTTAGTGTGAGCTAGCTCACAGTTTTTCAGGCCTCCAGCTCACACATTTTTGTCTCGGCTCAGGAAGGCTGGCTCCAGGGCAAAATAATTTATGCGGTAGCCAAATTGCTTGCTCATAACTTTAATGCCAGTAGCTCACAAAGTAGAATTTTTGCTCACAAGACTCCACAGCTTAGCGGGAGCACTGGATGGGAGCTGTCCACAGTTTCCATTCCTATTTCAGCTTCACCAGTTCCAAATGACACACGCTGCGTAACTTGCCCCGCCTTCTCTCGCCTTTGAGCAGAGTGGCAGCTTCCAAACCTCCTGAGTTTCAGGGTTACAGAACTAATTCTCATCAAACCGTGGAAAGGCGCAGCCCGGGAAAAACGCCAGAGTTTGCGAAGGCAACTTTGAAAAAGAGAACTATAAAGGATGCTATTTAGAAAGAGAAATAATGAAATTCACTCCTACGCACCAAATTTTTAAACTGCTGCATCTCCGCCGTCTTTCAGCCTATTTTGCTCAAATTGGAAAGACTCATGTCACTCAGCAAAGAGATTCTCTGTGCCAAATGTGATACGGGTAGGACAAATCATGCCAATTTTATAAGGAGCAGCATTTTTGTCGTTGGTAGTGGCAGAATGCTAAAGAGGGGTCGTAACTTCGCTATTCAGCTCGTCCCATGAGTGTATAATAAAGCAGATATGCCGGGTTGCGTGAAAGCAGAAGAAAGCAAATAGCATCCCATGAGTGTTCATTGTGGTGTTTTCTTTAAAAGATGTATTTAGTGCCTTTTAATAAGTGTAATCTGTCACACTACAAACACTACATAGTTTCTTTCCACGTGCATCGTTCTTTTGGCTACTCCACCATCACCTCTTCTCCACCTTCAACATCAATACATATTTCTCTAATTGCCCAGCTAATACCTTCTTCATTATCAAGCTATCCACACAAGAATGAGAAATGTCTGTGGAGCCAATTAACACGGGAAGCATGTTGTTTAACAAGCTTATAAACGATATCAAACTAATTGTCCCTTCCATTAGTCCCAGTAGGAATCAGAACTTTAAAAGCTGTGTAATTATTATGCTGTATTCTTACATTTTTGTTCCCCGTGGCTAGCCCTTGTTCCAAGCCAAGTCTCCATTTTCTTGGGTTGGGCCCTCTGTTGTGACTAGCAACACACTCGTCCTTATGATGGATAATGTATATGTGGAGACACCGTTTGTGTATTTGGAAGACTAGGGGGGGTACATTCTATACGTGGATGCTCTGTAAACAGAGACGTATCACACACATACCCCAGTCAAGAAGGTTGTGCCGCCCCCTTCATGGCAGTAGGATCTTCTAATCTCCGAACACTCCTCATTTGGGAATATAGGTAAATGCTCTGAATCTGAACAACATTATTTCCAACGTTCAGGAACAAGGGGAAGCCTTCCAATCTGACAATTATTCTGGCGCTTCGCTGTCTGGCTTAATTTTTGCAAACCGCAAGAGGCAGGAGCAACAGCAGCAGCAGATAAGTGACACAAACTTTATCTAACATAACGCTGTGCCTGTCTTCCTACAAAATAGGATTGTCTTGGGTTGGGTCTTTCCATTTCCTCCCTATCTTTGCACCATCTCACTGGCTTTTGGAGGGTTTTCTGGCCGTATATATATATAATAGGTTTTATTTGCCTGTATTGTTACATTCTTTGGGATAAGTAGCTAGCATTAGCCAACCTCATATCCTGCCAAGTATGCATGGGAACACTTTGTTTGTTCTTGTTGCAGAGATCTGAAGAAACAGAGGCAGACATTGAAGTTTTGTTTCGTCCTCACGCTGTGACAGGCAGTTTCCCTGCCTTGCAGGAAGATTGACCACCCTCCCCCCAATAGTGGACATATCTTGGTTGTGTTTGACATTCTTTACTCCAAAATTCCAACATTTCCCGCCCTCATGGTTGTTTTGTTTTTCCTGCAGATTGACATGATTGTGACACTGGGTGGACTCGGAGGTCGTTTTGACCAAATCATGGCATCCGTAGAGACTTTATTTCATGCCACAAAGATAACCCCCTTTCCCATCGTTGTTATTCAGGAACACTCGCTGATCTACCTACTTCAACCTGTAAGTAAAGTAAAGCACAGTTTTTTAAAAAAATCTATATAAAGGTCAGATCTTGTAGGTGTGATACAGTTAAAAATGCTACTGACGTAAGTAGAAATTATGGTTATGGCTGGAAAATCGATACGTTATGTTCAAATACAATCAAAGTTTGATAATGATGAAGAAGAAGAGATTGGATTTATACCCCGCCCTTCACTTGGAGTCTCAGAGCGGCTTACAAACTCCTTTCCCTTCCCCTCCCCACAACAGACACCCTGTGAGGTAGGTGGGGCTGAGAGAGCTCTAACACAAACTGCTCTTTCAGGAACAGCTGTGCCAGAGTTTGTGACTGATCCAAGATCACATCAGCAGGTGCAAGTGGAGGAGTGAGGATTCAAACCCGGTTCTCCCAGATTAGAGTCTGCACACTTAACCACTACACAAAACTGATGGGTTAGATGTGGAGTCTAACAATTGATGTAGAAACAACAGGCAAAGGGCACAATCCAGTCAAAGTTTTTACATTTCACAGCAAAATATTTAAGCATGTGCTTAATGCCTCCTCTGAAATCAGTAGATGTCAAAAATGCTTAGCCTTGAATGGATATAATCCAAATTACTCACCTTTTCTATTTATTTCTTACTTAAAAATCAAACGCTAAAACCGGTGAAGTTTTCTGATATTTGTTGTATGATTTTTATAATGTGTTTTTGTGACATACAAGCATGTATGAGATACCTGTATATGGCAGAGTTGCTAGGTACCCCCTGGCAACCAGTCGGGGGTGGAGGGACTTACCCGGAGCAAAAGGAGGCCTAGGTTGGTGGCACTGGGAATGCAGCAATGTCATTTCTAGCATGCACCAGAAGTGATATCATCATGTTGCTGGTGATGCAAGTACATTCTGGTATTTGGGCAAAAAAATATAAGGTAGCAGTTGCTAAAACAATGAGGTTGCTCCTGTCTGTGTCTGTGAAACACCGTGGGGATCTTAACTGTCAGTATTTGGGCTGCAGAAAATGGATGGATTGCTAATCAACATGCCAGTTATCAGTAATGTATATTTTTGGCTGTGCAAACGAACTTTTTGATACTGGGCGCTTTGTTGATCACTTGGTCTGTATTTTGACATTGGCTCTCGCTACTGTCCCCCCCCCCCTTGCTCTAACCATTACACCACCCTGGCAAGTACACCTGATTAAGGGGGTTCTGCCTAAGGTAGCCCCTAATGAGAAGTTGCAGCTGTGATCCTCCACTACTGAGTCCATTCAGACAGCTGAAATTGGGGAGTTATTTACTTGCAAATGGTTGATACACTGTCTGACCCTGTAAACGAACTTTTAGATGGCTCTGGGGAAGGCTACTTTAGAGTCTTTTAGAGCCGTTTAGTACATTCGCAGTACCCAATTCAGCATGTAAAATATTTCCTTTTATCACGTAGCTGGGTCAAGGCATCTTGGTGAGTTTTGAAATACCAGACTGAAAAGTCTGTGCAAAGAGATCATTTGGAGCGATAATAAAACCGCCAACAATTTTTTTTTCCAGCCTGCCCTGCCTCATTATGAATAATTATGTGTTATATATTGCTTTTCCATTTCGGAGAGCCAGGTGCCTGTTTCCTTGGCTGAATCTTGTTTACCCTCCGCTGCTCTCCTCCGTTGGTAAATGTGCTTATGGGGAATTCTCCTCCCCTCTCCCCCAATTATGATTCGTTCTTCTTTTTTTTTTGGGGGGGGGGGAGAATGCTTCTAGTCTTAATGGTTGCTGATTGAGGAGCAGAAATGAATGAAATCGGTTGCTAAACTTAGCAACTCACCTAAATTATGTATTGTGGTTTTATCCCATCCTTCCTCTAAGGGGCTCTTCTCTGTTCCATTATACCTTACCTCTTGTAGGGTAGGGTGAGAGAGACTGGCTCCCAGAGAGTTTCATGGCTGAGTTGTGATTTTTATATTAGGGAGGGGGCTGTGGCTCAGTGGAAGAGCCCTTGGTTTGCACACAGAAGGTCCCGAATTCAATCCCAAATGTCTCCAGTTAAAAAGGCCAGGCAGTAGGTGATAGGAAAGACCTTTGCCTGAGATCCTGGGGAGCTGCTGCCAGTTGAAGTAGACAGTAGGGAATTTCACATTACCGAGACTCTGTCGGTTTGAAGCCGTTTCTGATTCGTCTTGAAGTAAACCGGTACAGGGCTGCCATTTCACACATGGCTTTCCCTGACTGGAAAAGAGCCGAGTCAGAAGCGGTTTGGCAATTCAGATTGCACCGCTTTGTTTTCCCGCCGGTTCCCGCCACGCCTTTTTTTTTTAAAAAATGTTCGCTTTAGAGCGCTATAGCGCTATAAAACAACACTGCAGGCATTCCAATGGGGTTGCTATGATGCTATAGCGCTCTAAAGCGAACGTTCAAAAAAAAAAAGGCGGAGATCGCCCGCGCGGGCGAAAAAAGGCGGGAAAAAAGCGTATCGGATCCGGGAGAAGAAACTGACGACTACTTGGAAGCGGTTGACAGGTAAAACGCTTCAGCCCCGTTTCCTGAACGGGACAGAAGCGATTCTGTGTAAAATTACAAATATATTCCAGTAGGGAACCGGTTCTAAAACGGTTCTGTCTGAAATGCCAGACCAGAAACCGTTTGGGAACCGTTCCTCTTCCGGATTATATCATCTGTCTGAAATTCCCTAATATCAGTGGTCTTGATGGGCCGATGGGCCGACTCGGTATAAGACAGCCATGTGAGCTTCGTGTGTGAACCTAAGTCTCCCTACACTGAACCCGACACTCTGTCTCTCATTGTAAGGTATGTACGATAGCTGCACAAGAAGGGAATGGTTGCCATGCAACTGCCATATGTGTTGATGCGTTGGTTTGTATAACTTGGTATCCACCAAGCCAAGTGCAGGCCACCAACCATGTATGGCAACCCACAAGAAGCTCAGCTCACTTTCTATTTTTGTTCCATGCCTGGCACTGCAAAAACAAAGGGCAGGAAGTCATCATTGTGACAGGAATAAGTTGCCCAGACCTGAAGTTGCGGCTCAACAAAAATAGATGACAAAGGGAGGTATCTACGTAAGTGCTGTCAAGTCACAGCCAACTTATGGGGACCCCGGCAAAGGGTTTTCGAGGCAAGTGAGAAGCAGAGGTGGTGTCATGCTGTCCCCGACCCATCACCTGGAAGCCTGGAAAATGAGGACTCGGCACCTTTAACAACATCGGAAGCATAAGAGTCCTCATCAAACCTAAGTGCCGGGGAGGATGAACTCCAAACTACAGGACAGCTGACCCCTGAAGCTGATCAGGCAAGACCTGGCCCTAGTAACTCATCACCCGACTCGCCGCCACCTGTGGACCGGCTGAGAGATCGCAGATGCCGGGATCTGAGGCATGCGTATGCGGATGGTGATCATTAAGTCCTAAGTATTGACGGAAACAAGGACTTCGCAACAGACTGTTAATGAGTTAATGAGCCAGCACAATATTTGAAGAGACCGTTGGCCGCTAGCAAACTGTGCTGGCAAACTTGTCTGTGGACCAGATGCCTTGCACCTCCAGCTCTGCCTTAGCTCCTGACTGATCTCTTGGTTCCTGAAATCCGGTCCGTATTTTGACGATCCCTCTGGCTCCTGACCCTCGGCTACGCTTCCTGACTTTGATACTGGACTCTGACTATTGGTAACATTGACTACGGCTTGGCTTTGTGTATTTGGAACTGTTGCTTGGACTCTCGTTAATTTCCCTGGCTGACTCTTGGACCTCCCTCTTGGACTCTCCTTCCTTGCCCGGCCCCCTGGCTCTGTCGTGACAGGTGGTTTGCCTTTGCTTTCCTCTGCAGACTCTTCCTTGGTGGTCTCCCTTCCAATATCCTTCCAATATCTGACGAGATTGGGCTATACCATGTCACCTTCAATCCACAAGGGGAATTGGGCAAGACAACATATTGTCCAGATGATAAATAATGTTTCAAAACTGATCAGTAGGAAGGCGGGCCTCTAGGGGATGGGGGGAACAGCCAAGCCTGCTGGGGCAGTGTCCCATTGACCCTAATAGGCCAGCATTCCCTTGGGCTTGAGTGTAACCTGTATTCTTTGCATTCTTTTTTTTCTTATCTGCAGGAAGTTGTTCAACAGTACAAATCCTATGCAGTACTACTCTGAATCCTACTTAGTTCTGCTCACTGGGGCTTTCTTCCAGGGAAATGTTCTTAGGATTGCACTGTTAATAGAGTAAAGCAGACCATTTGATCCTTCAGTCCCATATCTGCAGCCTAAAGTAGTGCATTTCAGGAACAGTTTTTTGCTGTGATGAAACCTTTCTCCCACATTGAGTCATCCCTTTAAAAAGGTTCGAGTGAATGCCTGCTTAATGAACTGCAAGATTTGGTCCCCTCCATCCCACATTCACAAGAAAGAAAGCTAACACTGATTGTTTTTTGCATTTCTAACGGTGAACATGAGAGGAAGGCAGCATGCTATAGCCCGATCTCATCAGATCTTGGAAGCTAAGCAGGGTTGGTACTTGGATGGGGGACCACCAAGGAAGGCTCTGAAGAGGAAGGCAATGGCCAACCACCTCTGCTTCTCACTTGCCTTGAAAGCCCCTTGATGGGGGCACCATAAGTTGGTTGCAACTCGACAGCACATGATTACTTACTAACAGTGAACATGCCTTTAGAGGAATTCTTAATAGGCTCAGACACATAGGCTTAAATTTTTTGTAAAGCAGAATTATGTGATAACGGCTTCACTAAATAATAATTACAGTAATATTTGGAGTGGCAAAAATGTATCATTAATAAGGTATAATTGCTTTTTATGGGCAAGAGGCTTTATGTAACAATCCGTATCCTTTTATGGTCGAAAATTCGGCTAACGTCAATTACCATTAGGCTAAACCTCCTTCAAAGAACATCCATCCCTCCAGAGTGATGTTTATCATAGATGGCCGTGGTCAGAATGAATAGCTTAAGGTTTCAGATACCCACTTTCTCATTTTCTGCTGCGCTGCTTCTCGGGAGTACGGAAACATTAGGCTCTGTACACTGAGCATAAATTATCTTTTATCTCTGAGTTTTACAGCCGGTTTGTAATACAAGGTAGTAGGATTTATGACCAAGAAATAAGAAGATGTCCAAGAATTAATGAAGCGTGAGTTTTACATAATATTGAGCCGAGTTCACTGTAACCCGTATAGATTTCGGCACTGTGGTACAAGAGGAAAGAGATTGCGACTCGCACTTGAAAACCCATTATGGAAGCATATTTTTTTTGTCAGTTATCTAATGCTGCAGAGAGGATGTATGAATGTTTTGGTAACCTTTTTCCCTCTGCGGAGTCATACTTGCCTGTCTTGTCTTTTCCACTGTCAGCACAACTTTCCCTGTGAGGGACATAGTGTTATTTCTACAGTACACTGAGATGGTGTGTCATTCATAGGTTAAGGACCTAGCCAGACAGGCACTGGAAGTTCTGTATTTAGAGCTCCCGGGTATTTTTTTTAAACTTAATTTTCAAGCACGTGAGGGCCTGATTCAGATGGGGACCATGATGCACTGGGAGGGGGTTGTTAAGTCTTTCCTCTGGGCCATTTTTTGTGACCTGAAATGGCCCTTTGAACCTGCTGTTTGCCCCTTTGGACTAAATTACATGCACATCTGGTAAGGTCCTGAGAAGCCTGCACTGTGACCAAGGAACACTTGTCTCACATCCCACCTTCGCCATAATCTCTCCACACGGCCACTGGTCTGTCAGTCCTAGCATGCCCATTTATATTAAGGAGGTAACGATTTTGACGTTTACAAAATTTTCCTGTGCCAAATATTTCCATGGATTTAGGGTTCTGGATTACCAGAAACAGTGACCAGAGCAGAACCTGTAATGTCAGAATCCAAAGTTCTTCCACTATTGTATTTCAGAACAAAAAGCAAAAAGGGGGAAAAAGAAAAGAAACCCAAGTGCCATAAGTGCTCCCCATGGCAACCAGACGCTGGCTAGCAGGAGACAGAGGAACCAGGTGGAGCCTTAGAACAGCAATTGGGAAGGGAAGCTGGGGATATTGGCCCTTTTGGCAGGTGATTACTAAAATGACCAGTTTGTTGCTCTGTACCAAAGAAGAAGCAAGAGAGGAAACCCCTCTGATGAAGGGCAGGTGAGCCCAAACAGTAGCATGTCACAAGGCAGACTTGGAACAGGCCCAAAACTGGGGGGGGGATTGGGAGCAATGCCCCCCTACAGATAAGTGCTGCCCCGTCTGACAAAAAAATTCAAGGAAATTTTGAGAAAATAAATGTAAGTTGCATGTGCATGTTCAAAAATGGCCCCAGGCAGAGTCAGGAAGCTTCTGTCTTATTTTTTTTTCTTTTTTCCAGGCTGAAAAATAAATAGGCTTTTAAAAATGCAAAAAAATAAAATAAAATAAAATTGCAAAAAATAAAATACAATTGCAAAATGCAAAAGAGAGAGAAGATCAGAGATCCTCCCCTCTCCAGTTTACATATAGAAAAGCAGCCCGGAATCGAGTCTCTCCAACAGAAAGGACTAGAGGTCTCAGTGGAACCAGAGCTGCTACTTCTGCTGCTGCAAGAGGAGCAGCAGGTGCAGCCAGGGTGCCGCCCCACCCACCAAAATTTTCTGGCTACATCCATGATTTGGAACACTTGCTGAGTGCCTAGGTGCCTCAGAGCACTGAACAGAGTGGCACTCATGGGTCAGCGGGGCCATTCCACTGCACTGACCAGTCATATATCTAACAGGCAGAGTTGGCCCCTTCAAGCAGAGCAAAAATACTCTTTGTAACATATCAAGATATGATCAACAAACATGGGAAAATTAAATCCTGGCAAGCTATGAATGAAGAAGGGGAAAAGATACAGTGGTTAATATACCTACAACTCTCATCAAGGCTTAAAGAAGATCTTCATTGAGAAGGAGAGATCTGACTGAATTTGAAAAGATAACATTGAACAAAAAAGATCACCTTCTACGGCACATTTATAAACTCTTATTACAATATGACACTGAAACAGAACAAGTTAAGACATGCATGGTGAAATGGTTGCAAAATTTTGGGAAGGGGATTTCATTTCAGCAGTGGGGAAGACTATGGACAAAAGACCTAAAATTTACTGCAAGTCAAGCACTTAGAGAGAATTGGTATAAAATGTTTTATCGCTGGTACGTTACCCCAAAAGATATCAAGAAGATGGATAAAAACTCTAAAGGACTGTGTTAGAAATGTAAAGAGATAGATGGTACCTTTTACCATATGTAGTGGTCCTGCAAAGAAACTAGTAAATATTGGATAGAAATACATACTGAAATTTAAAAAAAAATCGATATAAAATTTGCTATGTTACCAGTGACAACGTTACTAGGAATTCTACCAGTGAATGCAGATAAGACTAGACCCAAACTGCTTAGATACATATTAACTGCAGCAAGAATAGTAATTGCAGCAAAGTGGAAAATCAAAGATTGTACAACTCTTGAGAATCTGATAAATAAAATGCAAGAATATGCTGTTATGGCAAAAGTGACAAACTTCATTAATCAGAGATCAAAAGATGAACTTGAAAATAACTGTTGAGTTTTCTGTGATTATTATAACCTGTCTTTGTAGTCATGCCGTTGAATGGTTTATATTATATGATAGTTCCCATATGAAATACTAAAGATGTTTTCCTTTGTATGGTTATTATCGCAACAAACTGTTGTAAAATTATACACAAATTTTGACGAGGTTATTCATGATTTATCACATAACTGACAAGACTGATAGGATAAAAATGTTAATATATTATGAGAAAATGGTAGAATGTTGAGTAGGTTGTTATAGTGGTTTTTGAAGTTATGTTACATAATTTCCCTAAAAATCCAAGTATTTGAATCGTGGATTGTCTTTATTTTTGCAAAAAATGACCTTTATAGTATGTTTTGGTAGCCTTACCTTTTATTCTTTCCCCTTACCCCTTTTTTTTATTCTGTATTCCCTCAAAAGTTCAATTTTTTTAAAAAAAGGCAGAGCAAAAGTACTGAGCCAATAGGACTGACCACTTAGGGTTAGATAAGATATTGCTGCAAACTTGGGAAAACCACCAGGTCTACAGAAAAAATTTAAAAGCCTAAAGAAAATTGTGTGAGGGGATTTTAAATAAGAAAAAAAAAGTTTTGCCATGCCAAGATCTCATAGGATGACATCACAAGGTCTCAGCTACCATTTTTAGTTTCCTAAACAGCTCCCCAAACTACCTTGCAGGATCTGCACTGCCATTTTGGCTGCCTCCCCAGATCAATCCCTGCCAATGAAAGCCAGGTTACCCTGGGTTCCATTCTCTTAGGACTGGGGGAAGGAAATGTTTGCACTTGGCCACATCATTGATTGGGAGGCTTGCCACTGGTAACTTCCTGCCTTTACAACTCAAGCTGTTTCCTATCAGCATAGCCCCATCCTGCGTTCTGTCTCTTTGTTACGCTAATGTGTGACGACATACTGGGAACTTTTAAATACAGGCAGTCAGATGTGGACTCTGCCTCCCATTGGTGACATGGCCAAGGTAATGGGATCTGCAATTTATAAATTCCCTTGCTACGTCACAAAGTGCATTAAAAAACATTCTCTGCTTCCAGAATGATCTTCCAAGCAGCACAAAGAGCTGCTGATTAAAAAAACACAAGCCCAGCATTCCCTTGGGTGTGCAGAACTAGGTGCACAAGATTAAAGGAAATTGTTGAATGATGAATCGCTACTAAATTGATCAAAGTAAAAATAGGAGAACTTTAAAAGGTGGAAAGAACTGGGGGAGGGGGGAGATATGTAAAGTTATTCCTTAGCCATGTACAGGAAATCTGCATTGCTAACTAGGGCTGCGATCCTGTGCATAGTTTCTTTGGTTGAAATTGGCGGGACTTGCTCATGCACAAAGTGTAGGATTTGACCCTAGAAATACTAAGGTTGCAATCCAACGCGAGGTTACTCGGAAGTCCGTCCCAATCAACGTAGTCGCACTGACGTCCAGTTACAGTACAGTGCATGGCATTGGGTAAGCGGATTAATTATATTCTAGCTATAGATGCGTTGATGTTTCTGTTTGTTGCAGGAGGCTGCCCCATAATCTGGAAGGATCACAAGCACGCACCTTAGCCTTGTTCCAAGCCAAAGCTACAAGAGTGAAACAAAACTCTCTGCTGATAAATTAGCCATTCTTCCCACCCAGCAGCATTCATCATTCTCCCCCTTCCCCCTCCCCCGCCCCCGGGTGCATTCAGAAACGCAAGCAATATGCATTTTTTAACATGCACATTTCATCTGGCAAGAAAGAACCTTTTAACTTGTTTCATTATATACCTAATAATGTGATTCCAAGAAACAAACATGTTTTTTTTTTTAAAAAAGAGAGGAAGTTATTAAACATAACGTTATAACCGTTCTATATAAAGGAATAAAATGGATAGTTAGGAAGGCTTGCCTTGAGTACAGTTATAAGTCATGTGGGAGCACAAATCTGCACTCTTTTATTACTGTTCGAGCAAAGAACAAAATCAACATGATGAGATCTGCTGCTGATTCCGTACTGCCCCATTTAAACGATAGCCCTTGCCAAAACCGATCGATGCCTCTGCTGGTTTTTAAAAGGGGGCTCCCTTTTGTCCTGTTTAATTTGGAGGGAGGGCAGTTCGCTAAGAGGGTACCACGTAGCGTGTGCAGAGGCCGTGAAGTGTGTGCAAAATCCATGCATTGCCCCATTCAAGCAACCGGGTAGCCACACGATTCGGAAGGATTGCAAGGTAGCGGGTGCTCCTGAGACAAGGGTTGCCAGCTCCGGCTTGGGAAATAGCTGGAGATTTCGGGGGTGGAGCATGAGGAAGACGGGGCTTGGGGAGGGGAGGGCCCTCAGAAGGGTACAATCAGGGCTTTTTTTGTAGAAAAAGCCCAGCAGGAACTCATTGCATAATAGGCCACAACCAACAGCAGAAACTCATTAGCATATTAGGCCACACCCCTGACAGCACAGCTCATTAGCATATTAGGCCACACCCCCATGCTACCAGAAGTGTGGTCATCCAGCCACACCCATCGTTTGCTTCTTATTCTGTTTATCTTGTTTGTTGTCAAAACCCCAGGGCTTTTTTTTTGGAGCAGGAACTCCTGTGCATGTTAGGCCACACACCCCTAATGTAGCCAAACCTAATGAGTTTCTGCTGCTGGGTGTGGCCTGTTATGCTAATGATTCCGTTCCTGTGCGTTCCTGCCCAAAAATAGCCCTGGGTACAATGCCGTGGGAGCCCACCTTCCAGACCAGCCATTTTCTCCAGGGGAACTGATTGCTGTCGCCTGGGGATCAGTTGTAATCCTGAGAGATCCCCATCGACCTCCTGGAGGTTGACAACCCTACCTAAGGCGACCCGTGTGAGTGTAACATCTGGAAAGTGCGACGGTGAACTGCTGAGTTGGCTGCAGATCGCAACACTGGGTTGAAAGCCATCTATATTCAAGGGTACCCTTTCTGAATCATATGTGGGGGAAGCAGTGTGCGCTGCAGGGAATTATGGGACATATGCATGGCAGAGGCACCGCAGAGCGACCACACAGTTTTGGCCAAACTGTAAGCGGTAAGGGGCTGTACTTTGAGGACATTACAGGTAACAGTGCCTTGAGAGGGAAAGGTCCTTGAGCTGCCGCCACCCCCACCACCACCCCCATTCTGCCAAAGAAAGCACCTCGAGAGGAGAAGGAGGAGGAGATTGAATTTATACCCTCCCCTTCCCTCGGTGTCTCAGAGCAGCTTACAATCTCCTTTCCCCTCCCCTCCTCACAACAGACACCCTGTAAGGTAGGTGGGGCTGAGAGAGCTCTTCCGAGGACTGCTCTTGAGGGAACTTGTGACTGACCCCAGGTCACACCAGCAGCTGCATGTAGAGGAGTGGGGAATCAAATCCAGTTCTCCCAGATTAGAGTCCGCGTGCTTAACCACGACACCAAACGGTACAGGGGAAACTACACTGCAGAGACTCTATTGCGCCTGTTGTGAATCTCTTTGCAGCAGAAACAGAAACAGCTTGGGAAGTCATCCCAAAGTGGATGCAGCCGAAGTCTGGCTTTCCTCAGTACCTTGAATGGAGGCTTCTTGTTCATTCTGCACGAGGGAGCGTGTTAATATAATCCACAAATAGTTTGCAAATTGGGTACTCAGCTACTAAAGCTAAGCCTCCCCCTCCCCAGTAATGAGTCAGTTCCTGAGCAGGAACCGTGCCCTTGGCCAGGAGGATGAGGAACGCAATGAGCCACTTGCTTTGAGCATCTTGTCCCGAGCGCCTTTAAAACAAAAGTCCAAATAAAGCAGCAGGAGCAGATCAAAAAGGCGGAATCTGCCCCCTGGAATCTTAAGGCTGGGGAATTCTAAGAAACAAAATAGTACTTTTAGCTTTGAAACTTTCAGCCGTTAATGTAACCGCCTGAAAGGAAGTTTAACACTTTGACCATGGAATTCAAGGAAGCCTTTGATGAGATGCACGTTTGGTAGCTCAAGGCCAGGGGTAATGTCTTGTGATTTCTTAAGGTCTTTCTCTAACCTCTTGTTCTCTAGTACAAAGTTGAAATTTTTTAGAAAGAATTGCCAGCTCCTTTGATGAAAATTGCCTGAGGAAAATACAATGCTAATAATAAGCAGTCTTAAGATTTTTTTGCAGCAGTGGATGTGATAGTTGCTAAGACTACAAAGAGGAAAAGAAGGAACAGTCCACCCTACCTGTGAAGCTAAAATGCCACGTGTAATTGAAAAACTGGATTCCCCCATCCCAGGGTTGCCCTCTAGCCTAAAAATGGGGGCAGACCAACGTCATGCAATATTGTCATGTTACTTCTGGTTGTACCTGAAAGTGACGTCATGACACTCTAGGAATTCCCCATAGTAAAATAATAGAGATTTGTGGAATTCTTAGAGTGCTGTGACATCACTTCCATGTATATTTGGAAGTGATGTCACTTCCTACCTCCCACTGGAGCCAGGAAGTGAAGGCCAAGAGACTGCCCACTGTGGCGGGCAATCTGCTACGCCTAACCCACTTCCTTCTCAAAATTTGTTTAGGTTTCCACTTCTGTGGAAATGGCCCCCAAGTGTATTTTCCACCTGCACAGTGGGTTGAATCCAGCGATAGATAACCAGAAAGGAATATGTACTTAACACAGTTCAGTTTGTACAAGCAGTGTCACGTGGACTGCAGCAACAGATAGCTATTAAAATATTATTTTAAAAAAAATAAGAATTTGCTTGTGAAATGATGACATATACAATGGAGAAAGTCCAGTATTTTGTGTAATTTTCTTTTGAAATTGTACAGAAAGAAATACCCTATGCCTTGCACATGTGGAACAGACAGTGGGGAATACAGTCTGTTTCATTTAGTGGAAGCAGACAGGGAAGAGTAATTTTAATTCTTCTGCTAGCACAGGGATGCTGCGCATGTGGAAACCTTCCCTGGGATCTAACCCACGGCAGGCTCCACTGTTCCCACATTGGTGGTGTGGTATACAACTGGGTGAAATAAAAGCCTTTCTGTTGATGGCATGCGCCTTTCCTCCAGGAGACCTGTTTGCTGCACGCATGAAACCACTGTGATGACTGCAACACCTGAGCCAATACTGCTAGCAGTTTCCATGAGGTGTGCCGCTCAGCAAAGGACCAGTATGAACTGATGCTCCTTGTGCACGCTTAATCACAGGGCTTACATGTGCTGTGCCACAAGCTCCCAGGAACACATGAAATATTCCTGGGAAACACCCAGCTCCTTCTCTGTAGGACAATCCCCTGACTCAAATCAGAAAATCATTGGTATTAACCCAGCGGGATCGGCATACAAGCAGCACCCTGCTCATGCACGCTGCAGACGTAATACTGAAGCACTGCATCAGATATCCTCCTAAGACATGTCTGTTCACAGATAACTAGCAGATAAATGCATAATGAATGATAACCTTGTTAGAGTATTGTCCATCACAAACATATAATAACCAAGGTTGCACCCACAAAGGGGGGGTTCTTAGTTTTGCATTCACTGAGGCATGCACAGTGGTAATGGAGCTTCTGTGCTTTCTTGTGGCAGCTGCCATGTGCCCTACTTTTTCCTCCTGATTGTGCCACTGATGAACTATTTGAGAGCTTTAAATAGATCAGTAATGCTTATAATGTGATAACTATGAGTGGGGCAGAAAATAAATAAAAAGCTTCCCAAAAGCCCACCAGGGATCAGCGGCTGGTAGAAGGAAGACTGGCACCAATGTGAGTGGGACTGTTGGAGATATGCGTCTTCCCCTTGAGATTCCGGAATAATACATCTGCATATTATACCATTCCTCAAAAAGATTGCAGACAAGAAAGATTGTCAAGGGATGGGGAAAGGATGGGTGGAGCATATTAGATCCTGATGTTGTGTGGATGCTCCAGAAGGTAAAGCCAGCAATGCAGTTGGGTAGCTGAACTGAGGAAAAACCTCTGCGTTTAAGCAGCCGGAGACCCAATGGCATGAGAAAATGTCAAGTGAGAGAAAGGTTGTGCGCTTGAAATGGTTTGAGCCAGTTTGGTGTAATGGTTAAGTGTGCAGACTCTAATCTGGGAGAACTGGGTTTGATTCCCCACTTCTCCACTTGCAGCTGCTGGATGACCTTGGGCAACCCGTAGTTCTGTTAGAACTGTTCTTGAAAGAGCAGCTTCACTCCAAGCTCGCTCAGCCCCACCTATCTCACAGGGTGTCTGTTGTGGGGAGGGGAAGGGAGAGGAGTTTGAGACTTCGAGTGAAGGGCGGGGTATAAATCCAATCTCTTCTTCTTCATCTCATTTGTGCAGAAACATCGGATGGATCCATCCCCCAACAGCTTTGCTAAATTCCTTCCCTGGCATCAAAATTATATCCAGGTGTGCAGATTACATGGGTTCTTCCTAATTTAATATGTATGGTGCTGGGTTGTGTATTGTGCAGCAGTGGGAGGGCTTCTAGTGTCCTGGCCCCACTGGTGGACCTCCTAATGGCACCTGGTATTTTTGGCCACTGTGTGACAGAGTGTTGGACTAGATGAGCCATTGGCCTGATTCAACATTGGCTTCTCTTATGTTCTTATGTTTAAAATTTGAATAAGAGCAGACCCATATGAGGATGGTTACACCCAGGGCTCTTTTTGTAGCAGGAACTCCTTTGCATATTAGGCGATACACCCCTAATGTAGCGAATCCTCCAAGAGCTTACAGAGCTCTTCTTACAGGGGCTACTGTAAGCTCTTGGAGGACTGGCTATATCAGGGGTGTGTCTCCTAATATGCAAAGGAGTTCCTGCTACAAAAAGAGCCCAGTTACACCCTGCCACACGACTAATCCTATTACAAAAACAAACTACAGTAGAGCATCATTTAAAACACAAAAGAAAAGAACACCAGGCAAGGAGCGATTTAACTTTGAAACAGTGACAACTCCCAGCTCCGTTCCTCCTTTCTAATCTTAAACCCTCTCTAACTTTCTTCAAAAGGCACATCAAATAAGGGTACATATGCAAAAAAACACAGTGGTATGCAATTTTAATGAGCAGTTTGTGTTTGAAATCCATGTGACTTCGAAGGAGAAGCGAGAGCATGCTCAGAAAGTCAATACACAAAGGCTGCTCTGCACCGCAGGTGGGCATGAGCTCCAAAATTGATAGCCTCCTTGCTTTATTTGAATAGATGCCCTGGCACTCTGGCACAGAGGCACCCTGGTGTTCCGGCTGTAGCCGAGAAACATGTGGAATTCCAAGTATCTGTTGGATGGTGTTTATGACTATATGCAGAAAGTTTGGGAAACTAATTCTGTGTAGGTGCAGATACAGAACCAGTGAGGAATATTATGTGCAGATAGCGCTCTGCCATGCTCTTGTGATCTTCCATTTATTCCAATGGGTGCTGCACAGGAGACGTTCTCTAGGAAAGCAATGTAATCAATAGCAATACTGGGGCCCCAGTCACACAGAGAATTTGCCACGCAGAAGGCACAAATGTCAGCTGGATCTTTGGGGCACCATCACACCACAACATCTGGGAAGCGTAGCGCTCCCGTGATCAACCCGTGGTGTCCCACCGAAGATGCGGAGTTAAAAAGTACCGCAGAAAGTGCACTACTATCTGGAAAATGCGTGGCAAAGGCGGACGTCTGATCGCAGGAGCACTAGTATCCCGTGGCATCTGGCGCCCGTCCATGTCCCATCGCAAACCGGATTTTTTTTTTTGTAAATCTCCATAAGATGCTCACAAATGCAACCTGTTGCACCAACTCGCCATGAAGCGATCCTTCATTCCTCAATCATGCGCATGCGGGGACTCTGTCAGAAAAAAACAATTGCCCATCTGATCCAGAAGTGGTGGCTTGCAATCGCCGCTTGTGTGATCATGCTGCGCCGCTCCTTTGCCACACTTCAGCATCGCCATGTGATCGGCAGCTAACAGCCTAAACGTGGAGACTCGGGGGACCGTGTGATTGGGCTACCGCACTTCATTTTGCTCCAGGGTGAACAGCCACACCTCCCCCCCCCGTGTTATCTGGCCCGTGTGACTGGGGCCTGGATTTATTTTTTAAAAAATGTTTTCCTTTTTTAAAAAGTCTTAAATTTAAGGCAGCAGAGAGAGAACCAGACAGAGAGAGAGTACAATCCTCTGCAGAGTTATCGATTGAGGCCAATACTAGAAGAGTATAAGTCTGTTTAGGATTGCATTATATATATATAAAAAAGATAACACTACAAAATAAGGGTGATAGTTAGGGACCAAAACGAATTCCAAAATATCCTACTTCATTTGGGGTTAGTAATATCTTCAACAAACTAAAGCACTTCTGAAATTTCAGGGAGAAACGGGATTTTTCTGCAGAAACTGCAGGAGTGTTTCGGTTCAGGGAGGCAGCAGGTGGCAAGGGAGAGCAGGAGGCGGAAGGGAGACAATGTGTGTGCCCCAGCTGGGCTTTGGCACTGATCCCGCCATAGTTCTTTAACATAAGAGTTCTTGGTGGCAGGCCTGGCTCTGGACAGAGCAGCTTACAGTGTTTCTCTTCTCCTCCATTGCTCCTCCTCATAACAGACTTGTTGAAGTAAGTTTGTCTGAGAGTGTGTTGCTGGCCCAAAGCAAGCATCCATCGCATAGTGGGGGACTTGAACCTGGGTCTCCCTGATCCTACTCTAGCCCTTTAACCACTACTCCACCGTGGCTCTCCTTGACCGAGCACCTGTCCATAGAAGACAATTTATTCCACACAGAAAGTTAGTACCACCTAGTTTTTTGTGAGGAGGAAACAGTTGTGTAGAAGAGCATTCTATGTGAGCCCCCGCTGACAGTCTGTAGTGACACTGACCTGGGACAGGGTTAACACCACACTGAAAATTAAGCTGCTCTGCAGCTCATATGTTAGATCCAGAGTTTCCATTCTGGCAATGATGTAGTCTTCTCTAATACAGAGAGATTTCCACCAGTACAAGGAGCCTTCCCTTTGGAGAAGGGTCATGACTCAGTGTAGAGCCGCGGTGTCAAACATGTGGCCTGAGGGCTGGATCAGGCCCCCGGAGGCCTTCTATCAGGCCCACAGTGGAACTGGCTGTCTTCTGCTTCATCTTCCAGTTCTGCTGCTGCTGCGTCATCGTAGGCTTGCAGCTTACAGATAGACACCTAAACAGCATACTCAAGATTGCAACAGCACATTTTGATGCAATAATTCAGAGCAAGAGGTGTCAGTTATCAGACCCTGTTAAATAAACAAGATATTGCAAGAGTGCTAATGCTTTAAGCATGTTTTTATTTTAAGTAAAAAAAACCCTTTGTGTTTGTGTCCTTTATAAAGTTTATATCTCCGCTACCTGGCATTACATTTTATGACACACATGGCCCGGCCCAACAAGGTCTCACTTGTGTCAGAATCCAGTCCTCGTAACAAATGAATTTGACACCTCTGGTGTAGAGCATCTACTTAGCTCGCAGAAGATCCTAGCTTCACTCCCCAGCTCCTCCACTTAAAAAGGACCAAGTAGTAGGTGGTATGAAAGACCTCTATCTGTGACCCTGGAGAGCATTGGTCCTTCATGGACCAATGGTCTCATTCCATATAAGGCACTTTCATGTGATCAGTGGAACCTGCATCTTCTGAAATGTAAGACTGCTTGCACTGGAGGAAGGCTCTACCACTGGAGGAATGGAAATCTGGAACTAACCCCTTAATATGTACAGAACTGCCATCAAGTCACAAGCGACTTATGGAGACCCCAGCAAGGGGCTTTCAAGGCCAGTGAGAAGCAGAGGTGGTTTGCCATTGCCTTTCTCTATAGAGTCTTCCTTGGTGGTCTTCCATCCAAGTACTGATCCCGAATAGCTTCTGAAGAGATTGGGCTATACTATGCTGCTTTCCCTCCTGACCCTTTAATAGCACCCCTAAGAAGTGGGCCACCCCATAGTGCCTGATGATAAGGCCAGATTTACGCAAACCCCAAAAGTCAGCTTCATCCCACAATATCTTCCACAGATATTGTACATCCATAAGACTTGCTCTCATGTCAACTGTTTTACTTGGTTTTGTTTTCCTGTACTGGATCACAGAATCATTTCTGATAGCCTTTGGTGATCTTCTAGCGTAGCACTCTTTCTGTAGGGATCATTCATCAGGATTATGGCTATGATGATAAATGAGATGTCAGGAAGAAGTAAATTCTGCTTGAGGAGGTTTATAAATTTTTGAGAAAATGGTCACTGCTACTGCAGTGGTAATACATTTAGCAAGAGGTCACTGTGTAATAGCTAAGGGTCAGATCTAATTTAATATGGCTGCAATTTCTTCCCAAATGTGCAATTCAATTCCAGTTATAAGAAGTCTGGGATTCCCTTTCAAATTATTGAAACTCTTAAGGGTTTATGCTAAAAAGTACCTGATACTGCATATTTTTATTTGGAACTAAGTGCTGTAAGAATCACAGGAAATTATTTCCAAGTTGGGGGTGGTGGTTAGGACTGAGGATGTTATTTCCAAGACTGTGTTTCAAGCAGGCAGTTTTCTGACTTTGAATTCCTTCTGTGATTCAGATTATTATTTTTAATTGATCCTTGTCATGAGTAGAAGTTGCCCACTTGAAGCTTGCCATCACAAAAGCAAGAGCTGTTTTGCCACATCTGTCCTGTGCCCAAATACCCTGCCCCCCACCTTTGCTCCATGGAACACTGAGGAGAAAATGGGGGGAACAGTATCCATTG